>CM060394.1:98450442-99650442 GCA_030545235.1 Helianthus tuberosus
ACCAAAATTGAGCTAGAAACATTGTTTTAACATCATGAAGCTAGTTATTACCATTAAACATCATATTACATCCTAAAAACACCTAAACACATTAAACCCCAAATTTAACACTTGAAATGTAACTAGATAACTAACTTACCATTGGAAACTAACTAAGACCACCCCCCATCTAATGGCCGGTCATAAGGGGCCCCACCATGCCCTAATTTCTTGATTATTATATTGGCTTTGCTAAGAAGATATGGGACACATTAACCATTATGCAAATATATGTTGGAAATGAGTTAATAGAAACCTTAGGTTCTAAACACTTAACATTCAACATCATTCAAACAAATACAACTCCTCTTCTTCCCTTCAGTACCTACGGCCCAAACCCCTCTCACATCTCCATCATTTTTCAAGCCATTCTCATACAATCAAAGGTGTTCATAAGGTGTGTCAAGCATACATAGGAAGGTTGCAAGCATAGGAAGTTGAAGGACCACTTTGGAGAGCTTTTATCCACTTCTTTTCTTCATCATCTTGCTTCTTGTTCTTCCCTAGCCTTAGAGCTAGTAGTAAGCTTCTTTGATCTTGTTTTTACACTTGATTTTAGTAGTTAAAGTATGAAGTAACATGATAATCTAAAGAATCTCATCAAAACATGACCATGAACATAAAGCTTGAAATCATGAAAATCTAAGTTGTTTAAGTGTATGTAATGAACTTGTTTGTTGATTACTTGTATGTATGGTGTAGATCACCACATAAAGCTTGCTAGATGATGATTTAAAACATGATCTAGCAAGTATGAGGATGATTCTTGAAAAAATATATGATGATCATCCTTTATGCAAAGAATGAACTAGAAGATGAACATGATTTTGTGTAGGATGATGATTCCTACAAGTTATATGTCTTAAAAATGTAAGATTTCAAAGATTAAATTTCAAGAAACTAAAGTTTACATCAAGATTTAACATAGTTTGATTTTTGAAAGAAAGTAAACATGTTTTAGGTGTTAAATGGAACACTTAATGTAGGAAAGACATGAAAAACTCAAGAAGATTAATTTTTGTAAAAGTGACTTACAAGTTGTAAAGATGGAAATTTTATAAGAAAGAGTTTTATGAATTAAAAACCATGGATTTAGTGTTATTAAAGCTTGTTAAACAACATGTTAAAATACTACAAGGTTTTGTAAAACTTCAAGTTCATATCATCTATTAAAAGTGCATGTTTATGGCTATGGTAAGTTGTATGATAATTGTTGGTGATTGATGATGAATTTTTGAAAAGAAAATGATATGCTAATAAGCATGGAAACCTCCATTTTCAAGGGAAACTATGGAAAAAAATTTATAAAAATTAAACACTTAGAAAAATATTTTTAAACAAGTATTTACAAGTAATTTTTTATCATGGTTTTAATATAAAAATTTGCCAAAATTTTTGTTATGAAAATTACAAATATTGGAGATTGATTTTTAATAATAAAAATGACTAATATATATTTAAAAATATATATTTAGAAGACACAAAATTATGTGCTACTTGTAAATTGCTTGTATTAGTTATATTAAAAATTAGGAACCTTGAAAATAATAAATCACACCAAAATACTAAAAATTGTAATATGAAATATTACCAAAATCCCAAGAAAAATAAATATATATCTTATACCCAAATAATGGACAAATCGGACAATGGACATTTGGACTATATATATATTCCGGAAATAAATTCGCGACTTGACAAATGTGATAAACGGTATTTTGAAACCGAAGAAACGGCAAAATATGAATTTTTACAACTATTATAAAACATATCATATTTTGTCAAAGTAGAATGTTATTTTTGAAGTGGGAGAAAATATATATTTTCAAAAACAACTCAAAAAAAATATATTGTTTTGGTGAAAACTAAAAATATATATTTTTCTAGGTTTAATCTTAAAAATATATTATTTTTAAGATATATATATGGAAGTATATTTTTGCCAAGTATATTTTAAGATATATATGGAAGGGTATGATTTGTATATCTTATCCTTGATAAGATATATGAAGCAAAGCCTTGGGTTATTAGTGTTTTGTTTAAAAGTCCATGTATGGAACTTAATCCCTTTTGAATGGTTTGTAAACTTAACATAAAGTTTGTTGGTTGAAACTTAACAACTTGTGTTTGTATTATTTTTAAAACATACGAATGGATGAACATCAATTTTAATCATGTAGTTGTTTATTATAATTGAATGCAATGAAACTGATCAAGTCACATGCACACGCTTCCACAAAAGTCAGGGTGTGACAGGTTGGTATCAGAGCTTCGATTGTAGTGAACTAGGATTCCTTCTCGAGTCTAGACTACAATCACTAGGATTCTCTCACGAAAATATTATTTACAAAATATTTTTCATTGCATTTACAAAAATGCCAAGATCCATGGACCAAACATTTTTCAAAGGAAAGAAAAGAAAAACAAGCAAGGACATTAGTTGGTGGTATAGTCTACATGGGGTAGACTTGTCAAACTAGAAATAACCCACGTAGGATAACGTGAATACGTGTGATGTGAGGCCTTCCTTTGCCGGTATATACTAAGTAATAATAATTAATTTGTGTACATATGTTATGACTTTATGTTACAGGTACTGATGTCATCATCAGAGAGTAGTGGACTGAATGAGGAGCATGATCCGATGGCGATCGTCTCCGATGATGAGGTGGCACCCATCCCAGAGATTCTTACCTCCAACACCGACAGTGACCCAGAGATGCTATCAGATGATGATGATGATTTTCATCCCTTTGCGCTGCCAGACTTTGGAGACGACATTATGTTTATTGATGACGTTCTTGCTTTCCCTCTTCCGATTCAAGATCAGCTTATCATCAGTCATCCCGATGGTGAGCATCTCGTGGAGCCTATTCCGATCGAGGCTATTCCACTCGCTGCCATTCCTGAATAGGATTGGCCCTTTGCTGACTTAGATGATGATGACCTTACTTTTCTTGAGGGGGATCACCCTGAGGATGACCAGGGTGATGGTGAGGTGGATGATATTGCTATTCTTGACATACCTTCTCCCATCGTATCTGTTATTGACATTTCCTTTGACTCCGATCCAGACTCTGTTGCGGACTCCTTCGAGTCGGTGACCTCATCTGCCCTACTTGTAGCTGGAGTTAGGGCATATCCTACTGATGACGAGGACGATGCTTTCACAGTTGCACCTCCCTCACCCGTTCGTGCTCCCGCGCCCCCACCTGTCGACAATCACATCCCTGATCCCGTATCAGCCCCTATTGATTTACCTACCATTGCACCACTTATCTCACAGCACCCACCTACTGTTTTTATTCCTCCTATCCCAGGGAGTTCACTCCCACCATTCACTACGGATGCACACCGTACTGATTTCCCTACTATATTTCAGCATGAGATACCTGCTCCCCGCCCTGGGGAGGGTACATCTGGTTAGCCCCCTAGTTTCGATCCTTTTGCTACTGCTGGTTTCATGCCTACTTATTTCACTCCGTTCAAGGCAGACCTGTATGTTCAGTCTACCAGGTTCTTCCCTCTATATTCGATACTGATATCTGATCCCTACCACCTATCTCACCATGCTGGGTACACCTGTGATGATCTTCTCCTTTCTCTTCAGTTATAGTTTAAGATCCTCAGCCGTCGTGTCTTAGAGTTAGAGTGCGAGGCAGATGCCAGGCAGCCTCCACCACCCTTATATCCTCCACCTGTTACTCCACCACCATCGCCGTCGTTCCCTCCTCCTATATTTCCATCATCTGCTTCTGTTCCTATTGAGGGTTTTGATGCCCGTTTCCTTACAGCTGAGCAGCAGATCAGCTTTTTGGTTCGTCGTGTGCATGAGCTTAAGGACGAGCATGCTCTTCTACGCAGTCTGATCTTCTTTCCACCTCCCCCGCCGCCTCCAGCATTCTAGATCTTTGTTTTTGCAGGTACCCTTTTGACAAGAAGACAAAATTGAGCTCAAGACTTTTTGAAGACCCTAGAAGACAATGTAGAGGAAATGATTATTACTTTTGTATTGTTAAGAACTTGTATGACCGAGGTGATGTAACCTCGAGTCCATTTTGTTTTTCCTCTGTTAAAAACAATGTACCAAGTTGTTAAACATGTATGAAAGCTCAATGGTTGTTTTCTTATTTATACATTGTTGATTTATCTGTTCATGTGATGTTTATGTGATTACATGGTTGCTTGTTGTGATGATTACTTATGTTATATGTATATCTACATATATATATATATATACACACACCTCATAGATGATTATTTGACGAATAATGTCTAATATACCCAATACTTCTTGCTAGAAGAAAATGTCGCCCAGACGCAGCACAAATACCAACACATTGCCAAGGACAGGAGCTGAACTCCAAGAACGCATATCACAGGCACTTGCATAACACGAGGCCAACCGCTCAGAACACAGCAGTGGAACTTTCGGAAATAACCCTCCAACTGGTAATGTTAAGTCACCCAAGACACATTACAAATCTTTTGGATATTTCCAATTGTGCTTTATCAATGCTCACTCGTGAATTGTGTTGCATGTGTTACAGGCTGTACCTATAAGCAATTCCTGGATTGTAAGCCCTTAAACTTTGATGGCACGGGGGTGCCGTATCTTTTGTTTGTTGGGTGGAAAAGACCGATTCCGTATTGAGAATGAGCAAATGTGCACGTGAGCAGAGAGTCACTTATATTTCAGGGTTGTTCTTGGATGGTGCACTCTCCTGGAGGAACCTTCAGGTTCAAACTCTTGGCAAAACTACTGCATATAAGCTAAGCTAGGATGAGCTTAAGGAATTGATGCGCAAGAAATACTGTTCAAGGGCTGAAATCCAGAAACTGGAAACTGAGTTCTGGAATCTGAAGATGGATGGACCAAATATAACTGATTATATTCAACGATTCCATGACTTATCAAGGGTTGTTCCCTATCTTGTTGAGCCTGAGTTCAAGAGGATTGAACGATTCATTTGGGGACTTGCTCCCCAAATCTTAAGCATGGTTACTGCCTCTAAGCCTCCAACCATCGCAGAGGCTATCGATTTGAGTGTTGCACTTACTGAGGCGGCTATTCGTTTGGGAAAATTCTCTATATCTGAGGCAAAGAAGAAGGAAACTTCACGTGGAATCCTCGAATGACAACAAGAGAAAGTTCACAAATTTCAAGAAAAGCACGCGAACAAACAGTAACACCAACAAACGTAGGGATACAAATATGCCAGCAGAGGCCCAGACTGGTGCGACAAACACTGGAAGCAAGGGAAAATGGTATATGGTCACCCTACCAAAGTGTGACATCTTTCAATTTCATCATTATGGTCGGTGCAGATATGGAAAATGTGACAACTGTGGAAAAATTAGGCATGCAAAGGATACATGTTGGTATGGTGTGGGACGTGCTAATAGGAACCAAGGAGGAAGTGGTGCTCAAGGTGGAAATGGGAATCAGTATGGTAACCAAAATTAGGGAGGAAACGGAAACAGCGGTGGAAACGGTAACCAAGCTGGTAATGGGAACCATGGAGGAAACAACAACAATGGTCAAGGCGGAAACAATAATAGACGTGGCCAAGGCTGTTTTGGCTGCGGTGACATGGGGCATTTCAAGCGGGATTGTCCTAAGAACAATCAGGCCCGTGGAAGAGTGTTTACTATTGGAGCTAGAGAAGCACGCCAGGATCCAAACGTGGTTACGGGTACGTTCCCTATTAACCAACACTATGCATCTATTCTGTTTGATACTGGCGCCAACTTTAGTTTCGTATCTATAGACTTTAAAATACACTTGGCCTAGTTGCAAGTGAGCTAGACATCCCGTATTCTATAGAATTGGTTAATGGAAAGTTAGTAGAGGCGAATGAGGTGATTAAGGGTTGTACTCTGGAACTTGAAGAACGAGAATTCTCTATTGATCTTCTACCTGTTTATTTGGGAAGCTTTGATGTTGTTGTTGGGATGGATTGGTTGTCTAACAACCGTGTGGAAATAGTTTGCCACAAGAAGACCATCCGCATTCCATTAGTGAACGAAGAGACGCTTGTCATTCATGGAGAAAGGCACGAGACGCCTTTACGAATTATCAACTGCATGAAAGTGCAGAAGTGTCTTCGAAAAGGCTGCATAGTCTTCCTTGCTCATGTCGTCGATAAGGAGACCAAGGAGCCGAAGCTTGAAGACATTCCCGTTGTGAAGGAGTATCCAGAAGTCTTTCCCGAGGACTTTCCTTGGCTACCTCCGCAACGACAAGTGGAGTTTCGTATAGACCTAGCACCAGTGGCAAAGGCGCCCTACCGATTAGCTCCATCTGAGATACAAGAGCTTTCGACACAATTGCAAGAGTTGCTGGATAAGGGATTTATCAGGCCGAGCTTCTCGCCCTGGGAGGTCCAGTGTTATTTGTCAAGAAAAAGGATGGCAGTTTTCGTATGTGTATCGACTACAGGGAGTTGAATAAGTTAACCATCAAGAATCGGTATCCCCTGCCAAGGATTGATGACTTGTTTGACCAATTACAAGGCTCTAGCTACTACTCGAAGATCGACTTGAGGTCGGGATATCATCAACTGCGAATACAAGAAGAAAGTATCCCGAAAACGGCCTTTAGGACTCGCGATGGACATTACGAGTTCCTTGTCATGACATTTGGCTTAACGAACGTACCGGCAATATTCATGGATCTCATGAATCGAGTGTGTAAGTAGTATCTGGATAAGTTCATGATTGTATTTATTGATGACATCCTTATATACTCGAAGACCAAGGAAGAACATGAGCAACATCTGTGAGCTATCTTGGAACTTTTGAAGAAGGAACAGTTGTATGCAAAGTTGTCAAAGTGCGAATTTTGTATTCGCGAGGTGCAATTCTTAGGTCACGTGGTGAATGAGAATGGAATTCATGTCGACCTTGCCAAGATCGAAGCAATCAAGAATTAGGAAGCCCCAAAGACGCCAACCGAGATATGACAATTTCTAGGGTTAGCAGGCTATTATAGACGATTATAGAGAACTTTTCGAGTATTACTCAGCCGCTAACGTCCCTAACTCAGAAGGATAAAAAGTTTGATTGGGGAGAGAAACAAGAAACAGCTTTTCAGACATTGAAGGATAAACTCTGCGACGCGCCTATCTTGTCTTTACCTGACAGTACCGATGGTTTTGTGGTGTATTGTGATGCCTCTCGACAAGGTCTTGGTTGCGTGTTGATGCAACGGGACAAAGTCATCGCGTACGCGTCACGTCAATTGAAGGGGCATGAGAAGAACTATACAACGCACGATCTTGAGTTAGGAGCGGTAATATTCGCGTTGAAGATTTGGCGTCATTATTTGTATGGTACACGTTGCACGATCTTTACAGACCATAAGAGTTTGCAGCACATCTTCGATCTGAAGGATTTAAACATGAGACAGCGAAGATGGGCCGAGCTGTTAAATGATTACGATTGTGAGATTAAGTATCACCCGGGCAAGGCGAACGTTGTAGCAGACGCCTTGAGCCGCAAGGAGCATGCAAAGCCTCTAAGGGTACAAGCCTTAGAGATGCCTATGCAAACTGATCTCACTACTCGGATTCGTGAAGCTCAGCAAGAAGCGCTTAAGCCAGATAACCTACGAGCCGAAGCATTACGTGGAATAGAAGTGCAATTGTTGCCTAAGGAAGAAGGAACATTGTACTTCATGGAACGAATTTGGGTACCATTCTTGGGTGATCTACGAGCACTCATTTTGGATGAAGCTCACAAGTCAAGGTACTCTATGCATCCTGGATCTGACAAGATGTACCAAGACTTGAAAGATTTTTATTGGTGGCCCAAGATGAAAGCCGATATCGCTACATTTATGGGTAACTGTCTTACTTGTGCTAAGGTTAAGGCGGAGTACCAGAAACCATCAGGGTTGCTGCAACAACCTGAGATTCTCGTTTGGAAGTGGGAACAGATATCGATGGATTTCATTACCAAGCTACCAAGAACCCAAAGAGGACATGATATGATTTGGGTAATTATTGATCGACTCACAAAGTCTGCGCATTTCTTACTGATCAATGAGAAAGACAGCACGAAGAAGTTAGCAGAAATATATCTCAAGGAGATTGTGGCATGTCATGGAGTGCCTATTTCTATCATATCCGACTGAGATGGTCGTTTTGTGTCAAGGATTTGGCAGACGTTTCAGAAAGCTTTCAGATCACAGTTGAATCTTAGTACTGCATTTCACCCTCAGACGGACAGCCAAAGTGAACGGATGATTCAGACTTTAGAAGACATGCTACGTGCTTGTGTGATGGACTTTGGTGGAATTTGGGATACTCATTGCTATTAGTGGAGTTTTCCTATAATAATAGTTATCACACCGGCATCTAGGCCGCCCCGTTTGAAGACTTATATGGACGTAAGTGTCGGTCCTCGTTGTGTTGGGCGGAGACCAGAGATAAATAGTTTATTGATCCAGAGTTGGTTCAGGAAACTACAGACAAGATTGCTCAGATACGTGATCGTATCAAGTCAGCTCATGATAGATAGAAGAGTTACGCCGACAGGCGACGAAAACCATTGGAATTTGAGGTTGGAGATATGGTTTTATTGAAAGTCTCGCCTTGGAAGGGCGTGGTACGGTTTGGTAAATGTGGAAAGTTGAACTCGCGTTACATTGGTCCTTTCGAGATTCTGGAGAGAATCGGAACTGTTGCATACAAGCTAAAGCTTCCAGAGGAACTTAGTAGTGTTCACGACACGTTTCACGTGTCTAATCTCAAGAAGAGTCCGACTCAAGAAACAGTCGTCATTCTCGCAGATGAGATTCACGTCAACGAAAAACTCCAATTTACTAAAGAACCTGTTGAGGTTACGGACTGGAAGGTCCACAAAACACGGAGAAGTCGTATTAAACTTGTCAAAGTCCGTTGGAATTCACGTCATGGCCCAGAGTTTACATGGGAACGTGATGACCAAATCAAGTCAAAGTATCCGCACTTGTTTCATAACTCCCCTTCAACCGATAACACAGCTTGAATTTCAGGACGAAATTCTTTTAACGGGGGAAAATGTGACAACTGGCACTTTTCCATGTATTTCTGTACAATATGAACAGTAATGTGTACTTTATGACTGTGCATGATTGAATTAATGATATGAATGATTTCATATTTACTTTCAAAGACATACAAATACATTACATGTTGCATGTTGCTTATCATTATTAAATGCAACCCGGAATAGTTCAACTAGTGCACAAGACGAAACTAGCACAGTAATCAGATAAACTAGTAGTACTGACGGGAGTTCAGTACTCAGACAGACATGTTGTTAGAACACAGAATGAGCCTCGGAACCAAGATTTACACTAGAACTTTATGTAGGGAAGTAGGGGTTATAAAACTGCCTTCCGAGTGACGATTTAAGTGCCAGAAAGTGCCCATAACACACTCTAACTGCAGAATTCTGCAGAAAACAGCAAAAATCAGCTTTTAAACACCAAAATATAATGCAGAAATGAGGTTTAATTGTCCAGAATAACTTGATAAGTGTTGGGGATGAAAACTGTCATAAAAGACATCTCATAGCACACTAAACTGCGCAATTTAGCATCTTAACGAACCGGTAACCAACCGAATAACCAGACATTACCCGAAACACCAAAATTGAGCTAGAAACATTGTTTTAACATCATGAAGCTAGTTATTACCATTAAACATCATATTACATCCTAAAAACACCTAAACACATTAAACCCCAAATTTAACACTTGAAATGTAACTAGATAACTAACTTACCATTGGAAACTAACTAAGACCACCCCCCATCTAATGGCCGGTCATAAGGGGCCCCACCATGCCCTAATTTCTTGATTATTATATTGGCTTTGCTAAGAAGATATGGGACACATTAACCATTATGCAAATATATGTTGGAAATGAGTTAATAGAAACCTTAGGTTCTAAACACTTAACATTCAACATCATTCAAACAAATACAACTCCTCTTCTTCCCTTCAGTACCTACGGCCCAAACCCCTCTCACATCTCCATCATTTTTCAAGCCATTCTCATACAATCAAAGGTGTTCATAAGGTGTGTCAAGCATACATAGGAAGGTTGCAAGCATAGGAAGTTGAAGGACCACTTTGGAGAGCTTTTATCCACTTCTTTTCTTCATCATCTTGCTTCTTGTTCTTCCCTAGCCTTAGAGCTAGTAGTAAGCTTCTTTGATCTTGTTTTTACACTTGATTTTAGTAGTTAAAGTATGAAGTAACATGATAATCTAAAGAATCTCATCAAAACAAGAACATGAACATAAAGCTTGAAATCATGAAAATCTAAGTTGTTTAAGTGTACGTAATGAACTTGTTTGTTGATTACTTGTATGTATGGTGTAGATCACCACATAAAGCTTGCTAGATGATGATCTAAAACATGATCTAGCAAGTATGAGGATGATTCTTGAAAAATCTATGATGACCATCCTTTATGTAAAGAATGAACTTGAAGATGAACATGATTTTGTGTAGCCTGATGATTCCTACAAGTTATTTGTCTTAAAAATGTAAGATTTCAAAGATGAAAATTTTAAGAAACTAAAGTTTACATCAAGATTTAACATAGTTTGATTTTTGAAAGAAAGTAAACATGTTTTAGGTGTTAAATGGAACACTTAATGTATGAAAGACATGAAAAACTCAAGAAGATTAATTTTTGTAAAAGTGACTTACAAGTTGTAAAGATGGAAATTTTATAAGAGAGAGTTTTATGAAATAAAAACCATGGATTTAGTGTTATTAAAGCTTGTTAAACAACATGTTAAAATACTACAAGGTTTTGTAAAACTTCAAGTTCATATCATCTATTAAAAGTGCATGTTTTTGGCTATGGTAAGTTGTAATTATTGATGATTGATGATGAATTTTTGAAAAGAAAATGATATGCTAATAAGCATGGAAACCTCCATTTTCAAGGGAAACTATGCCAATTTTTTTGTAAAAATTAAACACTTAGAAAAATATTTTTAAACAAGTATTTACAAGTAATTTTTTATCATGGTTTTAATATAAAAATTTGCCATAATTTTTGTTATAAAAATTACAAATATTGGAGGTTGATTTTTAATAATAAAAATGACTAAGTATATATTTAGGAAAATATATATTTAGAAGACACAAAAATATGTGCTACTTGTATATTGCTTGTATTAGTTATATTAAAAATTAGAAACCTTGAAAATAATAAATCACACCGAAATACTAAAAATTGTAATATGGAATCTTATACCCAAATAATGGACTAATCAGACATTTGGACTAAACATATATATATATATATAAATAAATTCGCGACCTGACAAATGTGATAAAAGATATTTTGAAACCGAAGAAACGGCAAAATATGAATTTTTACAACAATTATAAAATATATCATATTTTGTCAAAGTATAAAATATATTATTTTTGAAGTGGGAGAAAATATATATTTTCTAAAACAACTCAAAAAAATATATTATTTTGGTGAAAACTAAAAATATATATATTTTTCTAGGTTTAATCTTAAAAATATATTATTTTTAAGATATATATGGAAGTATATTTTTGCCAAAATTTATAGATATTTTTCTATAATAATTCTCTTAAAATGTGTATATTTTAAGAATAAAAAGTTGGTGATTTTTAATTGTACAAAAATAATATTCTGGAAAATTACACATAAAATTAAGTATAAAATACTTGATAAATACAAGAAATACGTATTCCTATATGTATAAATACATGCCGGAATACACTACCAACACTTGGCAAATACCCGTATACAAGTTACATACACAAGTACGAGAATACGAAAATAACAAGGCAAGTATACCTATACTTGAAAACATATAAGTGAGAAAACACATAAATATACTATTTTTAACAATATTATAAATAACTGGATGGAAACAGTCTAGGTTAAAATATCCTTATTTTAACTAATAATTATATAATTTGGAATTATATAATGTACACCAAACGTGTAACTCAAAGTATACCAGAATTCCAAAATAAGTCTTAATAAACAAATAAGACTAAGAGTCGTTACACGACCTAAACGTCTAATAAAACTTAGCACATGTGTAGGTGGTAGTACGACTTAAGGATACTTACTTTGGGTACACAGGATCACAGACGCAAACTTATGAGTTCATGTCCCCCTTTTCTTTTAACTGTTTTAGGATTTATAACTTTCGGGGGTGAAATACATGTTTCAAATGTTTCAAATGGTATGGTATAGCTAAGGAATGAACTGTTAGATCATGTGAATGGGTAGGCGCATACTTAAGACAATTAATCTTTGTATAAAGACCAAGGGGCATGAGTGGTAGATCTATCTGGGTGTTGCGAGCCCCACCCATAGGTTCGAGAGTGGCCGAATGTGGTGACTATGTCGTTCCAGCCGGGTGGACCGGTACAAAATTCGCTAGGTTTGAGCCTTCCTACACCGTTGCACAGATATTAATGTCCTTGCAAAACATTAATTGATCTGTTCATAGACGCTTACATACCGGTTATCAAAGGAATACTTTCAAATGATTACAAGTTTATACGAGCTCACATACAAACACATGAACTCTCTCAACTTTTGTTGATGTTTTCAAATTACATGTATTTCAAGAAACTGAATGGATCTGGCGGCGTTGAGAAAGTTTTCAAGAAGTAAATTCAAGATTTGATATTTGTATATCTTATCCTTGATAAGATATATGAAGCAAAGCCTTGGGTTATTAGTCTTTTGTTTAAAAGTCCATGTATGGAACTTAATCCCTTTTGAATGGTTTGTAAACTTAACATGAAGTTTGTTGGTTGAAACTTAACAACTTGTGTTTGTATTATTTTTAAAACTTACGAATGGATGAACATCAATTTTAATCATGTAGTTTATTATAATTGAATGCAATGAAACTGATCAAGTCACACGCACACGCCGCTTCCGCAAAAGTCAGGGTGTGACATGTGATGTGTTGTATTATCTTTATTTTCTTGTAATCTCTTCTTTCTCTTGATCACTTAATTCTACGGTGTTTGGTTGACTCGCATCAATACTCGCAAATTGCATGTCCCTCATCCTACAACATCATGTTATGTAAAATAAGGAATGCGTAAATCACATTTCGAATTTTAGGTTTTTCCATAATTCTATACGGCGTCTTCAAAATGTGCCATCTTTTCTACAAAAAACTAAAAGCTCGTTCAATGTCTTTTCGTGCCGCTATTTGAGCACCGTTAAACTTAAGTCTCTTTTCGGCTAATGTTGTTCCCCATGTAAATGATTTTACAAACACGACCCAATCCGTTTAAATACCGTCCATTAGATAGTAATTGTATTTATACTCCACACCGTTAACAAAAAAAAAGAACCTTTCGGTCCAACACTGTTTGTCGTAAAAAATCGGTGATTGATTAAGAATATTTAAGTCATTATTTCTAGCAGGAATACCAAAGAATGCATGCCAAATCCAAAGATCTTGAGATGCAACCGCTTCAAGCATCATAGTTGGTTTTTCTATGAAATCCACTAATGTGTTGCCCGGCCCATTATGTTGGACAATTTTCCCACTCCCGTTTCTTACAATCTAAACTACCGATCATCCAAAGGAAACCGTGTCGCTCGTCATGAGCCTCCAAAAGTTGTTGTATGTCACCAAATGTAGGTTTTCTCAAATATTTTTTAAACATAGTTCAACGACATACGCACAAAGATAATGGAGGCTTTCCCTCACCACCCGTTCTGACATTTTTATATACTCATCCATAATGTCGGAAGCCGTCCCATAAGCCAATTGTCTAAGCGTGGCCATGACTTTTTGCAACATGATAAATCCTAGACAACCACGCATCTTTTCTTTGTCGAAAAAACTCATAATTATTTGATAAATCGTTTGATATTCTAAGAAATAATTCACGGCTCATACGAAAATGACGTCTAAGAGTACTATCATCATAAATCGGGTTGGGTGAAAAGTAATCACTTACCAATAAATTGTGTATGGTGACTCTGTCGTGTGCTATGTATTTCCTCCTCTTTAGTGTTGAGCACCCTTTGTCTTCCATTATAGTTTCAACCACTTTTTGAACCGATTTACAGAAAAGTACCGGTCCCTCGTCGTCTGACGAGAATAAAATTTCTCAAACTCAGACGACGACGAAGAAGAAGAACACAAGGAATTCGAGCCTTCCATTTTTATTATAAAAGTTTATAAAAATTGGAAGAAAATATATATTTGTGAAGAGATAAATGGATGTTTGGGTGTGTGGTTGTTAGAAAATGGGGTGAGTATCTGATATATATAGTGTTATTTAAAAAAAGTAATTAATTAGGTCAAACTAGCCGTTGAACGGCTAGTTTAAAACCACCAATAACAAGCCAACATGTCGTTAGCCATTTGCCCTCAACGTCGATGGAGAACTTGAAGCCCAAATCACAACGTCGTTCAAAACGATAGCCACAGGGTGGTTTGGTGGGCGTTGACTGGCAACTACGCCGGCATTAAACAGCCACACTGCATGGTCTTAGTGCGAGGAGGAACATGGATTGGCAAAAATAATGAAGACATTGATAAAAGAATAGCAAACACTCAGAAAAATTAGAAAAAAAAAACTACAATAACTTAAAACTTGAAAAAAAATCTATGTTTGCACACTATTACACATTTTAGTGTTACTGGATTGACTTGTTAACTAAGTGTTTCAAATATACATCAAGTAAGCTAGAAAAGTGTGGAGTGCACCCTTGATTGAGTTTATTATGATGTTAGAATTTATGAATCTCATTGGTCCCTAAGGGCGAAGCTCCTAAGCGACCAAAGTATAAATAAAACCCTACAATTGTTATGACAAGAGATACGATAGTGAATACATTACAACGACAAAAGAAGTATAAATAAAACCAAGAGTAAAGTTATCGTACAAAGTCTTCTAAATCTAGAAAGGGTACAAATACACAATGGACAAGGGCGTACCCACCCTAAGGCGTGGGTGGGCGGGCGCACCCCTTGAAAAAATATTTTTTAGTGTTATTTTTCGCCGGAAATTTAGACCGCACCCCTTGGAAATTTTCACCCGCACCCCTTGAAAATTTTCAACCACCCCACTTAGAAAAAAAATATTATGAATTTATTAAAAAAAAATTAAACACTTATTATTATTTAATATACAAGTATATAACACAATTTATATAACTATTCTTTAGCCACAATCAAAGCCCAATCTAAAATATAATTTTATTAACCCAAGCCCAAACCCAACCCAAATAAGTTTGAACTAAATAAAATAACCCAAATTCATCCACCCATTCCAATTCCAAATCCCGCCCCAAAAAAACTCCTAGCGACTTGACGCCACTACTCCTGATTGGACAACTTTTTTTGCCAAACCAAAATTCCGGCAAGACCGACCCATATTACGCCCAGAACTCCTATATAGAACTAGTATGGTTTCTTTATTGATTTTTTGTTTTTGTTTTTTTTTTTATGTGATGATTAGGAGAAAATATAGACTTATAATGGTTTGACTTGTAGTTAAATGATTTTGTTGTTTTATTCATAGGTTTGTTTGTTTAAATGATAAGTTACAAGTAATCAACATTTAATACTATGGCTTGAATCTTTGAAAATAAAATTGAAAATTATGGACTATGGTTGAACATGCTTGTTTATTTTGTTTAAGTTTTTAGTGTTGTTTTATGAACTTATGGAGTGATTATATGTGATAGGAACCATGAGTAAGAATGTAATGAACTTATGGAGTGTTTAGTATCTCTAGAAAATGTTTTGAATAGATTTCCAAAAAATAAAAACTTGTAGGGTAAAATTTTAAATACGTTTGTAATGATGTTTGATGTGTTTTTGATGATTATATAAATTTTAGTTTGATGTTCTTTTATCTTACATGACCCGACTTGATCCGACCTGCTATGAACCGATTTTTTTTATATAGATAGGAGCCTAAAATCTTTAAAAATATTCAGCATCCCCAGCAAAAAATTCCTAGGTCCATCACTGACAATGGATTAAAAAAACACCATGGTGCGCAAAATATAACACAATGTCGAGAAATATAACACAATACTGAGGAAAAAAGACACAATGAATCGCAATGACACAATGACGGAAAAAAAACACAATGCCAAATAAAAAGACAGAATGACCTAAACAAAAATTCTAAAATATACAAGCTAAGAATACAAAAGCGAAAACCTAAAATCTAAGATCATAGAGTTTAATGAGACGATTCCAATGCCGATAGACTGAGTTCAATCGGAATGCGTTTGATATCCTTCCTACGACTTTCTATTTTTAGAAGACTACATATTTGAATCTTACCCATAAAGCCAAATCCATATACATGTAGTATGCTCCTCGGGGCAGGACGATAGGGAGAAGAGAGAAAGCCATCACACAAGTGCGATGGGGTGGACAAACAACCAAGATATGATGACCAAAGCGACAGAGAGATAGAGAATGATAGAAATGAAGACAAAACCCTAAAACTCTAACATATAGAAAAAGGGAACCTATTATGCATTGTTAATCAACTATTTATATAAGTACAATTAAAACAATTACATATCAAACTTAAACTAATCATACTTCCTAATTTTAATAAAGATAAATACTAACCAATATATTTTGTCTAATAAACCTTACATTCACCTCCATAGATTAGACTTAATCTCAACAAGAACCAATTACTAACTAATATATTTTGTTTAATAAACCTTACATTCACCTCCATAGATTAGACTTAATATCTACAAGAACGATTATGCAAATGCTATGGGGATGGAATAACTTCACAATGGTGAAAACACTTTGTATTCATAGTGTTCACATATGCCCATCATAGAGATGGCAATGGGCACACTATGATGAGTTTTGGTAATCCACTTCTCACACTTGATTATAAAACTGTGTTCTATACATGGTCTCATACCCATTAGTATCCCTTACTCATTATCACGGGGATTGTGGGTTTACACAAGTATCTGGTATACCCGTTAATCCCAATCTTTATATTGATAACTAATAAAAAAACAAGTAAAAATTTACAACCCTTAAGTGACAACTATGCAAAAGACTAGGGATTTAAGAGATAACAAAGATATCATAAATCCTTTTGATTAGTATGCCAAATTATATTCCTAATACCATGGTTGTAAAACAAGGTCTCCAATGCCAAGTATTCCCCGAGTAGTCACTATAAAGTAGGTTGCCGAGGTGACTTTCTTCCGCTCCGCCTAATCACTCATAATCGATCAAACGCGAACAACCTTGGCCAAAATCAGATCTTGTAGGTCAACTCGGGCGGAGTTTGACTTAAAAAAAATAGAACATAATTTATGTGTCTATCATATTAAAGAATGAATGTCATTTTCACGTATTTTGTTATAAATGTTAGTGAATTTATGTTATTTGACATATATTTAATTTCCAAAAACTAATTTCTTTATAATTTAAAATGTTTGAGTACTCCCCGAGTATCCTCCACCTAGGCCGAGTACTCTCAGCTTCCCAGTTTATCGACTATGTAACGCCTAGCGACTTTTGCAATCATGCTTAATGCTATGGTTATGGCACTTGCCATTATCTTAAATACATTAGAGGATTGTGTCATAATCACATCATTAGGATGATAATTAGTTCTCAAATAAGGAATAACCTGCAGATACACGACACCAAACCATTCACAAGAATTCTTACTGAAGAAACAGTGACAACAAGAATCATCATTAACAAATCAATGTGCAGGAAGAAACAATTCATTCCCAAACCAATACACCAATATATTTTCTAAGGAAACCACACCATTTCTGTTTTTTTTCTAACAATAACACTCTTTTAGACCATTTTTCGTTTCTAACCGTTTAATCAATGATAAAAACCTCATTAAACATCACGCGTAACTCCTTACTCAAACCAAGTCCCATTTTTTTCCTTCTTATATCCGTTTAAATGTACATGGTTTGTAAAATTTAACGAGTCATCTTCTGTTAAAACTTGAAGAACAAACAGTTAGGAGTTGGGATACCCTATACAACTCATCTTCTGAAAACTTGATTTCTTTCTTTCTTTTTTTAAATCATTTCCAACTTCAACTTCACCAAAAGTTTTTGTTAGAAGAAAAGTAAATCACTTCATCATGATTCAAGTTTCTAAAGATCCATCTTTGAGCGTCCTGCTAGACACAAAACACGACCCCTTACTAGATAATAATATTTTTTTTGATAAATGATATAAATATATACACCCACATATATATAGGGGAAGGTTCAAATGAAAACCAATAGTTATTGCGAAAACTAACTAAAAAAGCCAAAAAAAACATACCAAAAAATTTTTTTTTTTTTTTTGCATACCAATTTTCGCTAATTAAATTATATAAAAAATTCAAAAAAAAAAATTGGTGTGTTTTTTAGGCTTTTTTTAGTTAGTTTTCGAGTTTTCGCAATAAAAGTAGTTTTCATTTGAACCATCCCCTATCATCATCATCATCGTACTCAGTATATCCCACCTATAGCAAAGCTAAGGTAGGGTCTGAGGAGGGTGGGATGTAGACAGCCTTACCTCTACCCCGTAGGAATAGAGAGGCTGCTTCCAATGAGACCCCCGGCTCGATTGTGGTTTTGCATCAGGCCTTGGACATAAGGCACATAACACTCAGCAATTGAGACAAACGCCAATTGGTGCATGTACCCCCTTGTCTTTCGGCTATCAACGCCACCACATGATGCCTGATTAACGATCCCCTCTTTTTAACGTTATTTTCACGAAATTAGTAAAATAACGTTAAAAATTAGTGCACTTTTGCTTTTGCCCCCCCGAGCGCCCACACATATATTACATTATATGAACCATCCCCTATATATATATATATATATATATATATATAGAATCACGTTAAAATGAGAACCACCTCGAGTTGTAAGAACCGTGAGAACTACACCGTACGGGTCGAGGTGGACCAAAAAATTTTTTCACAAACGTAGATGCGTGTATTATAAACACATTTGTAAAAAAAAATTCAAAAAAAAAAGTTTTTGAGCACCACAAGTGTGTGTTTACGGGTACCGTAAATTTTCCGGTAGGATTTACGGTACCCGTAAACACAAACTTGTGGTGCTCAAAACTACACACACGACATTTTTTTTTTTGAATTTTTTTTTTTACAAACTTGTGGTACATACACGCATCTACGTTTATGAAAAAAAAATTTGGTCCACCTCGCCCCGTACGGTGTAGTTCTCACGGTTCTAACAACTCGAGGGGGTTCTCATTTTAGCGGTCCCCTATATATATATATATATATATATATATACATATCTTGTTGGTGATAGTAGAAAGATTTATAAAGCAATTACCATTCGGTCCAAGATTGTTGATGCCCGGATTAGCATCAAACCCCATTTGGAGAAGGTTGTGAAGATCATTATCCCATACAGGCTGTAGTATTACAAAATGTCATTAAATAATTATTTTCTTTAAAAGCCCATTTGCATAATTGAAATCAATGCTATAAAGGATAGGATGTATGTTAGTACCTGAGTATGGATAGGATGCATTGTTGCAGTTGTAGTTGGAATACCAGGCAAGGTCCCGTGTGGATAAGAATGGGACGGGCTTAATGTATGCCCAAATCCATATGCTTGGTTCGAAGTGCCAGCCCGTGAATGAAGCATCTACACATTAATGTAAGAAAGTTGAGATAAAATTTATAATGGTTCTATTCATTTGTTAAATTTTGTGATTTTAACCAGCATAACAATAAGGTGTATTTGTAAGTTGCAATTAGTTAGCAAGGAACTTACATCTTTAAACACAAGGCGATCGATGTCAACGTTCAGTTCAGGGTTTACCGTTGCTAGTTTCATTGATAAAAACTGCAAGGAAAGAGAAGTAGAGATTAAAATCTACACAATTACCTCTTTTGACCGACTTAAAAAGACATTGACTTGCAAGACCAAACTCAAATGAAGGTAGTTAATTTTGATCAAGATAATTCACAAGTTGAGTGGAGAGATTGATCAAATTTAAAACAAAGTAGTTAACTTTGATCAAGATAATTCACAAGTTACAAGTTCATCCGAATTCGATCACCAAACTAAATTCCCATAAATACCTTTAATTTTGATTTAAAAAAAATTGTTGCAATGCAATGTTTCACTTAAGTCTGTTAAGTAATTGTTTTGCAAAACCAAAAAAAAAAACAAAGTGAATACACACATAACACAAAGATTCACCCAAATAGTACTACAAAATGGAGAAACATAAAAAAAATGAGAGGATACCCTACAACAAAAGGGGTACTAAATATTTATAGACTTTAATACAAATGTACCTAATTTGAGTTATCCCATTTATGAGTAGCAAAAAAGATCACATACCTCCACCTGTTGTTGTAGTGATTGTACATAGTTGATAATCTCATCAAGCATAACTGCTTTTCCAGTAATCTACACCCGTATTAATAAACATTAAACACCATCAAAACCTTAAAAAAAGCAAAAATAATGAACACAACAAGAAATCAATACACATTACCTTGTTGCAGCCAGGAACAAGTTCTTGAAGCAATTTCATTCTCTCACTGATCCTTTCTCTCCTAACCTGAATAAACTTAAAATTAAACACACAAAACTATCAAACTTGTTTAAAAAAACACAAACTTTTTTACCCTTTCTGCAAGACTGTGACTGTTTGTAGCTTGACCCCTTTTGGCCCTCACATGAATGTAGTTTTCTTTAGGAGCACCTCCACTATCAGAACTATCTTTCACTTGTATCCCCATTTGTTTGCCTCTTGAATCAACTCTCTGTTTCTTCTCATCTTTCTCTGAAGTAGTGTCACCAGACCCATCATTCCTTTGTTCTCTTTCACCATTCTACACACATTATTAACAAGATTAACAAAAAACACACACACACACACATTTAAGTTTTAACAAGATCAAGATTGAATCTTTATTACCAAAATGGGGTTAAATCTTCTTTTATTAGGAGATGAAGAGGGCCCACATTCAGGGTTGAGATTAGCGAAAGGGTTGACCATTTCTGAGAAACTCCCACTTCCGAAAGACCCAAGCTTTGGGACCAAATCACCAATGGCTGACCCGGAACCAGATTGATAATGGTGAAGAAGACTTTGATGAGTTTCAATCCCAGATGGGTATGCTGATGACCCACCAAAACTCTCAAGCGGATCCCAACCGGATCCGAATAGATTACCAGACCCACTTGAAGACTTGTTGTTGTTAAACATGGATCCTGAGCTCATTTCACCTCTATACTGAAAACCCATCTCACTATCATTATTATTGTTATTATTATTGTTAATATTGTTGTTGTTGGTGTTATCTTCCTCTGAAGAAGCCATATGTTGTTATCAATCAAGATCAAGAAACAAGAAACAAGAAAAGTAAAAGTGGGAAAAAAGAAGTAGTAATATAGATAGGATCTAAGAAAACCTAAAGCTAATACCTATTAAGCTAAGTAAAGAAAAGAGCTCCAATGGGCAATTAAGATAGGGGTAAAGATGAAAAAAGTTGAAGGGTTTGACCAAAAATAGGGTCTTCATGATATCTTGCAAGACTCAACAAGGAACAAAATGGCAGCTTTACAGTACAAAAGAGTCCATGGGAGAGGAAATCCAGTGTAGCAGGGCATAAAATCTTCACATACCACCCACCTCAATCCACCCTTGAAAACGTTATGATGATGAATCATCAAACGAAGGATGAAAAGTGAAAATGTAACAGACAGGAAAGTGTTAACCTTTCAGAGCATAAAGTAGAAAAGTAGAGTGAATAGACAGTAGTTGTTGCTAAGCTACAGCTTGCTGCTGTGATTACCTAAAAAGAAAGTAGATTCCTTTTCTTTTTTTTAATCCAATAAAATAAACAAAAACCACAAGATTCCCCTACCTATACTATACCCAAAACAAAGAAATGGGTTCCATCTTTATTGCATTTTTAAGTTTAAACCAGACAAGCAGGAATGGAGTTGATGTGTGGATTCATACCCATATGCAAAGAGAGATTTAGGCAAAAAAAAGAATCAAGTTCTGAATGAATTGATGCAGAAACTAAAATGGGCAAAAAGATTTATTGCCTGTTAGGTGTTTGATGAAATGGGTAACAGAAAAACAGCATCAAATGCTAGATTGGAATACTATTTGTGCAAGAATGGGGGAAATGCAGACCAAACACATAATAAATAAAACAGTTAAAGAAGCATCCAATTCCAACTTTTCCAGATTAAAGACAAAAGATAGGGTAAGCTAATAAGCAAGCCAGAGAGAGAGAGAGTGTTGTATACTTGTATGGTTTCAAAGGGAAATTATTGTCATCTTTATTGTTTTAATATTAATGTTTAAGATCTAATGTTTGAGTTCGCAAATAACTAATATGTTGGTCCAATATTAAAAGTGAGGTCCTTAAGAAAATTACATCTTCCTAATATTGATGATTAACATTTAAGCCTTTTTTCATAGAGCATTCACAATGGAAGCTCTATATGTTTGTGAGTGTGTTAGTTATATTTAAGTAGGGTTGATAATTCTGACACGAACACAATACCACGACACGAACCTACACGGAAGGTTCATTTGAAAACAAAATTTAGTTGAGAACAAAAAGAACATAGGGTACAATTGTAAAACATTAAATATTTTTTCACTTATCTCATTTTTTATCATCTTTGACTAATTAATTAGTCATAAAAATTATCATCCTTCACACTAATGTTTTTTTACTACACACATCAAAAGTTACCCTACACCTTTCGAATATTTACCCTACACATGTTGAAATTTATCCTACACAACCCGTAATTTATCATATACACATTGTAATTTATTCTACACTCTAAATTATTTTATTTTATTTTTTTGAAAAAAATATATATTTTGAATATAAGTTACAAATTTTAATGTAGTTGCCTATTAAAGAGGAATGCTACTAATTAATGATCTTTGTAAGTTTACCATATTACCCTTATAGTAACATTAAATAGTTATATTAAATGAAGTAAAATGAAGCATTCTTATTGTTGGATTTTTTTTCTTTTTCTTCTTACAAAAAGTTTCTTCTCATTTGAACTCTCCTATATTAAAAGTGAGGTCCATAAGAAAATTACATCTTCCTAATATTGATGATTAACATTTAAGCCTTTTTTTCTTAGATCATTCACAATGGAAGCTCTATATGTTTGTGAGTGTGTTAGTTATATTTTAAGTGGGGCTGACAATTCTGACACAAACACGATACCATGACACGAACCTACACGAAGTTATCATATTTCGTGTTTAACCTTAACAGGTTTCGTGTCTAAACAGGTTGAAACCCATTAACCTGTTAAGGCCTGTTAAGTACATGTTAATAATTAAAAATGAATAAAAATATTATAAGTGGGTGTGGACATGAGGTCATTAGTTGTGGAAACTAGGATGAATTATACCAAACACACGAGGTTCTTTTCCACAATTCAAACCCTAATTTTTAAATCTTTCTCACTAACACCACCATTCCCAATTCAGTTCACACCTTCCCCAATTCGGTCATGTTCGTGTCTTAAACATATCGTGTTTGTGTCTTAACAGATCGTAGTCGTGTCTTAAACGGGTCGTATGATACATTGGTAAAATTTTCTTGTCTTAACAGGTCGTTTTGTGTAACCTATTTATTAAGAGGTTTGTGTTCGTGTTTCAAAAATCTGACACGTTAAGATTTCGCATCGTGTTCGTGTTTACGTGTTTCGGGTTCGTGTCTTATTGTGTTCGTGTCTTAACAGATCGGGTTGACTCATTATGTCAGCCCTAATTATAAGGAATGTTTGTTAGTGGTTGTGAGTGGAGGAGAGAGAAAATGTTACTGTTCATCTGTAAAAATACGGGAAACACTGTTCACCCTTATAATTTTTTAAATATTTTTAAAAGTGGTTGTAAGTGAAGGAGACAGATGACATGTAATGATAAAAGTATAAAATAATATTATTAAATTGAAAAAAGGAGAGAAAAATAATGATTTTTATTGTAATTATAGGGATAAAGATAAGGATTCTAATGTGAATGCTCACTTATAATTCTTATAGTTTATGAGAAAGAATTTGAATGTTTAAATGGAATTCAAATTTGAACTTGAACGGGTGTTATAAACTTGAGAAAAAAATGCAATGTAAAAATGGTTAAAAGACAACTATACACTTTAAAACAACAGAATTTTCGGATTGAAAATTTAGGCTGACAATAGGTCATATGTGTATGACACGATTAGACAGTATTGTGGAAATGTATTTTCTTTGGCGAAATAGTAGGTCAAAATTCAAATGTATCAATTGGAGTAGATGGCAAGACTTAAATATTCGGGATGTAATTAAGTAAGTCATGCGTCTTTGTTTTTGTGGTTGGGCTTTATAGCTTCTTGTTGGCTCGTTCTTTCTATATAAAAGTTCGCAGTTTCAAAAAAAAAATATAAGATACGATTAGACTTGTTTACTGAAAAGTACACTACATGATTTTTTTTTTACTTTTTAAAAATAAATAAAATTAGGATGCTAGAATCTATCATTTCTTCTTCTTTGTATATAAAACATACAACTATGTTATAGACATAAATATAAAATAGTTAAACGAGTTGTATTCATGTTTAATAATTGTGTTATTTGCGTCGTTAGAGACCTGTTAAACAAGATAAGACACAATTTGCAAGCCCTCAACAAAATCACCAAATTCCCCTGAATTTATTGGTGATTATTTTGTTAACAATGATTTAGGTGAAAGTTCTCGTTTTGTTCTCTATACGTGCGACGGTTAAATGAAGTTCTACATCGATTATATGAAGTTGTAGCTAGATTTTATTCTAGTTTATTCTCTATCATTGCATCTTACGTAGGAGAAAATGGTAGTGGCAGACTGTTTAGATTAAGCGACACTGGTAGGGGACATGAAGGTGATAGTGGTGACCTCCATCACTTTCCACTTGTCGTAGAAAATATCCTTGCAACCAAACATTTGTTTGATTCTTGTTCTTACATTTTGTTTGTTCTTTTCTGATTCTAGTTTTTCGACTTCATGTTGGTGTATACATCCTGCTATAAAAAAGATTATTATAATGATGTTAAAAATCCAAATATATAGGTTAAATGTTATTACAAGTCATAGCTCAACAAGATAAAAATCAAACATTAGTAAGATCAAATGATCAATCAACATTAGCATGGATGGCCCATCGTTCGACCATGGATCATCCATCATCTTTTGTCCACTATAGACCACCCAATGCTCAAGCAATAGGACCAAGGTTGCAATCAAGATGGTATCGTGAAGTATTTGTATAGTTTCTTGTCAATTTTTCAAAATTGAGTTTATTAGTGAAAAAAGCCAAATCATCTATGAATTGCTAGTTCATTATTTTGATTCTTACATTGATAATTGTTTGATCATAAAACAAACCTTTTTTTAACCATTCTACACGACTTGACCGTGGAACGGCCATACGGGCTTTGGTCAGTCTTCTCATTCTCTTTCCTCTTGGGTATATAAGCATCTCACTCCCCAAAATTTTAACCAACATCTGACACATTTATAACCAAAATAATTTTTAAATTCTGAAGTGATTATATCAATTCAGTCTTATCCTCAAGATTAAAAAAAACAAGAGTAGGAGTGTTTGTTGAACTTTTATCATTATATGCAAACTTTAGAGAGGCAAATCATAGTAAGAATATAAGAGAGTTATCACTACCCATTTAGTGAGACGTTGAAGTGGTAATCACCACTTTCTTAGTGGGACATCAAAAGGGTTATCACTACTCGTCTAGCGAGAAGTTGAATGGTTGATCACTACCTGATTGATGCGACGATTTATAAAAATGATCACTACCTGATTGATGCGAGGATCAATAAAAATGATCAATGTAAAGGGGCGGTTAGAGGGGGAGGGAGAAAGAGACTGTATGAAGCATAGGAACGACTAAAGATATTATATGTGTACAATTAGTGAGTTTAGAAATGAGGGTAGTTTCGTCCATTTAATTACAATGTGCTAGATGTGAATATTGATAATGCTTGATCTCATTCACAAAAGAAAACAATTATATACAAAAGGAACGTAACTACCCTAGTGATAACTAAGGAAATACAATAAAGAGATAATTACACCTAATAAAGATACATGAATACAAAAATACATTCCAAATATATAATCGGTTAATATTTGTGACATCGGTAGCCTCGGTAATCCGATGGATATCCAAGGAAGATACATGGAGAGGAGAGATGAGCAAGTTTATGAGGTCGAGTGGCGGATTGGTTTGGGAAGCACACGCACCCGAAGACACGAAGATGGTCATACTCTGGGTGACGTAGGTATAAGGCGGCGGTCGGTGTATGGTTGTTTAGGAGTTTGGTTGGCAAGATGTTGTGAAGATAAACAGCGGTGTGGACCGCCTCGGCCCAGTAGGTAGTGGGGATAGAGGCGTGGGTCAAGAGTGAAAGCATGATTTCGTTGATACGACGGATCATGCGTTCGGCTTTCCCATTTTGTTGGGAAGTGTGAGGGCATGAGAAGCGAAATTGCATGCCATTTTCGATTGCAAAGTTTTTGAACTGGTGGTTATCGAATTCGCCACCATTATCACATTGAAAAGATTTGATGGAAAGATTGAATTGGGTTTTAATGTAAATAAAGAATTTGATAAATTTTGTGACAGTTTCAGATTTGTACCGAAGAGGAAAAACCCAAGTGTATTTGGTATAATCATCAACTAAAATCATATAATATTTGTACCCTGTGTTAGAGATAACGGGTGAATTCCACAGATAGCAATGCATGCTATCAAAGGGTAAAACAGTGTTAGAAGTAGATAAAGAAAACGGTAACCGTTTATGCTTGGAAGTTGACAAGAGTTACAAAACAAACGACAAGTCTTATTACAAGCAATAAATTTATTTGAAGACAAAAAATCAATAACGGTAGCCCCCGGGTGGCCTAGGCAATCATGCCATGATTCGGGAGCAAAAGCAGCAAAAACAGTGGGTGTGACTTTAGCAGGAGCCGTGACGGGGTATAAGTGGCTATCACTGTTGTGAAGGCTCAGAAGCTTCCCAGTCTTCAGGTCCTTCACAGAGAAACCAAAAGGATCAAATTCCACAGATAAAGAATTGTCAGTGGTAAATTTCCGTACAGATATGAGGTTTTTAATGACATGAGGTGCATAGAGGACATTGTTAAGGTGAAGGTTGTTTTGTTGGTTTGGGAAATACGCGTGTCCCGATCCGAGTATTGGCATTTTTTGGCCATTCCCGACTAATATAGATTTAATGGAAATAAAAGATTGAGACTTAGAGCATATACCTTCCTCGTCTGTTAGATGATCCGAAGCCCCAGTGTTCATGTTCCATTGCGGGTCATCCGAATCAACCGCCAGAGCCTGAAAAGCCTGACCGAGATCCGTGGGTTCAAGGGGGTCAAAGTCGGTTATGTGGGCCTGCTTTGAAGAGGAACTGGACTGATGTTTGTTGCCATTAGACCGAGAAGAGGAGCCACTATTCTGCCATGAGCTGGTTTGCCAAGGTGCGGCCCAACCGGGTTGGGTGGGATATGGGCATGGGGGTGGGGCCCAACCGTAGTTTGGGCCTGATGGTCCGGCCCACCAAGGGGATAGGCCCACTGTTGTGATGGACCCCATGAAGCAGATCGGTTGGAATTGTTATTGCTGGGCCGAGACTGATTTTGGTTTTGGTTAAAGTTGGGCCAGTTTTGTTGCCAGGTGTCATTGTGATTTCGGCGCTGGGCTGGACCAGATCTGTTTGATGAGTTGGACCGGTGCTGAGGAGAGGTAAGAAGGGTAGGAGGGTTCGATGGTGGCTGCGGATTATCGGGCACGACGGCTGCAACAACAGGTGATTGACGCGCTTGTTGGCGACGTTCTTCGGCATCTAGGAGGTTAATGGCATCTTCGCAGGGTGGTAAATCTTTGTGCAATTGTGCTGCAATAACATCATATTCAGCGGGAAGTCCGCTGACCAGTTGGATTATGAGATGGCTTTCGGATACGGGTTGGTCGACATCCGCGAGTTGGGATGCAAGTTCGCAGAGTTTTTGACAATAGTCATGAAGAGAGGGCATTGCTTACAAGGTTAGATTGGTGAAAGTTTTCATTAAGGCGGTGGCCCGAGGGCCCTTGTTATTCAGATAGATTTTCTTTAGGCAATTCCACGCATCGAGGGTTGTGGACTCGTCTTCCAGAATTCTTCCGAATAAATCATCCGACACAGTGGAATAAATCCACTGTAAAACGATCGCGTCGATCTCGAGCCATTGGTCACGAGTAGGATCTTCTTTGGGTGGTGGGAGGGTGCCGTCGATGTGATCAAGCACCTTGTACCCATGGGCGTTTAACTGAAACAGTTTGACCCATTGAGAGTAGGTTACCTTTTTGCCGTCTAGAGTACGGATTTTGTTCTGGATATTAGTAACGGTGTAAATGGGGTGGAGGGTGGATGTGGGTTTACCGGAATTGTTTGAGGAATCTGTGGATTTGTCGCCCATGGTCGAGTGACAGAGGACTGGAATGCAGGTTAGAGATTGGTGAAACAGGGATGAGAAAAAAAATTAAAGACCGTAGCCTTCTGTGTGGCCGTAGCCGACAAGGAAAAAAAGAAAAAAAGGTGGGAGATTATGGCTGTGATACCATGTGAATATTGATAATGCTTGATCTCATTCACAAAGGAAAGCCATTATATACAAAAGGAACGTAACTACCCTAGTGATAACTAAGGAAATACAATAAAGAGATAATTACACCTAATAAAGATACATGAATACAAAAATACATTCCAAATATATAATCGGTTAATACTAGATGCAACATTGTAATCGCACACTTCATTTATACATTTTTAAAATTAGATGGATTGTTGCACTTATTGTATGATCGTTAGATCTTTCTGGCCGAATGGTTGTAATATTTCTTTTTCCATTATTGCTATTAACAGTGAATTGCAAATTCTCTTATAGGAAACGTCATTTTAATACATATACACATAAAAACATGCAAGAGAAATTTTGCTTTAGAACTAATAATATGCTAAGAACTGTGAGAACCACTTAATACACTTTTGTAAAGTGCATAAAAATAATAAAAGATAACGAAAGTTTTCTAGCGATTCAATCACCTAGGTAAGCCATCTTCCACTTTAATCCGGATGACAAATGAAGGTTAAATTTTGGTAAAAATAGCGACGTTGATCAAAACTAACCACAAAGGTAATTTGATTATAGTCATTATTTGATTTGGATGACAACTGAAGGTTAAATTTTTGGTAAAAATAGTAGTTTTGACCAAAACTAACCACAAGGGCAAATTGATGAATTGACTTATCAAGAATGGTTTCAACTTACCGTTTATGCTTTCAGGAGTATTACAAACTTAAAATTGATACCGAAGTTGATCAAGCTCATTTTGGTGAATTAGGACACAAGTGTTTCAAATTTAAAATTGGTACTCAATGAAGGGGTATGGTTCTAAACCCCCCACGGGCTGCAACTAAGGCCCCACGGGCACATGGCCATACTTACACATTGACCAAAAAACAACCAACTGGCCACATCAACTCCTCGCAGGCCAATCGTGGGGGCATGATATTATGCCAACACGGAGGATAATGAATAGTACTAGATGTAAGGGACCTGCAACCAATCAGCAGTGCTCGCCAAGCACTATACCGAAAGATCCCTACGATGTGCCATTGTGCAGGGGACAAAAGATATAGTTGGCGGCGAGTGTGGCCAATCATAACATGCCATTTCACCTCTCCTCAACCTCCACTAACAGCCGATGGCATACGACACAAAAAGTACATCTAGAAAGTGATGATTAGCAAATCACGGCACGCGGGCGTACTCCCACGTCATTCTTCTCCAACCTCTTAGCTATAAATACCACACTTCTCCAAAGGTTTAAGGATTCTAATACTGCTCTCTACACTCTCACTCTATACTTTGCTCTCTCTCTCTCTCTCCCTAGAAAGAACAACACTTATTCTCACACCAGTGGGTGGTACGAGAAGAACCCCACCTCTCCTTCTCGTAACTAGTCTCACGGTGTTTTGCTAAATTTGCAAATCATTACACAAAAGGGTAAAGCATGCTCACAACAAACACCCCACGAGCCGAATGCACGACACACAGGCCGACGGGTGGAACTTATTTAAACCACGACCAATAGAGGTTGGGACCAGGTGTAACATGTCTTAAAGCACCCAAAGGGCCGAATCCACGATACGCAGGCTGGGTTACTTGTTGGAACTTGTCTTTGGGAAACCTAACTATTACAGGGCCCATGGCCATGCACGACACGCAGGCCGGTGATCCGTCACCTTCATACGTCGGAAGTTCCCCCACCATCGTCCCCATGCCCCTCAAACAACTCCTTCAGTTTATCCATAGCATCACCGCGCCAGGATAATCTAGCAACCATTGCAAGGGTAGAAAACTCGAGGTTGTCATAATCTTCTTGCCTAGCTACGTATGCGGAAGTACAGCCTTCCATGTGCAGATCGAAGTCTTTTTCTGTAAGCCCTTACCGCACGTATGACACATCCTCACCGTAACATGCTTGCGGCCACTCCTTTAAGCAACCTTTGTTAACTCTGCAACACATGAAATTGACTCAGGCACCGAGCAAATGCTCTCTGCAGCCTACAACAAAGAAAATCAAGTTATAAACAAATAACAGATGCAAGCAATGACATGAAAATAATAAAAGGAACTAACATGAGGGATGTCACATTCTAACAACTACTTGTAATTCACACTTAGCACCTCAACCAGATCTTATGCATCCGCATAGTCTGCCCGCACCTTCTCAATCTCAGGCTTCGTATCTATGTTCTTCTCCTCAAGCTCATTAGCATGGTTGATAGTTGCTCCCTCTTCAACCTCAAGATTAACAATGCGTTGGTCACATGAAGCTAACTCGGCCTTTAACTTTTCAACATCGACGGCAACCCCCTCTAAGTCGGTAATGCGGGCCCGGGCAACCACAAGCTCTTCCTCCTTGGCCTCTAAGGATTTAGTAAATTTCAAATTTTGTTGGCCGCCCACATTAAGTGTTAAATGCTTTGTCGCATGCAAACTTAAAAGCTTCATTTTGTTTCTTGCACGCGACTTCCCAGACCTTCTATTTTTACTCTCATTAGGGGCTACAATGTCTGCTAACTTCTTTTGAGCATCAGTACACTCCCATATCAAAGTTTTGTTCTCAGCATTTTGTTTATCCTGACCCACTTGAAAAGCTCACATATTTTCCTCAAACTTATCCTACTCATCCATCATGATTTTCCATTCCTGGGCTATCTCGGAACCGGTCGATATAGAGTTAGTGACCCGTTAACATATGTTACACCTTTACTGGATAAATTACGAATTTTATACAAAATTTCTTGCATTTATAAAGTTTATACAAAATTACATTAACAAACCATCAAGTTATCAAAAGTATTAGTGCTTAAAGACAGTAACTAAACATTTACGATGTTCGGTTTACGTAAAATCATTAAACAAAAAGCGGAAGCTTCACTTCAATCGTGTTCGGTTTATATTCGAGCTTGATCTTCATCCAAAATAAGATTTGATATCACCTACGAATCAAAATTTTATTACACGTTAGTTAACGGCAATTTAAAAAGCAACTGGTAACTTAGATGACCAGGTAACTTGTATAGGCTATGGCAACTGATAACCCAGATGACCCAGATGACCAAATAACTCGTATGGGTTATGAAATCTGATAACCCAGATGACCAGATAACTCGTATGGGTTATGGCAACTGATAACCCCGATGACTAAATAACTTGTCTGGGCTATGGCAACTGATAACCCAGATGACCAAATAACTCGTATGGGTTATGACATCTGATAACCCAGATGACCAGATGACTCGTATGGGTTATGACACCTGATAACCCAGATGACCAGATGACTCGTATGGGTTATGGCAACTGATAACCCAAATGACTAAATAACTTGTCTGGGTTATGACAACTGATAACCCAGATGACCAGACAACTCGTATGGGTTATAGAACTTGTCCATTTTTTCCTTTTTAGAAAATGTTGAGTAACTTTTCTGATATTTGTCTGGTTAGCTTGAAACTTGTTTCTAATTGATCGTAATACCTTTACCTACATTATTAAACCAGAATCCTCAACCCGGATTCTTAACTTTGATGAATTACGCAGCCATTACTCGGTTATGCGCATTTTCATCTTGACCCGTTATGGATTGTTTATATGAAATCCACCACTTCAATACAACCCAAACATATCGTCATCCATTATTGTTCATTCGGTTCATTTAGGTGAAATCCATCACTTTTTCATGAGCCGAACTTATCAAGTATTGTCTCATTATCATACGTAAATCATTACAAAGACATAAATAAATCTTACGAAGTAACGAGTTACATACCTTATAGCTTTCCCTTTAGACGAGTATCCGCACCGGCTTGACTTCCCGATGCTTCACTTTTGTTGCCTTAGATTAGTTATATATGGATGATTAGATTTCTTGACTCATGCACCGAAAACAATCCCATTTAGCCCTTCAATTTGATCAATCTCATGAAAGAAGGGTTTGGGCTTTTGGCTCTGGTCACGCATACACACACACACATAAGTATGTGTGCAGTGTTTTGTCTTGCTATTTAAGGAATTCAAGTTTACCTACTTGACTATTTTAGTCCCTCATGTTTAGTTCTCTTTTTTATTATTATTATTATTAACAAGATCCAAATTCAGGATTTCATTATTTAATCAACTTATCATTAACTAGGTTAAATATTCCTAGTTAATATTTCTTAAGATTTCAATTACGTTAAGTGTTTATATATATATATATATATAATTTTATTTTGGGATGTTACAAGTCCACCCCCTTAAAGAGGGTTTCGTCCCCGAAACCGATATACGTACCAAAAAGAGAAGGGTAAAGGCGTCTCATTTCTTCTTCGGACTCCCAAGTAGTGTCCGATCCCTTCCGATGTTCCCATTTGACCTTCACTTGTTCAATTTCTCTGTTCCGTAAGCTTTTGATCTTCCGGTCAAGAATTGCAATGGGTTTCACCACATAATTAAGTTTATCATCCACTTCAATATCATCATAGTGGATGTAAGCCGTTTCGTCGGCCAAACACTTTCGGAGGTGCGAAACATGAAACGTACCGTGTATACCGTTCAGTTCCTCCGGTAGTTCCAAACGGTAGGCTACTTTCCCCACCCGTTCCATGATTTTAAAAGGCCCAATAAACCTTGGGCTCAACTTCCCTCTTTTCCTGAATCGAATAATCCCCTTCCACGGAGATACTTTAAGCATGACTCTATCTCCAATCTGGAACTCGATCGGTCTTCGTCTTTTATCAGCATACGATTTTTGTCGATCTTGAGCCGCTTTCAAATGAGCTCGAACCATATCAATTTTCTCGTTAGTGGTTCGAACTATATCTTTGTGGGCTAGTTCACGTGGACCCACTTCACCCCAACACAAAGGGGTTCGACATTTCTTTCCATAAAGCATCTCATACGGGGACCATCCCAATGCTAGAATGGTAGTTATTATTATATGAGAATTCGACCAAAGGTAGATAGACATCCCAGCTTCCTCCAAAATCAATGATACACGCTCGCAGCATGTCTTCCAATGTTTGAATCGTTCTTTCACTTTGCCCATCCGTTTAAGGATGGTATGCGGTACTAATAAACAACTTAGTACCCATTTGTGCTTGAAAATCATGCCAAAACTTTGATGTGAACCGAGTATCCCTATCGGACACGATGGATACCGGCACTCCGTGGCGTGCCACGATCTCATTCGTATATACCTCTGACATCTTTTCAGATGTATAAGTCTCACGAATCGGAATGAAGTGAGCGTTTTTCGTCAGTCGATTTACAACTACCCAGATGGCGTCGAACCCACGAGTTGTTCTCGGTAGTTTGGTTAGTAGATCCGTTGTGATATGTTCCCATTTCCACACCGAAATGTCTAACGACTGAAGTTTACCGTAAGGCTTTTGGTTCTCTGCTTTTACTTGTAAACAAGTTAAGCATTTCTCCACATATTTGGTTACATCTCTCTTCATTCCGGGCCACCAATAGTTTGTTTCAAATCTCGGTACATCTTGGTCGCCCCCAGATGAATAGAATAGCGTGACTTATGAGCTTCATCGAGTAGAAGCTTTTTAAAACCACATGAATTTGGGACCCATGTTCTACCGAAACGGGTTTTCAACCCGTTATTACTATCCACCAAATCTTTTAGTTGGCCCACTATTCGCTCTTTCTTCCAATTCTCTTCTTTTACTGCTTCAACTTGTGCCTCTCGGATTCGTTCAGGTAAACCTAAGGTCACTATCAATTGCATTGAGCACACTTGAATGGGAGAATAATCTTCTTTTCGACTCAACGCGTCTGCCACTACATTGGCTTTTCCGGGATGGTAATGTATCTCACAGTTGTAATCTTTCACCATTTCTAACCAACACCTCTGTCTCATATTTAATTTCTTTTGATCAAAGAAATACTTCAGGCTCTTGTGGTCAGTAAATATTGTGCACTTCACTCTATATAAGTAGTGCCTCCAAATTTTTAAAGCAAATACCACTGCTGCCAATTCTAGATCGTATGTAGGATATTTCTTTTCATGAACTTTCAATTGCCTCGAGGCGTAGGCTATTACCTTGCCCCGTTGCATAAGTAGACACCCAAGACCTAGGTGTGATGCGTCCGAGTATACCACCAAATTGTCCATGCCATCCAGAAAAGTTAATACCGGAGCACTAGTCAACTTCCCCTTGAGCATTTGGAACGCCCTTTCTTGTTCGTCATTCCAAATAAACTTTTCATCCTTACGTGTTAGTTTAGTTAATGGTGAGGCGATCTTGGAGAAATCCTTGATGAATCTCCTATAGTAACCCGCAAGTCCTAGAAAGCTTCTAATCTCCGAAGGATTTTTCGGAGAGTTCCATTTCGAAAATGCTTCTATTTTCGATGAATCGACCAATATCCCATCGGCACTAATGATGTGCCCTAGGAACTGCACTTCTCGAAGCCAAAAAGCGCACTTCGAGAACTTAGCATAAAGTTTCTCTCGTCTCAACGTCTTTAACACTTCTCGTAAATGACAAGCGTGATTTGTTTCGGTTTTTGATTAAACAAGGATGTCGTCGATGAATACTATCACTGATTTATCGAGCATTGGCTTGCAGACCCGGTTCATGAAAGCCACGGGTGCATTCGTTAGCCCTAAGGACATCACCAGGAATTTGTAATATCCGTACCGCGTTCGGAACGCTGTTTTTGGCACGTCTTCCTCTTTTACCTTCAATTGATGATATCCAGACCTCAGGTCAATTTTCGAAAACCAACTCGCACCTTGTAGTTGGTCAAATAAATCATCGATTCTTAGAAGAAGGTATCAGTTCTTTACCGTGAGTTTGTTTAACTCCCGATAATCGATACACATACGCATGCTTCCATCCTTTTTCTTTACAAACAATACCAGCGCTCCCCAAGGAGAGACACCGGGTCAAATAAATCCCTTATCAAGCAGTTCTTGCAATTACGATAGCAATTCTTGAAGTTCCGATGGTGCTAACCTATACGTGGACTTGGCCACCGGTTTTACACCTGGGATTAATTCGATCCTGAACTCTACCTCGCGTTCGGGTGGTATCCCTGGTAAATCCTCCGGGAATACATCTTCAAATTCTCGTACAACAGGTACTCCTTTAATCTTCGGGATTTCTTTTTATGTATCCAGTACGTAGGTAAGATACGCTTTACACCCATGTTAAATGAGCTTTCGAGCCTCCATCATCGAGCATATTATGAGGTTGTCGCTTTTCTCCCCATAAATGGTGACACGTTTTCCACTTGGAGATATTAACTGTATCTCCATGTGGAAACAAATTACATTGGCGTGGTAACGGGACAGCCAATCCATTCCAATCACCACTTGGAATTCTCCCATAGCCATGGGTATCAAGTCGACTAAGTAGTCTTTATCCTTGATGCTCAATTTGCAATTTCGACATATATCACAAACAATAAAAGTTTTGTTATTACCTACTTCTACCCTTAAGGGCACAGGTAATTTTGTTAACACAAATTATGGGCGTCGAAAAATTTCATGTGAAATAAAAGATCTATTCGCACCCGTATCAAACAAACTGTGAACGGGAATTAAATTTACGGTAAAAGTACCTGTGACCACATCGGGTTCGACTTTTGCTTCAGCTGCAGTTATGTTGAAGGATATTGCCTTCGACTTTGGGGTTTCCGGATTTACATCAGTAACTTCTTTTCTTCCCACCAACTCTGGGCACTCTGATTTCTTGTGACCCGATTGGTAACATTTGTAACATACTGACACTTTCCCCGAGCAGATTGAAGCTGCATGCCCCATTTTCCCACATATAGCACACGGTTTGTTTTTTAAATGACATTCACCACGATGTGCATGATGTGTGCAAAATGCAACATATAAATTACATCAATTGTGGCATAAAACTAACCCTTTTTTAGTACTAATGTTGGAAAAAGTGTGTTTTTGTCTTCCTTTTGTATTTTCAGGATTAAATGAGCTCAAATTAACAAAAGAAGCAAAAAGGCAGCTAAATCTAACATAAATACAAGAAAAGGAACAAACGTGGCATGCCCGACCTCCCCGAAAGCATCTTCCCAAGCAAAACAAGAAAACAGAAGGCTGAACACGCCCCGTGCTCAATGAGCACGGGGGAGTGCTCAAGTGTCAGCATAAAAGACAAAGTTGTAGAAGCTTCCATCGCCCACCACGGGGCTGTGCTCAGCGGACACGGGGTCGTGGTCAACTATAAGATTCGCAGAATCCAGGCAAATCTTGATAGTACAGATATGCTTCTGTACACGGGGTCGTGCCCAGCGGACACGGGGCCGTGGTCAACTAATAAAGACAAGAGCAATTAATGAAGACATAGAAGGATATGGACACGGGGCCGTGCCCGAGCTTCTGTTCAGCCTATAAATAGGAGTGCTTGGCTCAAGCTCAAACCATCCCTTGGCACACCACCTCTCTCACACTTCACCCACCACCCACCACCACCATAACACCATCACCCACCACCATCATCCATTGTCCATCATAGAGTGTGTGAGTCGTCTCGGGATCCAAGATTGATCGTAAGAGTTCTTGACAATCAAGGCCATGTTTGCCTAAGTCTCTTACATCACTTGGTGAAGACAAAGTGTCTAGTGTAATACTTTTTATTTTTAATCTTTTCGCACTTTTTAATTGGTTATGTATTAATGACTTTAATAACTAGTTTCTTATGTTGAAGGTGATTCTTCCTTATCGTTTGTCCGTGGTGTCTTGGCGTTATTTTACTGTCTATATAAAATAAAAGATTTTCACCATTCATATCTCCACGGTCTATATGGAGGTATGTTGGCTACCTGGTCGGGGGTTAAGGGAACGGTTTGGTAAGAGTCTTGCCATTGTTCAGTGTATAGATCCTGCAAAGGACCTGGGTCAAATTTAGTAGGACCTCCTTCAATACTTAACGGTATTGGATGGCGGGGGTCCAAACTCTTTGATCCCCTCATAAGTTAAACTACTATTAAAACTTTAACCCGGCTACTTAGGACTGTATCCCTGCTGACTCAGACTACTTAGCCGAGGGTAACGTCGCCTTCAAAAGAGGGGCCTACCACAATATGCATTAATAACTTAATTAATTATCTTTCAATAATTCAACCCTTTAGGATTGTATCCCTGCTGACTCAAACTACTAGGTTGAGGGTAACGTCACCTCCAAAAGAGGGGTCTACTACAATAACTAAGATAATCTCTTAAATAGTGCAAAAGTGCGGAAATAATCAAAGGTTACACTAAACACGAGTCGGAGCCAAGTGATTCATCTTGTCTATCTGTTTTTACTTTATTTTTATTTTTCAGCATTTTAGCTAGTTTTTATTTTCTTAGTTTAAAACCTTTTTCTAACTTTTGATTTGATTAGACATTGAGGATAAACCGGTACTAAAAGCTCTTGTGTCCTTGGACGACCTCGGTATCTTGCCAACACTATACTACGCTCACGATGGGTGCACTTGCCCATATGTGTGTTCAGTGTTAGTAAATATCGTGTTTTATAAATTTAAAACTTGGCTAAAGAAAGTGTAAAAGGGCTTAAAATATACTTAAACTTATATACACACTTCACACGCATCAAGTTTTTGGCGTCGTTGCCGGGGACACAAGGATTTTAAGAAAGTTAGGAATCAACGGCCTAATCGTTTTTTCTTATTTTTCTATTTTTTTATAGGATTTTTCTTAGTTTTTCAGCTTCTGCAGAACTCAGCACGGGCCGTGCCCGCTGAACACGCCCCGTGCCCAATCATTGGAACTGGCAATCCTGTTTTAAGTCAGACAGTAAGCTGAACACGGGGTCGTGCCCACTCAGCACGCTCCCGTGCCCAAGATTCAGTTACTGAAAACAGAATCGTAAGATCCCGACGGTTGGTAATTTCTGACACAAACATGAGTGATACTGATAATTTTTACTTTCGGCACTCTTATGGTACGTGGTGTCAAATATGTGGTGGTTCCCATAAGGACTTAGAATGTTATTTTCTAAATTATAAACCCCACTATATAGACCCATCGTTTCCCTGTATCCTTAAGAGGGGCGAAAGTAAAAATAATCCCTATCTCTCCCTCAAATGCTCCCAACCGGATTTTCTAGGAGAAATGCTTCTTGATGAACTATTTCAATTAGAAGATCTAATTCTTAATTGGTTAAAAGAACTTAGGATAGATTTCAATAATTTATCTCAAGACGATAACCAAGAAGAAATGTTGGGATCACATTCAAACAACTTCGTTGTTCCCAACGATACTTCTAACTCTAGTGAGGACTTGAGCGATAGTCGTCCCTGTGTCGATTGTGCCGTGAAGGACTCCCCATCGACCTCGTTCGATGCATACATAGACCTGAGCGATTCGACATACACCTTCTTTAACGAGAGCCCGGAAAAGGGTTGGACTTGTCCACCTACATATAGCATAGGAATCACCCTCACCGACAACCTCTTGCGTTCTCGTCTTAATCTAGAGCAATTAAGGTATCTTAGGCACTTTGGGGTTGTTCCATCCAGTAAGGGACCGCCCGATCCAGAAAAGTTCCTTAAAATAAATGAATTCCATGAGACAGCTTCTAGACACGGGGCCGTGTCCAGGTCAACATGCCCCCGTGTCCACCGAAAGATTCCCTTCTGATTTCATCAGAATACGGACAAAATTGTGTCAGGATTCTGCCTGCACACGGGGGCCGTGTCCAGCCGACACGGGGCCGTGCGCAACGTATTGTCGTTTTCTATAAATGCAGCCAAGAATCCTGCACATTTGAACCATTCCAGGGACAGAGATTTGGGGAATCTTCTCACATACCATCCTAGGTATTTTCTAAAAGAAGTTTCTCAACTACCTTCTTGTCCTTTCCTCTTTTATCCACTATCATCTTCTTCAAATTTTTTTTCCTATACTTCCATTAAAGCTTGAGGCCTCCATAATTTCAAGCTCTAATGAGGTGTTTGTTAGACTTTTGTTCATGGAATCTTGTTAAAAATAAGTTGTACAACAATGTTTTAAGTTGTTTCTGCTCAAAAACTTTTTAAAAATCATGAAAACAAATTAAAACCTCAAGATTCCTTGGTCCAAAATCCTGCAGATACCTGAACACGGGGTCGTGTTCATCGAACACGGGGCCGTGTTCATCGAACACGGGGCCGTGTCCGAAGTACCAGTCCAATAAAAATTGAACTCTTTTCGGTATGTTTTCTCAGAATGGCAAGCAGAACGAACGGAACCTCTTCGTCGCACTCCAGAAACAACCGGAAAGGGAGAAGATCATCAACGGTTGAAGATTCTCTTGTAAACTATGTTTACGCTCTAAGAGAGGCCATTGATGAGATAACGGGGGTAGAAGAAGCATTGGTCAACCGTATTAATCATCTAACGGTGGGACTAGAAGGGTGTCTTTGGGAAGTCAACCTTTTGCACCAAAGGTTGAACATTCTCGCATCTCCTCCTTTGGTGCCAATTATCACCCAAAGGGCATGGAACGTGATACCGGAAGTCATCATTCCGGCCGAATGGTACACCTTACATCCGGAACCCCCTAGAGACATACTACAAGGGGTTCCGATTGGTGTTACTCCCCCCTCCACAAGATGCTGAGGAACATGAAGATGCCTCCCTTCTCCCGAGAGAGATAGAAGAATGGCTCTAGCAACATCTAAGGGGCACCGCTCGGCTTGGAGTTCTACAATTTTATTTTTACCGGAAAACTATTTCCGGAATTTTGGTTCTTATTGCAGAAGTAGAACTCTTTAGGATGATTTTACGTATCACTTGACCTATCTAATTTAGGACTTTTATTTTCTGCTTTGTTTTTCATTTTTTAGGTTTATCATGTAATTCTCTATGACTTAATGAATGATGGTTTTAGTTAATTTGGTGTTTGGATGGTGTTGTAATGAGTAAAACACACTCGGGATGGCAAAGGATACAAGGGAAGCTTGGACCAGCACCCCATGCAGGAAAACAGGGCCATCAGACTAATTTTCTTCATTACAGCAAGTTCAGCACGGGCCGTGTCCGCCCAACACAGCCCCGTGCTGCACAGTCTGCAGAAATGACCTAGTTCAGGTAAACTGGACACGGGCCGTGTTCACCCAACACGACCCCGTGTCCAGGCTTCTGTTTCTTTTGCTTAATTTTTGTTACTGGCACTTGAAAACGGGGCCGTGCCCGGACAACACGGGGCTGTGTCCAGGCGCCTAGTAACACAAATTTTTGCTTTTTCACACCTTTTACACATTCAATCAACCTAAAAACTTATTTTTGGGACACATTGAGGACAATGTGTAATTTAAGTGGGGGGGGGGGGGGATGCTAAAACCTTGAATCTTGCAAGTCCTAATAACAAGCCTTGCACAAAACTCTATTGGAACCGCTCATCACCCCAAATTTTTTCTTTCATTTTTTTACTTGTCTAGGTTTAATTTGGGAATTTCAAAATTCTAAAAAGGTTATAATTTTACAAATTTACAACCGATAGCGTCGTGATAAAAAGAACCAACATAAGAAAATTATGAAAAGGCATGACAAGCTTAGTTAAAATTTAATTATATATACTTGATCACATAAAAAAAACCCATTCCCACAAAAGTGAGTTTTGAGCCTTTATTAAGCATACAAATACATATCTTTAAATTAAATGCTCATTTTTCATTTCTTGTGTGAATAGCCGCTTGGTTCTTACAACTCTAGAACTTGCCACGACGATACATTCCCTGTCCTTACCAACTTAAACCCGAGTAAGTAAATGATAGAGGCATTAGGACTAACCCTTTTTATTTCTACACCATTATTTTCCTTTTTTTTACCAACTACCCAAAATCCCCCTAGTTAACCCCTTTGAGTCTAAACCTTTTCATTTCTTAACCCAAACCAAACACCCTTTCACCCACCAAAACCTTTTTATTTTTAACCCTTTGTTTTAGTAACAAGCTTGGTTTTTCCTTTGACTTTGAAAAAAAAAATTTGATGAAGCAAAAGAAATAAACAAGCAAGTTTATCAAAAATAACTTTGTTTGAATTATGGCTTCATCAAAATAAAAAGTTGAAAAATAGAGAAAGTCTTACGAAAACCGATGCTTTTTACGCTTTTTCGCCCTTTTCTACTAACCACTAACCCAACCACCTACCTTTAACCCAAGCCTAACCCTTCACCCAAAAAGCCCTCTTGATATTTACAAAGGTATATAGTTAAAAAGGAGGAGGATTGATTGCTTGGCAAGCCTATGGTAGGAGTAAGTGTAACATCTGTGCTTGTTATCATTGTGAACAGTTCAATTATCAATAAAACAATGTTATTTGATCCCAATGTTTGTTTGGTTGTGTTTTACATTTTTCATGTTTTGACTTTTATCCAATTTCAAACTCTATATCGCTTTCTAGAGAGTTATACGCAAACTGGTGCGTAAACGTCACCAGTTTAACGCGACAAATACTCCGGAACATCAACATATACTTAATATACCTTAAATAACCTTTACATAACTTAGAAATAAGTTTTGAAGGCTTTGGTATGGCAAAAACAAGTTAATTCGCTTACAGGGACTAAACTTGACAAACTGCGAAAGTATGCCAATTTGAACTGTAACGAACATTCCGGAACATGACCATAAGTTAAACATACCATAAATATCCTTTACATAGCTTAGAAATAGGCTTTAAGGGGTTCGGTGTGCTAAAATAAACTTTTGGGTCATTCAGGGACTAAAAGCGTCAAAAAGTGCACAAGTTTGCATTTTCGCGCATAACTCACGTTCTGAATACATCTGGACATCCAAAAATTTATGTAAGCACTAAAATATTTTATTTTAGTGTTTGGCATAAGAGAAATCCATTCGTCACGCCATTTGGATCGTTTTTCGCGCGTATGCGCATTCCGTCGTAATTAACCCAACAACGCAATCGTACGGCCAAACGAACCGACATCCGAGATATTTTTTAGCACATTTTAAGTTCCCTATACTTTAACTTCATTTTTGAGCTTTGAAATGGGGTTAACGGGGCTTAAACGTGTCAAAAATGCATCAAATAGCAAGTTTGGAGCTTCAGGGGCCTGTTTTGCCATTTATGAAACATTCTGGTCTGCAGGTGCCTTGCGCACCTCAACACTCTCAGTGTTGCGGTGCGCAAGCAGGGGTCAGATGCAGCAAAACGTTTTTTCTCAGCTGTTAACAGCCTTTAACCCTTCCAAAGGCCAAGGCCAAGTGTCAAACTCTTGTGGTGGAGCAATATGAGTTACCACAACATTCCGACAAGTGTACGGGTGAGATCATTCCCTCTTTTCCAAGAAACGATCCTAACGGTGAACCGAAAACTATAAATACCCACCTTATGTTCACTCATTCCTCACAAGAATCTGATCTAATGTGCTCTAAGTTGAAACCTTTGTTTCATACCTGAGCTATTTTGATCTAGATTAGCATTCGGGGACCCTTTGTAAGTGTTCCTTCGTTCTTTTATTGCTTTCGAGTCCGAAAGTCAAACTTTGTTTGACTTTCTGAATTGACCAGTTTATGGTCAATGCGAAGTTCGTTTGAACTTCGCAACGTGATTGTAATCACGATGGTTATAGTCCCTTGTGACTATGCCTACTGATTACCACGTTGTCTAGGGTCGTAAGGGTAAGCGATCTAATAAATCGCTTATACCTTCGAACCCGACCCATTTGGTCGATCATTAGGATCCGACCAAACACATTAGGTGACCATAGCATATAGGGAATAACCTTCTGAGGTTATACCTTATGGTCGCTTCATTTAAGTAGTTGTATGATAGGTAGTTTATATGCCTTAGGTAAATTACCAAAATACCCCTTTGATGCCAAAATTCATTTTAAACATGTGTAACATAACTTTTGACATCTAAACTGATTTGACAACAATATTATACATGTTAAGGCATATGTTACTTGTCATAGGACTAGTTAGGCGGTCCAAACGCGTTTTACTCGAACGACGTGTTAAAGTAGCATAAGCTTCCTAAACGGGTCGTAAGCACTTAGGTTAGGTTTCATTTAGTATGTAGGCTTTGTTAAACCATATGACACGAGTCTCCATACTCGTTTGGTTTACGAACCCTCATTCTATCTAAATCTTCCGATTTAGGTCCGGTTTATTAACATAGTTACCTATATTAGGTGCCGTTTGATTCCGTGATCTCTAGCATTGCTTGGTGGTTATCTTAGGACTTCTGAGCAATCTCAAGTGAGTACATAGACCCCTCTTTTACTATTTTCCAAACTGTTTTGGGGTGAAACACATGTGCCTACTTGTTACTTTCGTGCTTTCCTGTTTTCACATCATATACTTGTTATGCTCATTAGTACATTATAGTACATGATTTCTTTACATTTCATGCTATGTATGCCCATGTGTGCGTACTTAGTACATCGTTTTACATTACATTTTATGCTATGTATGTCCATTGTGTGCATACTTAGTACATTGTTTTACATTACATTTCTGCTATGTATGTTGACTGAGAGCATGCTGGCACATTGATTTACATGACTTTTCTGCTTTGTATGTTAACTTAGCATACTTAGTACATTGTTTTCATATGACATGTATACAACTTCTATAACATTTGGTTTGCACAAACGAGACTTATATACGTTCATTAACATTAGCTACGCCGCTCGGTAGTAAGTACTGGTACCATAGGACTTGATAAATCCCATTCCTGACATCCCGGGTTTGTTTGGATGTAAGGAATGACTGAATCCGAAAACATTTCTTTTGATAACCTTGACTGAAAGGGTTATCCGACTGTCTCAAGGCTTGAATGTATGCGTTAACTTACCACATAAATGTTTGTATCAATGTAACATGCATTACTTTGCAAAACATAACTTTTGGATATATTCAAAATACTTTGTTTTGTACATTTCTACATTTGGATTATGTGACAACACTTTACTTACAATACATAACATTTGATACACATTACTTGACTACTTTTGGACTTATAAACATTTGACATGGCTTATACAAGGACTTTTGATTATTGGTTTAAACATAGACTTTATACATTGGTGGTTTGTTTAAGTGACTTAAGTAACGAGATGTGAGAAATATGATACAAGCATGGTGGATACGTCGCTGGTACTTCCTATATATAAGTGTTTGTATTATATTACATATCATAGCGTTATTTAAATCATTCAATTTGGACTTATACATTTTACACAAGTAACACGATTTACACAAGACTTTGGTTTACAAACAATTTACTTTATACAACTCATTTTACTTGGTTATACATTTAACTATACATTATTCTTTTATTTATACATATCATTTGATCTTATCGCTTTTTAAATGACTTACAAAACAAAACAATTTACAAGGTTCATGACTGACTTTTACTAAACAACTTTTTCTTAAACTTAAGTCATGAATCCTATTTTCACAAAACCTATGTATCTCACAGGCATTTTTATGCTGACGTACCTATTTTCACATGTGTTTTCAGGAGCTTTTGCGTAGGATGATGATCGTGACACTAGGGCGGACCTGTGCCTTAGAGACATAAAACGAAGATAGACTTAGTTTAATTATGTTATAAACTCTTTGATTCCTGTTTAAAACAATGTAACTCTTATGTTGATAAATAAAATACAACTTTGTATGCCATGGTTATGAAACAATTAATTCTGTTACAACACTCCCCGACGTTTTCCGCCACGTTTTGTATGTTCTACGTGGTCGGGGTGTGACAGAAGAGTTGGTATCAGAGCCAATGGTTATAGGGAATTAGGTTATTAGTAATGCTTTGACCTAGACTATAACCTTTCTAGGACCCTAACACAAGTTATCTTTTGTTTAGATCTTAAAACATGCACAACACCTATCCTTAGGTGATTATCAAAACAAAAACCAAATTTTTCCGAAATGATTTTTGAAAAACAATCATCTGTTCTTGGATGATTTATTACAAGGTTTTGAACCCTCTATTGTAAGGTTTTGAACCCTCTGTTATATGGTTTTGAACCCTTCCAGTTTGGTTTTTGGCCTTGTGCCTTTCAAATTTTCAAAATCTCGTCAAAGTTTTGGGTTCTAAATAGTGTGAACACGTGCAAACTGGAAGAGTGAATGCCTGTACCCTGGGTTTTCTGTCTAAGGCTAGAGTGTTCGTACAAATCCACATAATCGGACCAGTCACTCTTACCTGGGAACTCTTGGGGTGAGTGTTCACTTATAGGCGAGCATGTCTTCGCTATACATTATTTTTGACCCATTTACTTTGATTAGTCACTGTGTGTCGTTTGTTAGCTTGGTAATGCGGACGAATGACCACCATCTTTGCTTTTGTTTCATCTCATTCTCTTCATCCAATCATCTCACTTGTTTCCTTTCATGTTTTCCTCTTTTAGAATGCCTCCTCGACGCGAAAACCAGATAGCGACTGCCGAACTGGCAGAAATCATTGCGCAGCAGATGGCTGCTCAATTCCCAAACCTCTTTGCTCAATGGAACCAAGCCAACAACAATAACAATGCTCCATGCAAATACAAGGATTTTAACTCGGCTAAACCACTCAAGTTTAGTGGTTCTGAAGGAGCGACTGGGCTTCTTCAATGGTTCGAGAGCATTGAGAATACTTTTCGCCACGTGCAGTGTCCTGACAATCGCAAGGTCGAGTTTTCTTCGAGTGTGTTTCAGAAGAGGGCTCTCACATGGTGGAATGGGGTTATGAGAGACCGTGGTGCAGAAGTTGCTCTAGCACAAACTTGGGCTGAACTTAGGGCCCTTATGATGAGGGAGTTCTGTCCTCGTCATGAACAGCGAGCGTTGGAGAAAGAGTTTGATGACTTGAAACAAGACAGTGGCGAGCACAGGGCATATACTGATAGATTTGAGGAGTTGAGTCTGCTTTGCCCAACTATGGTTACCCCACTCGACAAGGCTATCGAAAGATACATTGACGGCCTACCTGACTCAGTGCAAGACATCATTACTGGTAGTAACCTTGCCACACTCCGTCAGGCTATTGAGTTAGCAGCGACATTGACTGAGTCGCAGGTTCGAAAGGGAAAGCTGCATAAAAAGGGTGACAAGGGTAAGAAGCAGGCGGCTGACAAGGGGGATAGCAAGAAAGGTCAAAACAAGAATGGGGAGAATTCTGGTTCCTCAAAGGGTTCTAGGAAGCGAAAGGCTTCCCAAAACTATGCCGTTACTACACAGGCTCAAGCTGCACCAAATCAGCCTGCGCAACCACTAGCCAAGAAGCCATATCTTGGCACTGCACCTTTGTGCAACAGGTGTAACGGCCATCACCTACCACATCTCCAATGTCGTCATTGCACTAATTGTGGGAGAATTGGTCATCTTGCCGCTACTTGTCGCATTCCTGTTAACCAGAACCAGGCAGTTCAGAACCAAGCCCAACAAGTTGCTCAGCCTCTTGCTCAGCAACAAGGTCAAGCTGCACGACCTCATTTTCCTCCTGGTTCGTGCTACAATTGTGGGGATCTGACCCACTACAGGAACCGGTGCCAAAGGCTAGTAAACCAGAATCAGAATCCAAATCAGAATCAGGCTCCGGCTCGAGGTCGAGTCTTCAACATGAATGCTCAAGAGGCACAAGCAGACAATGAAGTGGTGAACGGTACGTTCTTTATTAATAATCAGCCTGCATCTGTTCTTTTTTATTCGGGTGCCGACAAGAGTTTTGTGTCATTGTCTTTTGATCCAATGCTTCGCGTGTCTAGAACGAAACTAGGTAAACCTTTGACAGTAGAGGTTGCTAGTGGTGAACCCATTGTTCTTGATTCTGTTCTTCACAACTGCCAGTTAAACCTTAACGACCATCTTTTTCCTATTGACCTCACACCTATGCAACTTGGAAGCTTCGACGTTATAGTGGGTATGGATTGGTTATCTAAGCATGGCGCAGAGATAGTTTGTTCTGAGAAGATTGTTCGTGTGCCGCTTTCGACAGGCGAAATCCTACAGGTTCAAGGTGAGAAACCGTCTGGTGGTCTCAAGCTCATGTCTTGTTTTAAAGCTCGGAAGTATCTGTGAAAGAATTATGTGGCCTTCTTAGCACATGTTACAGCAGATAAAGGCAAGGGTAAGTCTATTTCAGATATCCCTGTCGTTCGGGATTATTCTGAAGTTTTCCCTGAAGAGTTACCTGGTCTACCCCCAGCACGCCAAGTCGAGTTCCGCATTGATCTCGTACCTGGTGCAAATCCCATTGCCAGAGCTCCATATCGTCTTACACCATCTGAGATGCAAGAGTTATCTAAGCAGCTTCAGGAGCTCTCTGACAAAGGTTTTATACGTCCTAGCTTTTCACCTTGGGGCCCGTTCTTTTTGTCAAGAAGAAGGATGGATCCTTTAGGATGTGTATCGATTATAGTGAGCTTAACAAGCTTACCATCAAGAATCGATATCCCCTACCGCGCATAGACGATCTCTTTGATCAGTTACAGGGCGCTTCTTATTTTTCGAAGATTGATCTACGTTCCGGATATCATCAACTTCGGGTGCATGAAGAAGATATTCCCAAGACAGCGTTCCGTACTCGCTATGGGCATTATGAATTCACAGTCATGCCATTCGGTTTGACTAATGCTCCTGCTGTTTTCATGGACTTAATGAATAGGGTCTGCAAACCTTATTTGGATCAGTTCGTCATTGTTTTTATTGATGACATTTTGATTTACTCCAAGACGCGAGCTGATCACGAGCAACATCTTCGTCTTACTCTGGAACTCCTAAAGAAAGAGCAACTTTTCGCCAAATTCTCCAAGTGTGAATTCTGGCTTAAAGAAGTTCAATTCTTAGGACATATTGTCAACGAACAAGGTATTCATGTGGATCCCTCCAAGATCAGTGCGATTAAGGATTGGGATACGCCTACTACTCCTACTGAAGTTCGTTCCTTTCTTGGTCTAGCGGGTTATTACCGCTGCTTCATTGAAAACTTCTCAAAAATTGCAGTTCCTCTAACTGCTCTAACTCAGAAGAACAAGCCCTTTGACTGGGGATTCAAACAAGAGGAAGCTTTTCAACACTTGAAGCAGAAGCTTTGCGACGCGCCTGTTCTGACTTTGCCTGAGGGCAATGATGATTCCGTCGTTTATTGCGATGCATCTAAACTGGGTCTTGGCTGTGTTCTGATGCAAAGGAACAAAGTCATAGCATATGCATCGAGGCAGTTGAAGATACATGAGAAGAACTACACCACTCATGATCTTGAGTTGGGTGCAGTTGTCTTCGCTCTTAAGATCTGGAGACACTATTTGTACGGTACAAAATGTGTGGTTTTCACGGACCACAAAAGTCTTCAGCATATCTTCAACCAGAAAGAACTCAACATGAGGCAACGACGTTGGGTTGAGCTACTAAACGACTATGACTGCGAAATTCGCTACCATCCTGGTAAGGAGAATGTCGTAGCCGATGCATTGAGTCGTAAGGAACGTACTAAGCTTCATTGTGTACGTGTTCAATCTGTTATTCAAGCTCGATCCGATATCCAAGCACGCATTTCTCAGGCTCAACAATCTTGTGTTACACAAGGTTTGATGGATAAGGAATTTCCCTATCACATAACTCCTGATCTGGAACTGAAGGACAATGGATCGTATTGCTTCATGGACCGTTTGTGGGTCCCAAGCCAAGATAACCTTCACACCTTGCTTATGGATGAAGCCCATAAGTCGCATTATTCTGTCCATCCTGACTCAGATAAGATGTATAAGGATCTTCGTATTCACTATTGGTGGCCTGGTATGAAGAAAGACATTGCCTTATACGTATCAAAATGCCTTACTTATCTTAAGGTTAAGGCTGAACATCAACGTCCTTCGGGTTTATTGGTGCAACCAGAGATCCAAGTTTGGAAATGGGAAAACATTACTATGGATCTTGTTACCAAACTTCCACGCACAAAGAAAGGTCATGATGCCATCTGGGTAGTTGTTGATCGTCTTACTAAGTCAGCGCATTTCTTGCCAATCCGTGAGGATTTTCCTGCTGACAAACTTGCTAAAATCTATGTGGATGAAATTGTAGCTCGACATGGTGTTCCTTTGAACATCATTTCTGACAGAGATGCTCGTTTCACTTCTCATTTTTGGAGAACCATGCAATCTGCTATGGGGACCCAACTTAACCTGAGCACAGCTTATCATCCGCAAACGGATGGTCAATCTAAAAGAACAATCCAGACTCTGGAGGATATGCTTAGAGCTTGTGTGATCGATTTTGGTGGTAGTTGGGATTCACATCTTCCGTTAATTGAATTCTCCTACAACAACAGTTATCACACCAGCTTCAAAATGGCTCCTTTCGAGGCTCTCTATGGTCGAAAATGTCGTTCACCGGTCTGCTGGAATGAGATCGGCGAGGCTCAGCTTACTGGACCTGCCCTCATTTTAGAGACAACTGACAAGATTAAGAAAGTTCGTGATAACCTTCAGACAGCTAGAAGCCGTCAAAAGAGTTACGTGGACCTAAAACGCAAGCCCTTGGAATTTCAAGTCGGTGATCGAGTATTACTTAAGGTCTCACCTTGGAAAGGTGTGATCAGATTTGGAAAGAAAGGAAAACTTGCACCTAGGTACGTTGGACCATTCAAGATCGTCGAAAGAATCGGAAAGGTAGCCTACAGACTTGAGTTACCTCCTGAACTTGGAAATGTTCATCCAACTTTTCACGTGTCCAATCTCAAAAGGTGTTTAGCTGATGACAACCTCCACATACCGCTTGACGAAATTCATGTTGACAAAACAATGAAATTTGTTGAGAAGCCAGTGGAAATCATGGAACGTGAAGTCAAGTGGCTTAAACACAAGCGCATTCCTTTGGTCAAAGTTCGCTGGGAAGCTAAACGTGGACCCGATTTTACTTGGGAACGCGAAGATCAAATGAAGGCGAAATATCCGCATCTTTTCCCACGAGTTTCCTCTAAATAAATTTCGGGACGAAATTTCCACAAGTAGGGGAGACTGTAACATCTGTGCTTTTTATCATTGTGAACAGTTCAATTATCAATAAAACAATGTTATTTGATCCCAATGTTTGTTTGGTTGTGTTTTACATTTTTCATGTTTTGACTTTTATCCAATTTCAAACTCTATATCGCTTTCTGGAGAGTTATACGCAAACTGGTGCGTAAACGTCACCAGTTTAACGCGACAAATACTCCGGAACATCAACATATATTTCACATACCTTAAATAACCTTTACATAACTTAGAAATAAGTTTTGAAGGCTTTGGTATGGCAAAAACAAGTTAATTCGCTTACAGGGACTAAACTTGACAAACTGCAAAAGTATGCCAATTTGAACTGTAACGAACATTCCGGAACATGACCATAAGTTAAACATACCATAAATATCCTTTACATAGCTTAGAAATAGGCTTTAAGGGGTTCGGTGTGCTAAAATAAACTTTTGGGTCATTCAGGGACTAAAAGCGTCAAAAAGTGCACAAGTTTGCATTTTCGCACATAACTCACGTTCTGAATACATCTGGACATCCAAAAATTTATGTAAGCACTAAAATATTTTATTTTAGTGTTTGGCATAAGAGAAATCCATTCGTCACGCCATTTGGATCGTTTTTCGCGCTAATGCGCATTCCGTCGTAATTAACCGAACAACGCAAGAGTACATTAAAACCCAAGAGTACATACAAGGGTTTACTTATAAGCATTCCGAAAGCTAAAATACGCACTAAAAAGCACCCGAAACGCACTTTAAGTGCAGAATTTTATATAATTCAGCAAAATTCAGCAATATGACAAGATTGTAGCATGCAAAAATATGACAAATTTATCCAGAATACTTCCCTAAGTGTCGGGAATTGAAAGTGTTACAAAAGGGTAACTAAACCTACTAAATAACATGGTAAGTTACTACAAGTTTTTACAAAAACTTCAAGTTCATGATATAGTGTGATTTACATGATTTTGGCTTGTAGTAAGACTTGAATGAATTGTTGATGCTTGATGATGATTTAAAAGAAAATAAACACATGTTTTGAAAACATGGGAAACCTCCATTTTTAGGGGAAGCTATGTCAAAATTTTTATAAATTTTGACACTTAGAAAAATATAAATTTTTGAAGAAACTTATCCCCTAAAGATCTATCTAAAAATGTATCTAAAAACATTTACCAAGGTTTCCCTAATTTTTGTGTTAAGAAATGATGATTTCTTCAAGAATAAAATTGATATTAAGTATGTATATTTTTGAGAAAAATATATATATTTATTGATCACCAAATTTTGTGCTAAGTGTATGTAGTATGTATTGCATGTAATAGTGTATTAGGGCTTGAAGATACACTAAATACTCGTAAGAAGTGAAGATACAAAAATACACATACAACATTCTTAGACAAATACAGGAGAATATATTTCTGAAAATATATTACTTGATAGAATAAATAACTTGGACAAGTTATGAACATTAAATGAAGTATTGAACAAAATACATAATTCGGGTGAAAAATACAAGATACTTATATTTATATAAGTAAGACAACTAGTTAAAAATATAAATTATTTTTAAAACAAGAACACATATACAAAAGATAGTGACTTGTACTTGTGCGATACAAGTCTAGTAACTAACGTTAATAAAACACGTTTAGGTCACGACGCTAGATAAGCAAATCCGGTGAAGTTTACGACCCAGGAACGCAAAGTTGTGAGTTCATGCCCCCCCTTTTCTTTTAACTGTTTTCAGTTTTTAACTTCGGGGGTGAAATACATGTTACAAATCATACAATGTTTATAAATGGTATGATGGATACAAAAACAAGAAGCACTCTTGGTGATAACTAGTACCAAGTATGATGCGTTTTGAGGAATGATACGAGAAATCGTGTCACGAATAGGGTACCATATGCACCATTAATCGTGTACATACTTAGACCGCAGAACAAAAGGTTAGATCTAACGGGTGACCGGGCAGCCACACTCTTGGTGAAAACTAGTACCGAGTAGTGCTTTTGTGTCTCCGTCGTGAATCGACAACTAGAAAAATGCCTATGGATTGGTGACTTCCTATGTCGTGTCACATGTTAATGGCCTTGCAACCCATTAACAACCCTGATATATACAAGAATACTTTATGGTTCATACCACAAGAATACTTTATTTATACAAGAATGCTTTATTTACACAAGAATACTTTATTTGTACGAGGTTCGTACACAGGAATACTTTATTTGGTTCATACCACAAGAATACTTTATTTATACAAGAATACTTTATTCACACAAGAATACTTTATTTTTACAAGACACATCTCACGTTTTCATACAAAGTATACTAGCGTGAAATACAAAAATTGCATGAATTCACACCAACTTTATGTTGACGTTTTTCCAAAACTCACATGTATTTCAGGTAACTAGAATGGATGTGCGTGCGGTCTTACTCATGCTCTTGGATGTCGTTTATGTTTATCATGGAATAAAGTTGTAAACTTTTAAGACAATGTGCTGTCTCGTGTTGTAAACACTTAAACTATGATTTCCGTTATGTAATGCATTTGGAGTTATTTTTACGAGCATGTAGTATGTTTACCAATCGTATGCAATGAAAACCTTTCATGATCACACCTCGTGCTTCCGCCTAAGAAAGGGGTGTGACAGATTGGTATCAGAGCTGCGATTGTAGTGAACCAGGATTCCTTCTCGAGTCTAGACTACAATCTCTAGGTTCCTTTCACGAAAACAATTTTTCAAAGAGTTTTCATTGCATGAAACCTTCCTCGACATCCACTACCTGAAACTGTTTACAAAAAGTCAAGAAAAGACACTACGAGACTTAGGGTGCACTGGAGTAGCACTTGTCATTGATTAAGAATTACGTGCAATTATGTGTGATACTTGATATATACATATACTAGAAGTAGAATGTCACAAGTATACGTGACTTTACCTGAAAACAATGGCCTATCTGAAGGAAGAGATACGGGGATGAAACGAATTGTGCGGACTGTGCAAGGAGTTACGTAATTATGGATGCATACATAATTATGGAATTCAGTGCACAGAAACCACAACAAGTCTTGTCAAGTATAGATTCCCTCAGTGCAAGAAAAGGTCAAACGTGAACACCAGCCTATTAAATACTCTGCTAGAGTAATAATTGTTTGATGTCACTTATGTGGTATATGCCTGTGTATTTATATACTACTACTGTCTAGTATGACGATATCAAACAAATGCCTAACCCTATTGTGTTGTGTTCTGTTAGAACATGGCACCTAGGAGAATTGTGAACAATCGAGATTCTGATCAACCTCCTCCTCCCCCACTGCCAAGGACTGCTGAAGAGCTGAACGCTCTACTGGAAGAAAGAATCTCCGCAGCTATCACCCAGTACGAGGCGAACCGTACTGAAGACAGTGGAGGACCAAGCAATGCCAGGCGTAATGGGAATGGAGATTCGTCTGGAGGAAACGCAGCTCAAGGCTGCACTTTCAAGTAGTTTCTTGACTGCAAACCACTGAACTACGACGGCATAGGAGGTGCAGTAGCGTTTGTACGCTGGACGGAGAAAACTGAAGCCACTATCCGTATGAGCAAGTGTACCGCAGATCAGCAAGTCACTTTTGCTACGGGGTTGTTTGTTGATGAAGGTTTGTCTTGGTGGAACTTGCAAGTCCAAAACCTGGGTGATGATGCCGCTTATGGCCTGACTTGGGATGAGCTAAAGGAACGTATGAGAGAAAAGTATTGCTCACATGCTGAACTCCAAAGGTTGGAGACTGAGTTCTGGCATTTGACCATGGAAGGTGCTGATATCACTGGTTACACTCGAAGGTTCCACGATCTGTCAAGGGTGATCCCTTACATGGTGACTCCCGAATTTAAGCGCGTTGAACGCTACATCTGGGGATTGGCCTCAGAATTTCGCAGCATGGTAACTTCGGCGAAACCTCAAACAATCACTGAGGCTGTAACTCTGGCTGTCAGCCTTACTGAAGATTGTGTTCGTATGAAGAAGTTATCACTGAACCCAACCGAAAAGACCGAGACGCATGCTGAGTCGTCTGGTGACAAGAAAAGAAAACATGCAAACCTGAATCAAGCGACACGTAGCAACAAGGGTTTCAACAACAAGAAACGTGACCCTAACCCGCCTCAGGAGGCAAAAACTCTTGCAACTATGAACGACGCTCCTGCCAAAAGATATCTGGGCACTCTGCCCATTTGCAACAATTGCAAGCGTCATCACGAAGGGGTTTGTCGCATTCCAAAATGCGACAAGTGTGGAAAACTGGGTCACCGTACTGAGGACTGTTGGGCTAAAGGAAACAGGAACAGGAATGGAAACCGTAATGGTGCTGGTAACAGGAATGGTAACGGAAATGGGCAGAACCAAGGATGCTTCAGTTGTGGAAGCAAGGATCATTTCATGAAGAATTGCCCAAAGGGAAACAATGCTCAGGCACGAGCATTTGTGATTGGAGCAAGGAACGCACGCGAAGACCCTAATGTGGTCACCGGTACGTTTCTCGTTAACAATCACTTTGCATCCATATTATTTGACACTGGTGCCGACTATAGCTTCATGTCTGTGGAATTTAAATGTATGCTTGGAATAGAATCTAGTAGATTAGATATTCCGTATTCCATAGAACTAGCCAATGGTAAACTTGTTGAGTCAGGCGAAGTTGTTAGAGGTTGCACATTGGAACTTGGTGAACGAAGATTTAGCATCGACTTTTTACCTATTCATTTGGGTAGCTTCAATGTAGTGGTCGGAATGGACTGGTTGTCCAAGAACAAAGCTGAAGTTATTTGTCACGAGAAAATCATTCGCATCCCATTGGCAAATGGTGAAACTCTCATCGTACATGGAGAAAAACGAGAGGCGCCTTTGCGAATCATCAGTTGTATGAAGGCACAGAAGTGCTTAAGCAAAGGATGTGTTGCTTTCCTAGCGCACGTTGTAGATAAGAAGGCTGTGGAGCCGAAACTCGAAGATATTCCTATGGTGAAAGAATTCCCTGATGTTTTTCCTGAAGATCTACCAGGACTACCTCCGCAACGACAAGTCGAATTCCGTATAGACTTGGTTCCAGGAGCCGCTCCTGTAGCCAAGGCACCCTATCGACTTGCACCATCCGAGATGCAAGAATTATCTACACAACTCCAGGAGTTGTTGGATAAAGGATTCATAAGGCCAAGCTTCTCTCCTTGGGGAGCTCCAGTATTGTTCGTGAAAAAGAAGGATGGAACATTGCGGATGTGTATCGATTACAGAGAACTGAACAAGCTCACAATCAAGAATTGGTATCTACTACCGAGGATTGATGACTTATTTGATCAGTTGCAAGGATCAAGCTACTATTCCAAGATCGATCTTCGATCTGGATACCATCAGTTAAGGATACAAGAGGAAAGCGTACCCAAGACTGCATTTAGAACACGCTATGGGCATTACGAGTTTCTTGTGATGCCATTCGGACTAACGAACGCGCCAGCGGTATTTATGGATCTGATGAACCGTGTATGCAAACCATATCTCGATAAATTCGTGATTGTATTTATCGATGATATCCGGATTTACTCGCGAATGAAAGAAGAACATGAGCAACATCTCAGAACCATCTTGGAACTACTGAAGAAAGAGAAACTTTATGCGAAATTCTTGAAGTGCGAATTCTGGATTCGCGAAGTACAGTTTCTGGGTCATGTTGTGAACGAGTAGGGCATTCATGTAGACCCATCCAAGATTGAAGCAATAAAGAACTGGGAAGCCCCCAAAACCCCAACTGAAGTTCGACAATTTTTGGGCTTAGCGGGCTATTACCGACGATTCATCGAGAATTTTTCAAAGATAGCTCAACCGCTAACTACCCTTACGCAGAAAGACAAGAAATATGACTGGGGTGATAAGCAGGAAGAAGCTTTCCAACTGCTCAAGAATAAGCTATGCGATGCGCCAATACTATCCTTACCCGAAGGCACCAAAGACTTCGTGGTATACTGCGACGCTTCACGACAAGGTTTGGGTTGCGTGCTTATGCAGCGCCAAAAAGTCATCGCTTACGCTTCAAGACAACTGAAGGTACATGAAAGGAATTACACCACGCATGACCTGGAACTAGGCGCGGTGGTATTCGCCTTGAAGATCTGGCGACATTATTTAAATGGTACCCGATGTACAATCTTCATAGATCACAAAAGCTTACAACACATATTTGATTAGAAAGAATTAAACATGCGTCAGCAACGATGGGTCGAGTTACTGAACGATTATGACTGTGAGATTAAGTACCATCTTGGAAAAGCAAACGTTGTAGCAGACGCGTTAAGCCGAAAAGAAAGGGTTAAAACCCTAAGGGTTCGAGCATTAGAAATGACAATTCGAACGAACCTTACTGAACGTATTCGTGACGCACAACAAGAAGCCCTTAAGATGGAAAACCGTAAGGCTGAATACCTCCGGGGTATGTTGAAATATATGGTGCCAAATGAAGAGGGAGCCTTATACTTTAAGAAGCGTATTTGGGTTCCGCTCTATGGCGGTGTTCGAGAAGTCATCCTTGATGAAGCGCATAAATGGAGATACTCGATCCATCCAGGATCAGACAAGATGTATCAAGACTTAAAAGAATACTATTGGTGGCCGAGACTCAAGAGCGATGTTGCTGTTTATGTTGGAAAATGCCTAACCTGTGCTAAGGTTAAGGCTGAATATCAGAAACCGTCTGGCCTACTACAACAACCAGAGATTCCCATGTGGAAATGAGAGCAGATCTCGATGGACTTCATAACGAAATTACCAAGGACCCCGAGAGGGCATGATATGATATAGGTGATAGTTGATCGGTTAACGAAATCTGCGCATTTCCTACCGATCCGAGAAAAAGATAGCACTGGCAAACTTGCTGAGATATACTTAAAAGAAATTGTGGCACGCCATGGAGTGCCTATCTCAATTATTTCAGACAGAGATGGACGCTTTCTCTCAAGAATCTGGCAATCCTTTCAGGAAGCCTTTGGATCTCAGCTAGATCTAAGCACGACATTCCATCCACAAACAGACGGCCAGAGCGAACGGACTATACAAACGTTAGAAGATATGCTTCGCGCATGTGTCATGGATCTAGGCGGCAGCTGGGATACTCATCTACCTTTAGTTGAGTTTTCCTACAATAACAGTTATCATACAAGCATAAAAGCCACATCGTTCGAAGCTCTGTATGGCCGCAAGTGCCGCTCGCCCTTATGTTGGGCAGACGCTGGAGACAAACGAATGGTTGGTCCTGAACTTGTACAAGAGACAACCGACAAGATTATGCAGATCCAAGAGCGCATTAAGGCAACTCAAGATCGACAAAAGAGCTACGCTGATCGAAGATGAAAACCATTAGAATTCGAGGTGGGAGACAAAGTGTTGTTAAAAGTCTCACCTTGGAAGGGCGTAATAAGATTTGGAAAACGTGGAAAGCTGAATCCATGATACATCGGACCATTCAAGATCTTGGAAAGAATTGGAACCGTGGCATACAAGTTAGAATTACCGGAAGAACTTAATGGAGTACATGATACGTTCCATGTATCCAACCTCAAGAAGAGTCCAACACAAGAAAACGTGATCATCCCTGCGGATGAAGTGCATATTGATGACGCCCTCCGATTTACAGAACAACCCGTCGAGGTTACTGACTGGAAAGTCAACAAGACCAGGAGGAGCAGTGTGAAACTTGTCAAAGTACGTTGGAACTCTAAGCACGGACCCGAGTACACGTGGGAACGTGTAGACCAGTTTAAAGAAAAGTACCCCCACCTGTTTAAGAAGACTCCTGCGAGAGTTAGTTTAGCCTGAATTTCGGGACGAAATTCTTTTAACGGGGGGAGACTGTGACAACTGGCACAAAACCGGTAATTTTCGTACACTTTAATTATTATTTAATGACTGCAATTATGTGCTTAAATGTAAACATTGTCTGAATACATACTAAACAAGTGAATTCATGCACGTTTTATACTACAAGAATTACTTTATGCATTAATGAACAGCGTTGCGTAAAAAATACTAGTAAACTCACCGGTAAGACACATTGTGTCAACAATTCTGCAGAAAGCAGTTAGACAATAGAATTGGAGCCTAGGTGTAGGTCCAACGACAAGAATACATTAAAACCCAAGAGTACATACAAGGGTTTACTTATAAACATTCCGAAAGCTAAAATACGCACTAAAAAGCACCCGAAACGCACTTTAAGTGCAGAATTTTATATAATTCAGCAAAATTCAGTAATATGACAAGATTGTAGCATGCAAAAATATGACAAATTTATCCAGAATACTTCCCTAAGTGTCGGGAATTGAAAGTGTTACAAAAGGGTAACTAAACCTACTAAATAACATGGTAAGTTACTACAAGTTGTTACAAAAACTTCAAGTTCATGATATAGTGTGATTTACATGATTTTGGCTTGTAGTAAGACTTAATTGAGTTGTTGATGCTTGATGATGATTTAAAAGAAAATAAACACATGTTTTGAAAACATGGGAAACCTCCATTTTTAGGGGAAACTATGTCAAAATTTTTATAAATTTTGACACTTAGAAAAATATAAGTTTTTGAAGAAACTTATCCCCTAAAGATGTATCTAAAAACATTTACCAAGGTTTCCCTGATTTTTGTGTTAAGAAATGATGATTTATTCAAGAATAAAATTGATATTAAGTATGTATATTTTTTAGAAAAATATATATATTTATTGATCACCAAATTTTGTGCTAAGTGTATGTAGTATGTAGTATGTATTGCATGTAATAGTGTATTAGGGCTTGAAGATACACTAAATACTCGTAAGAAGTGAAGATACAAAAATACACATACAACATACTTAGACAAATACAGGGGAATATATTTATGAAAATATATTACTTGATAGAATAAATAACTTGGACAATTTATGAACATTAAATGAAGTATTGAACAAAATACATAATTCGGGTGAAAAATACAAGATACTCATATTTATATAAGTAAGACAAATAGTTAAAAATATAAATTATTTTTAACACAAGAACACATATACAAAAGATAGTGACTTGTACTTGTGCGATACAAGTCTAGTGACTAACGTTAATAAAACACGTTTAGGTCACGACGCTAGATAAGCAAATCCGGTGAAGTTTACGACGCAGGAACGCAAAGTTGTGAGTTCATGCTCCCCCTTTTCTTTTAACTGTTTTCAGTTTTTTTAACTTCGGGGGTGAAATACATGTTACAAATAATACAATGTTTATATATGGTATGATGGATACAAAAACAAGAAGCACTTTGGTGATAACTAGTACCAAGTATGATGCGTTTTGAGGAATGATATGAGAAATCGTGTCACGAATAGGGTACCATAAGCACCATTAATCGTGCACATACTTAGACCGTAGAACAAAAGGTTAGATCTAACGGGTGACCGGGCAGCCACACTCTTGGTGAAAACTAGTACCGAGTAGTGCTTTTGTGTCTCCGTCGTGAATCGACAACTAGAAAAATGCCTATGGTTTGGTGACTTCCTATGTCGTGTCACATGTTAATGGCCTTGCAACCCATTAACAACCCTGATATATACAAGAATACTTTATGGTTCATACCACAAGAATACTTTATTTATACAAGAATGCTTTATTTACACAAGAATACTTTATTTGTACGAGGTTCGTACACAAGAAAACTTTATTTGGTTCATACCACAAGAATACTTTATTTATACAAGATTGCTTTATTTACACAAGATACTTTATTTGTACGAGGTTCGTACACAAGAATACTTTATTTGGTTCATACCACAAGAATACTTTATTTATACAAGAATACTTTATTTACACAAGAATACTTTATTTTTACAAGACACATATCACGTTTTCATACAAAGTATACTAGCGTGAAATACAAAAATTGCATGAATTCACACCAACTTTATGTTGACGTTTTTCCAAAACTCACATGTATTTCAGGTAACTAGAATGGATGTGCGCGCGGTCTTACTCATGCTCTTGGATATCGTTTATGTTTATCGTGGAATAAAGTTGTAAACTTTTAAGACAATGTGCTGTCTCGTGTTGTAAACACTTAAACTATGATTTCCGTTATGTAATGCATTTGGAGTTATTTTTAAGAGCATGTAGTATGTTTACCAATCGTATGCAATGAAAACCTTTCATGATCCCACCTCGTGCTTCCGCCTAAGAAAGGGGTGTGACATTTTTAGTGTTTAAACAAGACTAGAAACATGTTTGTAACAAGAAAATTACAAAAGAAATAATTTTAGAAAAATCATCTTACAAGTTGTAAATGACCAAATCTTTTAATAATGTGATTTACAAACAAATAAATATGTTTTAAAGGGTAACTAAACCTACTAAATAACATGTACTACAAGTTTTTACAAAAACTTCAAGTTCATTGTGTAGTGTAATTACATGATCTTGGCTTATGGTAAGTCTTGATTGTGTTATTGATGATTGATGATGATTTTAAAAGAAAATAAACACATGTTTTGAAAACATGGGAAACCTCCATTTTTAGGGGAAACTATGTCAAAATTTCTATAAAATTTTGACACTTAGAAAAATATAAGTTTTGGTGAAACTTATTCCCTAAAAATTTACCTAAAAATATTTAACAAGGTTTCCTTAATTTTTGTGTAAATTTCAAGTTAAGGAATGATGATTTCTTCAACATAAAAATTGATACTAAGTATGTATATTTTTGAGAAAAATATATATATTTATCGGTCACCAAATTTTGTGCTAAGTGTATGTAATATGTATTGTATGTAATAGTGTGTTAGGACTTGAAAATACACTAAATACTCCCAAGGAGTAGAAATACAAAAATACACATACAACATGCTTAGACAAATACAAGAACATATATTTTTGAAAATATATTTCTTAAAAGATTATGTAACTTGGACAAGTTACGAACTTAAAATGTCTTTTTGGACGAAAATATATAACTCGGGTGGAAAATACAAGATACTTATATTTATTTTTTAGAAAATAATATAAGTAATATACATAGTTAAAAATATAAACTATTTTTACAACAAAGAACACATACATAAAAGATGGTGACTTGTACTTGTGCGATACAAGTCTAGTGACTAACGTTAATAAAAAACGTATAGGTCACGACGCTAAATAAGCAAACCCGGTGAAGTTTACGGCGCAGGAAACGCAAAGTTGTGAGTTCATGTCCCCACTTTTAAACATTTACATGCTTTTTAAACTCGGGGAAAATACATGTGCTATGGTATGTTGGATACAAAAACTAAGGAATGATACTTTAGATCATGTCACGAATAGGGTGTCATAAGCACCATTAATCGTTTACATACTAAGACCGCGGAACAAAAGGTTAGATCTAATGGGTTTCAGGCAGCCACACTCTTGGTGATACTAGTACCAAGCAGTGCTTTTGTGTCTCTAGTCGTGAATCGACAACGAAAAAAGCCTATGGTTTGGATGCTTCCTATGTTGTGTCACATGTTATTGGCCTTGCAAACCATTAGCGATCTCGATTTCCTTATATTTACAGAAATACTTGATTCATACAAATTACATACCATGTTTTCATTCAAGTATACAAACGTTCAATACAAAAACTGCATGAATTCACACCAACATTATGTTGACGATTTTCCAAAAACTCACATGTATTTCAGGTAACTAAAGTGGATGTGCACGTGGTCTTACTCTTGCTCTTGAATGTTGTTTATGTTGTTAACTATGTTGTGTCAAGACTCCTATGTTGTTTTGCTGGGTTTGGTTGTTGTTTCCCACTCCGTGTGGTGATATAAGGACCAAAACCTTTATGTTTGTCTTCGAATAATGATGTAAACTTTTCAGACAATGTTTTATGCTGTCTTGTGATGTAAACACTTAACCTATGTTTTTAATTACGTAATGTTATTGGCATTTGGAGTTATTTTTACGAGCATGTAGTATGTTTACCAATCGTATGCAATGAGAACCTTTCAAGATCACACCTCGTGCTTCCGCCTTAGAAAGGGGTGTGACATAAATGAAATCAAAAGCATAAATAAGTCTCTTCTTAATGAAAGCATAACCAAAGATGCCAAGATTGATATTTATGAACAAGAAAGAAAAGCTTTGTATAAAAAGATTCATGAAAGTGAAATTAATGTTAAAGGTTTTCAACAGGCAAAGGAATTCATACATTTCATAGAGGCTACACCTAAAAACAGAGGAGAAAGGTTATGATACACAAAAACTAATATTAAACATCCTACCACGTTTGTAAAAGCGGATACATCAAATTCTGATAAATTATTATCAAAATCTGATGCAGAATCCTGCAAATCTGGAAACTCTGAAAATCTGTATTTTTCTTCCAGATCTAGTTCAAAAATAAGAAAACATGAGTCAAAACAAACTTACTCAGAAAAAGCAAAAAGGTCTCAAACAAAACTTCAGAGATCTTTTAAGCCTCCATCACAATCCAAATCATCAGAAAACTCTGAGAAAATGGATTGTGTGTGAGTTGAAATACTGAGATCAATTCAACATCTTTCAAAAAACAAACCATCTGTTAATGACTCAACATTTAACTGAAAATCTAATGATCGCTCTTATGAAGAAGAAATTGTGAAAAATACAAATGTCTTTTCATCAGAAAAAGTATCTAAACAGGTTTGGGTACCAAAAAAATTCTAACCTTTCCATTTCAGGACCATCATGTGCAGCAGATTTGAAATATAATCTTCTAAGTTGTGGACAATTTTGTGACAAAGGCTTCTACGTAACCTTCTTACCTGAAAAATGTTTGTTAGTTGGTTTAGAAGAAATAAAAGTTAAACACCAGATCTGATTGTAAACTTTGTTAGAAAAATAGAAAGTCTTTCGAAACAAACAGTCAGGAAAATCAGAATTGATAATGGAACATAATTTAAAAACTCAAAACTTGAGACTTTCCTTCTCAATAAAGGAATTTCTCATGATGATTCTGCTCCAAGTACTCCACAATAAAATGGAGTGGTGGAAAGAAGAAACAAAACTCTGGTAGAGGCAGTAAGAACAATGCTTACTTATGCCAAACTGCCAGCATACTTTTGGGCAGAAGCTGTGGCAAATGCTTGTTTTACTCAAAACAGAACTATCATTAATAAAAGACATCAGAAAACATCTTATCGCATCATCAATAGAAGAGTTCCTAATATTAAATTTTTACACACCTTCGGTTGTAGATGTTTTGTATTTAATAATTTTGATAATCTAGAAAAGTTTAACAGAAAAGCTGAAAAAGGAATCTTTCTTGGATACTCTTTTGTATCCAAAGCCTACAGAATATTTGTCATAAATTCTTGAACCATAAGAGAAAGTTTGTATGTATGTATCATTTGACGATTCATCAGAAACAGAAATTTCTGATGACATTTTAAGAGAAATAAGAAAACAAACTTGTCAAGAAAATTCTGAGCATCTACTTAACCAAATAACAAAAGAACTTCTAGGATATGATTGTTAAAACAACTATATTGAAACATACAAAAATCAGTCATATACTAAGCCTGCAGATAATATGGAGCCATCATTAGAAATACTAGGAACAAATGATAAGAATTCTGAAGAATCATCAGAAAATATAAACACAGGCCAGAATTCCTATACATTTCTTTCAGAACAGATCATCAATCAGGGGGAAGCAGGAAAATCCTCATCAGATCAGACAAATGCACACAACAACAATAGATGGATCAAAGGACATTCTCCATCAAACATAATTGGAAATCCAGAAGAAGGTGTTAGAACAAGATCAACAACTGCACACGAATGTCTTTAAATGGGATTTCTGAGCATGGTAGAACCAAAATCTGTCGAAGAAGCACTTACTGACTCAGATTGGGTCTAAGCAATGCAAGAAGAGCTTGACCAATTTGAAAAGAGTCAAGTATGGAATCCGGTACCAAGACCAACCAACAAATATGTTATTGGTTCAAAATGGGTATTCCGAAACAAATACGATGAATAAGGAATTATAACAAGGAATAAAGCAAGACTAGTGGTCAAGGGTTATTGTCAACAAGAAGGAATATATTATGAAGAGACGTTTGCTCCTGTTGCAAGACTAGAAGCCGTTAGAATATTCCTTGCTTATGCCGCATCTAAAGATTTCAAACTTTATCAGATGGACGTAAAATCGGCATTTCTAAATGACAAGATTGAAGAGGAAGTGTATATGCCACAGCCTGAAGGCTTTGTTGATCCAAAATTTCCAAAACACGTTTACAAGCTAAACAAAGCCTTGTATGGTTAGAAGCAAGCTCCCCGAGCTTGGTATGAAACTTTCTTATACTTCCTAATCAACTCTAGCTTCACCAATGGTACAATTGACACAACCTTGTTTCTTAAAACACATAAAGGGCACACTTAGTTGGTACAAATATATGTTGATGACATTATATTTGGATCAACTAATTCAGATTTTTGCAAAAAGTTTGAAAATCTAATGACCAGCCACTTTGAAATGAGCATGATGGGTGAACTAAATTCTTTTTGGGTCTTTAAGTGAAACAACAAAGTGATGGCGTATTTTTAAGTCAATCAAAATATGTTAGAACCATTTTGAATAAGAAAAATACTCACTTGACAATTGCTCATCTTCAAAAACTCCAATGGGCACAGGAAACAAAATAGATTTTGATCCTGGTGGTGAAAATGTAGATATTAAAACTTATAGAGGAATGATAGGATCATTGTTATACTTAACAACAAGTAGACCAGATATCATGTTTTTAGCTTGTTTTCTGGAAAGATACCAATGCAATCCTAAAGAGTCTCACTTAAAGGTTGTTTTAAATATCTCATAGGAACATCTGATCTAGGTTTATGGTATCCCAAAGGCAAAAATTTAGACTTAATAGCATACACAGATGTAGATGATGCAGGGTGTAAACTTGACCGAAAAAGCACATCTGGTGCTTGTCAGATGTTGGGAGAAAAATTGGTATGTGGGCAAGCAAAAAGCAAAACTGTGTATCCACATCCACAGCTGAATCAGAATACGTAGCTGCAGCAAGCTGTTGCTCACAAGTTCTATAGATGCAGACTCAGCTGAGAGACTATGGAGTAAATCTGACAAAAATTCCAATACACTCAAAGAGTGCTATAGTAATAACTTTAAATCCAGTACATCATTCTAGAACAAAGCATATTGATATCAGGTAGCACTTCATAAAAGATCATCTGGAGAAAGGTAATATTGAAATGTATTTTGTTCCAATAGAAAACCAAATTGCTGATATTTTTACAAAACCACTTGATGAGAAAAGACACAATTTCTTAATCACCAAATCGGGAATGGTCAACATGAAATATGAAGAAACATCGAAAACAATTTTGTCACAAAACAAACAAAAACTCTGATAATCAGGAAGATAATCAGAATTCTGATGAAACTTCTGATGTCTTGTCAAAAATCTGATAAGGTTACCAGAAATCTGGTAAAATTGTCAGCTCTCTGACCAAGTCAACAGAAATATGTTAAACCATCAAAGAAGAATGTTTCTCAAAAGTACATTTTCCATGCTTGCATATCATACCTCCAAATCCTTTTTGTATATTTTTTCCTTCCTTCTTTGATTATATATATATATATAGAAATTTGATAAATTCTCTCAAGAAACCATTCAATGAGGCCTTGTTTGCGTCATAAAGTAGATAATCTGAGCAAAATTAAATGTATGTCCTCTCCCTCTTTCTTAACATTCATTGCTTAATCATCCACACTTAGAGAGAAATAGGCGACACCTGGACAGTAAATGATGCGTATTTCACAGATCATGGCCGCCTAAATCATAAATGAGAAGAGATGCAACTCGAAACATTCCTTTATTCTTCTAACAACAGATCTTCGCAATAAGGAAAATGGAGATACAAAATCTCAAGTTAGTAGGTGCCAGTTATGGAAAAATGCACTTTCACCTATAAATAACTACCACATGGAGATCTCTTTCTATCACAAGTCACTTTCATCTCCATCACTTTGCTCAGAAACCCTAACCCTTCATCTTCCTTTAACAAAACCCTTCACTCTCAAATGAATCAGATCGATATAAACCACTTCCCGTTGAACTATGTCCCCCGCCATAACCTAAGAGTTCGGCTGCACGTTGCCGGTGAAGCATGGGAAAGATGCAGCATCATCTTGTCCCTTGACGTGTGTGGGTGTGCATATAAATTTTAGATCATAAATTTTAGATTATTTTAAGCACTTTTTACTCGTGATCAAGCTTTAAATTTATAAATCACGATACAATACTATCACTCTACACACGCTAGGGCAAGTGCACCCATCGTAGACATAGTACAATGATGGTAAGATACCGAGGTCATCCAAGGACATAAGAGCTTTTAATACCGGCTTATCGTTAACGTCTAATCTAACCAAATTTTGATAAAAGTTTTGAAAGTTTTAAAAGATAAACTAAAAATAAAAATGTAAATGAAAGGAAAAACAAATAGATAAGAAGGAATCACTTGGTTCTAACTCCTCTTTTATGTATCCTTTGATGATTTCCGCACTTTACGCTTTTTAAGAGATTATCTTAGTTATAGTGGTAGGCCCCTCTTGTGAAGGCGACCTTACCCTCAACACTATTGGTCTGCATCAGCAAAGATAGAGTCTCGCAAGGTCGGATTATTGAAAGATAATTAAATAAGTTATTAATGCGAAAAGTGGTAGGCCCCTCTTGTGAAGGCGACGTTACCCTCGGCCATATTGGTCTGAGTCAGCAGGGATATAGACCCGCAAGGTCGGATAAAGTTTTAATAGTAGTTAATTTATAAGGGATTACCAGTCATTCTTACTTCCCCTGATTTGATTCTATTTGCCTCAAGGGAAGTCCTAATAAGCTTGAATTAGGTTCTTGCAGAATCTATACAGTGAACGAGGCAATAACTTTACCCGACCACCCTTCTAACCCCCTTCCTGGCAGTTAACGTGCTTTATATAGACCGTAAAGACACGAATGAGTGAATCAACAAAACATGAAGAAATGATTAAATAAAGTTCACCTTCAATATAAATAACTAGTTATTAAAGTCATTATTACATACCTCCAATTAAAAAGTTGCCAAAGATTGGAAATCAAAAGTAATACATAAAAGATTTGTCTTCACCAAGTGATGTAAAAGGTTAGCCAAGCATGGCCTTTGATTGACAAGAACTCTTACAATCGATCTTGGATCCTGAGACTACTACACACTGTAAAAGATGAAAGATGGATGATGGTGGTGGGGGTGGGCGTTGGTGTTGTAATGGTGGTGGACCGGTGGTAAGTGTGAGAGAAGTGGTTTACCAATGGATGTCTTTGTAACAACCCAACTTTTTGGATTGTTACCCGTTTGCTTTTGCTTCGACTTGTAACCGTCTTGTATTCCGAGATTCGATATAAATAAAGGGTTACGTTTTACTAATTACCTTTTCATCACACCGCACCGTTGCACGTTTAAACGCTTTATATTCGCAACGCTTACGCAACATGAATTACAGAGAATTTTGTTATTTAAATTGCCGAGTGTGTTTTTTTGGTTACCATACGCCTCCGTATTCGCTTAACACGACTAACACGCTAAATCGCAAACGCTATTATTAGTAGTAGTAATGTTATATTGTGTGTTCTTATATGCTTTACTTGTGTGTGCTTATTATGTGTATTATTTACTCGCAAACGCTATCGCAACACAAACTCAACGCTACTCGCACAACTCGATTTATCACTCTAAAACACAACTCGAAACACGATGACACGCTAAAATACTTAAAGTACCAATACTAATCAACGCAACAAAACACATTAAATGAGCCTCCTACACGTGAAACGAGGAACTCGATGCACAAAACAGCACCTTCGAACGAAGCCAGCTGGCCTCGTACGAAGGCAGCTGCTTTGAACGAAGGATTCCTGTTCGAACCCAGCTCCTCTATAAATACTCCCTCACCCCTCATTCATTCTAACTTGCTGATTTCCGTACCGAAACTCTGCCGAATTGATGTCCGACCATTTTCAAGTAAGATTTAATAGTTTTATTCCATTACACAACGATTTCCACTTCGATTTTTCACAAGAATCACTTTGATTTCATCAAAACTCTTCTATGTTTCATTCAATCTTCATCTTTTTCACTAAAACTCCATCTTTTTCATATTAACTCCTCTGTTTTCATAAAAATCTCCATCTTTTTCATCAAACCTTCTTCTCTTATAATAGATTTACATTAAACCGAGTGTCTTGGGACTAGCTACGGCTTACCAAGTTAGAAATCTGTTGGTTTCACACTCACCAAGTGTTAAATCTAAGTAAAAACCTTTAAAACTTTCTTAAAACATGATTTTTACACTAAAATGGACCTAAAACGGATGTATTTCATTCACTAAATAGTGGAACGAGGTAATGTCGAAACCAGCTTGAAAAGGACTCAGAAACACATCCGATTCAGGCAAAAACACAGCACCGAATGCCAAAAATAGCCAAGTTTGTGACCTGGACTATTCTGTGCGAAGCCAGCTACGTACGAAGGCTCTGGTTTTACACCTAACAGCCCGATTCTCACTCGTGACAAAATCAAAGACCTCTCCGACTTTAAGTTTAATCAGTAGCTTAAGGTTGGAAGGATGACCACTCGATTTTCCGAAGACAGACGCGAAGACACTCGATTTTGGACAACGGAAGCCCCACATGTGCGAAGACCCACCTTCGTACGAAGGCATACCTTCGTACGAAGGCACCAGCTTCGTACAAGGCTTCTGTTTCCCACCAATATTCCGATTTTCGACCGTTTTAGCACTTTGGAGGACTTACGCTTCTGTTCCCGTACGCAGGCTGATCCGACACTCCCTTCAATCCATTAAGGATCGTGTTTCTTGATTAGGACACGCACTGTGAGTATACTCGAACCCATTTTCGTTTAACGCACTTTTGGGTGTTACATACGTTCTCTATCAAAACACAACACACAACGCAAACACTTTCATAAATGCTAACCGCTACCGCATGCTATACGTGATTTGTTGAATGCTTGTACTATGCTTATACGATGTTACTTGCCAGACCGCCTTTAGCAATGATAGTACTATAGTTTGGACTCAGCGCCTGATGTGTCAGGGGTTGCTAAGGATCAAATTACTTTACTTCACGTGCTTACTTCGGTGAACATGTGTCACGCATACTCTTCTCGCAGTCACGTGGTTAGGTTGTATCATTGTTGGTAGTTACATGCTTCACCCATTACGTGTTACATGCTGGTTATGCGTAAACGCTTTTTATACTATATTTATGCAAACTTGTGTACTCACCTTTACTTTATGTATTGACTTTATTTTAACGTATGTGACAGGTTGATGGTCTGTTTGCTGCAATGGATTAGGAAGTCTAGAAACCCGCAAATAAAATCTAGGTCGTCGGACTTGTTTTTGTTTAAGAGATATAAACTCCTTTATGACTGTTTGTTGAAATATTTGTTTATTGGTATGGGACAATGAACCTTTAAAATATTGTCATTTAATAGTTGTTATGGAATCTCTTGAGCAATCTGGTTCACCTAGTGCCGCGCCCCGATGTTTCCGCCATCGGTTGGGGTGTGACAGATTGGTATCAGAGCCATAACTATAGGGAATTAGGTCGAGTCGTTTTTGAAGTCAAAGTACAAGTCAAAGTCAAAGTCAAAGGAAGAAAAGATTGCTAAATGCGATCTGTCACTCCTTGCTTAATTATTGATTGTACTCTTTGACTTGTAATCGATACTCTATTTTATGTTACTTAGTTGTATTATGTGGAGTAAATGTAATAATCGCAGTTTATCACTAATCGACTTATCGCTATCGTATCGCAACTCGAATTATGTGTTCTGGATATTGTTTTACGTGTGTTTGCTTGTTCATGTTATACTTGTTTTATGGAGATTAATCGAAAACGCAATCGCAACTCTATCGCAACGCAATCTCATCGCAGATTCGAAATATAAGGTTTACTTTTATGTTAAGTGTTAGTTAGGTTATTTGTGTAACTATTGTTTAATACTATCGCATTGCTTACTCGCAACGCACAAAACGAAACATCGAAACGACTCACTCGAGCCCTTCGATCGAATGACCATTCGATCGAATGGTCATCCGTCTGGATGACCATCCGATTGGGTGGACATCCGATCGGACTGCCCTCCGATCGCACCTTTGCACCGCCTTTCCTCTTCTGTCACCTATAAATAGCACCTGTCACATCATGAACAGTGATGTGACAGCTCTCTTGTCCGACCAGCGCACTTTGGTCTATTTTCTCTCGATTTCTCGTGATTCTTGTAAGTTTCTACCTCAAATCTTGTACTTTCTTGATCTACGCACAATTCTTCAACATTTTCACCATCAAACCTTCACTTTTCACCATGAAATCGACTGATTTGGGCTGTTCTAGGATGATGTCATCATGGGTTCTCAGGAACTTCAAAGTGTGACCTCATTCCACCAAGAACAACTCAGATCTAAGAGATTTCAACATGTTTAAACACTAATTTCACTATAATCTAAACAGTTTCCAACTGATTTCCACTATTCTTCATCATTCTCAACTTTTCACATAAAGACCGGTGGAATCCGAGCTCGTTCAGACCTTCTACTCTTTCAATAGTGAAGTGTTGGACTGAGAATGGGTTTCTATTGGAGAAGACGACCGATTCACGGGTTGAACATGAACAACTGTCAAGAACAGTTAACTGACCAGACGGGGTGATTCCCATCCGATCGGACGACTTGGACTTGATGTGGCTTCTGTTGTTTAACACGTTGTCATACCGTCTTGGTCAAACTGCCAACTTTCTAAACTTAGTAAATTTTTACAAGTTTCAAAACGAACAAGTCACCAAACGGACTGCCGTCCGATCGGATTGCCATCCGATCTAACGACAATCCGATCGGATGACTCGTGCCATTTCAGCACCTAACAATTTTCACAAAAATAAAAAGAAGATTAGTCTCAGCGAACCGCTATCCGATCGGACGGCCATCCATCCGGATGACCTGAATTGTAGAAACACTTCTTTGTTTTGAAAATGCTACAACGAAAACTTCAAAGTCACATCATACACAAACACATCCTTCCCAAACGGATCACCCTCCAACCGAATGGCCATCCGTCTGGATGACCATCCGTCTGGAAGGTCATCCGATCGGCTGACCATCCGTCCCACATCACTCGCACTGTTTAACGCACCCTTCATCGCTTATGCTATCATTCTGTAATCAGGCTAACATTCCAGCGCTCCCTTCAATCCAAGACGATGTTTATTCATTAAACGCTATCTGTGAGTATACTCGATCCCTTTTTGCTTTACGCACTTTTGGGTGTTACATACGTTACCTATATCAAATCACATCGATCACATAACGCAAACACTTTTATAAGCTAACCGACTTCGCATATTATACGTGTTACTCGATGAATGCTTGTATGTTATGTTTACACAGTGATTGTTGCCTGACACCTTAGCAACGATAATACTATAGTTTGGACTCAGCACCTATCGTGGACGGGGGTTGCTAAGGGCATTTCTTCACGTGTCACAATGGTGATATGTGTTGCGCACTCTACAACTCGCAGTCACGTTTGTGCATATTTCATTGTCGATAACCTACTAGCTTCGCATTACTATGTGTTACATGCTGGTTATGCGTAAACAATTTCGCTATCTACTATACTATTAAACTTGTATGCTCACCTTTACACTATGTGTATTGACTTTTATTTTAATGTATGTGACATGTGTTTAGGATGCTATGCTTTGCCTTGCTTTTGTGGAATCAAGCTAGGAGAGAGTCTAGAAACAAACTTTTAATAAATTCTGAGTTGTCAAAACAATTTATTTGTCTATGAGATATTATGTTTGTATTAGCTGATTTGCTAAGTATGTTATGGTATGGGATGTAACTTTAAATATTTGGTAAAATTAGTTGTTATGGATTTCTCTTGGACAATCTGTTTCGCTTAGTGCCTCACCCCGATGTTTCCGCCATCGATTGGGGTGTGACACATTTCAATCCACCCTCGGTACGACTCTTAATCTCCGTACCGCATTTCATCCCCAGACAGACAGTCAGACTGAGCGCACGATCCGCACCCTTGAAGACATGCTTCATTCGTTATAGATTTTGGTGGTAATTGGGATTCGCATTTACCTTTAGTAGAATTCTCGTACAATAACATTTATCACGCTAGTATTCAAATGGCACCCTTTGAGGCATTATATGGTAGAAAATGTAGATCACCAATTGTATGGCACGAGATTGGAGACGCTCAGATCACCGGTCCCGAGTTACTACAAGAAACGACATATAAGATCCACCAAATAAGAGACAACCTCTTGAAAGCTCGGAGTCGTCAAAAGAGCTATGCCGATAAACGCCGCAAGCCACTTGAGTTTGAAGTTGGTGATCACATACTCCTAAAGGTTTCACCATGGAAGGGGGTGATCTGATTCGGTAAGAAAGGAAAGCTAGCGCCACGATACGTGGGTCCCTTTAAGATTCTGGAAAGAATTGGTAAAGTGGCCTATCGACTCGAATAACCAGTTGAACTCAGCAACATACATCCGACTTTCCACGTCTCGAACCTCAAGAAGTGCCTAGCTGAAGAAAATCTTCGCGTACCTCTCGAAGACTTGCAACTAAACGAGACTCTTCACTTTATGGAAAAGCCTGTAGAAATCATGGATCGAGAGACCAAGAAACTTCGACACTCTCGTATTCCCATAGTGAAGATTCGCTGGGAAGGCAAACGCGGCGCCGAGTTCAATTGGGAACTCGAGAGTGATATGAAAGCTAAATACACACAACTCTTTGTTACACCTACAACTTAATTTTAGGATGAAACTTCCTAAAGTAGGGGAGGCTATAACAACCCGACTTTTCGGATTGTTACCCGTTTGCTTTTGCTTCAACTTGTAACCGTCTTGTATTCCGAGATTCGATAAATATAAAGGGTTATGTTTTACTAATTACCTTTTCATCACAGTTCACCGTTGCATGTTTAGACGCTTTAATTCGCAATGCTTACGCAACACGAATTACAGAGAATTGTGTTATTTAAATTGCCGAGTGTGTTTGTTTGGTTACCATACGCCGACTTATTCGCATAACACGACTAACACTCTAAATCGCAAACGCTGTTATTAGTAGTAGTAATGTTATGTTGTGTGTTCTTATATGCTTTACTTGTGTGTCCTTATTATGTGTATTGTTTACTCACAAACGCTATCGCAATGCAAACTCAACGCTACTCGCACAACTTGATTTATCACTCTAAAACGCAACGCAACTCGAAACACGATGATACGCTAAAATACTTAAAGTATCAATACTAATCAACATAACAAAACACATTAAACGAGCAACCTATACGTGAAACGAGGAACTCGATGCATGAAACAGCACCTTCGAACGAAGCCAGCTGGCTCCGTACGAAGGCAGTTGCTTCGAACGAAGGCTTCCTGTTCGAACCCAGCTCCTCTATAAATACTCCCTCACCCCTCATTCATTCTCACTTGCTGATTTCCATACCAAAACTCTGCCGAATTGCTATCCGACCATTTTCAAGTACAATTTAACTGTTTTATTCCATTACACAGTGATTTCCACTTCGATTTTCCACAATAATCACTTTGATTTTATCAAAACTCTTCTACTTTTCATCCAATCTTCATCTTTTTCATCTTTTTCACTAAAACTCCATCTTTTTTCATATTAACTCCTTTGTTTTCATAAAAATCTCCATCTTTTTCATCAAACCTTCTTCTCTTATGATAGATTTACACTAAACCAAGTGTATTGGGACTAGCTACGGCTTCCCAAGTTAGAAATCTGTTGGTTTCACATTCACCAAGTGTTAAATCTAAGTAAAAACCTTTAAAACTTTCTAAACACTTGATTTTTACACTAAAACGGACCTAAACGACATGTATTTCGTTCACTAAACAGTGGAACGAGGTAATGTCGAAACCACCTTGAAAAGGACTCGGAAACACATCTGATTCAGGAAAAAACACAGCACCGAATGCCAAAAACAGCCACGTTTGTGAACTGGACTGTTTTGTGCGAAGCCAACTTCGTACAAAGGCACTGCCTTCGTACGAATGCACATGGCCTCGTACGAAGGCACTGGGTTTACACCTAACAGCCTGATTCTCACTCGTGATGAAATCAAAGACCTCTCCGACTTTAAGTTTAAACAGTAGCTTAAGGTTGGAGGGATGAACACTCGATTTTCCGAAGACAGATGTGAAGACACCCGATTTTAGACAACGGAAGCCCCACATGTGTGAAGACCCACTTTCGTACGAAGGCACACCTTTGTACGAAGGCACCAGCTTCGTACGAAGCTTCTGTTTCCCACCAACACTCTGATTTTCGACCGTTTCAGCACTTTGGAGGACTTACGCTTATGTTCCCGTAAGCAGGCTGATCCAGCGCTCCCTTCAATCCATTGAGGATCGTGTTTCTTGATTAGGACATGCACTGTGAGTATACTCGAACCCATTTTCGTTTAACGCACTTTTGGGTGTTACATATGTTCTCTATCAAAACACAACACACAACGAAAACAATTTGATAAACACTAACCGCTCCCGCATGCTCTACGTGATTTGTTGAATGCTTATACTATGCTTATACGATGTTACTGGCCAGACCGTCTTTAGCAATGATAGTACTATAGTTTGGAATCAACACCTGATGTGTCAGGGGTTGCTAAGGATCACATTACTTTACTTCACCTGTTTATTTCAGTGAACATGCGTCGCGCATACTCTACTCTCAGTCACGTGGTTAGGTTGTATCATTGTTGGTAGTTACATGTTTCGCCCGTTACGTGTTACATGTTGGTTATGCGTAAACTCTTTTTATACTATATCTATGTAAACTTGTGTACTCACCTTTACTTTATGTATTGACTTTATTTTAACGTATATGACAGGTTGATGGTCTGTTTGCTGCAATGGATTAGGAAGTCTAGAAACCCGCAAATAAAATCTAGGTCGTCGGACTTGTTTTTGTTTAAGAGATATGAACTCCGTTATGACTGTTTGTTGAAATACTTTTTTATTGGTATGGGACAATGAACCTTTAAAATATTGTCATTTAATAGTTGTTATGGAATCTCTTAAGCAATCTGGTTCGCCTAGTGCCGCGCCCCGATGTTTCCGCCATCGGTTGGGGTGTGACAGTCTTTCTCTTGAACCAAGCACCTCTATTTATAGTTGAAAACAGAGGTCTGCATGGCCCCGTGCCCTCCTGGCACTACCCCGTGGTCTTCTATTTCTCTCCTTTCGTTAACTGCAGATGTCAGGTCTTTGTACTAACACGCCCCATGGTGACAGCGCACGGCTCCGTGGTGAATGCACTTGCTGTACTATCACAGATTCTATGAATCCTGGAGTTGACCACGGCCTATTTTGAGTTGGCACGGCCCCGTGTTGGTTTGTCTTTTGCTGTTGTCTTTTTCTGCAGTGAATCTTGACTGGTCACGACCCTGTGCCTAAGCTTATGCTTTTGTTATTTTTGTTGTTTTGGATTTGGATGGGGGTTCGGCAGGTCATATTAATCCTTCTTCTTTGTATTTGTGTTGGTTTTTGCTGTTAATTTGTTCCTTTTATTTGTTTAAGCTCTTTTGGTCTTATAAATTAAAAGTAAACAAAGGAACATGCTTTCTTCCAACATTAGTCCCGAAAAAGGGTCGTTTTTACGCCTTGTTTGATGTAATTTATATGTTGCATTTTGCGGACATCAAATACCCCCACACTTGAATCTTTGCTTGTGTTCAAGCAAAACTCTATAATATGGCTTACACACCCAAACGGAATTGGTAGAAGAGAAGTTTTTGGTTTATTTTAGAGTGTCGGGAATCCAAGTTCTAAATTTATTTTGTTTTTATTTTATTTACAATCTTATTCGTCATGATTTATTTAAAAGACATTTTAAGAAGAATTATTTGTTTTGGGCATAATATGCCTTTATAAAATTCTATTTAGTTATACACAAATTTACACACCTCACAAGTGGTCACTCAACACTCGGCTGAAGATGTTTAAGTGAAAGTGCTCAGACCTGGTGTGGAACTTAGTCCGGCTATAGGCTTGACAAACAATCAAACCTCCTCCTTTTTGACATTTAATCCTCGAAAATATCGAGAGCGCTTTTTAAAAGCTTTTTGGCTCGGGTAGGTGTTTTTAGGTAAAATGATTAAAAGCGTAAAAAGTGTCATTTTTCATTGCTTTGTGGCTTAGAAAAAAAACTTTAGCCAATGTTTATTTAACCAAAGTTGAAACTAAGCCATACTTGTAATTTTATAACCGAACTTTTTTACAAAAATAATGGGTGTAAATAAAAAAATTTTGTGCATGTGGGTGATTGTTTTTTACAAAAGTTTGTATTTTGCAGGTTTAGAAATGAAGGGGTTAAGGCTCAAAAGGGTTTAACTAAAGGGATATTTTTGGTAAGGGATGAAAAGAAAAACAAAGGTTTAGAATGAAAAATGGGTTTTAGTCCTAATGCCTCTATCATTTACTTACTTGGATTTATGTCGGTAAGGATTTGGAACATATTATTTTGGCAAGTTCTAGTTTTGTAAGAATCAAACGGGCAAGTAAAAAAAAGAAACGAAAAATTGGGCAATTCATATAGATATGTATTTGTATGCTCGGCAAAGGCTCAATACTCACTTTTTGTGGGAAAAGGGTATAGTGTAAAAGTGTATACAATCAAATTTTACAAAGATTTGTTATGCCCGTTTTTATAATTTTCTTAATTGGTTCTTTTTATCACGACGCTGTCAGGTGTAAATTAGTAAAAACATAATTTTTAGAAGTTATTTTTCCCAACTAAACCAAGATAAGTAAAAAAAATAAATAAAATTTGACAAAAAAGTTTGGGGTGATTGGCGGTTTTCCAAGGCGAGTTTTGTGTAATGCCTGTTTTTAGGACCAAAGATTCAAGGTTTTAATATCCCCCACACCTAAATTACAAATGGTCTTCAATGTGTCCTAAATAGGATTTGTTTGGATTAAATGTGCAAAAAGTGGGGTAAAAATAACAATTTTTTGGTTACTGGTCACTGGGCACGGGGGCGTGCCTGGTGGACACGACCCTGTGGCCAAAGTGCTAGTTACAAAATGTAACAGAAAACTTATAGTATGGTGAACATAGGGGCGTGCTTGGTGGGCACGGCCCGTTCCACATTCTCTGCAGACAAATTTTACATCAGACATTTGGGTACGGGGCATGCCTCGTGGGCACGACCCCGTGCTACAGACTCTGATTTGCAGTTTTTGAAGCGGTAGGCTCTTGTTTACGTGCATGGGGTCCCGTTTTTCAACATTCCTTTGGCTTTTTCTTCTTCTTTTGAATGTGGTTTATTCCTACAAAGATAAAAACTTAAAAGAAATACCATTAAACTAAATATTACACTAAGATTTAAGCTATTTATCTAATGGATAGTCCATGGAATGCCTCCATGGTGCGCCATGTTTATAAGGGTCCTTGGCCAGACCCAAAGTCGGTCAAATGTTACCCGAGCGGGATTACTCACATCCCGAGTTGCATCGTCGGAGGGCGTAGTCTAAGCTCGAGTCTATTGCCTTGATGTAGTTGACCGGATCATCCTCTGCTCGTTTTCCCATCTCAAACTTGATCTCCTTGTCACCAACCTTCAATGTTAATCTTCCATCACTCATATCTACCATGGCCAGTGCGGTGGCAAGGAAGGGTCTTCCAAATATGAGCGGGATTTCGTTGTCTTCTTCCATATCTAGTGTCTTGGTCAAAAATTACCGAAGCAATTAAGTGATCAAATTAGTTAAGTGAGGTAGTGTGCTAGAAATGAGTGCCAAAAATATGTTAATCAAATTAATTGTAAAAACAGTTTCAGGATACGGCTCAAGATATAGAGCTGTATCTATGATCAAACGATGAGCGAAAAATGTAAAGGGGCGACACGAGATATACGAGGAAAGCCCTTGATCAATCTAGATCGCCGGCACAAAACCTCGGGAGCTGACAATCGCAGCTGCCTTGCTCTTCTATTACTTCAAATATCAGGATACAGTGCAGGATGTGATGCGGATCAACTAAGTGTTACAATGTGATTCGAGTATAAGTGTTTGTGTGTAGTAGTTGCCTGTAGCTTGAGAGAAAAGTGTGCGAATGAAAAAGTGTGTGCCTTAACTGATCCGATCCATCTATTTATAGTAAAAGAAATGCAACAAACTACCCTATTAAACCGGGATCCGGCGGATATTCCCCACTTGAAAGTTGTAGACCTGGTCTTTCGGGTTCAACGTCTCTCAAATAACTGGTTTGCCCGAGTCTCAAGGAGAAGAAGTCCATCTGACTGTTAGTGACCTACAGCTTCTTACCTGCACGTGGATTATTTAGTTAACACCAGGATATCGCACCAGGATGTTACCAATATCCTGATCCAGTATCCTGGTCACAAGTAAACAATCAAAAGCAGAATATTAGTCAGGATATATATGCTCAGAAAATGACCCATAAGAATTGTCCCTAAAAATATACCTGTTGGAATTCTGAGTTCAAACAGATATATTTTTAAATTCTATCACCTGGTTCGAGGCAATTAAATCAAGATGACGGTCAAGATTACACCATACAACTTCCAACGCGCTTTTAACTCGATGGACATCTGCAATGCTCCTATATCTTCTCTCTTCTTGTTTGAAAAGCAGATATCTCCAACGGAGTCTCCAGGTAATTCCTTACTTCTTATTCATTTTCTGCCAATCTCTTTTCCTCTACTTGCAATGGCTACTAGAACTTTTCTCAAACCGGCAAATCATCTGAGACCTTCATCCAGTAAAATCTTCTCAAAAATCCCGAGAAGGAGGTCTATACTTTTGATAACGCGGACATTGCGGCATTGAGGGCTTCTGGTGCTTTCCCCGATGGCACGATCTTCAGATCGTTTAATCGATCAATTCGATCAGACGTTTCTTCTGCTGATTGGATCTGCTTCCCGGCATACCCTTTCTCGCTAGGTCTTCGGTACCCCTTTCCTGAATTCATGATGCAATTCTTCCAGACTACCGGTATTTCCTTTGCCCAAACCATGCCCATGGTTTGGAGGGTATTAATCGTACTCAACCAAATTAAAAACCTTCACTGTCCTAACCTTTGCATCGAAGATATGCCAATCGCTTACCGCCTCCGATCCCATGGTTCTAGTCGGTTTTTGCTTTTTTCAACTTCCAACAAACCCCTTATTCTTAAAGCCACCAAAAACGAAGACGGATGGCGACGCAAGTTCTTCTTCGTCAAACGAGACTCCATTGATGAGGGTGCTAGCCTTCCGGTGGAGTGGTTAACCACCGGTAGGATCATGAATGTCCCCATGTACCTCTTAGAATTCTTTTTTTTTTTTTTTTTTTGCTAATATCTTCTTATTTGATCCTTTTGCAGTGAATTTTAAGGAAGTAGCTCCCCCTTCTGCGGAATCGGAAAAAAGAATCAAAGCAGTTTACCAATTACCTGCAAGTGATAGGAGTTTTACCACACATATCCTGAGTTCCAGTCAATACTCATCATCCGAAATGTCTGGTAAGGGTTACTTTTAAAATAAATAATTAGTGCAATATAATATAATGAAGCGTAATAAAGATGTAGGACTTTTCTCTTTATGCAGCACCAGTCAAGATCCCTGAAGTTTTCGACCTTGATGAGCTGGACAGTTATTCTGATCAGGTCCAGATCAAGAAGGAACCTAGCTTTTTTAGATTTTACCAAATGCTCCCTTGTTATCCTAGAGGTGATCCTCAACTTTTTTAGATTTTACCACCATATTATCAATATATACCTCCATGGTGTCCCCCAGCTTATCTTTGAACATCATGTTTACCAATCTCTGGTACGTTGCACCTGCATTTTTCAAACCGAAAGGCATAGCAGTATAGCAATATATACCTGTTGGTGTCATGAAGGCAGTATCCTCCTGATCCGAAGGTTCCATTTGAATCTGCTGAAATCCTGAGGATGCGTCCATGAATGTTAACATTTCATATCCCGCAGTAGCATCTACCATTGCATCGATATGAGGGAGAGGAAATGGATCTTTAGGACAAGCCTTGTTCAAGTCCGTGTAGTCTAAACAGACTCTCCATTTCCCGTTTTTCTTTTGTACCAAAACTACGTTTGCTAGCCATCTTGGAAACTTGACTTCTCCGATCATCCTGGACTTCAACAATCTTTCAACTTCCCCTCGGATAATCGCATTCCGCTCAGGAGCAAATTTTCTTCTTTTTTGCTGAACAGGCTTGAACGATTTGTCAATTCCAAGCTTGTGAGTGATAATGTCTTTGGATATGCCTGTCATATCCTCATGCTTCCATGCAAATGTTGACATCCTGCATTTCAAAAAGTTAGTTAACTGTTCTTCAATATCCTGAGGGATATTGGTTCCTTCGAGCACCGAGATATCAGGATTACCCTGATCCAGGATAATTTTCTTCACATCCTGCTCCGAATCCTCCACGATATCCTGGGCCCGCATCTTTAATTGCTATGCTGTACTAGGCTTAGTTGAGGATTTCATCGAGGATGAGTAGCATTCTTTCGCTTCCTGTTGATCACTTTCCACCTTGACAACCCCTCAAGGGGTAGGGATCTTGATGCATTGGTGATATGTTGATGGCACAGCCTTCATATCGTGAATCCATGGTCTTCCCAGTATGATGTTATAGAAGGATAAGGAGTCCATCACACAGAAGCGTTGTATTGAGTTGACCCCTTCAACATATACTGGTAACTTTATCTCCCCTACGGTATTCCTAGCTTCTCCACTGAAACCAACGAGCACAGTGGACTTCGAAGTGATATCCATCGGAGATACATTCATCCTCTTCAATGTTTCCAGCTGAATTATATTGACAGAACTACCGTTGTCTACCAGTATCCTGCGTACAAAATGGTTAGCCACATATAATGTTATTACTAAAGCATCATGGTGAGGATCCTGAACAGTATCCCTGTCATCACTATCGAAAGTGATCACTTTATCAGTTGTGAGGGTAGTCATTCTGACTGGTCTATCTCCCCTCTCGCTCTTAGCTTCCTTCGCATGTCTCTTGGCCGCCGAATACGAAGTCCCACAAATGTCGGATCCTCCTGAAATAAAGTTAATTATCTTGGCCTCTGCTGGGGGTGATGCTGCTCGTTCAGGATCCTTCTCGGGATCCTGCCCTTTATTCTTCTTTTTTCCCAGCAAGTCCTTCAGATACCCCTTGCTTAACAGGTAACTTATCTCTTTCCTTAAAGCAATGCAATCCTCGGTCATATGTCCGAAGTCTTCGTGGAAGGCACACCATTTGGATTTATCCTTCCAATCAGCTTTCTGCTGGTTCTTTCGAGGCCACCTAGCTTTGTCCCCTAAGCCCTGCATAGCATACATTAATTCAGGTATATTAACAGAAAAGCAGTATTCAGATAAATCAGGATATTCTTCAGGATCCTCGTCTTCAACAGCGTTCACTTTCTTGTTATCATTTCTGCCATATGGCCTGGAGCGATATGGCTTATATGAGGTTTCTGATTTCCTGTTAGTTGATTCATAGGTTGAGGTAGAATTCATCCTCTCCTGCATCTTCTTGTCATCTTCCAGACGGATATATCTCAAAGCCCTGTTACGAGCTTCGTCGAGATTCCTGCAGGGATTCATTACAAGATCCTGATAAAACTGAGAATCCTTTTGTAATCCCATCTTAAAAGCTTGCACAGCTGTTGCAACATCAAGATGTGGGATATCCAAGGATTCTCGACTGAATTTGTTCACATAATCCCTCAAGGATTCCTGAGGCCCTTGAGTTATCCTGTAAAGGTCACTGGTTAGTTTCTCAAAACTCTGACTACAAGAAAATTGACTGTTAAATAAATTAACCAAATGAGCAAACGAAGTAATTGAGTGAGGAGGAACGTTTAACAGCCATTTTAAGGCTGATCCTGTCAGAGTAGAACCAAATCCCTTGCATAAGCATGCTTCCTTAAGCCCCGGAGGGATAGGGTTAATCTCCATTCTTTCCCTATACTGGGCAATATGCTCTTCAGGATCCGTAGTCCCATCATACAGCTTCTTGTTGGGAGTCTGAAATCGTTTTGGGATTTCAGCATCACAGATGGGATATGCAAAGCGGGATATCCTGTGGCTGTCCTGGGATACTTCCGGAATTGGCTGGACCACTCCAGGTACACTGGATATCATGTCCTTCAATTTCTGGAGCTCCCTGGTAAATGTTGACGTCATACCTGCATCCTGCAAAGAGCCATTATTGTTAGTAGCAAGAATATTATTATTTGACACATTACCATTCTGAGGATTTAGGCCATATCCTGAAGCATATCCTGAACTTCTCACAGTCGATATCCTGACCGAAGAGGGTATCTCAGGGGTATGATTCTGAGAATGGCTTGGGACGATATTCCCCCTATTATCCTCCGTGTAAACTGCGGAACTGAAGTTCAAAGCCCTGGGCTGTATAGGAGTGACAGTCTCTTCAGCGGGTCTACCCGAGCTAGCTTTTAAGAGTTGTATTTCTCTTAATAGCATTTGGTTAGTCTCCTGTTGCTGCCTCATTTGTTCCTGCACACTTCCAAATAAAGTCAAAATTTCATCGTTAGAGGCTAAAACGGGAGCAGATCCCTGGACACTCCGAGTAGGGATAACATCTTGAGATTGTGAAGAAAACGGCATCCTTGGAGGAGGTGGTGGAAGCACCGAACCAGTAGTAGCAGAGGTTGTAGCAGACATAGTGGAAGAGCTCATGTTTGATCTTGAGGCCATTGTAAACAATGTGGCAAAAAGTTTTGAAAATAGAAAACCGTTAATGATTTTGCAAAGACTTTTAGTAAAAGTAGCACCACTTGCCCCACGGTGGGCGCCAAATTGTTTTGGTCAAAAATTACCTAAGCAATTAAGTGATCAAATTAGTTAAGTGAGGTAGTGTGCTAGAAATATGTATGAAAAATGTGTTAACAAAATTAGATATGAAAACAGTTTCAGGATACGGCTCAGAATATAGAGCTGTATCTATGATCAAACAATGGGCGAAAATGTAAAGGTGGACACGTGATGTACGAGGAAAGCCCTTGATCAATCTAGATCGCCGGCATAAAACCTCGGGAGCTGACAATCGCAGCTGCCTCGTTCTTCTATTGCTTCAAATATCAGGATACAGTACAGGATGTGGTGCGGATCGACTATGTGTTACAATGTAATTTGAGTACAAGTGTTGTGTGTAGTGTTTGCGATGAACTAGAGAGAAAGTGTTTGAAAGTGTGTAAAATTGCGTGACTTAATCTAATCCGCCCCCATCTATTTATAGTAAAACTAATGTAACTAACTATCCTACATAACCGGGATCCAACGAATATTCCTTAGTTGAACGTTGGAGACCTGGTCTTTCGGGCTCAACGTCTCTCCTTTAACAAATACGCCCGAGTCTTGAGGAAATGGAGTCCACTTGACCGTTGGCAAGTCCCAGTCTTCAACCTGCACGTGATTAATTCGGTATACCCCAGGATATCACCCAGGATATTAGCAATGTCCTCGTCCAGTATCCTGATCACAGATAAACAATGAAAAGCAGGATATTAGTCAGCATGCATACTCAGAAAATGAGCCATAACAGTTACCATCTCCGATCAGGGCATGATTGCAGTCGCCAAGTCTCGGCACTACGAGGAGAAGTTCAAGGCTATGACCCAAGAACACCAGGCCGCCCTCAACAAAGCTGCTCTCCAGGCCCAAGCCGATCTTGATGCTGCCCACGCTAAACACGAACGGGATATGCTCAGCTACCGGGAAAGCCTCAAAAGTTCCGTCGTCACTTCCATTCTCCAGGCCAGGCTAAAGATGACCCATGAAGCCAAAGCACTAGGCTTCGAATGCCCTTCTTGGGACATCGATGCCTGAGAAACAAAGCTAAGGAGTCTTGGTGGCACTTCTGCTAAACCTGCAGCTGAAGGATCTTCAAAGGCAGTCGAAAAACCAACTGATGCTGAGAAGGATGCTGAGGTTGATCCCGAGACGGATGCTGCTGAAAATACCATGAACGAAGAAGGCGCTGCCTCCTAAAACTTATTTCCCTTAAATTTGAGAGTTATGCTTATGTTTGAACAATTTTACTTCTTGTCCTAAGAACAGTTTTTATTTCTGCATTAAAACAACTTGATAGCCGAAGGTGGATGGATCCTAGGTTTTAGGATGAAGACTTCGGTCATCAACTGGTATTATAATTTCATCTTTCAATTGGCCTGCTATTGTTTTCTAATTTCTGTCATGCATTTCTTAGTGTAGATTTTGCAAAAAAACCGGATCAATATACTCAGTGATATATTATGAAAACTTTTATTAAATAGAATTTCTAAAAATTCAATCAACTTTAGACAAAACTTCTAAAGAATAAAAGACAGTCCATTTTCTAAAACCTGTTTTGATAACACTTGTTTGATCAGAGTTCTATTTTCAATCAAGTATCACTTCCCAAATATTTCAATCAAATATCCCAAAACATATCCCAAAATCACATTCTGAAGACGTATCCTAAAGATATGTCGTTTTCAGGATATTTTGAGCCTTAATCAGAGTTAAATAATCCATGCAAGATTCACAAGGGAAAGATCATACCAAGAATTGAGTGTAACCCTAGCATCAAACACCAACCCCTTTTGCAACTTCTCCCACTAAGATGTCCCCATTCCGAGACTCTTAGCCCAATTTTGATCTTTTGAGCTTCACACAATTGCTTTAGAAGGAATGTCCCCTGTGCATGATGTCCTCAAACACTTAGAAAATTTTTGAACATTAGTTCCAACTGTATACACGATTCCTGTGTTACAGGGGTAAAAACCTAAAATATATTGGATATAAATCCTTAGTATCCTGGGAAAAATCCCAAATTTTCATGCGCTACAGGCGGGAGTGTATAAACTCCAAGACTTAGAAAGGTGAAAACCTTTAAACCTTAGAGAGTATGAAAATACCCTTTCGTGAGAGAGGGTGATCAATCCTCATATACCTTTAGGATTCAGGATATAGCCAATAGTAACGAAATTGTCAGCCACTTTTACATGAACTGGTCCCGTCACCTTGAACTATTCCCGAATAATTTGAGCTCCAGGCGGGGTGTTTAAACCCAATTCGGAAGAAAGGTGAATACCTTTAAACTTGTGAAGGGATCAGGATCCCTTAGACGTGAGAGAGAGGGGCCAATCCTCTAATCTTCCGAAGTATCCTGAATGTGTATCCTGGTGCTACATCCCGAAGCATAAACTGCAAAACAATCGTAAGCTAAGGTGAGTGTTAGCCTGGCTAACACCCCTCCGATGCTTAAGTCAGTAATGGGTTTAATACAGTAAGTAATATCAAAATTTAATAAAAAAGACAGAATCCATACCATCCTGAGTTAGAATTTAAATTCCATCCTCACTTAAAATAGAGTTTTAGATGTATAGCATTCCAGGATCTCGGTAGCATATCCCCCTCCATATTCTTGACTCAGTATGCTCCTTTTCCTTATTCTGATTCTACCTCATAGGGTCCTTCCCATTTTGGAACCAACTTTCCATTAGCAGGATTAGTAGTATTCTGAAAAGCCTTTCTCAATACCCAATCTCCAACCTGAAATCTTCTGGTCCTTATATTCTTGTTATATGCTTTGGATATCCTCTGTTGATATGCTGCCATCCTTAGCCTCGCAGCGTCTCTTGTCTCATCAATAGTATCCAGTTCCTGGCACAGGATTTCAGGATTCTGCTCAGGATCCCTGAGGTTGGATCTCACTGTAGGTATCACCATTTCTGTCAGGATCACCGCTTCTGCTCCAAACACTAAGGAAAACGGGGTTTGGCCAGTTGCACTCTTCACGGTTGTCCTATCAGCCCACAAAACAAAGGGTAATTCTTCTGCCCATCTTCCTTTCTTAGCCCCTAGTCTCTTTTTTAAGTTGTTGACAATTATCTTTGTTTTGATAAAAAATTATCGAAGCAATTTAGTGATCAAATTAGTTAAGTGAGGTAGTGTGCTAGAAATATGTATGAAAAATATATTAACCAAGTTGATTATAAAAACAGTTTCAAGATACGGCTCAAGATATAGAGTTGTATCTGTGATCAAACAATGAGCAAAAAGGTAAAAGTTGACACGTGATGTACGAGGAAAGCCCTTGATCAATCTAGATCGCCGGCACAAAACCTCGGGAGCTGACAATCGCAGCTGCCTTGTTCTTCTATTGCTTTAAATATCAGGATACAATGCAGGATGTGGTGCGGATCAACTATGTGTTACAATGTAATTCGAATACAAGTGTTGTGTGTAGTGTTTGCAGTGAGCTAGAGCAAAAGTGTTTGAAAGTGTGAAAGTTGCGTGCCTTAATCTGATCCGCCCTCATCTATTTATAGTAAAAGAAGTGTAACAAACTATCCTAATAAACCGGGATCCGGCGAATATTCCCCACTCGAACGTTGTAGACCTGGTCTTTCGGGTTCAACGTCTCTCCCATAACAAATACGCCCGAGTCTTGAGGAGAAGAAGTCCATCTGACCCTTAGTAACCCCCAGCCTTTAACCTGCACGTGGTTAATTCAATCAACCTCAGGATATCGCTCAGCAATATCCCAGTCCAGTATCCTGGTCACAAATAAACAATTAAAAGCAGGATATTAGTCAAGATATATACGCTCAGAAAATGACCCATAACAATTGTCCCCAAATATATCTGTTGGTATACCAATCCAACGGATATATTTTAAAAGTTTTATCTCGTAAATTAAGGCAATTAAATCGAGACGGCGGTCAAGATCACATCATAACTTCCGACGCGCTTTTAACTCGATGGAGATCCACAACGCTCCTATATCTTCTCTCTTCTTGTTTGAAAAGCAAATATCTCCAACCAAGTCTCCAGGTAATTCCCTACTTCTCGTTCATCTTTTATCAATTTTTCTTTCTTCACCTGCAATGGCCGCCAGAACTCATTCCCAAACCGGTGAATCATCCGAGATCTTTATTCAGCAGAATCTTCTCAAAAATCCTGAGAAGGAAGTCTGTGCCTTTGATAACGCAGACATTGTGGCTTTGAGAGCTTCCGGTGCTTTCCCAGATAACACTGTCTTTAGACCATTCGATCGGTCAATTCGATCGGATATTTCTTCTACTGATTGGATTTGCTTTCCAGCATACCCCTTCTCGCTAGGTCTCCGATACCCTTTTCCTGAATTTATGATGCAATTTTTCCGGACCACAGGTATTTCTTTTGCTCAGACCATGCCCATGGTCTGGAGGGTATTAATTGTTCTAAACCAAATTAAAAACCTTCACTGTCCTGACCTTTGTATTGAAGATCTGCCCATCGCTTACCGCCTTCGATCTCATGGTTCTAGCCGTTTTTTGCTTTTTTCGACTTCCAACAAACCCCTTATTCTTAAAGCCACCAAAAACAAAGATGGATGGCAACGCAAGTTCTTTTTCGTCAAACGAGACTCCATTGCTGAGGGTGCTAGCCTTCCGGTGGAGTGGTTAACCACCGGTAGGGTTATGAATACTCCCATGTACCTTTAGATTTTTATCTTTTGCTAATATCCTTCTTTTTGATTCCTTTACAGTAAATTTCAAGGAAGTAGCTCCCCCTACTGCGGAATCAGAAAAAGAATCAAGACTGTTTACCAACTACCTGTAATAGACAGGAGTTTTACCACACATATCCCGAGTTCCAGTCAATACTCCTCATCTGAAATGTCTGGTAAGGATTACTCTCAAAATAATTAGTTAACACAATATAATAAAATGAAGAGTAATAAAGATGTAGAAGTTTTCCCTTTATGCAGCACCAGCCAAGATCCCTGAAGTTTTTGACCTCGACGAGTTGGACAGCTATTCTGATCAGTTTCAAATTAAGAAGGAGCCAAGTCCCAAGGCCACAGCCTCATCCAAACCCCAGTGGTTCCAAAGCCATTGTCATTACCAAACCTTCGCCAGCTACCAAGCCCCGGAGTTCAAGCTCCCGTAAAAGGAAAGAACCCGATTCCCCCGTTATTTCTGACACATTTCCCTATGAGAATTATGGGTTCATCGAAGCAAGCAGTTTTAAAACCTCCTTTCTCAACCAGGCTAGTATTCTCAAACCATATCCTGCAGCTTATTCCATTCACATGGATTTATCAAAATCAATACCTTTCTTCTTATTTTTTCAGGGTCTTGAGCGTCTGGTTCATCTGTATCAAGAATCTTGCGGGCTCAACAAGACGCTTGAATCCAAGTTAAAGAAAGCTGAAGTCACGATCTCCGACCAAGGCATGATTGCAGCCGCTAAATCTCGTCATTACGAGGAGAAGTTCAAGGCTATGACTCAAGAACATCAGACTGCTCTCAACAAAGCTACTCTCCAAGCCCAAGCTGATCTTGACGCTGCCCATGCGCAACATGAACGGGATATGGTCAGCTACCGGGAAAGCCTTAAGAGTTCCGTCGTCACTTCTCTCCTCCAGGCCAGGTTGAAAATGGCCCATGAAGCCAAAGCACTAGGCTTTGAATGCCCTTCTTGGGACGTCGATGCTTGGGAAACAAAGCTAAAGAACCTCAGTGGCACTTCTTCCAAACCAGCTGCCGAAGGATCTTCCAAAGCAGTTGAAAATGCCTCCGATGCCGAGAGGAATGCTGAGGCGGATCCCGAGACGAATGCTGCTGAAATTACCACGAACGAAGAAGGCGCTGCCCCCTAAAACTTATTTCCTTTTGTTTGAACAATTTTATGTCTTATGAACAATTTTTATTTCCGCATCAAAACAATTTGATAACCGAAGGTGGATGGGTCCTGGGTTTCAAGATGAAGCCTTCGGTTATCAACTAGTACCGTTTATTTCAAATAATTTCATCTTTCATTTTTCTTGCTATTACTTTCTGTCTTTCTTATTACAGACCTTAGTTTTGCAAAATATACTCGGTGATATATTACGAAAACTTTAAATAAAACTTCTAAAAATTCAATCAATCTTCATAGGAAAGACAGTCCACTTTCAAAACCTGTTTTGACAATACTTGTTTGATCAAAGTTTCAAACTAGTATCAGTTTCAAATATTTTAATCAAATATCCTGAAAAGTATTTTGAAAATATATTTTGAGAATATATCTCGAGAATTTATCCTAATCAGGATGTTTAACCTTTTGCCAAACATAGTATTGTCAAAAACTTAAATAACGTTTACAAAGGAAAGATCATACCAGGAATAGGGTATAACCCTATTCTCAAACTTCAATCCCTTTGCAACTCTTCCAATGAAGATGTCCCCTATCTGAGACACTTAGTGTATTAGGTCCGAGCCTTATCCTTTGAGCTTTACACCATTGCCTCAATAGGAATGTCCCCTGTGTACAATGTCTTCAAATACTTAGAAATCTTCTGGATATCAGTTCCAATTGTATAGACAATTTTTCATGTTACAGGGGTAAAACCCAAGAATGTACTGGAGATAAATCCCTTGTATTCTGGGGGAAATCCCAAATTTTCGTGCGCTACAGGTAGGAGTGTATAAACTCCAAGACTTAGAAAGGTGAAAACCTTTAAACCTTAGAGAGTATGAAAATAACCTTTCATGAGAGAGGGTGATCAATCCTCATATACCTTTAGGATTCAGGACATAGCCAACAGTAACGAAATTGTCAGCCACTTTTACATGGACTGGTCCCGCCACCTTGAACTATTCCCGAATAACTTGCGCTCTAGGCAGGGTGTTTAAACCCAATACCTTTATACCTGTGAAGGGATCAGGATCCCTTATACGTGAGAGAGGGGGCCAATCCTCTAATCTTCCGAAGTATCCTGAGTGTGTATCCCGGAGCTATATCCCGAAGCATATACTGCAAAACATCTTCAAACTAAGGTGGGTGTTAGCTTGGCTAACACCCCTCCGATGCTTATGTCAGTATTGGGTTTCAAAGAGTAAATTAAACCAAACATATTTAAAAGAGATAGAATTCATACCATCCTGAGTTAGAAATTAAATTCTAAACTCACTTGAAATAAAGCTTAAGGTGTATAGCATTCCAAGATCTCGGCAGCATATCCCCCTCCATATTCTTGAGTCGCTATGCACCTTTTCCTGATTCTGATTCAACCTCATATGGTCCTTCCCATTTTGGAGCCAGCTTTCCATCAGCAGGATTAGTAGTATTTTGAAAAGCCTTTCTTAACACCCAGTCACCAACTTTGAACCTTCTGGTCCTTATATTCTTGTTATATGCTCTGGATATCCTTTGTTGATACGCTGCCATCCTTAACTTTGCTGCATCTCTTGTCTCATCGATAGTATCCAACTCCTGGCATAGGACTTCAGGATTCTGTTCAGGATTCCTGAGGCTGGATCTTGCTGTAGGTATCACCATTTCTGTCGGGATCACTGCTTCTGCTCCAAATACTAAGGAAAACGGGGTTTGACCAGTTGCATTTTTTACCGTCGTTCTATCAGCCCACAAAACAAAGGGTAATTCTTCTGCCCATCTTCCTTTCTTGGCCCCTAATCTCTTCTTCAAGTTGTTAACAATTATCTTGTTTGAGGATTCAGCTTGTCCGTTTGCTTGAGGATGTACCGGGGTGGATGTAATCATTTTGATTCCCCAACTCTTGTAGAAGTCAGTAGTCCTTTTACTTATAAATTGAGATCCGTTGTCACAAATTATTTCAGCTGGTATTCCAAACCTAGTCGGGATATTCCTTTTTATGAAGGATACCACTTCCTGATCTCTAACTTGAACAAATGCTTCTGCTTCAACCCACTTGGAGAAATAATCCGTCATTGCTAACATAAAAACCTTTCCTCCTGGAGCCTTTGGAAGCTTTCCCACTATATCCATACCCCACTTTATAAATGGCCAAGGGGAAACAATAGGATACAATGGTTCAGCAGGCTGATGTAGTATGTTACTATGTCTTTGACAGGCGTCACATCTTCGAACATATTCTGTGGCATCTCTCCTCATTGTCGGCCAATAATATCCTATCCTAAATACTTTTGAGAATAATGACCTGCCCCCAGTATGGTTACCACAATCCCCTTCGTGTATATCCTGAAGTACTTCTTTGGTTTCAGGATCCTCCAAGCACCTCAGATATGGTCCTGCAAGAGATTTCTTATACAAACATCATTTATAATAGTGAATCATGATACCTTCATCCTAAAGGCTTTAGGATTCTCATTCTTTGGGATGTATCCTTCCTTTAGATTTGTCATGATTGGAGCTGTCCAGGACTTAGGATCCTCCTCAAGATAGTCATCATCAGTGTTTTGGTCAAAAATCAAGCAACGATAATGCAACCAAACTTTCTGTTGTGAGGTATGATGTTTGAATTGATGAACAACAATAAGGATCACTCTGAAATGTAATGAACAAGTGACACGAAGATTTATACGAGGAAAAAGCCCTTGATCAATGAATGATCTCCGGCATAAAAAACCTCGGGTGATGGAAACTACCGATCACCAACTCAAATTAAACAAGAAAATGTATTACAACTTTGGATGATAGCGAGCTAAGTACAAGGATCACTATAGTGTATTGTGTAAAAAAGTGTGTAATCGCCAAGTGAATTAACGAGAGCTGGTGAGAGCGGTTGTTAGTGTGTGTGTAGCCAAAAATAGCCAAGTGTTTTCTATTTAGCTCGCTACCCCTTTTAAAAATGGAAAATATCTAAGCTAACAAACATTCCGCAATTCATGCAAGTCCTCCACGAACTCCATAACGTCCACTTCAATTAAGCACGTGCGGAATAAGCCATGGAATATGCTCCAGGAATATCGCCAAGACCAAGTCCAAGCTCGTACTCCTGCAAAACAATACCATATTCAAAGTAGACAATCGTTAGTATAAGGATCCTTAAGATGATCTATGATCCTGATCTTGAAACACTTCTGAGGATCACTAACTCAAACAAAAGTGAGGATCACCAAACCCAACAGTAATTGAGGATCACAGGTCATTGAGAAATCCTCCCCTAACAATTGCCCCCAAAATATAAGGAGTAATTATGTAAATAAACGAGTTGTATTTTGTTCTTATCCGTAACAAATCAACGGATAACAAGCCGTTGGAGTCGGACTAGCCGTTACGAGCATGACGTCACTGAAGTGACTATCCTGCAAGATCATCGTTATAAATAGGAGTTAGAGATAGGGATCAATCCGCATTTAAATTCAAGAGAAACTCCCTTTAAATTCTTATCCGAAGATCAAGCAGGCATCTCTCTTCCTCTTCTTCCTTTACGTTTTCTTTCTCTGCTCCTTCTTTCTTCACCTTCTTCATAATCAAGATGATGCTAAGATCCTCACCGGCTAAGGATCACAAGAAGGACAGTCCTCTTAAGAGTCAGGGGATCATCAAAGATTCGGTGAAAGAAAGTTGCTGCTTCACTGACCCACAAATAGACAGGATCCGACATTGCTTTCCAGCGAACACCGATTTCAAACCGTTCGATCCCACCATTCTAAGTGATTACGTTTCTGAAACTTGGGTAGCTTTCCCGGTCACTCCTTTCGTAATAGGATACTCATATCCTTTCCCTGAATTCACCCAGTCTTTCTTCTCCCTCACCGGCATCTCCTACATTCAAGCTATGCCAATGATCTGGAGGGTCTTGTATACCCTTGAGAGGATTATTGAGCAAGAAGGAATTGCTCTAGGAATGTCGGAATTGGCAGAGATGTATGACCTCACAACATTTGGATCCCACCGATATCTATTCAAGCGTAAACCCGGTGAAGAACACCCCATCTTCAAAGCCACTAAGAATGATACAAACTGGAAACGGCGATTCTTCTTTGTCAGAAGGGATTCTATCCCGGATGGAAAGGATCTGCCAAGGAAGTGGACCACCCATGGTAGGATAGAGGATCCTGAGAAGGATCACCAGATAACCTTGTTTTTGTATAAGGATCACTAACACCCTTTTGTTTCTGTTGTACAGCTGTCTCTGTTTCGCACCTTATACCCTCACCTGCCACCAAGGAAAGGCTTGCTGCTTTCAGAAAACTTGATCCTGCAATAAGATCATTCAAAACAAACACCCAGGATTCTCAAGAAGTATCCTCAGGTTCTGTCACTATGTCAAGTAAGTATCCTGTTTTTTGTATAGTTAAATGTTTAAATAAATAATTAAATAGAAGTAGGATAAGGATACTTATCTGTTTTGGGTGTGTAGGCGCCGGTAAATCCTCAAAATCTGCCTCCAAATTCAGTGTCACTGATCTTGACACTGTCAGATCCTCAAAGAAAAAGTCTGCTGCTAGCCCCTCCGTCGTAATCCCCAAGGCAACCACTTCAAAGGGAAGAGGTGGAAAGAAAAGGAAGACCTCTGAAGCTGACAACCTACAAGGCTTGCCTCTGATCCGCCATCAGTTCCTCGAGTATTTCGCAGATGTAAGGATCACTGACTTAGCTTAGTTATCCTGCCCATTTGAGGATCACTTGACTCTAATCTTTGCATTGTCTTCTTTGTAGAAATTTGCTGAGATCGAGGACTATGTTGGGAATGTTGAAGAGCTTGAGGAGAAATACTCTGACCCCCAAAAAGTGGCGGTGCTCAAGGATCACAAGATTGCTTCCCTTGAAAAGGATCTCAATGATGCCAAAACTCAGATAGTTGCAACTCAGATCAATGCTGATTATGAGAAGCACGAGATCACGGAGGATGCTAAGGTCTCTGCTGCCATTGCCATGTACAAGACCAAGCTGCAGATGGCCCAAGAAGCTCAGGATCCTGCCTTTGACAGGAGCAACTGGGACATGGAGGGCTGGAAGGCTAGGCTGGCTGAGTTGGAGGATGATGAAGATGAGGCCGACGAGGTTCTGGCAATCGAAGCTGGTGGCAGTGGCAAGGATCAGGTGAAGGATATGGGAGCTGGAGGAGATGGTGATGCAGCGAAGGCATAGGTTGCATGAATGGGCGATGAAGGACATTTCTAGACGTAGCCGGAGCCCATTTTTTTAGTTTGGTTATTTGGTTATGGTGTTTTTTGTTGAACAATGATGGGTTGTACTTAAACAATAGTAATTAGGGCTAAGGATCATGGATCCTTCGAACAATAGGTAGGATTACAAATGGTGGAGGTATCCTCTGTTTGGGGGATGAAGCCATTGTGATCCTGCCGTCTTTTGATTCCTGCACTTTCTAGACCAATGAACAATGGACACCCTTTGCCAACCCATGTGGACGGGCCACGTTTTGCTGGTAGAAACGTGGGTTGGCAATTTTGACAACCTTAAAGGGTTTAATGTTTTGTGAATAAAATAACTTTAAGTTTTTGGCTTATCCTGTGTTGATATCCTTGTTAATATTTTACTTTCCAACTGTTGTGATATTCATTTTGTTTAAACTTATCATGTAAAGAAAAAATTTAAGAAATATCCCCAAAAAGTTTAGGATATGATCAAGGATCACATATCCCATAACCGATAAGTTCTGAAAAGTAATATAGTTTAAGGATTATAAGTTCAGTTGTCAAAGGATAAGGGTTACTTAAATGAATAATGGATAAGATCAAAATAGTTAAGGATCATACCTGAGGATCCAAGTTAGGATCCCAACCTTTAACACTTATAATCAGGATAACCCAAAGGACAAACCTTAGTAGAAAGTAAGGATGAAGGATCCTTGGTCGTTTATCTCCAAGAACCTGAAATAGGATACAACTTGGGACTAAGCCAATATAAGATAAGAGTTAGTAACTGGGGACAAGCCCAACAATTCTGGGGACAAGCCCAATATACTGGGGACGAGCCCAAAGGATAACTGGGGACAAGCCCAAAGGATAACTGGGGACAAGCCCAAAGGATCGTATGTAAACTGGAGTATGGCCCTCACTGGTGACTATCCAAACTTAGTGACATGAAAATGCCAAAACCTTAGCTAACGTGAAAACGTTAGAAACCTTAGGAACGGATGTATGGTACGTCTACCATTATACGTAGGATCCTGAATATAGCCAGTACAATGAAATTGTCAGCCCCTAAAGTGAGTACTGGTCCCATTGCCATGAACTATACCAGGATCATCGTGCGCTACTGGCGAAACTGGGGACATGCCCAAACTGGGGTCAAGCCCAAATAACTAGGGTCAAGCCCAAATAACTAGGGTCAAGCCCAAATAATTGGGGTCAAGCCCAAATAACTGGATACTTCTGTGGATACTCAATCCTCCGTTAAGGATACCTGAACCTTCAAAACTCAGAATCAAGTGAAAGGAGGATAAAGGATGCAGGATCCTTATCCTTATACAAGAGAATAAAAGAATGAAATAGTATGAGATTAGAATGTTACCAAAATGAGGATCATCTGTTCTGTAAGGATCCTTCAAGGATACTTGTCGAGTGAGGATCATGGATCCTTGTCACATAAAATATTTCTTCAAATGGACAGCATTCCAAGCTCTTGGTAGCAAATCACCTTCCATTGTTAGCAATCGATATGCCCCCTTTCCTGCTTCAGCTTCAATCAAATAGGGGCCTTCCCATTTTGGTGCCAACTTTCCATCAGCAGGATTGGTGGTATTCTGAAATGCTTTCCTTAATACCATATCACCAACTTGGAATTTCCTGATCCTGACATTTTTGTTGTGGGCTCCAGCCATCCTTTGTTGATAACTAGCTATCCTTATCCTTGCCAAATCCCTGATTTCTTCTATAGTATCCAAGTCTTGAACCAAGTTTTCAGCGTTCTCTTCAGGATCACGAATGCTTGTTCTTGCAGTTGGAACTACCATCTCTGTAGGGATCACTGATTCTGCCCCAAATACCAAAGAAAATGGAGTTTGGCCTGTGGCATTCTTGGGAGTTGTCCTATCAGCCCAAAGCACATAAGGTAGTTCTTCTGCCCATTTTCCTTTCTTAGATCCAAGCTTCTTCTTCAAATTGTTGATGATGATCTTGTTGGATGATTCTGCCTGACCATTAGCTTGTGGGTGGACTGGTGTTGATGTTATCATCTTAATCCCCCAGCTGTCACAAAAGTTAGTGGTTCTATTCCCAATAAATTGGGATCCATTATCACAAATAATCTTAGAAGGGATACCAAATCTAGTAATAATGTTTCTTTTAATAAAGGATATAACTTCCTTTTCTCTGACTTGAGCAAAGGCTTCAGCCTCTATCCACTTAGAGAAGTAATCAGTTATAGCAAGCATGAATAGTTTTCCACCAGGTGCCTTAGGAAGCTTTCCAACTATATCCATTCCCCATCTCATGAATGGCCAGGAAGAGGATATAGGATGCAAGAGTTCCGCTGGTTAGTGAAGGATATTACTATGCCTCTGACAAGGATCACACTTCTTGGCATACTCCACAACATCCTTCTTCATAGTGGGCCAATAGTATCCTGTCCTCAGGATCCTTGAGAATAATGCCCTGCCCCCAGTGTGGTTTCCACAATCTCCCTCATGGAAATCCTTTAAGACTTCTTGGATTTCAGGATCCTCAATGCATCTTAGATATGGTCCTGCAAGAGATCGTTTATACAACATATTATTCAATATTGTAAATTGAGATACCTTAGTTTTGAAAGCCCTTGGGTTTTCTCCTGTAGGAATTTCTCCATGTTGTATCTATCTCATGATTGGGAGGATCCATGATCCTGAATGAGATTGAGTATCATCACTAGGGATGACTGCAGAATCTTCTCCTATCTCCATAGCTACATGATCCTCGATAGCAGGGGTCAGGATATGGATAATAGGGATCTTAATATCTTCAGGGATCTTCAAAGATGATCCTAGATTGGCTAATGCATCAGCTTCTGCATTCTCTTCCCTTGGTACCTGTGTTAAACTAAAGGATACAAAAGAGAGTGCCAATTCCTTGACTATCTCCAAATATTTGATTAGCTTTTCACCTTTAACAGCATAGGATCCATTAAAGTGATTAGTGATTAATAATGAATCTACATGTACCTCAAGATACCTGATCCTCATATGCTTAGCAATTTGCAAACCAGCTATCAAGGCTTCATACTCAGCCTCATTGTTGGTAGTTTGAAATTCACAAGCTATGGAGTGGAGTATTATATCCCCCTGTGGCGATTTTAGTAGTATTCCAAGCCCTGTTCCTTTTACATTAGAGGCTTCATCAGTGAAGAGTATCCAAGGATCCTTAGTTTCTTCAAGCTGTTGGACTTCTAACTCAGCTTCCTTTTGCAAATCACTACTAAAATTTGCCACAAAGTCAGCTAAGGCTTGGGATTTGATGGTAGTCCTTGGTTCATATCTTATATCGTATGCACTAAGCTTCACTGCCCACTTAGCCATCCTTCCTGACATTTCAGGTTTCCTAAGAACATTCTTAATTGGAAAATTAGTCTTAACAACAATGGCATGAGTCTCAAAATAATGTCTTAATTTAGTAGATGCCATTATTAATGCAAGGATAAGTTTTTCTAAGTGTGAATACCTGGATTTAGCATCAAGTAAACTCTTACTTACATAATAAATAGGACGTTGTGTACCTCGGTGATCCTTAACAAGGACCACACTTACTGCTTTTGAGGATACTGCTAGGTACAAGGATAATACATCCCCTTTTTCTGGTTTCATCAAGGCTGGGGCTGAGGATAGGTAATCCTTAAGAGCTTTGAGGGCACTTTCATGCTTGTCAGTCCATTCAAATTTCTTGTTCTTCCTCGGGATATCATAGAATTCCTTACACTTTTCTGAGGATTTGGATATGAATCTGTTCAAGGCTGCGATCCTGCCCGTCAATCTTTGCACATCCTTAGCATTGGCAGGAGATTTGATATTCACAATAGCCTTAATTTGCTCTGGACTTGCTTCAATGCCCCTCTTTGTCACCATATAGCCTAAGAATTTACCTGCCTTAACACCAAAATGACACTTGGAAGGATTAAGTTTCATATTAAATTTATCAAGGATATTGAATGCTTCCTCCAAGTCTTTAAGGTGATCCTCAGCTTTCTTGGACTTAACCACCATGTCATCTATATAGACTTCCATAGTGTGTCCAATTTGTTCCTTGAACATCATATTGACTAGCCTTTGATAAGTAGCACCTGTCCGAAGTAGTTTATCTACCTCTTCCTGGATAATAGCATTCCTTTCAGGTGCAAACTTTCTCCTCTTTTGATGTATAGGCTTGAATGACCTGTCAATGCCAAGTTTATGAGTAATTATATCCTTATATATACCTGTCATGTCTTCGTGTTTCCAGGCAAAGGTGGATTTCCTTCTTTTAAGGAAGGATACTAGCTCCTGTTCGATGTCGCTAAGGATCCCTGATCCTATGAAGATTTTGGATTCAGGATCCTCAGGATCCATGAGGATTTCTTTCAAATCCTGTTCTCTTGCCTCAAAGACATCTCTTGAAGGATACTTTAATTGCTATTGCTCCCTTGGTCTTGAGGCTGGCTTCATTGATGAGGTATAGCAATTCTTAGCTTCTTGTTGATCACTCTCAATTTTCACCACTCCCCAAGGACTTGGATGCTTTACACAGTGATGATAGGTGGATGGAACTGCCTTTATATCATGTATCCATGGCCTGCCAAGGATAACATTGCAACATGATAAGTAATCTATAACACAAAATTTTTGATAAGAATGCAATCCTTCAATATAGATTGGGAGTTTGATGTCCCCCAATGTATTCTTAGTTTCTCCACTGAATCTCATAAGTACTGAGGATCTTGGGATAATATCAGACTCTGGGATATTCATCTTCTTGAGGATATCAAGCTGAATGATGTTCACAGAGCTTCCTCCATCTATAAGGATCCTGCGAACAAAGTGGTTAGAAATAAACAATGTAATTACAAGACCATCATGATGAGGATCCTGGACATCAACACGATCATCCTCATCAAAAGTTATGACTTTATCCTGGGTGACAACTGAGGTCCGGACGGGTCTGTATCCATTATCCATCTTGGTTTCCTTAGCGTGTCTTTTTGCTGCTGATAAGGAGGTACCACAAATGTCTGATCCTTCGGATATGAAGTTTATGACTTGTGCATCTGCTGGAGGAGCAGGAGCCCTTTCCGGGATCCTCTCAGGATCCTGTATCCTTGACTTCTTTCGTCCCAAAAGCTCTTTTAAATGCCCCTTGCTCAACAAGTAACCAATTTCCTTTCTCAGTGCAATACACTCTTCAGTGAGATGCCCAAAATCCTCATGATATGCACATCACTTGGATTTATCCTTTGTAGCAGCTGGTTTATTACTCTTCCTTGGCCACCTAGCTTTTTCACCTAGATTCTGCATTGCAAGGATTAATTCATTGTTATCAACAGAAAAACAGTATTCAGAAATAGGAGGATAATCCTCATCATCCTCTTCTTGTTCTACTGCATGCACATTCTGGTTATCAGACTTGTTGTAGGACTTGGATTTGTTGTTCCTGAAGTAGGATCCTTGTTTCTCCTATTTTGAGGATCCTGTCAATCTATCCTGGATCCTTTTGTCATCCTCTAGGCGGATGAACCTAAGGGCCCTGGTTCTTACTTCATCAAGATTCCTGCAAGGTGTCATGACAATATCATCATAGAATAATGAATCCCTAAGCAATCCCATTTTAAAGGCTTCTACAGCCGTAGCAATATCCAAGTTAGGAATATCCAAGGATTCTTTACTAAACTTAGTGATGTAATCTCTAAGTGATTCATTTTGACCTTGTGTTATCCTATATAGATCACTAGTTAATCGTTCAAATTTTCTACTACAAGAGAATTGACTATTAAACAAATTAACTAGATTAGCAAATGAAGTAATAGAGTAAGGGGGAAGACTTGGTAGCCATTTAAGAGCAGATCTTGTGAGTGTGGATCCAAATCCCTTGCATAGACATGCTTCTTTTAACCTTTCAGGAATTGGATTGGTCTCCATCATCTCCCTGTATTGAGCTACATGCTCCTCTGGATCCGTTGAACCATCATACAGTTTCATGGATGGTATCTGGAATCTTTTGGGTATCTCAGCATCACATAAGGGTGGTGCAAAACGAGATATCCTATGGCTACCGTCTGCAATTTCAGGAATGGGTTTAACCACTCCTGGAACACTGGATATCATATCCTTGAGCTTTTGTAACTCCCTGGCCATGGCCTGATTAATACCTGTATCCTGCATTAAGCCATGGTTAGTGTTATATGAATTATTAAAAGTGTTACCTCCCACAGGATTCGTGTTTGGAATTCCAGAAGTGTATCCATATTGGCGGGATTCTGGTATGATCGAAGGACCAGATGAAGCAAGGGTTTGCATTGGTATTGTTTTGGTCAAAAATTCTGTTTATGATATGCAACCAAACTCTTTGTTTCGGGGAATGATGCTTAGAATATGTAATAGCGATGAGGATCACTTCAATATAGATTTGCACAAACAACACTAGGATTTATACGGGGAAAAAGCCCTTGATCAAGAGTTGATCTCCGGCACAAAAAACCCCGGGTGATGGAAACTACCGATCACCAAGCTCAAATAAATGATTAAACGTTTACAACTTCGGATAGTAACGAGCTAGGTACAAGGATCTCTATCGTGAAATGTGTATAAGTGAGTGAAAATGAATGTGTGTTCGTCGAGAGCTTCAAGTGTGCGAGTATAAGAGTGTGTGTAGCTTCAAAAAATGGCTAAGTGTTTCTCTACTAGCTCGTTACCCCTTTTAAAATAGAAATCTAACTACCAAACTAACTATCCGACTTTCGTGCCATGCCTCCACGTTCTCCACAACGTCTATTTTTGGTCAAGCACGTGCAGAATAGTTTGGGAATATTCTCCAGGAATGTCGCCAAGACTTGGTCAAGCTTGTTATACCTGCGAGATGCTACAAAACATAAGTAAACAATCGTCAGTACGAGGATCCTTAAAGTGATCCATGATCCTGATCCTGAAGCTCTTCTGAGGATCACCACCTTTCACAGAAGTAAGGATCACTAATTAGGATAACGAATAAGGATCACTAATTGTTAGAAAATCCTCCCCTAACAATTGCCCCCAAAATATAAGGAGTAAATTGTAAAATTAGCGAGTTATATTTTCTTGATTTTATCCGCAACTAACTAGCGGATAAATAGCCGTTAAAATAGAACTAGCCGTTGCGATGATGACGTCACGGAAGTGACAATCCTGCAGAATCATAATTATAAATAGAGATATAGATAGGGTCATTATGCATTCAAATTCGAAAGAAACTCCCTTTAAATTCTCAGTCGACGATCAACCAGGTATTTCTTTCTCCTCTTTCTTCCTCTCTTACTCTGTTTTTCTTTCTTTATCTCCGTCACTTCGAAAATGTTGCTCCGAAGTTCTCCGGCCAAGGATCACCCAAAGAACAGTCCTCCGAAAAGCCAGGGGATTATTGAAGACTCCATTAAAGAACGCTGTTTCTTCAATGATGCTCAGATAGATAGGATCCGCCACTGTTTCCCGGCGAACACCGAGTTTAGGCCTTATGACCCCAATGCCCTGAGTGATCATATTTCCGACACATGGGTTGCTTTCCCCGTCACTCCGTTTACCATAGGCTATTCCTATCCTTTTCCAACCTTCACCCAATCTTTCTTTTCACTAACCGGCATCTCTTATGCTCAAGCCATGCCGATGATTTGGAGGGTTTTATACACCCTTGAAAGGATCATCGATCAGGAGGGAATAGATCTAGGAATGGCAGAGCTGGGAGAACTGTATGATCTTACCACCTTTGGCTCTCACCGTTATTTGTTCAAACGTAAACCCGGTGAGGAACACCCGATCTTCAAAGCCACCAAGAATGATGCTAATTGGAAACGGCGCTTCTTTTTTGTCAAGAGAGATTCCATCCAGGATGGAAAGGATCTTCCTAAAAAATGGGCTACCCATGGTAGGATGGAGGATCCTGAGAAGGATCACTAGGCACTTCCTTTTCCTTTCGATGTAAGGATAACTTATATTTTTGCTTTCTTGTTATGCAGCTATCACTGTCTCACATCTCAAACTGTCCCCTGCTGCTAAGGAAAGGCTCCTTGCTTTCAAGAAACTTGATCCTGAAACAAGAACTTTCAAGACAATAACCCAAGATTCACAGGAGGTATCCTCAGGCTCTGTCACAATGTCAAGTAAGTATCCTTGTTTAAAAAATAAATAGTGAAATATGAACTAAGAAAAGATACTTATCTTGTTTTGATTGTGTAGGTGCTGGAAAATCCACCAAGTCTGCTTCCAAGTTCAATGTTGCTGATCTCACCACTGTCAGATCTTCCAAGAGGAAAGCTCCCACTAGTCCGACAGCTTCGGTCCCCAAAGCACCCCTCAAAGGGAAGGCAATCAAGAAGAGAAAAGCCTCTGAAGCTGGGGATCTGCAGGGTCTGCCTCTGATCCGTCATCAATTCCTTGAGTACTTTAATGAGGTGAGGATCAATGTCTTTGCTCGTATATCCTGTTGACATATCCTGCTGGTATATCCTGCCGGTATATCCTGCTTATTTCTTGATCCTGACCCTATCCTTTTTACAGAAATTCGCCGAGATTGAGGACTATGTAGGCCACGTTGAGGATCAGGATAGGAAGATTGCTGATCTGCAGCAGGTTGCGGTGTTGAAGGATCTCACAATTGCCGATCTTCAGAAGGAAGTCCGGGATACCAAACAGCAGATGGCCAAGGTGCTGGTTAATGTTGACTATGAGAAGAGTGAGATCACTGAAGATGCCAAAATTTCTGCCGCCATTACAATGTACAAGACCAAGCTTCAAATGGCCTTGGAAGCTCAGGATCCTGCTTTTGACAAGAGCACCTGGGATATTGAAGGTTGGAAGGCAAGGCTTGCTGAACTGGACGATGAAGAGGCTGAGGAGGTTGAAGAGATCCTGACAATCGAAGCTGGAGGCAAAGGTGAAGGTGGTGAAACGAGTGGAGCTGGTGGTGACAATGCAGCGAAGGCTTAGGCTGCATGATTGGGCGATGAAGGACATTTCTAGACGTAGCCGGATCCCAATTTTTAAATCTGGTGGTAGTTTGTTTCTTGTGGTTGTGATGTTTAAAACAATTTCATGGTTTGTACTTTGAACAATAGGTTTTAGGATTAAGGATCATGTATGATCCTGTGGACAATAGGCAGGATAATGGGTGGTGGATGGATCCTCTGTTTGGGGGATGAAGCCACTTGTTATCCTTCCGTCTTTTATTTTCTGCACTACAAAGACTCGTAAACAATGGACACCCTTTGCCAACCCATGTGGACGGGCCACATTTTGCTGGTAGAAATGTGGGTTGGCAATTTTGACAACCTTAAGGGGTTAGTCTTTTGTTAATAAATAAAAATTTAACCTTTTGTCGCTTATCTTGTGTTGTTATCCTTTATAAAGTCTTACTTTCCAACTGTTGTAATATTCGTTTTGTTTATACTTATCAAGCCTTAAAAAATCAGAAAAGATATACGGAAAGTTTAGGACATGATCAAGGATCACATATCCCATAACCGATAAGTTCTAAAAAGTGATATGGTTTAAAAATCATAAGTTCAGTTGTCAAATATAAGGGTTATTCAAATAAATAACGAATAGAATTAAAAATAGTTAAGGATCATACCTGAGGATCCAAGTTAGGATCCTAACCTTAATAAGGATAACTATAAGATAAATCTTAGAATAAAGTAAGGATCAAGGATCCCTAGTTGCCTATCTTCAAGAACCTGAAATAGAGCATAACTTGGGACTAAGCCAATATAATATAAGAGTTAGTAACTGGGGACAAGCCCAAGGATAACTGGGGACAAGCCCAAGGATAACTGGGGACAAGCCCAAGGATCGTATGTAAACTGGAGTATGGCCCTAACTGGCGACTATCCAAACTTAGTGGCATGAAAATGCCAAAACCTTAGCTAACGTGAAAACGTTAGAAACCTTATGAACGGATGTATGGTACGTCTACCATTATACGTAGGATCCTAAGCATAGCCAGAACAATGGAATTATCAGCCCCTAAAATGAGTACTGGTCCCAAAGCCTTGAACTACACCAGGATCATCGTGCGCTACAGGCGGAACTGGGGTCAAGCCCAAATAACTGAGGTTAAACCCAAGGAACGGATTGCTTCAGTGGATAACCAATGTTATGCTAAGGATACCTGAACTTTCAAAACTTAAACTCACGTGAGAGACGGATAAAGGATACATGATCCTTATCCTTATGAGGAAATAAAGAAATAAAATAGTTTAAGTTTAGGATATTACCTACGTAAGGATCACCAATACTTTGAGGATCCTTTAAGGATATCCCTTTCGCTAGGATCACCTCTGCCATGAGGATCCTGCTCACATGAAATATTTCTTCAAGTGGATAGCATTCCAAGCTCTTGGTAGCAAATCACCTTCCATGGTTAGCAATCTATATGCCCCCTTTCCTGCTTCAGCTTCAATCAAATAAGGCCCTTCCCATTTTGGAGCTAACTTTCCATCAGCAGGATTGGTGGTATTCTGAAATGCTTTCCTTAATACCATGTCTCCAACTTGAAACCTCCTGATCCTGACATTTTTGTTGTAAGCACCAGCCATTCTTTGCTGATAACTGGCCATCCTTATCCTAGCCATATCCCTGATTTCTTCAATAGTATCCAGGTCTTGAGCCAAGTTTTCATTATTTTCCTCAGGATCACGAGTACTTGTTCTAGCAGTTGGGACCACCATTTCTGTTGGGATCACCGATTCTGCCCCAAACACCAAAGAGAATGGTGTTTGACCAGTAGCATTCTTAGGGGTTGTCCTGTCAGCCCAGAGCACATAGGGTAGTTCTTCTGCCCATTTCCCTTTCTTGGATCCAAGCTTCTTCTTCAAATTGTTGATGATGATCTTGTTAGATGATTCTGCTTGGCCATTAGCTTGTGGGTGGACTGGTGTTGATGTTATCATCTTAATCCCCCAGCTGTCACAAAAGTTAGTGGTTCTGCCCCCAATAAATTGGGAACCATTATCACATATAATCTCAGAAGGAATTCCAAATCTAGTTATAATATTTCTTTTAATGAAGGATATAACTTCCTTTTCTCTGACTTGGGCAAAAGCTTCAGCCTCTATCCACTTGGAGAAGTAATCAGTCATAGCTAGCATGAATACTTTTCCACCAGGTGCCTTAGGGAGCTTACCAACTATATCCATACCCCATCTCATAAACGGCCAAGAGGAGGATATAGGATGCAATAATTCAGCTGGTTGATGAAGGATATTGCTGTGTCTCTGGCAAGGATCACATCTTCTGGCATACTCAACAGCATCCTTCTTCATGGTTGGCAGTAGTATCCTGTCCTCAGGATCCTTGAGAATAATGCCCTGCCCCCAGTGTGGTTTCCACAATCTCCTTCATGGAAGTCCTTTAAAACTTCCTGAACTTCAGGATCCTCAATGCATCTCAAGTATGGTCCTGCAAGAGATCGTCTATACAACACATTATTCATAATTGTGAATTGAGATACCTTAGATTTGAAAGCCCTAGGGTTTTCTCCTGTAGGAATCTCTCCATGTTGTAAGTATCTCATAATTGGTGAGATCCATGGTCCTGATCCTGAATGGGATTGAGTATCCTCACAAGGGATAATTGCAGAATCATTTCCTATCTCCATAGCCTCGTGATCCTCGATAGCCGGGGTCAGGATATGGATAATAGGAATCTTGACATCCTCCGGGATCTTCAAGGATGATCCTAAGTTAGCCAATGCATCAGCTTCTGTATTTTCTTCCCTTGGTACCTGTGACAAACTAAAGGAAACAAAAGAGAGTGCCAAACTTTTGACTATCTCCAAATACTTGGTTAGCTTTTCACCTTTAACAGAATATGATCCATTAAAGTGGTTTGTAATCAACAAAGAATCTACGTGTACCTCAAGATACCTGATCCCCATATGCTTTGCAATTTGCAAACCAGCAATTAAGGCTTCATATTCAGCCTCATTGTTAGTGGTTTGGAACTCACAAGCTATAGAATGGGGTATTATGTCCCCCTGTGGCGATTTTAGTAGTATTCCAAGCCCTGTGCCTTTGACATTTGAGGATCCATCAGTATAAAGTATCCAAGGATCCTTGGTCTCTTCTAGCTGCTGGACTTCTAGCTCAGCTTCTTCTTGTAAATCACTACTGAAATCAGCCACAAAGTCGGCTAATGCTTGGGATTTGATGGCTGTCCTAGGCTCATATCTTATATCATATGCACTCAGCTTCACTGCCCACTTAGCCATCCTTCCTGACATCTCTGGTTTCCTGAGGACATTCTTAATTGGAAAATTAGTTTTAACAATGATAACATGAGTTTCAAAATAATGTCTTAACTTGGTAGATGCCATAATTAATGCAAGAATAAGCTTTTCAAGGTGTGAGTACCTGGATTCGGCATCAAGTAAACTTTTACTTACATAATAGACAGGATGTTGTGTACCTTGATGATCCTTAACAAGGACAGCACTTACTGCTTTTGAGGATACTGCAAGATACAAGGATAACACATCACCTTTTTCTGGTTTCATCAAAGCCGGGGCCAAGGATAGGTAATCTTTGAGGGCTTTTAAAGCATTTTCATGCTTCTCCGTCCACTCAAATTTCTTGTTCTTCCTTAGGATATCATAGAATTCTTTACACTTCTCGGAGGACTTGGATATAAATCTGTTCAAGGCTGCTATCCTTCCTGTTAGCCTTTGAACATCCTTAGCATTGGCCGGAGATTTGATGTTCACTATTGCTTTGATTTGTTCCGGGCTAGCTTCAATGCCTCTCTTTGTCACCATATATCCTAAGAATTTACCTGCTTTAACACCAAAGTGACATTTTGAAGGATTAAGTTTCATGTTATATTTGTCAAGGATATCGAATGCTTCCTCCAAGTCTCTTAGGTGATCCTCAGCTTTTAAGGATTTTACCACCATATCATCTATGTAAACCTCCATAGTTTGTCCAATCTGATCCTTGAACATCATATTCACCAGCCTTTGATATGTTGCACCTGCATTTCTCAATCCGAACGGCATAGCAATATAGCAGTATATACCAGTTGGAGTCATGAAGGCTGTATCCTCTTGGTCGGATGGTTCCATTTGGATTTGTTGGAATCCAGATGAAGCATCCATAAAAGTTAACAGTTCATGACCCGCAGTTGCATCCACCATGGAGTCAATGTGGGGTAAAGGGAAAGGATCCTTGGGACATGCCTTATTTAAATCGGTAAAATCGACACATACCCTCCACTTTCCGTTTTTCTTTTGAACAACAACCACATTGGCCAACCATCTTGGATACTTGACCTCTCTAATCATACCTGCCCGGAGCAATTTCTCTACCTCTTCTTGGATAATGGCATTCCTTTCCGGTGCAAACTTTCTTCTCCTTTGATGGATTGGTTTGAAGGATCTGTCAATGCCGAGTTTATGAGTGATAACATCTTTGGATATACCAGTCATGTCTTCGTGTTTCCATGCAAAGGTAGTCTTTCTCCTTTTGAGGAAGGATACGAGGTCTTCTTTCATTTCGCCAAGGATCCCTGATCCGATATAGATTTTGGATTCAGGATCATCAGGATCCATGAGGATTTCTACCACATCCTGCTCTCTGGCCTCCAAGACATTCCTCGGAGGATACCTTGATTGCTATTGCTCCCTTGACTTCGAAGCTGGTTTCATCGATGAAGTGTAGCAATTCTTAGCCTCCTGCTGATCACTATCAATCTTTACTATTCCCCAAGGACTAGGGAGCTTCACACATTGATGGTAAGTAGATGGGACTGCTTTCATATCGTGTATCCAGGGCCTGCCAAGGATAACGTTACAACAAGATAAACAGTCAATAACACAAAATTTTTGATAAGAGTGTAAGCCTTCAATATATATCGGGAGTTTAATGTCCCCCAGGGTGTTCTTAGTTTCGCCACTAAATCCCACGAGCACGGAGGATCTTGGTATGATCTCTGATTCAGGGATACCCATATTCTTTAGAACATCAAGCTGGATAATGTTCACTAAACTTCCTCCGTCTATAAGGATCCTGCGGACAAAATGGTTAGATATGAAAAGAGTAATAACCAAACCATCGTGATGAGGATCCTGGATATCAACACGATCCTCTTCATCAAAGGTTATGACTTTTCCTTCGGAGACACTTGATGTTCGAACTGGTCTTTCTCCATTATCCATTTTAGTTTCCTTTGCATGCCTTTTAGCTGCTGAGAAGGATGTGCCACAAATGTCGGATCCTCCAGAAATAAAGTTTATCACTTGTGCATCTGCTGGAGGAGCTGGAGCCTTCTCAGGGATCTTTTCAGGATCCTGAGTCCTTGACTTTTTTCTTCCCAACAACTCTTTTAGATGCCCCTTGCTCAACAAGTATCCAATTTCCTTTCTTAATGCAATGCATTCTTCTGTGAGGTGCCCAAAATCTTCATGATATGCACACCACTTTGACTTATCCTTAGTTGCAGCCGGCCTATCATTCTTTCTCGGCCATCTAGCTTTATCACCTAGGTTCTGCATAGCAAGGATTAATTCATTATTATCAACACTAAAGCAATATTCAGAAATTGGAGGATAATCCTCATCATCCTCTTCTTGATCAACAGAGTGCACGTTCTGATTATCAGATCTGTTGTAGGATCTGAATTTGTTGTTCCTGAATGAGGATCCTTGCTTATCCTGCTTTGAGGATCCTGCTAACCTCTCCTGGATCCTCTTGTCATCCTCTAGCCGAATGAACCTAAGTGCTCGGGTTCTTACCTCATCTAAGTTCCTGCATGGTGTCATAACAAGATCATCATAGAAAGACGAATCCCTAAGCAATCCCATTTTGAAGGCCTCAACAGCCGTAGCTATATCTAAGTTGGGAATGTCTAAGGATTCTTTACTGAATTTGGTAATGTAATCCCTTAATGATTCATTATGACCCTGGGTTATCCTATATAAGTCACTAGTTAATCGTTCAAATTTCCTACTACAAGAAAACTGATTATTAAACAAGTTAACTAGGTTAGCAAATGAGGTAATAGAATAGGGAGGAAGACTTAGCAGCCATTTGAGAGCTGATCCAGTAAAAGTGGATCCGAATCCTTTGCACAGGCATGCTTCCTTTAACCTTTCTGGAATTGGATTGATTTCCATCCTCTCCCTGTATTGTGCTATGTGTTCTTCAGGATCCGTTGAACCATCATACAACTTCATTGTTGGCACACGGAATCTCTTGGGTATCTCAGCATCACAGATTGGTGGTGTAAAATGAGATATCTTGTGGCTCCCATCTGCAATCTCTGGGATAGGTTTAACTACTCCCGGAACACTTGATATCATATCCTTTAGCTTTTGCAATTCTCTAGCCATGGCATGATTGATACCTGGATCCTGCATAAGACCATGGTTAGTAGTATGAGAATTATTAAAAGTGTTACCTCCCATTGGATTCAAATTAGGAAGAATGGATGTTAATCCATATTGTTGAGGCTCTGGAATGATCGAGGGACCAGTAGAGGCATTGGTCTGCATCGGAATAAAATCTCCCTGATGGACATCTGAACTTCCTGTTTGCAAATTCCTCAAGGATCCTGGCATCTGGAAGGATCCCTGAAACTGGGACGATCCTGGAACAAAGGAGGATCCTTGAACCTGGGATGATCCTGGAACGAAGGAGGATCCTTGCAACTGCTGCATTCCTGAATATCCTCCTGAATTTGTGAGGGATCCCATATGCTGAGGATAGGATCCCGCTGGCTGGAAATATGAGCCTGATGCCTGGGTCATTGTTGTTGTTCCATAGTGCACTCCTTTTGGTCCACCCACATATTGAATGTCTGGAACCACTAATGGCTGAGAAGTAATCACCGGAGTATCAAAATTCAAAGATCTGGGCATCAGTGGGGAACGATCCTCTGCCGTTTTCTTCTGTTTCTTAATTTCGTCAATCTCCCGGAGGATCCTTTCGTTGGTCTTATCCTGCTCTTGTGCGTGGTTCCTCATCTGCAAAATCAAGGCATAGAGATCATTAGTAGTAGGATTAGTTGAAACAGAAGAAGTAGGTGGTTTTGAGAAAATGGGAGTTGGTTTCTTCGCGGCATTCTCAGTGTTCTTCTGGGGTCCAGAAGGTGGTGGAGGCAAAGGAGGAACGCCTTGAGAAGAAGTGAATGAGGGCATCAAATTTGAAGCATTCTTCGCCGAGGAAGCCATTTGCTTGGTTGTAGTGAACCAAAATGAGCACAGAAATGCGAATTTTTCTAAGGACGAAGCACCAATTGCCCCACGGTGGGCGCCAAACTGTTTTGGTCAAAAATTCTGTTTATGATATGCAACCAAACTCTTTGTTTCGGGGAATGATGCTTAGAATATGTAATAGCGATGTGGATCACTTCAATATAGATTTGCACAAACAACACTAGGATTTATACGGGGAAAAAGCCCTTGATCAAGAGTTGATCTCCGGCACAAAAAACCCCGGGTGATGGAAACTACCGATCACCAAGCTCAAATAAATGATTAAACGTTTACAACTTCGGATAGTAACGAGCTAGGTACAAGGATCTCTATCGTGAAATGTGTATAAGTGAATGAAAATGAATGTGTGTTCGTCGAGAGCTTCAAGTGTGCGAGTATAAGAGTGTGTGTAGCTGCAAAAAATGGCTAAGTGTTTCTCTACTAGCTCGTTACCCCTTTTAAAATAGAAATCTAACTACCAAACTAACTATCCGACTTTCGTGCCATGCCTCCACGTTCTCCACAACGTCTATTTTTGGTCAAGCACGTGCATAATAGTTTGGGAATATTCTCCAGGAATGTCGCCAAGACTTGGTCAAGCTTGTTATACCTGCGAGATGCTACAAAACATAAGTAAACAATCGTCAGTACGAGGATCCTTAAAGTGATCCATGATCCTGATCCTGAAGCTCTTCTGAGGATCACCACCTGTCACAGAAGTAAGGATCACTAATTAGGATAACGAATAAGGATCACTAATTGTTAGAAAATCCTCCCCTAACAGGTATGAAGTCTCCTTGATGAACATCCGAGCTCTGAGGCTGCATACTTTTCAAGAATCCTTGATCCTGAAAGATGTTGGATCCTTGAGACTGAGAGGATCCTTGAATCTGAAAGGATCCTGGGACCTGGGAGGATCCTTGGACCTGGGAGGATCCTTGGATCTGGGAGGATCCTTGGACCTGGGAGGATCCTTGGACCTGGGAGGATCCTTGGACCTGGGAGGATCCTTGAACTGCATCCATTCCCAAATATCCTCCTGAGCTGAAGGATCCTTGATGCTGAATAGAGGATCCCGATGGCTGAAAATAGGATCCCTGAGGCTGGTAGTGAGAGTCAAATGCCTGACTCATTGTTGTTGTTCCATGACGTCTTCCTGGCAATTCACCCAAGTATTGCACATCCAGAGCTGCTGAGTGCTGGGAAGTTATGACTGGAGTGTCGAAGTTCAGCAACCTTGGCATCAGAGGAGAGTGATCCTCCACTGATTTCTTCTGTTTCTTGATCTTGGCAATCTCCCGGAGGACCCTTTCGTTGGTTTTGTCCTGCTCTTGTGCGTGGTTCCTCATCTGCAAAATCAGAGCATAAAGATCATTAGTAGTAGGATTAGTTGAAACAGAAGAAGTTGGGGGTTTTTGGAAAAATGGGGGTTTGTTTCTTCGCAGCATTCTCAGCATTCTTCTGGGATCCAGAAGGTGGTGGAGGCAAAGGAGGAACGCCTTGTGAAGAACTGAATGAGGGCATTAAGCTTGAAGTGTTCTTCGCTGAGGAAGCCATCTGCTTGGTTGTAATGAACCGAAATGACCACAAAAGTATGAATTTTCTTAGGAATGAAGCACCAATTGCCCCACGGTGGGCGCCAAACTGTTTTGGTCAAAAATCAAGCAATGATAATGCAACCAAACTTTCTGTTGTGAGGTATGATGCTTGAATTGATGAACAACAATAAGGATCACTCTGAAATGTAATGAACAAGTGACACGAAGATTTATACGAGGAAAAAGCCCTTGATCAATGAATGATCTCCGGCATAAAAAACCTCGGGTGATGGAAACTACCGATCACCAACTCAAATTAAACAAGAAAATGTATTACAACTTTGGATGATAGCGAGCAAAGTACAAGGATCACTATAGTGTATTGTGTAAAAAAGTGTGTAATCGCCAAGTGAATTAACGAGAGCTGGTGAGAGCGGTTGTTAGTGTGTGTGTAGCCAAAAATAGCCAAGTGTTTTCTATTTAGCTCGCTACCCCTTTTAAAAATGGAAAATATCTAAGCTAACAAACATTCCGCAATTCATGCAAGTCCTCCACGAACTCCATAACGTCCACTTCAGTTAAGCACGTGCGGAATAAGCCATGGAATATGCTCCAGGAATATCGCCAAGACCAAGTCCAAGCTCGTACTCCTGCAAATCAATACCATATTCAAAGTAGACAATCGTTAGTATAAGGATCCTTAAGATGATCCATGATCCTAATCCTGAAACACTTCTGAGGATCACTAACTCAAACAGAAGTGAGGATCACCAAACCCAACAGTAATTGAGGATCACAGGTCATTGAGAAATCCTCCCCTAACAATTAGGATCCTGAACACTTATTACTTCCTTATCCCGAGGATTCGTCGCAGGATATAGGATATGTAATATTGGTATCCGGGTTCCTTCCGGTATCCTGACCGATGATCCCAGATTTGCCAAGGCATCAGCTTCAGCATTATCTTCTCTTGGTACCTGTTCAAGTGTAAATATATCGAAATATCCTGCTAATTTTTTGAAAATTTCGAGATACTCAATTAACTTCTCTCCCTTAACTGCATAGGATCCATTAAAATGATTAGTGATTAACAAGGAGTCAACATATACTTTCAAATTTTTAATATTCATATTTTTAGCCAACTCTAATCCTGCAATTAAAGCCTCATATTCTGCCTCATTATTAGTAGCAGGAAATTCACACCTAATAGCCTGGGGTAATATGTCCCCCTGTGGCGATTTTAGTAGTATACCTAAACCTACACCTCTTACGTTAGATGCACCATCAGTATATAATGTCCAGCATTCTAAGTTTTCTCCTAGCTGCTGTACTTCTAAATCTACTTCGTTCTGAATGTCACTACTAAAATCAGCCACAAAGTCAGCTAAAGCCTGAGACTTTATGGCATTTCTAGGTTCATATACTAAGTCATAAGCACTCAATTTCACTGACCACTTGGCCATCCTACCTGACATCTCTGGTTTCCTAAGCACGTTTTTAACAGGATAATTGGTTTTAACATGAATCCTATGTGTCTCAAAGTAATGTCTAAGCTTCGTTGATGCCATAACTAATGCTAGTATCAACTTTTCTAAATGAGAATATCTAGTTTCAGCATCAAATAGACTCTTACTAACATAATAGACAGGATATTGCTGACCTTCATGGTCCTTTATAAGAACGGCACTTACAGCATTCCCTGATACAGCGAGGTATAGGGATAGTGGTTCACCATTTTCAGGCTTCATCAATAGAGGTGCAGTTGAGAGATATCGCTTCAAATCCTGCAAGGCTGCTTCATGCTTTGCTCCCCATTCGAACTTCTTGTTCTTTTTGAGGATATCATAAAATTCCTTGCATTTTTCCGAGGATCTTGAAATAAATCTGTTCAACGCTGCTACTCGGCCTGTTAGTCGTTGAACATCCTTCATATTTGAAGGTGATTTGATATCCAGGATGGCTTTAATCTGTTCTGGGCTTGCCTCTATTCCTCTTTTAGTCACCATATATCCTAGAAACTTTCCTGCTCCCACTCCGAAATGGCACTTAGCAGGATTTAGCTTCATATTGTATTGATCCAGGATATCAAATGCTCCCTTGATATCCTGGAGGTGATCCTCAGCCTTTCTAGATTTTACCACCATATCATCAATATATACCTCCATGGTGTCCCCCAGCTTATCTTTGAACATCATATTCACCAATCTCTGGTATGTTGCACCTGCATTTTTCAAACCAAAAGGCATAGCAGTATAGCAATAAATACCTGTTGGTGTCATGAAGGCAGTATCCTCCTGGTCCGAAGGTTCCATTTGAATCTGCTGAAATCCTGAGGATGCGTCCATGAACGTTAACATCTCATGCCCAGCAGTAGCATCCACCATTGCATCGATATGAAGAAGAGGGAATGGGTCTTTAGGACAAGCCTTATTCAAGTCTGTGTAATCTACACAGACCCTCCATTTCCCATTTTTCTTCTGTACTACGACCACATTTTCCAGCCATCTCAGAAACTTGACTTCTCTGATCATTTTGGACTTTAACGATCTTTCAACTTCCTCTTGGATGATTATATTTCGTTCAGGAGCAAACTTCCTTCTTTTTTGCTGAACAGGCTTGAACGACCTGTCAATTCCAAGCTTGTGAGTAATAACGTCTTTGGATATGCCTGTCATATCCTCATCCTTCCATGCAAATGTCGACATCCTGCACTTCAAAAAGTTAGTTAATTGTTCTTCAATATCCTGAGGGATATTGGTTCCTACGAGCACCGAGACATCAGGATTATCCTGATCCAGGATAACTTTCTTCATATCCTGCTCTGAAGCCTCCACGATATTCCGGGCCCGCATCTTTAATTGCTATGCTGGATTGGGCTTGGTTGAGGATTTCATTGAGGATGAGTAGCATTCCTTCGCCTCCTGCTGATCACTATCAACCTTGACAACCCCCCAAGGGGTAGGGATCTTGATGCACTGATGATAAGTCGATGGTACAGCCTTCATATCATGGATCCATGGCCTGCCTAGTATGATGTTATAGCAGGACAGGGAGTCCATCACACAGAAACGTTGTATCGAGTTGACCCCTTCAACATATACTGGTAACTTTATCTCCCCTACGGTATTCCTAGCTTCTTGACGTGTGCGTATATATACATAATTTTGCAATGAATTTACACACGATTTGGTTTTAAATTTATAAAAGTGATTATTACTTTTACATCAAAACACACACGAAAGAGGCAAGTGTACCCCGTCACATATGTAATAAAGTATTGGTAAGAACCAAGTATCGATCCAAGGAAATGGGCGGAGAAATAATACTAGACCTTTGTCACTAAACTACCGGTAAAAACATAAGTTTTGTTTAATTTTAAATAAACTAAAGTAAGCGTAAACAAATACATAATAAAAAAATAATAGATAATAGATAAAAAGCCTTGCTTAATACACAACCACAGCATGTCAACTAAGTCGGTTTTGGCACTAGAAGCATTCGGTCAATTTTCCAATTTAAGATAATTAGTATCCCTTTCGGGAATCCTAACATGACAATCATTCGGAAAGCTAAAACGATAAACACACTTTAACCACCTAAAATTGTTCTTTAACGTGCAATTGATAAATGTCTATGAAAATCTCTTAAAAATAAGTTAGTCATCCGTTAGGAGTTTTCTAACCGCACTTAATCAAGGAAAGAGACACCGATAAACACAATGCAACCACCGAGACAAGCATAAACTAGATTAAATCACAACCGAGTTCATTTTACAAATCTTGCACAATAATTCACTAAGATAGCAATTTTGGCCTAAACTACTAACTAAGCTAACAAATCATGGCAAGAATTTATAACGACACCATCTAACCCGTTAAGGTCCTTACGTGACGGCAAGCTCTCTTGATTAACAATAATTACATTTTATTAAATCACTAATCATTTCTAATATCATGATGCATACATTTAAACCAAGCTAAACTAGTTAACCAAGTTCAAAGTTTACTAATACAAGATTAATTAAGCTTCATTTTTCAACTATCTTAACTAACCAAGCATCAATCATCCAACATAATTACTTATAATCAAGAAATCAATATCAATAACAAGGTTGCAAACTAATCATCAAAGATTAACATAGAAAATACTTCAAAATGTCATTATAAACAAAGTTTAACATACTAATGGCTATAATCTAGCAAGGGATTGTTGTGTTTTTGCCCAAAGGCTACAATAATACATAAACAATAATCTGAATGCTTGAAAGATTAACAAAAACATGGAAAGATTAGAAAACCAAACCATAAACAAGCACTAGACTAAGGATCCGGATAGTAATGGAGCTAAACGGCACAATGTGGCTTGAATCCGGGTCAAAAGCAAAGCCTCCGGAGCCTGTAAATTCGCCTGTGAAGCTCCCAAAATTCCAGAATGTCGAACAGAATGTTTTTGTTCTGTTTTTATATTTTTTCGCTGTCGCACGGTCGTTCTTCATATGGCACGACCGTGCACTTTAAGCAATTATTGGGGATGGGTCACCATGCTGCATACGTCATCAGATCTTTGACCGGATTCGATATCGCACGACCGTTCTTCCTATGGAACGGTCGTTCATCACCGGGACTCTGTTGCACGAGTTGTTGCACTGGTGGTGCAGTTCCGAGAGTTTGGCTGATCTTCAGAGTCGCACGGTCGTTCTTCGGATGGCACGTCCGTGCGTCACCGGTCTGGCCTTGTTTACCTTGCACGCCTAGTCGCACTGCGCGTTCATTGCCGGACTAACCAACATCTGTCGGAGATGCACGGTTGTGCATCAGGTCGCACGACCGTTCCACAGGCCCAGGTCAGTTTCCTTAACAGAATGTCCGCAGCTTCGTCGTTTTGTCCGGAAAGTCCTCGTTTTTGCTATCATCTTGTCTGGTATGCTGTTTTAGGCCTGTAAACAAAAGTGTAGATATTTAAGTATCCGAATGACGGTTTTACGACCAAAAACGCATAAAATAGGGGTAAAACGGGGGACTAAAATATGTGTAAATTAGCGAATATCAAATCCCCCCACACTTGAACCTTGCTTGTCCTCAAGCAAGCTGAACTAAAAAGCAATAAAAGACATAAACAAACAAGAACGATAATTTACACACTATATTATTGAAAACTACTCTAAACGGTTAGCCGGTTTGTCGAAAGACAACATCAAAAGACTCAAACCCAACAAGCATATGCAATTATTAAGCGACAACCAAAAAAAAAAACCGTGACTTCACATTTAATTGACTCACATGTTAATCTTCACACGACTCACAATGTTCACACACTCGGTTTTATTTATGAAACATACATAAAATGTGTATGTGTAAACACTCAATGCCTAGTCAATGAAATGTGCAATATCATAAGCTTGTCATAAGATCTCGTCTCCACCAACTAACATGCGAACAAGTGTAAATCAAGAGGTCTTTACGGGTTGTAACGTTAGGCTTGGGCGAAGGGTATGGAAGTGGATATTTAAAGTGGCGAAAATGGTTAAAACTCGGTTGTAGCGTTAGGCTAGCAACAAACAATACAACTATACATACAAATGCCTTAAAAAGGCGACTATTGCGCAATCGAGCTAATCAACGATATTTTAACGTTTAAGCATTCAAAATTGCTCGATTTTCGTAGACTTCACCCTATTTTGGGGTGTTTTATTTTCTGTTTTTTTTTTTAACTATACAATGAAATATAAACAATAACAAGCTAGTTAAACTATTATTTTGACCGAGTTTCAACACTAAAAAGGTTTAAAACATAAAAAGGCTAAATTTGGTTAAGTGGGCGATAATGTGGGTAAACAAAGGTGAACGGGAAGGCTCGACATGGTTAATCCTAAAGGGTAATATAAGGTTTACGGGAAGCACAACACAAAGAACAAGTACACAACAAAGGGGTAATCTAAGTGCCTCTATCACTTTTACACAAATTCACAAGTTCATGGTCTTAACAAGCATACTAGTGACAAGTTCTAAATTGCACATAACATCCGGCTCACTCCTATATCCGAAATGAACAAATATATAACAATCAAGGCTCAAATATGCTCACGTAACGGAAGGAATGGGTAAAAGTGTGAAAACTATCATGTAAGTCTTTCTTTGTTTGTCACGCTTTCCGGTTTCCTTTTTCAAAAATATTTTGCTTGTCGAATTTTTATCAAGTCCGAAACTTTCTAAAACACAACCAACCGGTTTATTTACTAAAATATATACAAAATACAAGTATTTTTTAATGATTTTTCTGATTTTTTTTTATAAGAGGACAAACAAAGTTAACAAAGTTAACCCCCTCCCCATACTTGAACTTCGCATTGTCCCCAATGCGAGACCCGAAATATAGAGAAAGGGATAAAAATACTCCCCTCAAGATGATGGTGATGCCACGAGACTTCCGAAGCTGTAACTGGTACGTGCTCCGGTCCAAGATCCGATAGCTAAAACCTGCGAGTATGTCACATGTGCACCCAAAACATAACAGAAACAGAAAAATCACAAAACAACCATAAAATACTAAAATACTAAAATCCAAACAGAACATAAAGTAAAATGTCTGAAATACATAACCGGGGTGTTTGAAAATAACAGTCAAAATAAACACCCAAATATAAATAAAATACTGAAATAGAAAACACCACCAACTGCTATCACCACCGCCAACTACTCATCTCCATCATCATCGTGTCTCGTATAGGACGGGCCGGCATTGCCATGACCAGGGGGTTCCACGGTGGGAACTGCGGAGGGTGCTGAAAGTAGTCGGGGTATGCGTGATGCATCTCCCCGAAAAGATAAGAAAACCCCGTAGACACCCCCTGGTATAAAGCATCCTGGCTCTGCCGAAGCTGGTCATGTGTCGCCCGAATCTGAGCATGACTGGCTCGAATCTCGTCCTGGCTGGATCTAATCTCGTCGAAGTAGGTACCATGCTGCTCCTGCGTCACACGCATATCCTGGAACTACTGGTAGAACGCGGGCCAGTCCTCATGCTGATGAAATGCATGGTGCTGTGGCGAGTGTGGTGGTGTCGGTGGCTGGTGCTGCTCGTGTTGCTCTCCCATCTCAACATCCTCATCATCCTCCTCATGTTCCTCCTCAGCTGGAGGTAACGGGTCCCAGACCTCGTTATTCAACCCTCTCAACCTATCCCCCCTATCAAGCTCTACAATCACCCCCATGGCCTTCAGCGACCTGATATCGACATGAACCCCCTCAGTAATCAAAGTGAGACCCTGGAGAACCTCCTCAGTCATATAGCCTTCATTGTAGGCTATTTCGGTCACATATTGACCGCCATGTATCTCACTGTTCGCATGTCGCCCCGAGCTCTTGACGAAGTACTCAGCCATTCGAGCGGCTAGGTTGATTGGTGCTTTGTCAACCAACGCATAAAGAAATAGCAAATCTGGTGTTGGACAGTTACCAAGACTGTCCATGCGACCACATATCGTATGGCTAAACACATGGTGCATCACTCGCACCAAAGGGTCTCTGAGTCGCGAGGCCTTCGACATCCTCGGGTTGTAGGGGTCCCCAACGGCATTTTCAGCCCAAAATGCATCCCGTGCTGCATCAGAAAGGAAGGTGAAATGCTTAGTGAAGACATCGGGATCATCCATGTCATCCCTTGTATAGATCCCGAGCCTCCTTCCCAAACGACCAACCGACCACGTATGCCATTCCCCACATAACCTGAAAGTTACACGATTCTTGTAGCGAAATTTGGGTCGTCTATTAGCAGCCGACTTTTCATAGGCATAGGATGCAAAGAACTCTATAGTCAGCTCCCGGTAAACGGGTCGGTTGCAACCGACCAGATTTGCAAGCGGGCGACTCATCATATCGTCTAGTCGGTCATACTGATTGAGTTCACGCATGACTTCCCAATCCAACCATCGGGGGACTCCAAACTGCCCCCGTCTTGCCCACAATGCGTCTCGTTTTGGGATGCACAAAGCTTCTCGCTCGTCGTTGGGATCGAATTGAAGGAAGGGATGGTCCATCTGTATGAGGAAAAAATATTAGAAAGATGGAAACAGGAGAAATTTGAATCACAAACAAGCGAGCAGCCAATTATGAAGGAACTGTCAAACTGATCTGGGCACATGGCACGGTCATTCTTCGAGACGCACGGTCGTGCGTTTCCGAGAACTAACAGACCAGGCCCTAATATGTCGGAACTGCACGGCGTGCAACCAACGGCACCACCGTGCAACACCGACCAATCAACCAACTATCGTGAATCAATCGGCAAGGCACGACCGTTCCATAAGGGGAACGTCCGTGCGACTTCGTCTTCTGCAGATTCTGACCCAGGCTCTAAGTAGCCCGGTTTTTTCACAAATCTTCAAGTTTTTACATAAACGGGGGTCAGAAAAATGCACCAGATGTTCACGATACTACGATTCAACAAGGGTTAGGGTTTCGATTTGTTTATGAAGAGAACCCTAAAAATTTCCTTGAAGAATCGGAAGAAATCTAACCTAGAAAGCAAGAAAACGAGAAATCTACAACTAGGAACGTACCGTGCGAAGAAGGGTGTGAGATCGTGCGAAAAACCGTGCGATTTGAAGAAATATCGCTCTGGAACGGCTGCAGTTGGCTAGGGTTTCGCGAATGTGAATGGGGGCTGCAGATGAGGGTATTTATAGTGCCAAAAGACAAAACTGCCCTCAACCTGACGCACGGTCGTTCTCCGTGTCGCACGGTCGTGCGTCGCCGACATCGCCCAAATCCTAGCCACTTTTCTCGGAAATGCACCGGGGGTGCGATCTACCGTGCCCGCCCTCGGAGACGCACGGTCGTGCGACCCGAGGAACGGTCGTGCATCAGGTGCAGATCAGAATTTTTCCGCAGAAGTTATTTCCAGCAACTGTTTCGGCCGTTTTTCGCCATTTTTTCGACACACCAACTGTTCTAACAATATTGCAATACAGAACCTTCGCTCGGCACGTACGAAAACTAAACAAACTAACGTAAACTACCTAACTAACTTAAATTACGCTAAAAATACAAAAAAAGACTATTTTACCCATATAGCGCCAAAGACGCTCCTGCTACATTTTTGTCGGCGAGTCAGTAGCGTAGACTCATGCTAAATTTTTGTCGACGAGTCGATAGCAAGACTCAAAGCTAAAACTAGAAAAATTACTAAAAAGGACGATACTACCCCTAAAGCGCAAAATACGCTCTTGCTACATTTTTGATCCGTAAGTCAGTAGCGTAGACTCTCTCCTCCCCACACTTATGATGTGTGCGGGGTTTGGAGTTCAATCACCTCCACCGCCGACTCTATCGGCCCGGCAACGTACAACTTCAACCGGTGACCATTTACCTTGAATGTAACGCCATCCGCGTTCTCTACTGCAACAGTACCATACGGAAATACTTCCTTAACCGTGTATGGTCCTGTCCAGCGTGAATGAAGCTTCCCAGGAAATAAGCGCAGTCTTGAATTGTACAGAAGAACAAGATCACCCGCTTGGAATTCTTTATGGTCCTTCAAGCGTTTGTCGTGAAGTTTCTTCGTGCGCTCTTTGTAGAGTACGGAGCTTTCGTAGGCTTGTTGCCGCAATTCTTCCAATTCATGAATTTGGAGAAACCGGGCTTCACCTCCGGTTTTTAGGTCCAAATTCGCGGTTTTCAAAGCCCACATAGCCTTGTGCTCCAACTCCACCGGTAAATGGCATGCCTTTCCGTATACCAACCTAAAGGGGGTGGTCCCTATAGGGGTCTTATAAGCTGTATGGAATGCCCACAATGCATCCTCAAGTTTGTCCGACCACTCCTTGCGGTTCGCTCCAACAGATCGCTCAAGGATGCGCTTAAGCCCACGGTTCGTGACCTCCACCTGCCCGCTTGTCTGCGGATGATAGGGCGTGGACAAACGGTGATGCACACCGTATCGGGACAAAGCCTTTTCAAGCTGTGTATTACAAAAATGAGTCCCTCGGTCACTAATGAGCGCTTTCAGAGCGCCAAATCGGGCGAACAAACTCTTAAGAAACCTCACAACTACTCTGGTGTCGTTAGTGGGTAAGGCTTGCGCCTCCGCCCACTTTGATACATAGTCAACAGCCACGAGTATGTACTTGTTTCCACGTGAGGGGGGGAATGGTCCCATGAAGTCTATCCCCCAAACATCAAAGACTTCACAAACTTGTATCCAGTTCTGGGGCATTTCATCGCGTGCTGATATGTTCGTCGCCCTCTGACAAGCATCGCACGCTTTCACCCAACTCTGCGCGTCACGGAAAATGGTTGGCCAGTAAAACCCGGAATCCAACACCTTCTTCGCGGTGAAGTTGGCTCCGTGGTGGCCTCCAGTAGGTCCCTCATGACACTGGCGCAGAATGTCGGTCGCCTCAGACCCTGATACACATCTTCTGATCACCTGATCAGCACCCACCTTGAACAAGAAAGGGTCGTCCCATATGTAGTGCTTTAGATCTGAAAAGAATTTCCTCTTTTGCTGGTGAGTCAACCCTTTTATCAGAATTCTACAAGCAAGATAGTTTGCAAAGTCGGCGAACCATGGCGACTCATCACATATCTCAACACTCATCAAAGATTCGTGTGGGAACTTGTCATTGATTGAATCCCAACGCGAATCCTCGATGTCTCCGTGCTCTAACCTAGACAGATGGTCAGCCGCTACATTCAAAGCACCCTTTTTATCTTGTATCTCAATATCAAACTCTTGCAGCAATAGGATCCATCTGATTAGACGCGGTTTAGCGTCCTGTTTGCTGAAGAGGTATCTAATGGCTGCGTGATCAGTGTATACAACGGTTTTCGAAAGCACTAAATACGATCTAAATTTATCGAATGCGAAAACAACCGCCAAGAGCTCTTTTTCAGTCGTGGTGTAATGCTCTTGAGCGTCGTGAAGAGTTTTGCTCGCATAATAGATCGGATGGAAGTGCTTTTCCTTCTTTTGACCCAGAACAGCCCCTATAGCGTAATCACTCGCGTCGCACATGATTTCAAACGGCAAACTCCAGTCCGGTGCGACTAAAATAGGGGCCTCAATCAACTTTTGCTTGAGGAGGTCAAAAACCTCAAGCAATCATCTCCAAACACGAACGGAGCGTCTTTCTCTAACAAACGAGTCATGGGTCTGGCGATTTTTGAAAAATCTTTGATGAATCGCCGATAGAAGCCGACATGACCGAGAAAGCTCCGTATAGCTCTAACAGAGGTGGGGGGTGGAAGTCGTGATATAACGTCGACTTTAGCTGGGTCGACTTCCATGCCCGCGTGAGAAATTTTGTGTCCCAAAACTATGCCCTCCTTCACCATGAAGTGGCATTTCTCCCAGTTCAGGACCAGATTAGTCTCCTCACACCTCTTTAACATTCTTTTCAAATTTTCCAGACATTGATCAAAGGAATCCCCAAATACCGAGAAGTCGTCCATGAACACCTCCATGGAATCCTCAATCATGTCGTGGAAAATGGCGACCATACATCGCTAGAAAGTAGCCGGTGCATTACACAGCCCAAATGGCATACGCCGGTAGGCGAATGTACCGAAGGGACAGGTAAATGTGGTCTTCTCCTGGTCCTCAGGAGCGATAGGAATTTGAAAGTAACCAGAGAACCCATCCAGAAAACAATAATATAACTTCCCTGACAGACGCTCCAACATTTGATCAATGAATGGAAGCGGGAAGTGGTCCTTGCGAGTGGCGTCGTTGAGTTTGCGATAATCAATGCAAACCCGCCATCCAGTGACCGTCCTGGTTGGAATGAGCTCATTCCTATCGTTTGTGACCACAGTCATGCCCCCCTTTTTGGGCACTACCTGCACAGGACTGACCCAAACAGAGTCGGAAATGGGATAGATCATACCAGCATCTAACAACTTAATCACTTCCTTTTTAACGACCTCTTGCATGTTCGGGTTCAGCCGCCTCTGGTGCTGCGCACACGGCTTGAACTGATCCTCCATTAGAATTTTATGTGTACAGAAGGAGGGATTTATTCCTTTTATGTCCATGATTTTCCAGGCGATTGCTTTCTTATGAAGTTTCAACACATTAAGCAGTCTGCTCTTCTCTTCTTCCGCCAATCCAGATGAAATAATGACAGGCAAATGACGCTCCTCATCCAGAAATGCGTACTCCAGGTGCGGTGGGAGCTCTTTAAGCTCCAAGGTAGGAGGATCTTCCACTGAAGGCTTCGACTCCGCTTCACTTTCGCGATCAATTTCTGTGAATCGATCCGGACTCTGGGGACCATCATCACCAATCTGATAGACTGGCTGCTCTAAATCGTGGCCCTCCTACGTAATGCCATCTAAGTCCCCACACAACAGATGTGTGTCCGAATCTATCTCCTCGATCGTACCCTGGAAATGCGTGCTCACATAAGTGTCGACGATGTCGACATAATAGAGCGCGTCGTCTTGACTCTGAGGATGCTGCATAGAACGTTTAATGTCAAACGTTACATGCTCATCATCTACTCGGAGTGTGATTTGGCCCGCCGCCACGTCCACAATCGTCCGGGCGGTATTCAGAAACGGGCGTCCAAGTATCAGAGGTACTCTCGAGTCCTCATCCATGTCCAGGATAACAAAATCCACGGGAAATACAAACTTGTCAATCTTAACAAGCATATTCTCTACAAACCCGCGTGGATACTTGACAGAACGATCCGCAAGTCGAATACTCATCCTCGTAGGTGACGGCTCACCTAGATCCAACTTTGTAAAAACCTTATAGGGCATAAGGTTTATACTCGCTCCTAGATCTGCTAATGCATTACTGACAGACATATTGCCAATGAGGCAAGGAAGCGTGAAACTGCCTGGATCTCCCATTTTTGTAGGCAGGCGATTCTGGAGAATAGCAGAGCAGCTTTCATTCATAACCACACAAGACATGTCCTCGAGCTTTTGTTTATTTGAGAGGATGTCTTTCAGAAACTTGGCATACTTTGGCATCTGGGCCAAAGCTTCAACAAACGGTAAGTTTATATGCAATTGCTTAAACATTTCGAGAAACTTACCGTTTTGTTCATCAATCTTCTGCTTCTTCAACCTTCCTGGATAAGGCACTGGAGGCGTGTAACCTGTGACCGGCTCCTGGACTTGTGCTGTACTTGCTGGGCGTAGCCTGGCATGCACCTCGTCCGGTGTGTCAGTCGGGACCGCTTCAGTGATCGGTGGTGAGTCCGATATGACGGGTCCGGTAGGTTTTCCACTCCTGGTCATCACAGCATTCACATCCCTGTGCGGGCCCGGGTTTGGTTCTGTATTACCCGGAAGACCACCGTGGGGTCTTTTAGACATCATTTGTGCCAGCTGACCAACCTGATTCTCTATATTCTGAATTGAGGCCTTGTGGCTCCTCATATCTCCCTCATGAGAGAGAAAACAATCCTCGCTCTGCTGGTAGCGTTTTTCAGCTAACTGATTCGCGCTCGAGGAGCTAGTAAGAAGCGGGGCCATCATATCCTCCAGCTTAGAACTAGACTGAGGGGCCTGCTGCTGGGAACTACTCCCAGAGCCCTGATTCTGATACGGGTATGAACGCTGCTGGTAAGATTGGTTGTACTGCTGGAACTGCTGACCCTGACCTTGACCCTGTTGCGCTGGAGCGCGCGGAGTGAATCCCAAAGTATTTTGATTGCCTGTGTTTGCTCGCCACCCAAAATTTGGGTGATTTCTCCAACCAGGATTATAGGTGTTACTGTAAGGGTTGTTCTGCGGCCTTACTTGATTACTCACGAAATCTACCTCTTCGTGGCCCTCGTATACGACTCCCTGAAAACATGCCCCAGGCTCGTGTGACACTCCACACTGGTCACAACCCGAGCCCGCATGCGCAATCATCTGGGACCTGTCGAATCTCGATGCGAGAGCCGAGATTTGTGCAGTAATGACCGTATAGTCGTCTACAGCATGGACTCCTGCGCGAGATGATGATGATGATGCCCGGCCTCTGTCTCCTTCCCGACGCGAGCTGGATTTCAACGCGGCTTTCTCAATAATATCATAAGCTTCATTCGGCGTCTTAGTTCCGAGATCGCCTCCCGCGTTCACGTCTAATCGCTCCTGTGTGTTGTAACTGAGCCCCTGGTAGAACGTTAAAACCAGCTGTCTCTTGGAGTAACCGTGATGTGGCACATCAATCAACAAATCCTTGAATCTCTCCCACGCCGCATGCAACGACTCACCCTCGTCCTGATGAAAAGATACAATTCGGTTCCGTAGCTTGTTCGTTTTCTCAGGTGGGAAATATTTCTGCATAAACTGCTCCGCCAACTGATTCCAGGTCCTGATGGACCCGGCTGGAAGTGACATAAGCCAAGCTCTAGCTTTGTCACGTAACAAAAACGGAAACAACCTCAACCGAATTGCATCCTCCGAAACACCTATAATCTTAAACGTAGAACAAACATGGAGAAAAGCAGCAATATGCCTCCCGGGATCCTCGTGCTCACGTCCGTCAAACTATACTGAATTTTGTACCATATTTATAATACTAGATCTAATTTCAAAAGTAGGTACATCAATAGTAGGTTGAAGGATACTCGGCTCCAGGCCTGCCCTTCCAAGCTGATTTGTCTCATTCAACGGTCGCTCATCGTCTGCCATGATTACGTCTCCTCCTGAGCCCTCGGCTTCAGCAGGTACCACCGGCTCCGGCTCACCCCTGGCGAGCAGTAGCCCAACCGCACGAGATTTCTCACGTAGACGTCTCCTAAGATCACGTTCGGGCTCGTCTGACGGTTCAACAACTTCTGGAGCGGGGGTCGAGAACATTAACCTGCAAACGAAAATTTGACACAGTGAATAATTTATTAATAAAATAATAATAATATATTTTTTTTCAGCTGAATAGAAGCAGATTCTTATTAAAAATGGGCTGAAAATTTTATAAAAATTCGAAAATGGGCCCGAAATTTTATAAAAATCAACGCAATAATAATAAATGAATCGGCTAAAGTAAAAATGGATACCCGAAGCCGAAAACTCAAAGAATAAATAAATAAATAAATCCGGATCGAATAAATAAATGGAACAAAAATTTACAAGTGTACAAAAGAATCACGAAAACGAATAATTCAAATTAAAAACAAGAAATATTAACAAATAAATAAACAAATAAAATAATCAAGAAATTATACACAAATATTAACAAGTATATACACCGATAACTTAATGACTCGGGTCGTGATGTGTGTAAAATGCAACATATAAATTACATCAAATGAGGCATAAAACTAACCCTTTTTAAGTACTAATATTGGAAAAAGAGTGTTTTTGTCTTCCTTTGGTATTTTCAGGATTAAATGAGCTCAAAAACGCAAAAGAAGCAAAAAGACAGCTAAATCCAACATAAATACAAGGAAAGGAACATTAGTGGACTGCCCGACCCCTCAACGGCACCTTCCAAAGCAAAAAGGAGAAGACAGAAGGCTGAACACGCCCCGTGCTCAGCCAGCACGGGGCCGTGCCCAAGAAGCAGCAGAAAAGACAAATCTATAGAAGCTTCTAATGCCCATAACGGGGCCGTGCTCAGCGGACACGGGGGCGTGTCGAAAGTACAGCAGGCGCATTTATTGTAATTGCGAATTACAATTAATGAGGAGAGAGATTGTTAGACGGACACGGGGCCGTGCCCAGCGGACACGGGGCCGTGTCCAGCACTCTGTTCAGCCTATAAATAGGAGTGCTTGGATTCATTTCATCTCATCCCTTGGCACACCACCTCTCTCACACTTTATCCACCACCCACCACCATCACAACACCATCATCCACCACCATCATCCATTGTCCATCGTAGAGTGTGTGAGTCGTCTCGGGATCTAAGATTGATCGTAAGAGTTCTTGACAATCAAGGCCATGTTTGCCTAAGTCTCTTACATCACTTGGTGAAGACAAAGTGTCTAGTATAATACTTTTTATTTCTAATCTTTTGCACTTTTTATTTGGTTTTGTATTAATGACTTTAATAACTAGTTACTTATGTTGAAGGTGATCTTTCCTTATCGTTTGTCCGTGGTGTCTTGGCATTATTTTACTGTCTATATAAAATAAAGGATTTTCACCATTCATATCTCCACGGTCTATATGGAGGTATGTTGGCTACCTGGTAGGGGGTTAAGGGAACGGTTTGGTAAAGGTCTTGCCATTGTTCAGCGTTTAGAGGTCCTGCAATGGACCTGGGTCAAATTTAGTAGGACCTCCTTCAATACTTCACGGTATTGGATGGCGGGGGTCCAAACTCTTTGATCCCCTCATAAGTTAACTACTATTAATACTATAACCCGGCTATTTAGGACTGTATCCCTGCTGACTCAGACTACTTAGCCGAGGGTAACGTCACCGCCAAAAGCGGGGCCTACCACAATACTGCATTAATAACTTAATTCATTATCTTCCAATAATCCACCCTTTTAGGATTGTATCCCTGCTGACTCAAACTACTGGGGTGAGGGTAACGTCACCTTCAAAAGAGGGGCCTACTACAATAACTAAGATAATCTCTTAATTATGTGCAAAAGTGCGGAAATAATCAAAGGTTATACTAGATACGAGTCGGAACCAAGTGATTCATCTTGTCTATCTGTTTTTCTTTTATTTTTATTTTTCAGCATTTTAGTTAGTTTTTAATTTTCTTAGTTTAAAAACATTTTTCTAAACTTTTATTTTGGTTAGACGTTGAGGATAAACCGGTACTAAAAGCTCTTGTGTCCTTGGACGACCTCGGTATCTTACCAACGCTATACTACACTCAACGATGGGTGCACTTGCCCATATGTGTGTTTAGTGTTAGTGAAATATCGTGTTTTATAAATTTAAAACTTGGCTAAAATAAGTGTTAAAAGGGGCTTAAAATATACACCTAATATATATAACACTTAACCGCACATCAAGTTTTTGGCGCCGTTGCCGGGGACACAAGGATTTTAAGAAAGTTAGGAATCAACGGCCTAATCATCTTTTATTTTTCTTTTTATTTTTTTTAGGATTTTCTTAGATTTTCAGCTTCTGCAGAGCTCAGCACGGGCCGTGCCCGCTGAACACGCCCCCGTGCTCAATCATTGGAACTGGCAATCCTGTTTTACATCAGACAGTAAGCTGAACACGGGGCCATGCCCACTCAACACGCCCCCGTGCCCAAGTTTCAGTTACTGAAAACAGAACCGTTAGATCCCGGCGGTTGGTAATTTCTGACATAAACATGAGTGATAGTAATTATTTTTACTTTCGGCACTCTTATGGTACGTGGTGTCAATTATGTGGTGGCGAACATGAAGAAGTAAAATGTTACTTCCTAAATTATAGGCCCCACTACATGGACCCACCATCTTCTCACAACCTTAAGAGGGGCGAAAGTAAAAATAAGCACTATTTCTCCCTCGAATGCGCCCAGCCAGATATTCTAGGGGAAATGCTCCTTAGCGAGTTATTTCAACTAGAAGAGCTAATTCTGAAATGGTTAGAAGAGCTTGGGAAGGATTTTATTGATCCACCCCAAGACGATACCCATGAAGAAATGTTGGAACCGCATTCCGACAACCTCGTTGCTCCCGAAAATACCTTCGTACCTAGCAAAGACTTGGACGATAGTCGTCCCTGTGTCGATTGTGCCGTGAAGGACTCTCCATCGACTTCGTTCGGTGCATACATAGACCTGAGCGATTCGGCATACACCTTCTTTAACAAGAGCCCGGAAAAGGGTTGGACTTGTCCACCTAGAATAAAAATAGGAATTACCCTCACCGACAACCTCTTGCGTTCTCGCCTTAGTCTAGGACAATTAAGGTATATTAGGCACTTTGGGGTTGTTCCAACCAGTCAGGAGCCACCCGATACTAACAAATTCCTTAAAAAAACTAGACAACTTCATAACACAGTCCCTAGACACGGGGCCGTGCCCAGTCAACACGCCCCCGTGTCCATCGAAAGATTCCATTCTGATCAGTACGTCAGAATACGGACAAACTGTGTCAGAACTCCACCTGCACACGGGGTCGTGTCCACTGAACACGGGGCCGTGTCCAGGATGCTGTCGTTTTCTATAAATGCAGCCAAGAATTCTGCACATTTGGACCAACTTGGGGCAGAGATTTGCAGGAATCTTCTCTCAAACTATCCTAGGTAAGTCTAAAAGAAGGTTCCAACAACCCATCTTGTCCTTTCCTCTTTTAGCCATTTCCTTCTTCTCCATCTTTCTCCAAGAGCTACCATTGAAAGTTTGGAATTCCTCCAACTCTATGGTAGGGATAAATGAGTTTTGTTCAAAGAATCTTGGTAAAAACATGTTATGAAACATTGTTTTAAGTTATTAGTAGCTAAAAAGGCCTCACAAGTTCAGAAAATAACTTAAAAATCCAAGTTTCCTTGTTCCAAAACTCTGCAGAAAGATGAACACGGGGCCATGCTCAGTGAGCACGGGGCCGTGTCCGGTTACTGTTTCATTAAATAAACTTCTTTTAGTTTATTTTCCGTAGGATGACAAGTGAAAACAGCGACACATCTTCTGTGCATTCCTCAAACAACCGAAGAGGAAGAAGACCCTCCATTAAAGCTACACTTGTACACTATGTGATAGCATTAAGGGAGGCTCTCGACGAAATGACTTCAGTAGAGGAGGTCCTAATCGACCGTATTAACGATCTTACGATGGGACTTGAAAGCAGCTTCCAAGAAATTAACCTCTTGCACCAGAGGTTAAATATTCTTGTAGCACCTCCAATGGAACCAGTCCTTCCTCAACAGGATTGGAACCTGGCTCTCGGAATCAACAACCCTACCGGGTGGGAAGACTTACCGGCGGAACCTCCCGTGGAACACCAACAAGAGATCCCGGTGGAAGTTGAAACTCCTCAAACTAATGCCAATGAGCCTTCTTTTCTCCTTCCAAGGGAGGTGGAAGAATGGCTCGCCGACATTTGAGGAGAACCGCACTCGGAAGAAGGAGTTCAATAGGGCCCTAATTAACCAAGATTAATTACTTCTTGGAAATTTTGCTAACTAAAATAAAGTAAAGGCTAGGACTCCATGGTTTGTTATTTCTTTGTTTTATCTAGTTTAATTTAGGATTATGTAAGTTCTCTCTATGATGAAATGAAATGATGGTTTTAAGGTTTGGATGGTTTGTAATGAATAAAACACACTCATGGTGGTAAAGGATGAAAAGGGGAACGAGAATAATGAACCCATGCACAAGAACAAGGCAACCCGACAATTTTCTCCACTTCAGAAGGTTCAACACGGGCCGTGCCCAACCAACACGGCCCCGTGCCGAACCACCTGCAGAAAAACGCCCAGTTCAGGTACCTGGACACGGGCCGTGTTCACCCAACACGCCCCCGTGTCCAGACTTCTGTTTATCTTATTTTAATTTTGTTACTGGCACTTGAACACGGGGCCGTGCCCGGACAACACGGGGCCGTGTTCAGTGCCCAGTAACATAATTTTTTGCTTTTTAAACACTATTTTACACATCTAATCAACCTAAAAATTTATTTTTGGGACACATTGAGGACAATGTGTAATTTAAGTGTGGGGGGGATGCTAAAACCTTGAATTTTGCAAGTCCTAAATACAAGCCTTACACAAAACTCTATTGGAACCGCTAATCACCCCAAATTTTTTTCAAAAATTTCATTTACTTGTCTAGATTTAACTCGGGAAATTTAAGTTCTCAAAAAGGTTATATTTTTACGAATTTACAACCGATAGCGTAGTGATAAAAAGAACCAACAGAAGAAAATTATGAAAAGGCATAGCAAACTTATTTAAAATTTAATTATATATACTTGATCACATAAAAACCCATTCCCACAAAAGTGAGTTTTGAGCCTTTATTGATCACACAATTACATATCATTTGACTAAATGCTCATTTTTCGTTTCTTGTGTGAATAGCCGCTTGGTTCTTACGACTCTAGAACTTGCCATGACAATACATTCCCGGTCCTTATCAACTTAAACCCGAGTAAGTAAATGATGGAGGCATTAGGACTAACCCTTTTTATTTCTACACCATTATTTTTCTTTTTCCTTTACCACCTACCCAAAAATCCCCCTAGTTAGCCCCTTTGAGCCTAAACCTTTTCGTTTCATCACCCAAACAAAAACCCTTTTACCCACCAAAACCTTTTTCATTTTTTAACCCTTTATTTTAGTAACAAGTTCGGTTCTTCGAAAAAAAAAAAAATTGTGTGATAATGATGAAGCAAAAAGAAAATAAACAAACAAGTTAATCAAAAAAATAACTTAGTTTGAATAAAAGCTTCATCAAAATAAAAAGTTGCAAAAATACGAAAACCGACACTTGTTACGCTTTTAGCCCTTTTTCTACTAACCACTAACCCAACCACCTACCTTTAACCCTAGCCTAACCCTTAACCCGCAAAGTCCTCTTGATATCTACAAAGGTATAAAAGTTAAAAAGGAGGAGGATTGATTTCTTGGCAAGCCTATGGTAGGAATAAGTTCCATGTCGCTCTCGAGTGATTCACTAAAAATACACCTTCGGCCGAGTGTGAGTGATTTCCCCGTGAGGTATGTGAACTTGTATATAAATAGAATTTTAAAAAGGCATGCTATACCCAAATAAGTAATTTCTTTTATGAAAAGTTCTAAAATAAATCATTACGAATAGGAGTGTAAATAAATAAAAATAAAACCCAAAAAGATCTTGGAAATCCCGACACTCTACGACAAGCCCAAAACCTTCTCTTCTACCTATTCCATTTGGGAGTGTAAGCCACATATTAAAGAGTTTTGCTTGAGGACAAGCAAAAGTTCAAGTGTGGGGGTATTTGATGTGTGTAAAATGCAACATATAAATTACATCAAATGAGGCATAAAACTAACCCTTTTTAAGTACTAATATTGGAAAAAGAGTGTTTTTGTCTTCCTTTTGTATTTTCAGGATTAAATGAGCTCAAAAACGCAAAAGAAGCAAAAAGACAGCTAAATCCAACATAAATACAAGGAAAGGAACATTAGTGGACTGCCCGACCCCTCAACAGCACCTTCCAAAGCAAAAAGGAGAAGACAGAAGGCTGAACACGCCCCGTGCTCAGCCAGCACGGGGCCATGCCCAAGAAGCAGCAGAAAAGACAAATCTATAGAAGCTTCTATTGCCCATCACGGGGCCGTGCTCAGCGGACACGGGGGCGTGTCGAAAGTACAGCAGGCGCATTTATTGTAATTGCGAATTACAATTAATGAGGAGAGAGATTGTCAGACGGACACGGGGCCGTGTCCAGCACTCTGTTCAGCCTATAAATAGGAGTGCTTGGATTCATTTCATCTCATCCCTTGGCACACCACCTCTCTCACACTTCATCCACCACCCACCACCATCACAACACCATCATCCACCACCATCATCCATTGTCCATCGTAGAGTGTGTGAGTCGTCTCGGGATCCAAGATTGATCGTAAGAGTTCTTGACAATCAAGGCCATGTTTGCCTAAGTCTCTTACATCACTTGGTGAAGACAAAGTGTCTAGTATAATACTTTTTATTTCTAATCTTTTGCACTTTTTATTTGGTTTTGTATTAATGACTTTAATAACTAGTTACTTATGTTGAAGGTGATCTTTCCTTATCGTTTGTCCGTGGTGTCTTGGCATTATTTTACTGTCTATATAAAATAAAGGATTTTCACCATTCATATCTCCACGGTCTATATGGAGGTATGTTGGCTACCGGGTAGGGGGTTAAGGGAACGGTTTGGTAAAGGTCTTGCCATTGTTCAGCGTTTAGAGGTCCTGCAATGGACCTGGGTCAAATTTAGTAGGACCTCCTTCAATACTTCACGGTATTGGATGGCGGGGGTCCAAACTCTTTGATCCCCTCATAAGTTAACTACTATTAATACTATAACCCGTCTATTTAGGACTGTATCCCTGCTGACTCAGACTACTTAGCCGAGGGTAACGTCACCGCCAAAAGCGGGGCCTACCACAATACTGCATTAATAACTTAATTCATTATCTTCCAATAATCCACCCTTTTAGGATTGTATCCCTGCTGACTCAAACTACTGGGGTGAGGGTAACGTCACCTTCAAAAGAGGGGCCTACTACAATAACTAAGATAATCTCTTAATTATGTGCAAAAGTGCGGAAATAATCAAAGGTTATACTAGATACGAGTCGGAACCAAGTGATTCATCTTGTCTATCAGTTTTTCTTTTATTTTTATTTTTCAGCATTTTAGTTAGTTTTTAATTTTCTTAGTTTAAAAACATTTTTCTAAACTTTTATTTTGGTTAGACGTTGAGGATAAACCGGTACTAAAAGCTCTTGTGTCCTTGGACGACCTCGGTATCTTACCAACGCTATACTACACTCAACGATGGGTGCACTTGCCCATATGTGTGTTTAGTGTTAGTGAAATATCGTGTTTTATAAATTTAAAACTTGGCTAAAATAAGTGTTAAAAAGGGCTTAAAATATACACCTAATATATATAACACTTCACACGCATCAGGTCATTCCTAAAACTCGCCATTTCCCCGGCAACGGCGCCAAAAACTTGACGTGTGCGTATATATACATAATTTTGCAATGAATTTACACACGATTTGGTTTTAAATTTATAAAAGTGATTATTACTTTTACATCAAAACACACACGAAAGAGGCAAGTGTACCCCGTCACATATGTAATAAAGTATTGGTAAGAACCAAGTATCGATCCAAGGAAATGGGCGGAGAAATAATACTAGACCTTTGTCACTAAACTAACGGTAAAAACATAAGTTTTGTTTGATTTTAAATAAACTAAAGTAAGCGTAAACAAATACATAATAAAAACATAATAGATAATAGATAAAAAGCCTTGCTTAATACACAACCACAGCATGTCAACTAAGTCAGTTTTGGCACTAGAAGCATTCGGTCAATTTTCCAATTTAAGACAATTAGTATCCCTTTCGGGAATCCTAACATGACAATCATTCGGAAAGCTAAAACGATAAACACACTTTAACCACCTAAAATTGTTCTTTAACGTGCAATTGATAAATGTCTATGAAAATCTCTTAAAAATAAGTTAGTCATCCGTTAGGAGTTTTCTAACCGCACTTAATCAAGGAAAGAGACACCGATAAACACAATGCAACCACCGAGACAAGCATAAACTAGATTAAATCACAACCGAGTTCATTTTACAAATCTTGCACAATAATTCACTAAGATAGCAATTTTGGCCTAAACTACTAACTAAGCTAACAAATCATGGCAAGAATTTATAACGACACCATCTAACCCGTTAAGGTCCTTACGTGACGGCAAGCTCTCTTGATTAACAATAATTACATTTTATTAAATCACTAATCATTTCTAATATCATGATGCATACATTTAAACCAAGCTAAACTAGTTAACCAAGTTCAAAGTTTACTAATACAAGATTAATTAAGCTTCATTTTTCAACTATATTAACTAACCAAGCATCAATCATCCAACATAATTACTTATAATCAAGAAATCAATATCAATAACAAGGTTGCAAACTAATCATCAAAGATTAACATAGAAAATACTTCAAAATGTCATTACAAACAAAGTTTAACATACTAATGGCTATAATCTAGCAAGGGATTGTTGTGTTTTTGCCCAAAGGCTACAATAATACATAAACAATAATCTGAATGCTTGAAAGATTAACAAAAACATGGAAAGATTAGAAAACCAAACCATAAACAAGCACTAGACTAAGGATCCGGATAGTAATGGAGCTAAACGGCACAATGTGGCTTGAATCCGGGTCAAAAGCAAAGCCTCCGGAGCCTGTAAATTCTCCTGTGAAGCTCCCAAATTTCCAGAATGTCGAACAGAATGTTTCTGTTCTGTTTTTATATTTTTTCGCTGTCGCACGGTCGTTCTTCATATGGCACGACCGTGCACTTTAAGCAATTATTGGGGATGGGTCACCATGCTGCATACGTCATCAGATCTTTGACCAGATTCGATATCGCACGACCGTTCTTCCTATGGAAACGTCGTTCATCACCGGGACTCTGTTGCACGAGTTGTTGCACTGGTGGTGCAGTTCCGAGAGTTTGGCTGATCTTCGGAGTCGCACGGTCGTTCTTCGGATGGCACGTCCGTGCGTCACCGGTCTGGCCTTGTTTACCTTGCACGCCTAGTCGCACTGCTCGTTCATTGCCGGACTAACCAACATCTGTCGGAGATGCACGGTCGTGCATCAGGTCGCACGACCGTTCCACAGGCCTAGGTCAGTTTCCTTAACAGAATGTCCGCAGCTTCGTCGTTTTGTCCGGAAAGTCCTCGTTTTTGCTATCATCTTGTCTGGTATGCTGTTTTAGGCCTGTAAACAGAAGTGTAGATATTTAAGTATCCGAATGACGGTTTTACGGCCAAAAACGCATAAAATAGGGGTAAAACGGGGGACTAAAATATGTGTAAATTAGCGAATATCACTTCTCCACTGAAACCAACGAGCACAGTGGACTTCGAAGTAATGTCCATCGGAGATACATTCATCCTCTTCAATGTTTCCAGCTGAATTATGTTGACAGAGCTACCATTATCCACTAATATCCTGCGTATAAAATGGTTAGCAACATATAATGTTATTACGAGAGCATCATGGTGAGGATCCTGAACAGTATCCCTGTCATCACTATCGAAAGTGATCACTTTATCGGTTGTAAGGGTAGTCATCCTGGCCGGTTTGTCTCCCCTTTCAGTCTTTGCTTCCTTTGCATGTCTCTTGGCCGCAGAATACGAAGTCCCACAAATGTCGGATCCCCCCAAAATAAAGTTAATTATTTTGGCATCTGCTGGGGGTGATGCTGCTCTTTCAGGATCCTTCTCAGGATCCTGCCCTTTATTCTTTTTTCTTCCCAGCAAATCCTTCAGGTATCCCTTGCTTAACAGGTAACTTATTTCTTTCCTTAGAGCAATGCAATCCTCGGTCACATGTCCGAAATCTTCATGGAAGGCACACCACTTGGATTTATCCTTCCAATCAGCTTTCTGCTGGTTCTTTCGAGGCCACCTAGCTTTGTCCCCTAAACCCTGCATAGCATACATTAACTCAGGTATATTAACAGAAAAGCAGTATTCAGATAATTCCGGATATTCTTCAGGATCCTCGTCTTCAACAGCATTCACTTTCTTGTTATCATTTCTACCATGTGGCTTGGAGCGATATGGTTTATACGAGGATTCTGATTTCCTGTTGGTCGATTCGTAGGTTGAGGTAGAATTCATCCTCTCTTGCATCTTTTTGTCATCTTCAAAACGGATATATCTCAAAGCCTTGTTACGAGCTTCGTCGAGATTCCTGCAGGGATTCATTACAAGATCCTGATAAAACTGAGAATCCTTTTGTAACCCCATCTTGAAAGCTTGCACAGCTGTTGCAACATCAAGATGTGGGATATCCAAGGAATCTCGACTGAACTTGTTCACATAATCCCTCAAGGATTCCTGAGGTCCTTGAGTTATCCTGTAAAGGTCACTGGTTAGTTTCTCAAAACTCCGACTACAAGAAAATTGACTGTTAAATAAATTAACCAAATGAGCAAACGAAGTAATTAAGTGAGGAGGAACATTCAACAGCCATTTTAAGGCTGATCCTGTCAAGGTAGAACCGAAACCCTTGCATAAGCATGCTTCCTTGAGATCTGGAGGGATAGGATTGATTTCCATCCTCTCCCTATACTGGGCAATATGCTCTTCAGGATCTGTAGTCCCATCATACAGTTTCATGTTGGGGGTCTGAAATCTTTTTGGGATTTCAGCATCACAGATAGGATATGCAAAGTGGGATATCCTGTGGCTGTCTTGAAATACTTCCGGAATTGGCTGGACCACTCCAGGTACACTGGATATCATGTCCTTCAATTTCTGGAGCTCCCTGGTAAATGTTGACGTCATACCTGCATCCTGCAAAGACCCATTGTTGTTAGTAGCAAGAATATTATTATTTGACACATTACCGGTCTGAGGATTCTGGCCATATCCTGGAACATATCCTGAACTCCTCACAGTTGACATCCTGACCGAGGAGGGTATCTCAGGGGTATGATTCTGAGAATGGCTTGGGACGATATTCCCCCTGTTATCCTCAGTGTAAACTGCGGAACTGAAGTTCAAAGCCCTAGGCTGTATAGGAGTGACAGTTTCTTCAGCAGGTCTACTTGGGCCAGATTTCAAGAGTTGTATTTCTCTCATCAGCATCCGATTAGTTTCCTGCTGCTACCTCATCTGTTCCTGTACACTACCAAACAAATTCAGAATTTCATCATTAGATGCCAAAACAGGACCGGATCCCTGGGTACTGGGAGCAGGGATCACATCCCGAGCTACATGACTTTCAGCTCCGTGTGATGAAGCTTGCATTCTCGGAGGAGGAGGCGGAAGCACCGAACCAATTGTTGCAGAGGTTGTAGCAGACATGGTGGAAGAGCTCATGTTCGATCTCGAGGCCATTGAAAACAATTTAGAAAAAAGTTTTGATAATAGAAAACCGAGTAATGATTTTACTAAAGTTTTTAGCAAAAATAGCACCACTTGCCCCACGGTGGGCGCCAAATTGTTTTGGTCAAAAATTACCGAAGCAATTTAGTGATCAAATTAGTTAAGTGAGGTAGTGTGCTAGAAATATGTATGAAAAATATATTAACCAAGTTGATTATGAAAACAGTTTCAGGATATGGCTCAAGATATAGAGCTGTATCTGTGATCAAACAATGAGCAAAAATGTAAAAGTTGACACGTGATGTACGAGGAAAGCCCTTGATCAATCTAGATCGCTGGCACAAAACCTCGGGAGCTGACAATCGCAGCTGCCTTGTTCTTCTATTGCTTTAAATATCAGGATACAGTGCAGGATGTGGTGCGGATCAACTATGTGTTACAATGTAATTCGAATACAAGTGTTGTGTGTAGTGTTTGCAGTGAGCTAGAGCAAAAGTGTTTGAAAGTGTGAAAGTTGCGTGCCTTAATCTGATCCGCCCTCATCTATTTATAGTAAAAGAAGTGTAACAAACTATCCTAATAAACCGGGATCCGGCGAATATTCCCCACTCGAACGTTGTAGACCTGGTCTTTCGGGTTCAACGTCTCTCCCATAACAAATACGCCCGAGTCTTGAGGAGAAGAAGTCCATCTGACCGTTAGTAACCCCCAGCCTTTAACCTGCACGTGGTTAATTCAATCAACCTCAGGATATCGCTCAGCAATATCCCAGTCCAGTATCCTGGTCACAAATAAACAATTAAAAGCAGGATATTAGTCAAGATATATACGCTCAGAAAATGACCCATAACAATCTTGTTCGAGGATTCTGCTTGTCCATTTGCTTGAGGATGTACCGGAGTAGACGTGATCATTTTAATTCCCCAACTCTTGCAAAAGTCAGTAGTCCTTTTACTTATAAATTGAGATCCATTGTCACAAATTATCTCAGCTGGTACTCCAAACCAAGTCAGGATATTCCTTTTTATGAAGGATACCACTTCTTGATCTCTAACCTGAACAAATGCTTCTGCTTCAACCCACTTGGAGAAATAATCCGTCATTGCCAACATGAAAACCTTTCCTCCTGGAGCCTTTGGAAGCTTTCCCACTATATCCATCCCCCATTTCATAAATGGCCAAGGGGAAACAATAGGATACAGTGGTTCAGCAGGCTGATGTAATATATTACTATGTCTTTGACATGCGTCACATCTTCGAGCATATTCTGCAGCATCTTTTCTCATCGTTGGCCAATAATATCCTGTCCTTAATACTTTTGAGAATAACGACCTGCCCCCAGTATGGTTACCACAATCCCCTTCGTGTATATCCTGAAGCACGTCTTTGGTTTCGGGATCCTCCAAGCACCTCAGATATGGTCCTGCAGGAGATTTCTTATACAAAACATTATTTATAATAGTGAATCATGATACCTTCATTCTAAAGGCCTTAGGATTCTCATTCTTTGGGATGTGTCCTTCCTTGAGATATCTCATGATTGGAGCCGTCCAGGACTTAGGATCCTCCTCGGGATACTCGTCGTCAGGATCCTGAATACTTATTACTTCCTTATCCTGAGGATTCGTCGCAGGATATAGAATATGTAATACTGGTATTCGGGTTCCTTCTGGTATCCTGACCGATGATCCCAGATTTTCCAAGGCATCAGCTTCAGCATTATCCTCTCTTGGTACCTGTTTAAGTGTAAAAATATCGAAATATCCTGCTAATTTTTTGAGAATTTCGAGATACTCGATTAACTTCTCTTCTTTAACTACATAGGTTCCATTAAAATGATTAGTGATTAACAAAGAATCAACATATACTTGCAAATTCTTGATACTCATATTTTTAGCCAACTCTAATCCTGCAATCAAAGCCTCATATTCTGCCTCATTATTAGTAGCAGGAAATTCACACCTAATAGCCTGGGGTAATATGTCCCCCTGTGGCGATTTTAGTAGTATACCTAGATCGACACCTCTTACATTAGATGCACCATCAGTATACAAAGTCCAGCATTCTAAGTTTCCTCCTAGCTGCTGTACTTCTAGGTCTACTTCATTTTGAACGTCACTACTGAAATCAGCCACAAAGTCAGCTAAAGCCTGAGATTTTATGGCATTTCTAGGTTCAAACACTAAGTCATAAGCACTTAATTTCACTGACCACTTGGCCATCCTGGCTGACATCTCGGGTTTCCTAAGCACGTTCTTAACAGGATAGTTGGTTTTAACGTGAATCCTATGCGTCTCAAAATAATGTCTAAGTTTTGTTGATGCCATAACTAGGGCTAATATCAGTTTTTATAGATGAGAATTGTTATGGGTGAAATTCTGAGCCCATATCCTGGAAAATATCTTGACATATATCTTGGTTATATAGTATCTGTTTACATCCGGGATGCTGATTCAGGATATTGGTAACATCCTGAATCGTATCCTCAGGATTACTAACGGATTATGTGCAGGTACGTGGGTTAGAAGCTATCAACGTTCACGAAGACTCATTCCGCGGAAGACTCGGTCCAAGTCGTTCAAATGAAGACGTTGAAGCCGTATTACTCGGTCAATGACGTTCACAATGGAATATTCGGAGTACCCTATATTTGTAGGGATTATTGTTTGTAATTCATTACTATAAATAGGTGGGTATACCAGATTGAATAGGACATCACATTCACACTCGCTACACTCTAACACTTGCTCTTAAGCAATTCTCACTTTCATACAAAGGCATTGTAACACTTAGCGATCTGGTCTATATCCTGCACTGTATCCTGACATTTAAAGTAATAAGAAGAACAAGGCAGCTGCGATTGTCAGCTCCCGAGGTTTTATGCCGGCGATCTAGATTGATCAAGGGCTTTCCTCGTACATCTCGTGTCATTTACTTTACTTTTGCTCATAGTTTGATCATAGATACAGCTCAATATCCTGAGCCGTATCCTGAATACTGATTTTCTAAATAACTCAACAAGCATATTTTCTATACACTTTCTAGCACACTACCTCACATTACTAATTTGATCACTAAATTGCTTCGGTAATTTTTGACCAAAACAATTTGGCGCCCACCGTGGGGCAAGTGGTGCTCTCTTTACTAAATTTTTTTGTCAAATCGCTAATCGGTTTTCTATTTTCAAAACTTTTTGCCACATTGTCCATAATGGCCTCAAGATCAAACATGAGTTCCTCTACTGTGTCTGCTATGACTTCTGCTACTACCGGTTCGGTGCTTCCACCACCTCCTCCAAGGATGCCAGCCTCTACACGACCTCAGGATATTATCCCTACCCGCAGTGTTCAGGAATCTGCTCCCGTTTTAGCTTCTAACGATGAAATTTTAACCTTATTTGGAAGTGTGCAGGAACAAATGAGGCAGCAACAGGAAACAAACCAAATGCTTTTAAGGGAAATACAACTCCTGAAGTCTGCCTCGAGCAGATCTGCTGAGGATATTGTCACTCCATTACATCCCAGAACGTTGAACTTCAGTTCAGCTGTGTATACTGAGGATAACAGGGGGAATATTGTGCCCAGCCTTCCTCAGAATCATACTCCTGAAATACCCTCCTCGGTCAGGATGTCGACCATAAGGAGCTCAGGATATGCTTCAGGATATGGGCAAAATCCTCCAACGGGTAACGTGTCAAATAATAATAATACTCATGCTACTAACAATAGTGGATCTTTGCAGGATACAGGTGTGACATCGGCGCTTACTAGGGAACTTCAGAAGTTGAAGGACATGATATCTAGTGTGCCCGGGGTGGTCCAGCCGATCCCGGAAGTGTCCCAAGACAGCCAAAAGATATCTCGTTTTGCATATCCTATCTGTGATGCTGAGATCCCAAAGAGATTCCAAACCCCCAACATGAAGCTTTACGACAGAACTACGGATCCTGAGGAGCATATTGCTCAGTATAGGGAAAGGATGGAGATTAACCCTATCCCTCCAGATCTCAAGGAAGCATGCTTGTGCAAGGGTTTTGGTTCAACCTTGACAGGATCAGCCTTGAAATGGCTCTTGAATGTTCCTCCACATTCGATTACATCTTTTGCTCACTTAGTAAATTTATTTAATAGTCAGTTTTCTTGTAGTAGAAGTTTTGAAAAATTAACAAGTGATCTCTACAGGATAACACAGGGGCCCCAGGAATCCCTTAGGGATTATGTGAACAAGTTCAGCCGGGAATCCCTAGACATTCCTCATCTTGATGTTGCAACAGCTGTGCAAGCTTTCAAGATGGGGCTGCAAAAAGATTCTCAATTTTATCAAGACCTTGTAATGAACCCATGCAGGAACTTGGATGAAGCTCGGAACAGGGCCCTAAGATATATTCGGTTGGAGGATGACAGAAAGATGCAAGAAAGGATGAACTCATCTAACACTTATGAGTCAACTAACAGGAAGTCAGAATCCTCATTCAAATCATATCGGCCTAAGCCATATGGTAGAAATGAAAACAAGAGAGTGAATGCTGTCGAAGACGAGGATCCTGAAGAGTATCCTGAATTATCTGAATATTGCTTTTCTGTTAACATTCCTGAATTGATGTATGCCATGCAGGGTCTAGGAGACAAGGCTAGATGGCCTCGAAAGAATCAACAAAAAGTCGATTGGAAAGACAAATCAAAATGGTGTGCTTTCCACGAAGATTTCGGACATATGACTGAGGATTGCATCGCTTTAAGGAAAGAAATAAGCTATCTTCTAAGCAAGGGATATCTGAAAGATCTCTTGGGAAGAAATAAGAATAAGGGTCAGGATACTGAGAAGGATCCTGAGCGAGCAGCATCACCTCCCGCGGATGCCAAGATAATCAACTTCATTTCGGGAGGATCCGACATTTGTGGGACTTCGTATTCGGCAGCAAAGAGACATGCAAAAGAAGCTAAGGCCGAAAGGGGAGATAAACCTGTCAGGATGACTACCCTCACAACTGACAAAGTGATCACATTTGATGCTGATGACAGGGATACTATCCAGGATCCTCACCATGATGCTCTGGTAATAACATTATATGTGGCTAACCATTTTGTACGCAGGATATTGGTCGATAATGGCAGCTCCGTCAACATAATCCAACTAGAGACGCTGAAAAGAATGAATGTATCTCCAATGGATATCACTTCAAAGTCTACCGTGCTTGTTGGGTTCAGCGGAGAGGCTAGAAACACACTGGGAGAGATAAAGTTGCCAGTGTACGTTGAAGGAGTCAACTCGATACAACGTTTCTGTGTGATGGATTCTCTATCCTGCTATAACATCATACTGGGAAGACCGTGGATTCACGATATGAAAGATGTGCCATCAACATATCACCAATGCATCAAGATACCTACCCCTTGGGGGGTTGTCAAAGTTGATAGTGATCAGCAGGAGGCGAAAGAATGCTACTCATCCTCGATGAAATCCTCAACCAAGCCTAGTGCAGCATAGCAATTAAAGACGCGGGTGTGACACCTGTGTCACTTCAACCATCAAACAAATTCCAAACCAATGAAATATTGTATTTCATACTTGGGATTTGTAAAAATATGTGTATCGTTTACACATATCAACTCTTGTTCGATTTCAAGCTTTAAATCGTTTTCTGGAGGGTTATACGCGCACTGATGCGTAAATATAACCAGTTTAATGCAACGAACACTCCGGAATAGCAAAATAGGCTTAACATACCTTAAGTAACCTTTACATAACTTAGAAATAAGTTTTGAAGGCTTTGGTATGGCAAAATCTAGTTTATTCGCTTAGAGGGACTAAATTTGACAAACTGCGAAAGTATGCCGATTTAAACTGTAACGAACATTCCGGAACATGACCATAAGTTAAAAATACCATAAATATCCTTTATATAGCTTAGAAATAGGCTTTGAGGGGTTCGGTGTGCTAAAATAAACTTTTGGGTCATTCAGGGACTAAAAGCGTCAAAAAGTGCACAAGTTTGCATTTTCGAGCATAACTTACGTTCTGAATACATCCGGACATCCAAAAATTTATGTAAGCACTAAAATATTTTATTTTAGTGTTTGGCACAAGAAAAATCCATTCGTTTCGTCATTTGGATCGTTTTTCGCGCTTATGCGCATTCCGTCGTAATTAAGCGAACATCGCGTTCGTACGACCAAACGAACTGACATCCGACATATTTTTGAGCATGTTTCATGTCCACAATGTTTAGGCATCATTTTAGGGCCTTAAAGTTGGCTTTACGGGCCTTAGAAGTGTCGGGAATGGCCTTAAACACGTGCAGGGGCTGAAACTGTCATTTTTGAAAGTTATATGCTGATCAGAAGGGCCATGCGGCCCGCATTAGATTTGTCTGATCCTGAAGCGGGCCGCCTCAGCCTCCCAGAACAGATCAGAACGAACAGTCAGCATATTCCAGCTGTTTTAACCACAACCACACACTCACAACTGCACATTCAGCTCATTTAGACCCATTTTTAGCTACCATGAGTTTCCGATAAGTGTACGCATGAGATTCGAGCACGGTTTCCATGAAACGATCTTAACGGTTACCCGAAAACTATAAATACCCCACCCCACAACTTCAAAAACCACTAGAATTTTGATCTTAGAAACTCTAAGTTGAAACCATTGTTTCATACCTGAGATTCTTGGATCGAGATTAGCATTCGGGGACCCTTCGTAAGTATTCTTTCGTTCTTTTCTTTCTTTTATTGCTTTTCGAGTCAGAAAGTCAAACTTTGTTTGACTTTCAGCGTTGACCAGCTTATGGTCAATGCGAAGTTCGTTTGAACTTCGCAACGTGAGTGTAATCACGTTGGTTATAGTCCCTTGGGACTATGCCTACTGATTACCACGTTGTCTAGGGTCGTAGGGTAAGCGATCTAATAAATCGCTTATACCTCGAACCCGACCCATTTGGTCGATCATTAGGATCCAACCAAATACATTAGGTGACCATAGTAGGTAGGGAATAACCTTCCGAGGTTATACCCTATGGTCACATCGTTTGAGTAGTTGTATGATAGGTAGTTTATATGCCTTGGGTAAATTACCAAAATACCCTTTTCATGTATAATTGGTAATTAAGCATATGTAACCTAAACTTTTGTCACATAACTGATTATGTAACATGTTTAGGCATATAACACTTGTCGTAGGACTAGTTAGACGGTCCGAACGCGTTTCACGCGAACGACGCGTGAAAGTAGCATAAGCTACCTAAACGGGTCGTAATGGGTCGTAAGCATTTAGATTAAGGTTTCATTTAGTATGTAGGCTTTATTAAACCATATGACACGAGTCTCTATACTCGTTTGGTTTACGAACCCTCATTCTATCAGATCTTCCGATTTAGGTCCGGTTAATTAACATAGTTACCTATATTAGGTGCCGTTTGATATCCGTGATCTCTAGCATTGTTTGGTTGTCACTCAAGGACTACTGAGCATTCTCAAGTGAGTACATAGACCCCTCTTTTACTGTTTTCCAAACTGTTTTGGGGTGAAACACATGTGCCTACTTGTTACATTCATGTTTTCCCGTTTTCACATCATATACCTGCTATGTTCGTTAGTACATTATAGTACATCGTTTTACATTACATTTTATGCTATGTATGTCCATTGTGTGCATACTTAGTACATCGTTTTACATTACATTTTTGAACCGTTTATAACAATTTGACTATGTGAACCGTTTATAACTATTTGACTATGTGAACCGTTTGTATCTGTGAACCGTTTGTATCTGTGAACCGTGTGAACCGTATTTGACCATACATAAACATTTCTACAATTGTTAAACATTACATCTTGTTGGTTTGGTTTGAGTAAGTGATTTAAGTAACGAGGCGTGTGTAATATGATACAAGCATGGTGGATACGCCGCAGGTACTTCCTATATATAAGTGTTTGTATGGTATTACATATCGTAGCGTTATTTAAATCATTTCAGTTTGAGACATATAACATTATATACAAATAACATACTTTTCACAATACATTGTTTTACAAGCAACTTATCTTATGCAAACTCATTTTACAATGGTTATTCATTTAACCATACATTATTCTCTTATTTATACATATCATCTGATCTTATCGTTTTTCAAATGATTTACAAAACAAAGCAAATTACAAGGTTCATGACTAAACATTTTCTCAAACATAAGTCATGAAACCTATTTTCACAAAACCTATGTATCTCACAGGCATTTTTATGCTGACGTACCTATTTTCACATGTGTTTTTCAGGAGCTGTTGCATAAGATGATCAAGATACACATAGGCAGACTTGGGCTTTAGTGACAATAAAAGATGCAAGACTAGTTAATTATGTTGTATTTCTTTGTTTGTTAAGACATTGTAACACTTTTAATCAATAAAATGAAACTTCAATTGCCATGGATTTGAAACAATTAATTCTGTTACAACACTCCCCGACATTTCCGCCACGTTTTGTATGTTCTACGTGGTCGGGGTGTGACAGCGGTCCCAGGATATCATGGAGGATCCGGAGCAGGATGTAAAGAAAATTATCTTGGACCAGGATAACCCCGATATTTCGGTGCTCGTAGGAACCAATATCCCTCAGGATATTGAAGAACAATTAATTAACTTTTTGAAATGCAGGATGTCAACGTTTGCATGGAAGCATGAGGATATGACAGGCATATCCAAAGACGTCATCACTCACAAGCTTGGAATTGATAAATCATTCAAGCATGTTCAACAAAAAAGAAGGAAGTTTGCTCCTGAGCGGAATACGATTATTCAAGAGGAAGTTGAGAGATTATTGAAGTCCAGGATGATCAGAGAGGTTAAGTTCCCAAGGTGGCTAGTAAACGTGGTTGTGGTACAGAAGAAAAACGGGAAATGGAGAGTTTGTGTAGACTACACAGACTTGAACAAAGCTTGTCCTAAAGACCCATTTCCTCTTCCCCACATTGATGCAATGGTAGATGCCACTGTCGGGCATGAAATGCTGACCTTCATGGACGCATCCTCAGGATTTCAACAGATCCAAATGGAGCCTTCTGACCAGGAGGATACTGCCTTCATGACACCAACAGGTATTTATTGTTATACAGCTATGCCTTTTGGTTTGAAAAATGCAGGTGCAACATACCAAAGATTGGTAAACATGATGTTCAAAGACAAACTGGGGGACACCATGGAGGTGTACATCGACGATATGGTGGTAAAGTCAAAGAAAGCTCAGGATCACCTCCAGGATATTAAAGGAGCGTTTGATATCTTGGATCAGTATAACATGAAGCTGAATCCTGCTAAGTGCCATTTTGGAGTGGGGGCAGGAAAATTCCTAGGATATATGGTGACCAAAAGAGGAATAGAAGCAAGCCCGGAGCAGATTAAAGCCATCTTGGATATTAAATCGCCCTCAAATATGAAGGATGTTCAACGATTAACAGGGCGAGTGGCAGCATTAAATAGATTTATCTCAAGATCCTCAGAAAAATGCAAAGACTTTTATGATATCCTGAAGAAGAACAAGAAATTCGAATGGGGTGAGAAGCATGAAGCGGCCCTACAGGATTTAAAGCAATATCTTTCAACCGCACCTCTACTGATGAAGCCCGAGAATGGTGAACCATTATCCCTATACCTCGCGGTATCAGGGAATGCTGTAAGTGTCATCCTTGTAAAGGACCATGAAGGTCTGCAATATCCTGTTTATTATGTTAGTAAAAGCTTGTTAGATGCTGAAACTAGATATTCTCATTTAGAAAAATTGATACTAGCATTAGTTATGGCATCAACAAAACTTAGACATTATTTTGAGACTCATAGGATTCATGTTAAAACAAATTATCCTGTCAAAAATGTGCTTAGGAAACCAGAGATGTCAGGCAGGATGGCTAAGTGGTCAGTGAAGTTGAGTGCTTATGATTTAGTATATGAACCTAGGAATGCCATAAAGTCTCAGGCTCTAGCTGACTTTGTAGCTGATTTTAGTAGTGACATTCAGGATGAGGTAGACCTAGAAGTTCAACAGTTAGGAGAATCCTCAGGATCCTGGACATTATATACTGATGGTGCATCTAATATAAGAGGAGTAGGATTAGGAATACTACTAAAATCGCCACAGGGGGACATATTACTCCAGGCTATTAGGTGTGAATTTCCTGCTACCAATAATGAAGCAGAATATGAGGCTTTAATTGCAGGATTAGAGTTGGCTAAGAACATGAGTATCAAAAATTTACAAGTATATGTTGACTCTTTGTTAATTACTAACCATTTTAATGGATCCTATGCAGTTAAGGGTGAGAAATTGATTGAATATCTTGATATTCTCAAAAAATTAGCAGGATATTTCGATGTTTTTACACTTGAACAGGTACCAAGGGAGGATAATGCTGAAGCGGATGCCTTAGCAAATTTGGGATCATCGATCAGGGTACCTGGAGGGACCCAAATACCAATATTACATGTCATATATCCTGCAACGAATCCTCAGGATAAAGAAGTAGCGGGTATTCGGGATCCTGGAGTGGAATATCCTGAACAGGATTCTAAATCCTGGACGGCTCCAATTGTTAAATATCTCAAAGAAGGATGCATTCCCGGAAGTGAAAATCCTAAGGCATTTAGGATGAAGGTATCACGGTTCACTATTATAAATAATATTTTATACAAGAAATCTCTTGCAGGACCATATTTAAGGTGCTTGGAGGATCATGAAGCCAAAGAAGTACTTCAGGATATACATGAAGGGGATTGTGGTAATCATACTGGGGGCAGATCATTGTTCCCGAAAGTATTAAGGACAGGATATTATTGGCCAACGATGAGGAAAGATGCTGCAGAATATGCTCGAAGATGTGATGCATGTCAAAGACATAGTAACATACTACATCAACCAGCTGAACCATTATATCCTGTAGTGTCCCCTTGGCCATTCATGAAGTGGGGGATGGATATAGTAGGGAAGTTACCAAAAGCTCCGGGAGGAAAAGTCTTTATGGTAGCTATGACGGATTATTTCTCCAAGTGGGTAGAGGCTGAAGCATTTGTCCAACTTAGAGACCAGGAAGTAGTATCCTTCATAAAGAGGAATATCCTGACTAGGTTTGGGGTACCAGCTGAGATCATTTGTGATAATGGGTCCCAGTTTATAAGCAAAAGGACTACTGACTTTTGCAAAAGTTGGGGAATCAAAATGATCACATCTACTCCAGTACATCCTCAAGCGAACGGACAAGCTGAATCTTCAAACAAGATAATAGTCAATAACTTAAAGAAGAGACTTGGAGCCAAAAAAGGAAGATGGGCGGAAGAGTTACCCTTTGTTTTATGGGCTGATAGGACAACGGTAAAGAATGCAACCGGCCAAACCCCGTTTTCCTTGGTATTTAGAGCGGAGGCAATGATTCCAACAGAAATGACGATACCTACTGCAAGATCCATGCTACAGGATCCTGAACAGAATCCTGAACTCTTATGTCAGGATTTGGATACTATAGACGAAAAAAGAGATGCAGCAAGGCTAAGGATGGCAGCATATCAACAAAGAATATCCAGAGCATATAATAAGAATATAAGGACTAGAAGATTTCGAGTTGGTGATTGGGTGTTAAGGAAGGCTTTTCAAAATACCACTAATCCTGCTGATGGCAAGCTAGCTCCGAAATGGGAAGGACCTTATGAAGTCGAGTCAGAAGCTGGGAAAGGAGCATATCGACTCAAAAATATGGAAGGGGATATGCCACCAAGATCCTAGAATGCAATACATTTAAAGCTCTATTTCAAGTAAGAGTAGAATTTATTTTCTATCTCGGAATGGTATGTATTCTATTTTTAAATATATTTGTTTATTGTCTTGAACCTAATACTGACTTAAGCATCGGAGGGGTGTTAGCCAAGCTAACACCCACCTTAGTTTACAATTGTTTTGCAGGATATGTTTCAGGATATAGCTCCAGGATATATACTCAGGATAACTCGAAAGATTAGAGGATTGGCCCCCTCTCTCACGTTTAAGGGATCCTGGTCCCTTCAAAGGTTTAAAGGTATTCACCTTTCTTTCGATTTGGGTTTAAACACCTCGCCTGGAGCACAAGTTATCTAGGTATAGTTCAAGGTAGCGGGACCAGTTCATGTAAAAGTGGCTGACAATTTCGTTACTGTTGGCTATATCCTGGATCCTAAAGGTATATGAGGATTGATCACCCTCTCTCACGAAAGAGTATTTTCATACTCTCTAAGGTTTAAAGGTTTTCACCTTTCTAAGAATTGGAGTTTATACACTCTCGCCTGTAGCGCATGAAATTTAGGGTTTATCCCCAGATATCAGGGTTTATCCCCAGTATGCTAAGGATTCATTTCAGGATATCAGGGGTTCTGCCCTTGGGTATTCGGAATTTATTCAAATCGAAGTATGAATATATTTGCATTTCTGTATCAAACACAGGGGACATACATTATACTGTTCAAAGGATGGATCCAAGTTCATAAGTATGCACTGGGGACAAAACTTATAATGAAGGATTAAAATTGATTCCGTAAGAATCTCTGGTATGATCTCTCCTTTTTATTTGGACAATTTATAGGTTGTATTCTAATATCCTTATCAAGATATCTTTCAGGATACCTTCCAAGATACATTTATAATATATATTCCTAAAAATGTACAAACCAAACAGTTTTCACAAATACGATTTTCATATCAATGACAACAATAATAAAGTCAAAAGAGAAGTTATATTATTAACATAACAAAAGATGTGCTCTTAGTTTCACCTCAAAACAAGGCCCATCCACTAAGAGCACTAATAGTTTCTTACCATATTTACCCAACAGTTGAAGGTTTCATCTCAAACCGAGACCCATCCGCCTCCAACTGTTGTATTGTTCACAAAAGCATGCAGGAAATATAAATTGTTCAGGTGCAGAAAAGTAAAGTGCAGAAAAGTAAATTGTTTTAGGACTACAGATCAACATTCAAATTTAAAAAGGTGGGCTCTGGCCTTGGCACGTATATCCGTCATCGCCCACCTAAATGCCCTCACACAGCGGCATCTCCTCCAACCTTCACAGACTTCTCAGCACCAGCATCCTGACCAGCATCTTGAGCAGCATCCTCACCAATGTTCATCCCAGCATCAGCTCCAGCATCCTTCTTGTCTCCAGCCTGGACCACCACCTCTGCTAACTTAGAAGACTCACCAGCTTCAGCAGGAAGTGGCACAGCTTTGCCTCCGAGCTCCTTTAACTTGGCCACCCAGGATTCAACTGGCCAAGATGGACAAACAAGGCCCGTCTCCTTGGCCTCGTAGGCCATCTTGATGCGTACTTGTAACAGGGAGACGATAGCAGAAGCCTTGATTCCCTCCCGGAAATTGACCAAGGCTTGATCATGATCCATTTGAACGGTGGTGAGTTTGACCTCAGCGTCTTGGGTGACCTTCTTCAGCAGGCTTTCGTAGTGCCGGGTCTTCGCTTCAGCAATGGCACCCTGGTCAGCAACGGTGCTTTCGAGCTGTTTGATCCTGGCTTCATGGAGTGCTACAGTACCACAAGCGTCATTGTACAAGTGGAGCAAATGCTGGAGGCCCTGCACATCAATTACAGGTATAAAGTTAGAATATATGTGCAGGATATACATGAAGGATATGCGTCAGGATATTACCTTGTTAAGGAAGGATGTCATTGGCTCTAAGGAATCAGAGAAGCTGAGTTCGGCATAGGAGAACCCTTCTGAACCTGGAGCACTGACTTCAAGACCCTTCCTCTTTTTCGCTGTGGAAGCACGGGTTCTTGGATTGGCCTTGGGAGCCGGGAGTGGCTTGGAGCTAGTAGCAGCAGGAGTCTCCTTCTTGACTGTGGCTGGAGTTGGATAGCTGTCGAGTTCATCAAGGTCTAGATAGACTGGAACTTTGCTGGAATCTGCACACAGGGAGTAAAATTCTAAATCTCTCCTAAGAATATCAAATAAAAACATGTGTGTACAGGATATCTTGCAGGATTCTTACCAGACATGTTTGCGCTTGAAAGAGGGCTTGGAGTTGGTGGAGATGGATCAAAGCTTCTCTCTGTTTCTGAAAGCAGTCTGATGGCGTCTATTCTTTTTTGAGAATCAGCAAGGGGAGGTGCGATCTTCCTGAAATCAGCTGCATACACAAACAGAGAAAATGAAATTCATTAGCTCAGGATATGAGACAGAATAAGAGACAGGATCATTCTTAAACCCTAAGTCCTACCCTTTCTCAACCATCTCATCGGATAATCCGTTCCACCAGGGATTGAATCCCTTTTTACAAAGAAAAACTTGGATTGCCAACCATCCTCGTTTCTGGTGGCACGAAGTATCAATGGGTCACCGGAAGTAGAATAAAATAGGAATCTAGATGAGCCATGGCATCTAAGCTTGTAGGCTAAAGGGAGATCATGGACGGAAAGGTCAGGTATATGGTTTCTCTTGATTTGGTCAAGAACAGACAAAACACGCCAGAGCATTGGCATGGTTTGGCTGAAAGAAATTTTGGTGATATTAAAGAACTCGGTGATGAAGTCCGGAAAGGGGAATCGTAACCCTAAGGTAAAGGGGAAGGCATTGAAACATATCCACTCGTTGGAAACCATATCTGACCGGATTTCTCTATCAAAGGGTCGGAATATAGTTCCTTCCGGAAAGATACCAGAGGATTTCAAAGCTGACAGGTGGGCACTGTCAAAGGTGCATGTCTCATTCTCCGGTTCTTGGAGAAGATTCTGTTGGATGAATGTGGGAGCCGAGTCACCTGAACTAGACCTTGTTTGCCTGGGCATTTGGTCGCCTGAATTTTTCGCCGGAGAAAGATGATAAAGATGAATGTGAAGATGAGGGAGAGAATATTACCTTTTTCCTTGTCGATTGTGATTAAAAAAGGAGATGAGGATGAGAAGATATAGGGCATGATGAGTAAATATAGGCCGGGTGGTTGAAAGCTGTCACATCGATGGTCTTATCTCTTAATTACCTCGGCAACCGTGAAAAATGTAACCGTTAGTGCAGGATATCAAACGGTAACATTTTTGGGGACAATTGTTATGGGTGAAATTCTGAGCCCATATCCTGGAAAATATCTTGACGTATATCTTGGTTGTATAGTATCTGTTTACATCCGGGATGCTGATTCAGGATATTGGTAACATCCTGAATCGTATCCTCAGGATTACTAACGGATTATGTGCAGGTACGTGGGTTAGAAGCTATCAACGTTCACGAAGACTCATTCCGCGGAAGACTCGGTCCAAGTCGTTCAAATGAAGACGTTGAAGCCGTATTACTCGGTCAATAACGTTCACAATGGAATATTCGGAGTACCCCATATTTGTAGGGATTATTATTTGTAATTCATTACTATAAATAGGTGGGTATACCAGATTGAATAGGACATCACATTCACACTCGCTACACTCTAACACTTGCTCTTAAGCAATTCTCACTTTCATACAAAGGCATTGTAACACTTAGCGATCTGGTCTATATCCTGCACTGTATCCTGACATTTAAAGTAATAAGAAGAACAAGGCAGCTGCGATTGTCAGCTCCCGAGGTTTTATGCCGGCGATCTAGATTGATCAAGGGCTTTCCTCGTACATCTCGTGTCATTTACTTTACTTTTGCTCATAGTTTGATCATAGATACAGCTCAATATCCTGAGCCGTATCCTGAATACTGATTTTCTAAATAACTCAACAAGCATATTTTCTATACACTTTCTAGCACACTACCTCACATTACTAATTTGATCACTAAATTGCTTCGGTAATTTTTGACCAAAACAAGAATATCTAGTTTCAGCATCTAATAAACTTTTACTAACGTAATAGACAGGATACTGCTGACCTTCATGATCCTTTATAAGGACAACACTTACTGCATTCCCTGACACTGCAAGATATAGGGATAATGGTTCGCCATCCCCGGGCTTCATTAATAAGGGTGCAGTTGAAAGATACTGCTTCAAATCCTGCAAGGCTGCTTCATGCTTTGCTCCCCATTCGAACTTCTTATTCTTCTTGAAGATATCGTAGAATTCCTTGCACTTTTCCGAGGATTTTGAAATAAATTTGTTCAACGCTGCTACTCGACCTGTTACCGTTGAACATCTTTCATATTCGAAGGTGATTTTATATCCAAGATAGCTTTAATCTGCTCCGGGCTTGACTCTATCCCTCTTTTGGTCACCATATATCCTAGAAACTTTCATGCCCCCACTCCGAAATGGCACTTAGCATGATTCAGTTTCATGTTATATTGATCCAGGATATCAAACGCTCCCTTAATATCCTGGAGGTGATCCTCAGCCTTTTTAGATTTTACCACCATATCGTCAACATATACCTCCATGGTGTCCCCCAGCTTGTCTTTAAACATCATGTTTACCAACCTCCGGTATGTTGCACCTACATTTTTCAAACCAAAGGGCATAGCAGTATAACAATAAATACATGTGGGTGTCATGAAAGCAGTATCCTCCTGATCAGAGGGTTCCATTTGGACTTGCTGAAATCCTGAAGAGGCATCCATGAAGATTAACATCTCGTGGCTGGCGGTAGCATCTACCATTGAATCAATATGAGGTAGAGGAAACGGGTCTTTCGGACAGGCTTTGTTTAAGTCTGTGTAGTCTACACAAACTCTCCACTTCCCATTTTTCTTTTGTACCATGACTACATTCGCAAGCCATTTAGGAAACTTCACTTCTCTAATCATCTTGCTCCTTAGTAGTCTTTCAACTTCCTCTTGGATGATCACATTTCGCTCCGGAGCAAATTTCCTTCTCTTTTGTTGGACGAGCTTGAATGACCTGTCAATACCGAGCTTATGTGTTATAATATCCTTGGAAATACCTGCCATATCCTCGTGCTTCCATGCGAATGTTGACATTCTGCATTTCAAAAAATTAGTCAATTGATTTTCAATATCCTGGGGGATATTGGTTCCTACGAGCACCGAGATATCCGGATTATCCTGATCCAGGATAATTTTCTTTACATCCTGCTCCGAAGCTTCCAGGATATCCTGGGCCTGCATCTTTAATTGCTATGCTGGATTAGGCTTGGTTGAGGATTTCATTGAGGATGAGTAGCATTCCTTCGCCTCCTGCAGATCAATATCAACCTTGACAACCCCCCAAGGGGTAGGGATCTTGATGCACTGATGATAAGTCGATGGCACAGCCTTCATATCATGGATCCATGGCCTGCCTAGTATGATGTTATAGCAGGATAGGGAGTCCATCACACAGAAACGTTGTATCAAGTTGACCCCTTCAACATATACTGGTAACTTTATCTCCCCTATGGTATTCCTAGCTTCCCCACTGAAGCCAACGAGCACGGTGGATTTCGAAGTAATGTCCATCGGAGATACATTCATCCTCTTCAATGTTTCCAGCTGAATTATGTTGACAGAGCTGCCATTATCCACTAATATCCTGGGCACAAAATGGTTAGCAACATATAATGTTATTACGAGGGCATCATGGTGAGGATCCTGGACAGTATCCCTGTCATCACTGTCGAAAGTAATCACTTTGTCAGTTGTGAGGGTAGTCATTCTGGCTGGTCTGTTTCCCCTTTCAGTCTTAGCCTCCTTTGCATGCCTCTTGGCCGCAGAATATGAAGTCCCACAAATGTCGGATCCTCCTGAAATAAAGTTAATTATTTTGGCATCTGCTGGGGGTGAAGCTGCTCACTCAGGATCCTTCTCAGGATCCTGCCCTTTATTTTTCTTTCTTCCCAACAAATCCTTCAGATGTCCCTTGCTCAATAGGTAGCTTATTTCCTTTCTTAGAGCAATGCAATCCTCAGTCACATGTCCGAAATCTTCATGGAAGGCACACCATTTGGATTTATCCTTCCAATCAGCTTTTTGTTGATTCTTTCGAGGCCACCTAGCTTTGTCTCCTAAACCCTGCATAGCATACATTAACTCAGGTATATTAACAGAAAAGCAATATTCAGATAATTCAGGATATTCTTCAGGATCCTCGTCTTCAACAGCATTCACTTTCTTGTTGTCATTTCTGCCATATGGCTTGGAGTGATACGGTTTATACGAGGATTCTGATTTCCTGTTGGTTGATTCATAGGTTGAGGTAGAGTTCGTCCTCTCTTGCATCTTTTTGTCATCTTCCAAGCGAATATATCTCAAGGCCCTGTTACGAGCTTCGTCGAGATTCCTGCAGGGATTTATTACAAGATCCCGATAGAACTGAGAATCTTTTTGTAATCCCATCTTAAAAGCCTGCACAGCTGTTGCAACATCAAGATGTGGGATATCCAAGGATTCCCGACTAAACTTGTTCACATAATCCCTTAAGGATTCCTGAGGTCCTTGAGTTATCCTGTAAAGATCACTGGTTAGTTTCTCAAAACTCCGGCTGCAAGAAAACTGACTATTAAATAAATTAACCAAATGAGCAAATGAAGTAATTGAGTGAGGAGGAACATTTAACAGCCATTTTAAGGCTGATCCTGTCAAGGTAGAACCGAAACCCTTGCACAAGCATTCTTCCTTGAGCTCCGGAGGGATAGGATTAATCTCCATTCTTTCTCTATACTAGGCAACATGCTCTTCAGGATCCGTAGACCCATCATATAGTTTCATGTTGGGGGTTTGAAATCTCTTTGGGATTTCAGCATCACATATAGGATATGCAAAGCGGGATATCCTGTAGCTGTCTTGGGACACTTCCGGAATTGGCTGGACCACTCCAGGTACACTGGATATCATGTCCTTCAATTTCTGAAGCTCCCCAGTAAATGTTGACGTCATACCTGCATCCTGCAATGACCCATTATTGTTAGTAGCAAGAATATTATTATTTGACACGTTACCGGTCTGAGGATTCTGGCCATATCCTGAAGCATATCCTGAGCTCCTCACAGTTGACATCCTGACCGAGGAGGGTATCTCAGGAGTATGATTCTGAGAACGGCTTGGCATGATATTCCCCCGGTTATCCTCAGTGTAAACTGCAGAACTGAAGTTCAAAGCCCTAGGCTGCAAAGGAGTGACAGTTTCTTCAGCAGGTCTACTTGGGCTGGATTTCAAGAGTTGTATCTCTCTCATCAGCATCCGATTAGTTTCCTGCTGCTGCCTCATCTGCTCCTGTACACTACCAAACAAATTCAGAATTTCATCATTAGAAGCCAAAACAGGACCGGATCCCTGGGTACTGGGAGCGGGGATAACATCCCGAGCCACATGACTCTCAGTTCCGTGTGAAGAAGCTTGCATTCTTGGAGGAGGAGGTGGAAGCACCGAACCAATTGTTGCAGAGGTTGTAGTAGACAAGGTGGAAGAGCTCATGTTTGATCTCGAGGCCATTGAAAACAATGTAGCAAAAAGTTTTGATAATAGAAAACCGAGTAATGATTTTACTAAAGTTTTTAGTAAAAATAGCACCACTTGCCCCACGGTGGGCACCAAATTGTTTTGGTCAAAAATTACCGAAGCAATTAAGTGATCAAATTAGTTAAGTGAGGTAGTGTGCTAGAAATGAGTGTCAAAAATATGTTAATCAAATTAATTGTAAAAATAGTTTTAGGATACGGCTCAGGATATAGAGCTGTATCTATGATCAAACGATGAGCGAAAAACGTAAAGGGGCGACACGAGATATACGAGGAAAGCCCTTGATCAATCTAGATCGCCGGCACAAAACCTCGGGAGCTGACAATCGCAGCTGCCTTGCTCTTCTATTACTTCAAATATCAGGATACAGTGCATGATGTGATGCGGATCAACTAAGTGTTACAATGTGATTCGATTACAAGTGTTTGTGTGTAGTAGTTGCCAGTAGCTTGAGAGAAAAGTGTGCGAATGAAAAAGTGTGTGCCTTAACTGATCCGATCCATCTATTTATAGTAAAAGAAATGCAACAAACTACCCTATTAAACTGGGATCTGGCGGATATTCCCCACTTGAACGTTGTAGACCTGGTCTTTCGGGTTCAACGTCTCTCAAATAACTGGCTTGCCCGAGTCTCAAGGAGAAGAAGTCCATCTGACCGTTAGTGACCTACAGCTTCTTACCTGCACGTGGATTATTTAGTTAACACCAGGATATCGCACCAGGATGTTACCAATATCCTGATCCGGTATCCTGGTCACAAGTAAACAATCAAAAGCAGAATATTAGTCAGGATATATATGCTCAGAAAATGACCCATAACATCTAGGATTACAAAGTCTGCTAGGAAAACAAATTCTCCGACCTTTACCAATAAATTTTCTATGACACCTTGAAGGTATTTTACCGACCTATCCGCAAGTTGTATGCTCATCCTCATAGGGTGTGGCTTGCCTAGCCCAAGTCGATTAAATTTAGAGGTGGACATTAGATTAATGCTAGCCCCCAAGTCGGCTAGTGCATTGTTATCAGTGATTCTCTAATAGAGCAAGGAATGGTGAAGCTTTCGGGGTTAATTTTCTTTTGGGGGAGCTTGTTGAGGAGTGCCGCCGAGCATTCTTCACTTAAGTTGACTTACTGAATGGATTCAATCTTCCTTTTGTGAGTGAAGAAATCTCTCATAAACTTGGAGTATTTTGGCATTTGAGTGAGGACTTCCACAAAAGGGAGATTGATGTGAAGTTGTTTAAGCAACCTTACGAACTTAGTGAATTGCTAGTCGGTCTTTAGCCGTAGTAAATGACCGGGGTAAAGAACCGGGGGTGGTTTGGTTGTTTCAGCATCTTGGGGTTGATTATTTTCTTGGTTATTGTTAATAGGCATTTTTATAGGGGTGAATCGGGTTGTTGTGGCGTTGGTTCAATTTCGGGTCCTACCTTCTAGTTTGTTAAGTTGATTACGTTTACTTGGGATTTTGGGTTTGTTTCGGTGTTACTAGGTAAGGCTCCTTGTGGTCTCTCGATGAAATTTTGGGCTAGTTGGCTTACTTGTTTTTCGATATTTTGCATGCTAGCCCATTGGTTTCTAATTTCGGCTTCAAATTGTAGGAACCTTTCCGAGTACTTTTTATCAGATTCGGAGAAAAGGTGGGTGATGAGGTCCTCAAGCCTTTCTCTTCCTCTTTGTTGTTGTGGTTGGAAGCCTATTTGCTCGTTTCGGGGTTGTTGAAAGTTGGGTCGTTGGTTTTGATTTTGTTGGTTACTATCCTCCGAATCCCTCCAACCAAAGCTGGATTGATTTCGCCATTCGGGGTTGAAGGTGTTACCTTGACTACCCGGTGGATGAGGGCAATTATTAAGTTAGTTTACCATTTCTGTTTGATTTTCCCCATCTGTCATACAACTCCAGTTTTCATGTGGCCCACCGCACACTTCACAAGCCATAACCGAAACACTTTTTGTTAATTCTAATTTTTTTTATTTTTGAAGATAGAGCTTCGATTTGGGCTTGTAAAGAAGTATTTTCGTCCACTTTATGGGCTCCCGAGGCTATGGATTTTGAGCCCCAAGGGGTGTGCCATTGAAAACTGTTTTGAGCAATTTCTTCAATTTAATTAGAAATTTCGGTGGGACGATGATTACCAAGGAGGCCCCCGGAGTTTGAGTGAAGGATTTGTCTTGTGTGTGGCAAAAGTCCATTATAGAATGTGGAGACTTGTTGCCACACTTCTAAACCGTGATGAGGGCATTTTCTTAACAACTCTTTGAACTTTTCGCAATTTTCATACAAAGATTCCACGTCCTCTTGAGAATATGAATTAATTTCAGTCATTAATTTAGCCGTTTTCGCGGGAGGAAAATATTTGTATAGAAATTTTTTGGCAAGTTCAGCCCAAGTGTGGACGGATCCACTCGGGAGGGTATTGAGCCAGGCCTTGGTTCGGTCTTTTTAGTGAGAATGGGAACATATGGAGCCGGATGGCATCGTTGGAGGCCCCGTTGATCCAAAAGGTGTCACATATTTCCAAGGAATTGGTAATATGTAAATGGGGATCTTTGTTAGGTAGGTTGTGAAAGGTGGCGGAATTTTGGAGCATTTGAATTAGATGGGGTCGAAGCTCAAAGTTTTTAGCATCGATATTTGGCGGGTTAATAGCGGCTCCAAGATTTTCGACCGTAGGCCGTAAGTAATCCATTAAAGTACATTGATCCACCATGGAAGGGTTTTGGTCCGAGGATTTTTGTTGGTTTTAAGCTTTTAGTCTTATTCTAAAAAAGTGATCGGGTTCCTTTAGTGGTTCTTTTATGTCTTTATCAGAGCTGGAGCTCATGCACCAAGTTGAGTTGTGAGCTATGTGGCTGATTCCTGGTTCCTACGATCAAAACACAAAATTCTTATTGATCAGATGGTTCAACATGGCTCCGTGTTGGGTTAAAGTTTTTTTTCTGTATTCTGGATCCCCAGCTACTGGATGTCGGGCACGGCTCCGTGTTGCACCTCCACGGCCCCGTGTCTATATCTCTGTAGCTCAGAAAACAAAAACTCTTCTATTTTAAATCTGGGCATGGCCCGTGTCTGATTTGGCACAGCCCCGTGCTGCAGTCTGCAGAAAATGCAAAAACAAAGAAAAACCCAAAAAATAAAAAAAAAATAAAATAAAATAAAAAGATAAAAATTGATTAGGCCGTTAATTTTAAGCTTTCTCAAAATCCTTGTGTCCCCGGAAAAGGCGCCAAAAAAAACTTAACGTGTGTGGGGTGTGAGTATAAATTTTAGATTATTTTAAGCACTTTTTACTCGTGATCAAGCTTTAAATTTATGAAACACGATACAATACCATCACTCTATACATGTTAGGGCAAGTGAACCCATCGTAGACGTAGTACAGTGATGGTAAGATACCGAGGTCGTCCAAGGACACAAGAGCTTTTAATACCGGCTTATCGTTAACGTCAAATGTAACCAAATTTTGATAAAAGTATTGAAAGTTTTAAAAGATAAACTAAAAATAAAAATGTAAATGAAAGGAAAAACAAATAGACAAGAAGGAATCACTTGGTTCCATCTCCTCTTTTATGTATCCTTTGATGATTTCCGCACTTTGGGCTTTTTAAGAGATTATCTTAGTTATAGTGGTAGGCCCCTCTTGTGAAGGCGACGTTACCCTCAACACTTTTGGTCTGAGTCAGCAGGGATACAGTCCCGCAAGATCGGATTATTGAAAAGGGATGCCTTTCTTTTGAACCAATCACCTCTATTTATAGTTGAAAACAGAGGTCTGGCACAGCCTCGTGCCCTCCTAGCAAGGCCCTGTGGTCTTCTATTTCTCTCCCTTCATTAACTGAGATGTCGGGTCTTTGTACTAACACGCCCCCTGGTGACAGAGCACGGCCCTGTGGTGAATGTACTTGCTGTACTATCACAGATTCTATGAATCCTAGAGTTGACCATGGCCAATGTTGAGTTGGCACGGCCCCGTGTTGGTTTGTCTTTTGCTATTGTCTTTTTCTGCAGTGAATCTTAACTGGGCACGGCCCCATGCCTGGTGGTCACGACCCCGTGCCTAAGCTTCTATTTTTGTTATTTTTGTATTTTTGGATGCGGATGGGGGTTCGACTGGTCGTCTCAATCCTTCTTCTTTGTATTTGTGTTGGTTTTTGCTGTTAATTTGTTCCTTTTATCCGTTTAAGCTATTTTGATCCTGTAAATTAAAAGTAAACAAAGAAACATGCTTTTTCCAACATTAGTACCAAAAAGGGTCGATTTTACGCCTTGTTTGATGTAATTTATATGTTGCATTTTGCGCACATCATCCCTACTCCTCAATAGCCCCCTAGCCTTCTCCTTGACCGCCAATATTTCGATTCATCCAGATACTTCAGGAGTTCTGGTTACCAGCCAGACTCATCTTTTATGAGGGGAGACTGACCACCATAGGCGGATGCGTGATGGATAAGTCCATCATCTTGAACGAGTACACCATCATGGAGGCACTTCACCTCCATGATAACAACAATGTGCTGACCTTCACCCACCAGTAGCTAGAGAACTCCCTTGAGCAAATGGGGTATCGAGTGTTTGGACCAATAAGGTACATAGCAAAGTTGGTTTCATTCAGCCATGGCAATTCCTGGTCACCCAACTTGGGATATGTTTCTCAAAGAAGACTGTGAACTTCAATGAGATCTCCTACAGGCTCATAGAAGTTGTGCATGCAATAGTGCATGACGTTCCATACAACTTCTCTCATTATCTAATGAGAGAATTTGTAAGCAACATGTACTCAAGCCGACCTTTCTTGAGGTATCCACACTTCTTGATGCAGGTGATCACAAGTTAGCTAGACTTTGGATGTGTTCCACTTTGGCATCCCAGGGCAGAGATGGTGTTTCAAGAAAACTTCCACAGTGCACAACTTGTGCTGATTACCGACAACACTGGAATAGAAACACAACTCTGGGCCTTCATTGCCATGATTTTTAACGTTGAATGAATGTTTCTTTTTCTAGTTTAAGTGTTTTCGTTTATTTAAACATATGTAAATTATATATATATATATATATATATATATATATATATATATATATATATAAATCATTGGGTTTCTTCTCTATTTTCTTTTGTTTGTTATTTCTCTTAGTAAAACAAAGAAAGGGAACATATATCTGACACAAATTTCTGATGAAATAGGGGGAAGTCTCATAATTAAAAAAGAAAGGCCATATACCAGAAAAATAAAAGGAGATGACCAATAACATTATCTTTATCAGATAGAAAATCATTTAACACATTAAAGTAAAATTCTAGTAAAATTTGATAAACTGACATTTGATGAAAAATAGTTAATCACTTTTTTTTTCTGTTATTTCTCTTTTTCCCATTCTTAAAACAATGAGGCATCAACTCTAAGAATCACAAGAGAGGACAATCAAAAGGAGGTGACACATCAAAGTCTTACATCATATTTAAACCAGCAGGAAACCTCATGGTAAGTATAAGTCTATGTCCTTTACTCATTCCCTCTCATATAAAAAAAAACAAAAACTACAAATTCTGATGAATTTCTGGTGACTAAGTAACTGAAACAAATTGTTTCTGATAAAAAAACTTATCAGAAAATCAACCGAGTCAATTATCTCACTTTCTGATGACGTTGCCAGAAAAAGGGAATTTTGCATTTCAAAAAGAGGGAAGGAATGTACACCTGCTCAGAAGGTTTCATGTTTTTAAAAGGTATGTCATTAGACCTTTCTTCCAAAGGGTCCCACAAGAGACAAAGGTACTACTTGGCCGTTACTATTCTCCAATTAAAGCTGAATTTTTTTGGATATACCAAAAAATTCAAAACCGTTCGGAAAATTAATTTCTAATTAGCTTATCATAAACCAACTTAAATACAAACCACCCACGATACCTACGTTCCCACATCATATAAATACCTTTTCAAAACGCGGAAGAACATTCATTCACCTTCAAAGCTAAAACCCAATTAGAAGCCCTAAAACCCTGATTTTTGAAAAGCAAAATTCAACACAAAATCACCATGTCTGCATCAACACCTGTTAATCTCAACCTTCCGGCCATTGATGTAACACCTCAGAAAAACCCGTCCAATATAATAAAGACACGTGTCATGGACCTTAAACGTGTTATAAACCCGGATCATGATAAAAGATAACCGGAGGAATTAAAAGTGTCAACATGTTAATTTATACCTCTGAGTGCCCTTTTAACATTTCCAATTCTCGGTAAAACAATATTATCCTTTCAAGAAATGTTTGTTAAAGAATTCCAAGGTATCTGAATTAAACCTTGTGAGAAATAATTCAATTGTCAAGTAAATGATCATGTGCCAATAACGACAATTTTACATTCATTATCCTTTCCAAAAGACTCCAAGGTAACACCATTGCATGGTAACACTTTCAAGATTGACCAGACCTGATCAAGTGGACCTATTGTGTTGATAATGACTAAAGATACGAGTTATAAAAGATTGCATGGTCAAATGTTAGAAGTTCACAAGATTTTTGTCTTCTGACAAGGCTTACGGACCGCAAAGTGTATGCCTTACGGACCGTAAGGTGGCTGATCTGGGCGATAAAGATTAAAACGTGGATACGGACCGTAAGGCCCTAAGCTTACGGTCCGTAAGACCTGTAACTGGGCAGAAAACATGGACAGCTGCCTGTTCAGCCTATTCCACCGCCTTAGATGAATGGTTTCCGAATTCAGGGGCTGCACCAGTGGTATTTCATGCATAGGGGACACCTGGGATGATCAGGGAACATGTGTAGACCTTGTTGGATTGATCTTGTTGCATCTAAATCACTATATATAGAGCTCTTGTTGCAACACATGAATTTGCTCATTTCAAAAACATTTCTAAACCTTCTCTGGAGCTCTCTGGACTTCAAGCAAGATTTCTTAAGCTTCTATTTCATGCTAAGGACCATTGTGAGTGTTCTTAGCCTTCCTAATTCATGTTTTATTAGTTTAATGACCGAAAGTCAAAGCCGTCGTAATTAAGGTTTGACTTAGTGATTACTCACTAATGGTCCAGTCATTTTTCGAATTGAAAGTGGCTATGAGTTGTTAATTATGTGGGTAATAAACCCTTAAAAGGGCGCCCTCTGATTTCCACTCTAACTTGGTCAATTGTCGGGTCAAACTTAATTACAAAAAGTCAACAGAAAGCTATTTTGCAAATAAACACATAATTAACAATGTAGAAGCCATGAAACCTGTTTTAACACTTATATAACTTGGTAATTAATGTAATAACATGTCTAAGCATGTTCAACCCGACAATTTTGAGTTTAGGCTCGGTTCGGAACCGAAAGTCGCAAAAGTAGACTTTTGCTTCGAATTTCAGTTCTGACCCGATTTAGCTTAGTTTAGATATGCCTTAGAGTTCCATTAGGACCAGGTTATAGGTTAGTGTAACCCTCTGAGGTTATACAACTTGGTTCCTAATTATTCCGATTCATTTGCATGTTTCCGTTAATTGCTTAAATGTTGACCATTATGCCCTTTTGACCTTCAAACGAGATTTTTGAAAATGTGAGAGGACAAAAAGCTTTGTTACTAATTTATAAACATGTCCTAAAAATTTGACATCAGTTTGAGGTCTAAATTAGGAGTTATGCTCAATAGCGTAATTTGAAAGCTTTTTATTAATTAAACGACATAATTAGCATAAAGCCTATCTAAACCCAAATTTTTACACCAAACCTTTTACCCAATGATGTAATATAATACTTTGGGATTTTTGAAGATTTTTATTTATTTTTAAAGTGATCATGGCATAGGGTTCTTGCTTTGATTCGGTAATTGTCGGTTATACCCTTTTTGCTAATAAAATGAGTTTTACATAACATATTGATACCAAATCTTTTGCTACTGATTTTATATGATAAATAAAATATTTTAAGCCTTCTGGGCAGATAAAAATCTCAGCTTTCATTATATAACCCAAAAATCGCTTAAAACCGACTTTTACGCGTTTTAAGCGCATAGTGTGGGTTAAAACTATTTTTGGCATATAAAACTTAATACCTACTGATGTTTTAAGTAAATTTTTATAACTTAATAGTAAACAAAAGTTTTCAACTCAGATTTCCAAATTTGACCTTTAAAGCTTATGTGAAATTACCAAAATGCCCCTACGGTGCATAGTTTGGTTATAAATGATAAATTTCACATATATGCAATACCCTACTGATATAACTTATTAAAAAAATATTTTTACTGATTAATTTAGACCAAAACCTCAGATTATTATTTAACCTCTTTTATAACCTTTAAAATGACCAAAATACCCCTACGGGGCTTATTTTGAGTTTAAATTCGTTTTGGGCATAATAGAAGGTATCCTATTGATATCACAACATATTTAAGGCATATTAACTTAGGAAACCTGTTCATGACTCATATGGTTACCCGTTATGCATTTATCGCGTTCGGTACGGTTTATGTAACTAGTTTGCATAATTCAACCGAAACGTGTCAAACCTTATCATTTTCACTTCAAAATCCAGAATGTGTTTAGTTTACCCATATTATACAAGTCTTCATACTTGTCGGGTCTAAACCACATTCTAATCCGGTCTTCTCTTAATCATGCGTTTTGAACCGTATACCTTTCTTTAAAACTAACTGGTCTAAGTTTAAACTTAAGTAAGACCCGTTAGGAATCTAATAGGTTAATTAAAACCTTTGTTCCAGATTTAGGAGACCAGTAAAAGATACTTGCACTTGCTGAATTGTACGGCTGGGATAAATTTGTGTAATTTGCTCAGGTAAATACTTTTAACTTATTTTCCCTTATACGGGCTTGGTGTACGGTATATAAAATACCGTTTGGTCGGGTATTGAATTTTTAATCGTATGAAGGTTAAATCATTGAGATAACCCGTTTAATCTGTTTTGTTTATTCTAAGCCTTTGGGGGGTTAATGACCATGTCCTGGATATCCTCGGCTCATTCATTGAAATGACCACGACTTAAGCACGGGGTGTAGGCATACAGCTGCCAGTGCGTATGTAAAATAATGTACCCACCTGTTCGAGAATAACTCGTTGTGGGATATATTATGTGGTGTGTCTATTAATCTTTAACCCGGTATTCAACCCGGGCTACTGAACGTATAATAAACATATAATTCTTTTACAAGATTATTTTTAAATAATTATCCCAAATTATAAAAGATATTTTGTGCCTTGTGCATTTAAATCACTTTTCTTAAACATTTTCAAAATGAGTCGGTTAATTGTATTTACCAGTGTAAACTGACGTATTTTCTAAAAGGTTAAGTGCAGGTACTAGACGGAATAGGCTGGCTACTCCTAGCATCAATAAAGAGTCTTGCAAGCTTAGATGTTTATAAATCTGTTGAACAATGTTCCTTTTAACTTTGATCCTCCTGTGGATCCCTTACAACCATTTTTGTAATAATTGATATTACATTCATTTGGTTTATAATGTTTTTATCTTTCGACTTATGCTGTGTATTAAACTGTGATAAATTGTCTATGATGATATCAACTACGTCACGATACTCCCCACCGGGCCCACCGGTAATACGTGGAAATATCGGGGTGTGACAGGTTGGTATCAGAGCCAACATTGAGTGAATTAAACACTAGCCTTTTGTGTTTAATCTCAATGACACAGTTTGCACATTCCTCGACTTCTGAGTCTAGACAAAGAACTTAGGACTAATCCTAATTTATTTTAATTTTGTCCTTTATTTTTTTTCTTTGTTGTCCTTTTGTTTGTTTTGCCAGGTTCAACAAAATGCCACCAAGGTTTCGAAGAGGAGGACGAGGCAAAGGGACACTCAACGCCCCCAACGATTCCCACCGGTGAACACCGTCTGTTACTATGAGCACCAGTCTTCAAGAAGACTGGAGGACCTATTTGGAGCCCGCGAGGCAATCAGTCTCGCTAAGTTCATCACCCTCTTACCATCATTTCTTTGGGCCGCAATCGGAGAATGAGCCCGAAGATTCACACCACTCCTTCTTGCCATTACGGCGGTCAACCTCACAGCGGGCCTTTCAGGACCCGACCTCATACTTCCAGAGCCGATTCAACCCGGCAAATCAGGTTGAAGAACCAATGGGTCATAACCCATTGGGCCCTGAAGACCATTTCCCTGAAGCTCAGGGTATGGATATGGATGATGACCCAGATTCCGCCGAACCACCATTTGGGACACCTACTCACCCCATCAAGATTTTAGATGGGTCGTCTTTTCATGGATCACCTTATCGTGGTCCAGACAGCTATGAGGCAAGGTTTGCCCAATACGACTGGGTGTTTACTCCTTCCTACAACCCATCGCAACAGCAGCAACAACAGGATCCCTCTGAGGATTCACGTTTCGTAGCGGTCACTCCGCCACCACCACCACCAGTGCAGCAACCACCTCCGGAGCCACCAAGGCGTAGGAGATCGGGAGCACGGATTGTGACAACTGGCACAAAGCGGTAATTTCCGTACACTTTAATTATTATTTAATGACTGCAATTATGTGCTTAATTGTCAGCAATGTCTGAACACATGATTAAACAAGTGAATTCATGCACGTTGTATACTACAAAATATTGCTTTATGCATAAATGAGAGCGTTGCGTCAGAAATACTACTAAACTCACCGGTAAGACACACTGTGTCAACAGAACTGCAGAAAGCAGTCAGACATTATAATTGAGGCCTAGGTGTAGGTCCGACGACAAAAGTACATTAAAACCCAAGAGTACATGTAAGGGTTTAATTTATAGACATTGCGAAAGCAAAAATAAGCACTAAAAAGCACCCGAAACGCACTTTAAGTGCAAGATTTTGTATAATTCAGCAATAATTCAACCTTTAGCACACGAACATTATACAGAAAATATAATTTTTCAGTCAGAATATTTCCCTAAGTGTCGGGAATCGAAAGTGTTACAAAAAGATACTTATTAGACACTAAAAGGTGCTATTTAGCACTTTAACGAATCGGTATGTAACCGAACAATCGGATATTACCCGGAACACCAAAATAATGCTAGAAGCATTGTTTTTATTTTTCTAAGCTAGTTAGGGTCCCCGAACACCCTAACACACTTCACATTATATAACATACTTAACACACTAAATCTAACATTTAACAAGTAACTAGATATGGTAACTAACAATTGAAATGCAACCAATACCCCCCCCCCCCCATGTTGGACGGTTGGGAGACCAAAATCCCTCATGGGATTTCTTTATTATATTATATTAGATGATGTTGGCACTTTGTGGACACAATATACACTAGTTAAAAGGTTAAGATGGATATAAGTTAGAACCATGGGTTCTTAACTCCTCATTCTTTCACACACCAACACACACACTTCCTCCATTCCTCTCTTGCTTGGTCACGGCCGAGAACAACCCCACCAACATCACCATCATTCGATCATCTTCATACAATTCCAAGCATGCTCAAGGGTGCTAGAAGGTGCATAGTGAAGCTAGGAGCTTTCGAAAGTTCAAGAACCACTCTTACTTGCTTTTATCCACCTTATTTGCACTCTTGAACTTCCCTAGCCTTGTGCTAGTAGTAAGTGCTTCAAATCCTCATCTTGTTCATGTTTTTGGTGGTTAATAGTAGATGTATTGGTTAAAACTCAAGAACACACAAGATCAAAACTAAAAGTCTTGAAAGAAAGATAAACTAGTTGGATAAAGAGTAGATATGTGTGTAAATCTTGTGAAACTTGTCTAGTTGAGATTATTTGATGTTGTTTGTCATTAAAAGTGGGGTGGATCATCATCTACGCATACTAGATCATGTTCGAGAACATGAACTAGTAGTATGTTAAGTGTTAAAAATATAAAAGATGATGAAATCACCCACCATGAACTTGGAACTTGTGTAAACATAATTTTCCTTGTAAAACAAGACTCTAAGCATGTAGATCTAAAGATCTACAAGTGGTTTTTCGGAAGAACCAAGCGGAAAATGCTAGTTTTGTTAAAACCCGGACCTTATATAAGTTAAAAGCATTTTAGTAAATAAACACGTGTGTAGACACTTGTGTAACAAGGGAGTTCTACAAAGAAATATTTTGGTAAATCATGACTAGAAGTTGTGAAACTTCAAGATCTTTAAAAATAAAGTTTTTAATAAATTAAACTTATTTTTAAAGATAACAAGACTTACTAAATGTGCTAGTAAGTTACTACACATTTTTGTAAATATTCAAGTTCATGAAATGGAGAAATTAGTGATTATTGTTGATGAGTATTGTTGATAATTGTTGTTGATGATTGTTGACGATTTAAAAGAAAATAAACACATGTTTTGAAAACATGGGAAACCTCCATTTTTAGGGGAAACTCTGTCAAAATTTTTATAAATTTTGACACTTAGAAAATATAAGTTTTTAAGAAACTTATTCCCTAAAAATGTGCTTATAAATATTACCAAGGTTTCCCTACTTTTTGGTGATTAGAAATGAGGATTTCTTCAAAAATAAAAATGCATATTAAGTATATATATTTTTGAGAGAAAAATATATATTATTTGATCACCAACTTGTGTGCTAAGTGTATATAGTATGTGTTATACGTGCTAGTGTATTAAGACTTAAAATACACTAAATACTCATGAGAAGTATAAACATAAAAATACACATACAAGATACATAATTCGGATGCAAAGTGCAAAACACGAGATACTTATATTAATTTTTGAGAAAATAATATAAGTAAGATACTTAGTTAAAAATATAAAATATTTTTAACACAAGAATATATACACAAAAGAGAGTGACTGTACTTGTGCGACACAAGTCTAGTGACTAACGTTAAGAAAACGCGTATAGGTTATGACGTTAATTAAGCAAATCCGGTGAAGTTTACGACGCAAGGAACGCAAAGTTGTGAGTTCATGCTCCCCCTTTTCTTTAACTGTTTTCAGTTTTTATAACTTCGGGGGTGAAATACATGTACAAATGTACAATATTTATAATTGGTATGATATAAATATAAGAAGCACACTTGGTGAGAACGAGAATCAAGTGTGATGAAATATAAGAATACAAGAAGTACACTTGGTGAGAACGAGAACCAAGTGTGACGAAATATAAGATAATAAGAAACGCACTTGGTGAGGACGAGAACCAAGTAGGATGCGTTATGAGAAATGATAATAAGAAACGCGCTTGGTGAGGATGAGAACCAAGTAGGATGCGTTATGAGAATTGATAACAAGAAACGCGCTTGGTGAGGACGAGAACCAAGTAGGATGCGTTAAGAGAAATAGTGTCACGAATAGGGTACATAAGCACCATTAATCAACAATATACCTAGACCGCAGAACAAAAGGTTAGATCTAACGGGTTCCTGGCAGCCACACTCTCGGTGAGGGCGAGAATCGAGTAGTGCTTTTGTGTCTCAGAATATACCAATTAAATGCCTTAGGTTTGGTGACTTCCTATGTCGTGTCACATGTTAATGGCTTTGCAACCCATTAACAATCCTGAAACTTACAGGAATACTTTATTTACATAAAAGTCATACCATACTAAAAATTGATGAATACTTGAGTACGTGGGGTACTCAAGAAAAGATTGAATTATACTTGAGTACGTGGGGTACTCAAGAAGAAATTGAATTATACATGAGTACGTGGTGTACACATGAAACTGGACTTATATATGAAAACTTGATTTATTCACAAACTATGTTTTCATACAAAGTATACAAACGTGAAATACAAAACTGCATGAATTCACACCAACTTTATGTTGACGTTTTTCCAAAACTCACTTGTATTTCAGGTAACTAGGATGGATGTGCGCGCGGTCTCGCTTATGCTTGTGGATGTCGCTATTGTTTATCTTTAAATAAAGTTGTAAACTTTTTAAGACAATGTTTTATGCGACTTAGCGATGTAAACGCTAAACTTATGTTTTCAAATTATGGTATTTGATGTTTTTACGAGCATATAGCATGTTTACCTTTCGTATGCAATGAGAACCTTTCATGATCACACCTCGTGCTTCCGCCGCAGAAAGGGGTGTGACAGATTGGTATCAGAGCTGCGATTGTAGTGAACCAGGATTCCTTCTCGAGTCTAGTCTACAATCTCTAGGATCCTTTCACGAAAACAATTTTCAAAGAGTTTTCATTGCATAAAACGTCCCGCGACATCCACTACCTGAAACGGTTTACATGAGTCTAGAAAAGACACTACGAGACTTAGAGTGCACTTGAGTAGCACTTTTCGTTGACTAGAAATTACTTGCAATTATGTGTGATAATTAGCATGTACTAGAAGTAGAATGTCACGAGTGTACGTGACTTTGTCTGAAAGCGATGGCCCATCTGAAGGAAGAAATACGAGGATGAAACGAACTGTGCGGACTGTGCAAGGAGTTACGTAATTATGGATGCATACATAATTATGGAATTCAGTGCACAGGAACCACAGCCAGTCTTGCCACGTATAGATTCCCTCAGTGCAAGCCTACTAAGTACTCTGCTAGAGTAATAACTGTTTGATGTCACTTATGTGGTATATATCTGTGAATGTATATGCTACTACTGTCTAGTGTGATGATATCAAACAAATGTCTAACCCTGTTGTGTTATGTTCTGTCAGAACATGGCACCCAGGAAAGCTGTGAATGCTCGGAATGATGATCAACCTCCTCCTCCCCCACTGCCAAGAACTACTGAAGAGCTGCACGCTCTACCGGAAGAAAGGATCTCCGCTGCTATCGCCCAGTACGAGGCGAACCGCACTCAAAACAGTGGAGGGCCAAGCAATACTAGACGTAACGGGCATGGAGATTCGTCTGGAGGCAACGCAGCTCAAGGTAACCTTAAGACAATGTGCTAAGCATGGAGAAATTTATGAACGGTCTTTGTTTCATTATTTCCTCGATTGCTCACATGTGAATTGGTTGAATAAATTCCAGGCTGCACTTTCAAGCAGTTTCTCGACTGCAAGCCGATGAACTATGACGGCACAGGAGGTGCAGTAGCATTTGTGCGCTGGACGGAGAAGACTGAAGCTACTATCCGCATGAGAAAGTGTACCGCGGATCAACAAGTCACCTTTGCTACGGGGTTGTTTGTCGATGAAGCTCTGACTTGGTGGAACCTGCAAGCCCAAACTTTGGGTGATGATGCCGCTTATGGCTTAACTTGGGAGGAACTGAAGGAAAGAATGAGAGAGAAGTATTGCTCTCGCGCTGAACTCCAAAGGCTGGAAACGGAGTTCTGGCACTTGACCATGGAAGGTGCTGACATCAATGGTTATACTCGAAGGTTCCACGATCTGTCTAGAGTGCTTCCCTACATGGTGACTCCCGAATTCAAGCGCGTTGAACGCTACATTTGGGGACTGGCCCCAGAGTTTCGTGGCATGGTGACGTCGGCCAAACCACAAACAATCACTGAGGCTGTAACTCTGGCTGTCAGCCTGACTGAAGATTGTGTTCGTATGAAGAAGCTATCACTGAACCCCACTGAAAAGACCGAGACGCATGTTGAGTCGTCCGGCGACAAAAAGAGAAAGCATACAAGTTTGAACCAAGCAACTCGTAACAACAAGGGTTTCAACAAGAAGCGTGACGCTAACCCGTCCCAGGAGGCGAAAACCCATGCAACCAAAGCATACCAAGGCTCCATACCTAGATGCCAAAAATGTAAGTATCATCATGATGGAGCTTGTCACATTCCTAGGTGCGACAAATGTGGTAAATTGGGTCATCAAACGGAAGACTATTGGGGAAAAGGAAAGAACCGAAATGGAAATGGTGCTGGAAACAAGAACGGTAATGGGAAAGGGCGGAACCAAGGATGCTTCAAATGTGGAAGCAATGATCATTTCATGAAGGACTGCCCAGAAGGAAACAATGCTCAGGCTAGAGCATTTGTGATTGGAGCAAAGAACGCACGTGAGGACCCTAACGTGGTCACCGGTACGTTTCTCATTAACAATCACTTTGCATCCATATTATTTGACACTGGCGCCGATTGTAGCTTCATGTCTGTGGAATTTAAACGCATACTCGGAATAGAATCTAGTAGATTAGAAATTCCTTATGCCATAGAACTAGCCAATGGTAAACTTGTTGAATCGGGCGAAGTTGTTAGAGGCTGCACACTAGAACTTGGTGAACGAAGATTTAGCATCGACCTCCTACCTATTCAATTGGGTAGCTTCGATGTAGTAGTCGGGATGGACTGGTTGTCCAAGAACAAAGCTGAAGTTATTTGTCATGAGAAAATCATTCGCATCCCTTTAGCGAATGGTGAAACTCTCATCGTGCATGGAGAAAAACGAGACGCACCTCTTCGAATCATTAGTTGCATAAAGGCACGGAAGTGCTTAAGGAAAGGATGTGTCGCTTTCCTAGCACACGTTATAGACAAGAAGGCTGTGGAGCCAAAACTTGAAGACATTCCTGTGGTGAAGGAATTTCCTGATGTGTTCCCTGAAGATCTGCCAGGACTACCTCCACAACGACAAGTCGAATTCCGTATAGACTTGGTTCCAGGAGCTGCTCCTGTAGCCAAGGCACCCTATCGACTTGCGCCATCCGAAATGCAAGAATTATCTACACAACTCCAGGAGTTGTTGGATAAAGGATTTATAAGGCCAAGCTTCTCACCCTGGGGAGCTCCGGTATTATTCGTGAAGAAGAAGGATGGAACACTACGGATGTGTATCGATTACAGGGAACTGAACAAACTCACGATCAAGAATCGGTATCCGCTACCAAGGATTGATGACTTATTTGATCAACTGCAAGGATCAAGCTACTATTCCAAGATCGACCTTCGATCTGGATACCATCAGCTGAGAATCCAAGAGGAAAGCGTACCAAAGACTGCATTCAGAACGCGATATGGGCACTACGAATTTCTTGTGATGCCGTTTGGGCTGACGAATGCACCAGCGGTCTTTATGGATCTGATGAACCGCGTATGCAAACCATATCTCGATAAATTTGTGATTGTATTTATCGATGATATCCTGATTTATTCGCGAACGAAAGAAGAACATGAGCAACATCTCAGGACTATTCTGGAACTACTGAAGAAAGAGAAACTATATGCAAAGTTCTCGAAATGCGAATTCTGGATTCACGAAGTACAATTTCTTGGTCACGTTGTGAATGAGAAGGGCATTCATGTAGACCCGTCCAAGATTGTAGCAATAAAGAATTGGGAAGCTCCCAAGAACCCAACTGAAGTTCGACAATTTTTGGGCTTAGCGGGCTATTACCGACGTTTCATCGAGAACTTCTCAAAGATAGCTCAACCGCTAACGACCCTTACACAGAAAGACAAGAAATACGACTGGGGTCACAAACAAGAAGAAGCCTTCCAGTTACTTAAAGACAAGCTATGCGATGCACCGATACTATCATTACCCGAAGGCACTGAAGACTTCGTGGTATATTGCGATGCTTCACGACAAGGCCTGGGTTGCGTGCTCATGCAACGCCAAAAAGTCATCGCTTACGCTTCAAGACAATTGAAAGTTCATGAAAGAAACTATACCACTCACGACCTGGAGCAGGGCGCAGTGGTATTCGCCTTGAAGATCTGGCGACATTATTTATATGGTACTCGATGTACAATTTTCACAGATCACAAAAGCTTACAACACATATTTGATCAGAAGGAATTGAATATGCGCCAGCGGCGATGGGTCGAGCTGCTAAATGATTACGACTGTGAGATCAAGTACCATCCTGGAAAGGCAAACGTTGTAGCGGACGCGTTGAGCCGAAAAGAAAGGATTAAGACCCTAAGGGTTCGAGCATTGGAAATGACGATTCGAACGAACCTCACTGCACGCATTCGTGATGCACAACAAGAAGCTCTTAAAGAAGAGAACCGTAAAGCTGAATACCTACGGGGTATGCTGAAATACATGGTGCCAAACGAAGAGGGAGCCTTATACTTCAAGAAGCGTATTTGGGTTCCACTCTATGGTGGCATACGAGAAGTCATCCTTAATGAAGCCCACAAATCGAGATATTCGATCCATCCAGGATCGGACAAAATGTATCAAGACTTAAAGGAATACTACTGGTGGCCGAGACTTAAAAGCGATGTTGCTGTTTATGTTGGAAAATGCCTAACCTGTGCCAAGGTTAAGGCAGAATATCAGAAACCGTCTGGCCTATTACAACAACCAGAGATTCCCGTGTGGAAGTGGGAACAAATCTCGATGGACTTCATAACGAAATTACCCAGGACCCCGAGAGGGCACGATATGATATGGGTAATAGTTGATCGATTAACGAAATCTGCGCATTTCCTACCAGTCCGAGAGAAGGATAGCACTGGAAAGCTTGCAGAGATATACTTAAGAGAAATTGTGGCACATCATGGAGTGCCAATCTCAATCATTTCAGACAGAGATGGACGCTTTGTCTCAAGAATCTGGCAATCATTTCAGGAAGCCTTTGGATCTCAATTAGATCTAAGCACGGCATTCCATCCACAAACAGACGGCCAGAGCGAACGGACTATACAAACATTAGAAGATATGCTTCGCGCTTGTGTCATGGATCTGGGCGGCAGCCGGGATACTCATCTACCTCTAGTTGAGTTTTCCTACAATAACAGTTATCATACGAGCATAAAAGCCGCACCATTCGAAGCTCTGTATGGCCGCAAATGCCGATCGCCCTTATGTTGGGCAGACGCTGGAGATAAACGTATGGTTGGTCCTGAACTTGTACAAGAGACAACCGACAAGATTGCGCAGATCCGAGAGTGCATTAAGGCGGCTCGAGATAGACAAAAGAGCTACGCCGATCCGAAAAGAAAATCAGTAGAATTCAAGGTGGGAGACAAAGTGTTGTTAAAAGTCTCACCTTGGAAGGGCGTAGTCAGATTTGGAAAGCGTGGAAAGCTGAATCCACGATATATCGGACCATTCAGAATATTGAAGAGAATTGGTACCGTGGCATACAAGTTGGAGTTACCGGAAGAACTTAATGGAGTACATGATACGTTTCATGTATCCAACCTGAAGAAGAGTCCAATGCAAGAAAACGTGATCATCCCGATGGATGAAGTGCATATTGATGAAGCCCTCCGATTTACAGAACAACCCGTTGAGGTTACCGACTGGAAAGTCAACAAGACCAGGAGGAGCAGCGTAAAACTTGTCAAAGTACGTTGGAGCTCTAAGCACGGACCCGAGTACACATGGGAACGTGAAGACCAGTTCAAGGAAAAGTATCCCCACCTATTCAAGAAGACTCCAGCGAGAGTTAGTTCAGCCTGAATTTCGGGACGAAATTCTTTTAACGGGGGGAGACTGTGACAACTGGCACAAACCGGTAATTTCCGTACACTTTAATTATTATTTAATGACTGCAATTATGTGCTTAATTGTCAGCAATGTCTGAACACATGATTAAACAAGTGAATTCATGCACGTTGTATACTACAAAATATTGCTTTATGCATAAACGAGAGCGTTGCGTCAGAAATACTAGTAAACTCACCGGTAAGACACACTGTGTCAACAGAACTGCAGAAAGCAGTCAGACATTATAATTGAGGCCTAGGTGTAGGTCCGACGACAAAAGTACATTAAAACCCAAGAGTACATGTAAGGGTTTAATTTATAGACATTGCGAAAGCAAAAATAAGCACTAAAAAGCACCCGAAACGCACTTTAAGTGCAAGATTTTGTATAATTCAGCAATAATTCAACCTTTAGCACACGAACATTATACAGAAAATATAATTTTTCAGTCAGAATATTTCCCTAAGTGTCGGGAATCGAAAGTGTTACAAAAAGATACTTATTAGACACTAAAAGGTGCTATTTAGCACTTTAACGAATCGTTATGTAACCGAACAATCGGATATTACCCGGAACACCAAAATAATGCTAGAAGCATTGTTTTTATTTTTCTAAGCTAGTTAGGGTCCCCGAACACCCTAACACACTTCACATTATATAACATACTTAACACACTAAATCTAACATTTAACAAGTAACTAGATATGGTAACTAACAATTGAAATGCAACCAATACCCCCCCCCCCCCCTATGTTGGATGGTTGGGAGACCAAAATCCCTCATGGGATTTCTTTATTATATTATATTAGATGATGTTGGCACTTTGTGGACACAATATACACTAGTTAAAAGGTTAAGATGGATATAAGTTAGCACCATGGGTTCTTAACTCCTCATTCTTTCACACACCAACACACACACTTCCTCCCTTCCTCTCTTGCTTGGTCACGGCCGAGAACAACCCCACCAACATCACCATCATTTGATCATCTTCATACAATTCCAAGCATACTCAAGGGTGCTAGAAGGTGCATAGTGAAGCTAGGAGCTTTCGAAAGTTCAAGAACCACTCTTACTTGCTTTTATCCACCTCATTTGCACTCTTGAACTTCCCTAGCCTTGTGCTAGTAGTAAGTGCTTCAAATCCTCATCTTGTTCATGTTTTTGGTGGTTAATAGTAGATGTAATGGTTAAAACTCAAGAACACACAAGATCAAAACTAAAAGTCTTGAAAGAAAGATAAACTAGTTGGATAAAGAGTAGATATGTGTGTAAATCTTGTGAAACTTGTCTAGTTGAGATTATTTGATGTTGTTTGTCATTAAAAGTGGGGTGGATCATCATCTACGCATACTAGATCATGTTCGAGAACATGAACTAGTAGTATGTTAAGTGTTAAAAATATAAAAGATGATGAAATCACCCACCATGAACTTGGAACTTGTGTAAACATAATTTTCCTTGTAAAATAAGACTCTAAGCATGTAGATCTAAAGATCTACAAGTGGGTTTTCGGAAGAACCAAGCGGAAAATGCTAGTTTTGTTAAAACCCGGACCTTATATAAATTAAAAGCATTTTAGTAAATAAACAAGTGTGCAGACACTTGTGTAACAAGGGAGTTCTACAAAGAAATATTTTGGTAAATCACGACTAGAAGTTGTGAAACTTCAAGATCTTTAAAAATAAAGTTTTTAATAAATTAAACTTATTTTTAAAGATAACAAGACTTACTAAATGTGCTAGTAAGTTACTACACATTTTTGTAAATATTCAAGTTCATGAAATGGAGAAATTAGTGATTATTGTTGATGAGTATTGTTGATAATTGTTGTTGATGATTGTTGACGATTTAAAAGAAAATAAACACATGTTTTGAAAACATGGGAAACCTCCATTTTTAGGGGAAACTCTGTCAAAATTTTTATAAATTTTGACACTTAGAAAATATAAGTTTTTAAGAAACTTATTCCCTAAAAATGTGCTTATAAATATTACCAAGGTTTCCCTACTTTTTGGTGATTAGAAATGAGGATTTCTTCAAAAATAAAAATGCATATTAAGTATATATATTTTTGAGAGAAAAATATATATTATTTGATCACCAACTTGTGTGCTAAGTGTATATAGTATGTGTTATACGTGCTAGTGTATTAAGACTTAAAATACACTAAATACTCATGAGAAGTATAAACATAAAAATACACATACAAGATACATAATTCGGATGCAAAGTGCAAAACACGAGATACTTATATTAATTTTTGAGAAAATAATATAAGTAAGATACTTAGTTAAAAATATAAAATATTTTTAACACAAGAATATATACACAAAAGAGAGTGACTGTACTTGTGCGACACAAGTCTAGTGACTAACGTTAAGAAAACGCGTATAGGTTATGACGTTAATTAAGCAAATCCGGTGAAGTTTACGACGCAAGGAACGCAAAGTTGTGAGTTCATGCTCCCCCTTTTCTTTAACTGTTTTCAGTTTTTATAACTTCGGGGGTGAAATACATGTACAAATGTACAATATTTATAATTGGTATGATATAAATATAAGAAGCACACTTGGTGAGAACGAGAATCAAGTGTGATGAAATATAAGAATACAAGAAGTACACTTGGTGAGAACGAGAACCAAGTGTGACGAAATATAAGATAATAAGAAACGCACTTGGTGAGGACGAGAACCAACTAGGATGCGTTATGAGAAATGATAATAAGAAACGCGCTTGGTGAGGACGAGAACCAAGTAGGATGCGTTATGAGAATTGATAACAAGAAACGCCCTTGGTGAGGACGAGAACCAAGTAGGATGCGTTATGAGAAATAGTGTCACGAATAGGGTACATAAGCACCATTAATCAACAATATACCTAGACCGCAGAACAAAAGGTTAGATCTAACGGGTGCCTGGCAGCCACACTCTCGGTGAGGGCGAGAATCGAGTAGTGCTTTTGTGTCTCAGAATATACCAATTAAATGCCTTAGGTTTGGTGACTTCCTATGTCGTGTCACATGTTAATGGCTTTGCAACCCATTAACAATCCTGAAACTTACAGGAATACTTTATTTACATAAAAGTCATACCATACTAAAAATTGATGAATACTTGAGTACGTGGGGTACTCAAGAAAAGATTGAATTATACTTGAGTACGTGGGGTACTCAAGAAGAAATTGAATTATACATGAGTACGTGGTGTACACATGAAACTGGACTTATATATGAAAACTTGATTTATTCACAAACTATGTTTTCATACAAAGTATACAAACGTGAAATACAAAACTGCATGAATTCACACCAACTTTATGTTGATGTTTTTGCAAAACTCACATGTATTTCAGGTAACTAGGATGGATGTGCGCGCGGTCTCGCTTATGCTTGTGGATGTCGCTATTGTTTATCTTTAAATAAAGTTGTAAACTTTTTAAGACAATGTTTTATGCGACTTAGCGATGTAAACGCTAAACTTATGTTTTCAAATTATGGTATTTGATGTTTTTACGAGCATATAGCATGTTTACCTTTCGTATGCAATGAGAACCTTTCATGATCACACCTCGTGCTTCCGCCGCAGAAAGGGGTGTGACACGGATGTCCGTGCCAGGAGGGGATTTCCATTTCACCACCCCTCAGCATTCAAGTGGCAGTCATTACCCGCCACTATATGAATACCCACAGATGGGTGGGCCTTCAAACCCCGTTTCCGAGGTGGACTCTGCGCCAGTCGCACCGCCACCAGTGGGTTATGATAACCCGATTCCTTCATACGCCGGTGCAGCGGCGTATAACCCTTTTGAGCAGCCAGCCCATACTAACTACAACTACGCCGAAGTTGACCCATACCTTGTAGCGGCGAACTACAATGCTCTTCATCCCGAGGGGCCCTATGGAGTCCCATATCAGACTGGGTACCCGCCCTATGGGTACCAATACCCGCCACCTCCTCAACCTCCGCAGCATCAGCAGCCACCGCAGCCACCGCAGCCGCCACTGATACCGCCACCGCAGCAACAGGAGATTCTTCAATGGTTGAGTCAGGTGGAACAGGAGGTTCAATAAGAGCATAGGAACCACCGAGGATTTCTCAAGGGTCTGGCGAATTTAATCAAGGGAAAGAAGAAAAGGGATTTTTGAAGATTCCTTATTTATTTATTTGTATTGTAATTTCCTTATTTCGATCAAGTCCCTGCGTGGACATCTATTCATGTATTCAGTCACTGCGAGGACTTGTATTTTCAGTTTAGCCCCTGCGTGGGTAAGTCATTTCTGTTAAAGTCCCGTTTAGGGCATTTATGTACTCTTTTATTTAATTATGAAATGTGTTGAATTTTAATTATCATTATATGCATAAATATAATATATATGAAATAAATAAATCCAAAATATGTCATTCCTTTTATAAGATATGCCTTTAAATATTAAAATAAGAATCTTAAAAGGTATAACCTAGCCTGCATATCATTATAGACCTGGCCATAATGGTAAAACCTGTTTAAAAAGATTCAAATCCTTGTTAACATCTGAAAACATGTTAACACTCCTGGCAGATGTGATTCGTTAAAATCGCACATGTCATCCTTATATTGGATTCTTTCCAGATCCCTAATCTAACCTAATGGTCCATAAATCATGGGTTCGAATCATCAATTAAGATGATCATATATTAAACATCCATTGGTGATGTAGTGCCTACAGGCCATACTCATTGTCATATAAGACAAAAGACAGATGTGGTCTATGACTCCCTGTCAACAAAAGGTAATGAACTACGTTCAAACCTTAATGCCTCGATTATCTGAAATCATGGCTTAGAAATTGTCCTTGTGACTAGGCCTTTTGTATGCCACCCTAATATCCTAAATAGTTTGTAACTAGGATAAAATATGATAAAATTTGAATGAATTAAATTAACCAATATGGTTTATAGTTACCATGGTTAATGAATTGCCATAAAAGACAATTCCATAATAGACTCCTGAATAAATCCTTGTTAGTATTTTGTGTAGCAATCAAGCTACATGACTGGGTCTGATGAAGTCAACAGTCACCCGAGGGAGAATCATGATACCACCAGAATCAACATAGTTGGTGCAGAACTGCAGGCATTAATAGACAATGCCGTTACTCGAGCTCTAGACAGACGAGATAATGAATCAAGTGGTATCCGTAGCAGGACCCTATCTGTTCAACATGAAAAACCACCTTCCAAGTGGCATGCATCTCATAAGGATGATTCTCATCATTCCTCAAATCAGCATAGTGTTCCATCTAAGAAGATTATATTCGATCAAGAGCCACGTGTTAGGGGTTGTTCCTATAAGTATTTCGTCTCCTGCAAGCCTAGGGATTTCACTGGGGAAAAAGGAGCCATTGATTGCATGACGTGGCTAGACGAGATGGATACCATGGTTGATATCAGTGGTTGTGCAGAGCAAGATATAGTGAAGTTCGTGTCGCAATCGTTTAAAGGAGAAACTCTAGCTTGGTGGAGGTCATTGATCCAAGCTACTGGAAAGATCCCATTATATAACATGACTTGGGATCAGTTTGTTGCTTTAATCAGGGATACTTTCTGTCCTCAACATGAAGTTGAGAAGATCAAGACTGACTTCCTGACATTAGTTATGAAAAATTTGGACTGTCAGGCATATCTTACGAGTTTTAATACCATGTCTCGATTGGTTCCTTACTTGGTGACGCCGGAACCAAAACGTATAGCCCGTTTCATTGGGGGTTTAGCCCCGGAGATCAAAGCTAGTGTGAAAGCGTCTCGACCGACTACCTTTAGGTCTGTAGCTGATTTGTCACTATCTCTTACCCTTGATGCGGTCAGGCAGAGATCGCTTAGGCATTCTGATACTGGGAAGAGAAAACGTGAGGATGATAACTCACACCATTCAGACAAGAGGCACAAAGGGAACTCTGACCACAAAAAGAGTTTCGGGTTTAAAAGGGATGATCAACAATCAGGTGAAAAACCCAAGTGTAAAATTTGCAAGAAACGTCATCTGGGAAATGCAGGTACGAATCGAAATCCCAATCGCAACCCAGGGTTTGTGGGATTTGTAAGTCAAATGAGCACAAGACGTTAGACTGCAAGAAGATAAAGGATGCGACGTGCTATAACTGTAACGAGAAGGGGCACATCAAGTCCAACTACCCAAAGTATGCCAAGAAACCCGAAGAAGGCAAAAAGACCAATGCTAGGGTCTTTCAAATGAATGCACGGGAAGCAGTTCAGGATGATAACGTGATAACAGGTACCTTCCTTATAAATGATGTTTATGCAAGGGTATTGTTTAATTCGGGTGCGGATAAGTCGTTTGTGGATGATAAATTTTGTAAGTTATTAAATCTGCCCGTTAGAACCTTAAGTATAAAATATGAAGTAGAATTGGCCGATGGTACCATAGAAACTGCTTCAACCGTGTTAGATGGATGTTTCATATCCATTAGGAACCACTCTTTTCCATTGTCTTTGCTTCCTTTGAAACTAGCTGGATTCGACATAGTAATAGGCATGGATTGGTTATCTCATAACCAAGCTCATATCGTTTGTGACAAGAAACAAGTGGTTATCAAGACTCCGTATGGTGAGCCACTTACCATACAAGGAGATACTCAGTACGGGTTGCCTAAGCAAGTGTCTATGCTTAAGGCAACAAGGTGTATGAAGAAAGGTTGTGTCATCTATATGGCACACGTGAGTATCCAGATGTATTCCCTAAAGAACTACCTGGTTTACCACCAGATAGGCAAGTGGAGTTTAGAATTGACATTATACCTGTCGCAAGAGCACCTTACCTGGTTGGCCCCAACTGAGATGAAAGAGTTGAGAACGCAGTTGGATGATTTGTTGGCAAAAGGATTTATTAGGCCTAGCTCATCTCCTTGGGGAGCACCGATCCTGTTTGTAAAGAAAAAGGATGGATCAATGCGTTTATGCATTGATTATCGAGAGATGAACAAGGTTACAATCAAGAATAGATATCCATTGCCCACGATCGACGATCTATTTGATCAGCTTCAAGGAGCCAGTTACTTCTCCAAGATCGACTTAAGATCAGGATATCATTAGCTAAAGGTTAGAGATGAAGATGTGCACAAGACTACATTCAGAACTCGCTATGGTCACTACGAGTTCTTAGTGATGTCGTTCGGACTCACTAATGCACCAGCAGCGTTCATGGATCTCATGAATCGCGTTTGCAAACCCTACTTGGACAAGTTTGCCATTGTCTTCATTGATGACATCCTTATTTATTCAAAGAACCAGGTTGATCATGAGAAGCATCTTCGTTGTATTCTTAAACTTCTTCAACAAGAAAAGCTCTACGTCAAGTTTCCAAAGTGTGAATTTTGGCTTCGTGAAGTCCAATTCCTTGGACATGTGGTTAGTGAGCATGGTATCCAGGTGGATCCCGCTAAGATTGAAGCTATCATGAATTGGCAAGAGCCGAAGACGCCCACAGAGATTCGCAGCTTCTTGGGTCTGGCAGGATATTACAGGCGTTTTATTGAAAATTTCTCAAGGATTTCTTCACCCCTAACTTCCCTGACTCGCAAGAATATAAAGTTTGATTGGGGTCCTAAGCAGCAAGAATCCTTTGATATACTTAAGCAGAAACTAAGCAATGCACCTGTGTTGACATTGCCTGAGGGAATAGAAGAGTTTGTGGTATATTGCGACGCATCGCACACAGGTATGGGATGTGTGCTAATGGAGAAGGGAAAAGTCATTGCCTATGCTTCCGACATTTAAAGGTGCACGAAAAGAATTACACCACCCATGACTTGGAGTTGGATGCCGTTGTATTTGCACTAAAACATTGGAGACATTATTTATATGGTACCAAGTGTGTGATCTATTCTGATCATAAAAGCCTTCAACACTTGTTCAACCAGAAAGATCTGAACATGAGACAGGGTCGATGGATGGAGACACTGAATGATTATGATTGTGAAATCCGATACCATCCAGGTAAGGTGAATGTGGTCGTCGATGCTTTAAGCAGAAAGGAAAGGGTTAAGCCCATTAGAATCAATGCCAAGAGCATTGAATTGAAGAACAACTTAAATGAAAGATTGTTAGCCGTTCAGAAGGAAGCTATATTAGAAGCTAACTATCCAAATGAAAAGTTGGGTGTAACTGCTAAAGAGTTATCATATGGCAAGGATGGAATCCTAAGATTGAATGGACAAATATGGGTTCCAATTTATGGAAGACTTAGGGATGTGATTCTTCAAGAAGCCCATAACTCCAAATATTCTGTCCATCCTGGCTGTGATAAGATGTACCAGGATTTGAAGGCAAATTATTGGTGGATAGGCTTGAAGAAGTCTATAGCCACTTATGTGGCTAAATGTCTGACATGGGCGCAAGTCAAAGCAGAGCATCAGAAACCGTCAGGCTTACTGCAACAGCCTGAACTTCCCACCTGGAAGTGGGAAATGGTGACTATGGATTTTATCATCAAGTTACCAAAGACAAAGCAAGGAAATGATACTATTTGGGTTATAGTGGATAGACTGACCAAGTCAGCCCACTTCTTACCTATTAGGGAAACACAGAGCTTAGATAAGCTAGCTCAGCTGTACGTGGACGAGATTGTATCTCTTCACGGAGTGCCAGTGTCTGTCATCTCTGATAGGGATACAAGGTATACATCGCATTTTTGGAAAAGCTTTCATCAATCCCTAGGCACTCGATTAAACTTCAGCACTGCATATCATCCTCAGACGGATGGTCAGAGTGAGCGTAGAATTCAAACACTCGAGGATATGCTACGGGCTTGTGTTATTGATTTAGGTGGAAGTTAGGATGATCATCTTCCGTTGATCGAATTCTCGTATAATAATAGCTATCATTCCAGTATTCAAGATGCAACTTTTGAAGCCTTGTATGGAAGAAAGTGCAGGACGCCAGTTTGTTGGGCGGAAGTTGGAGATGTCCAACTAACAGAAAATGTTAAAGAATTCCAAGGTATCTGAATTAAACCTTGTGAGAAATAATTCAATTGTCAAGTAAATGATCATGTGCCAATAACGACAATTTTACATTCATTATCCTTTCCAAAAGACTCCAAGGCAACACCATTGCATGGCAACACTTTCAAGATTGACCAGACCTGATCAAGGGACCCATTATGTTGATAATGACTAAAGATACGAGTTATAAAAGATTGCATGGTCAAATGTTAGAAGTTCACAAGATTTTTGTCTTCTGACAAGGCTTACGGACCGCAAAGTGTATGCCTTACGGACCGTAAGGTGGCTGATCTGGGCGATAAAGATTAAAAAGCGGATACGGACCGTAAGGCCCTAAGCTTACGGTCCGTAAGACCTGTAACTGGGCAGAAAACATGGACAGCTGCCTGTTCAGCCTGTTCCACCGCCTTAGATGAATGGTTTCCGAATTCAGGGGCTGCACCAGTGGTATTTCATGCATAGGGGACACTTGGGATGATCAGGGAACATGTGTAGACCTTGTTGGATTGACCTTGCTTCGTCTAAATCACTATATATAGAGCTCTTGTTGCAACACATGAATTTGCTCATTTCAAAAACATTTCTAAACCTTCTCTGGAGCTCTCTGGACTTCAAGCAAGTTTCTTAAGCTTCTATTTCATGCTAAGGACCATTGTGAGTGTTCTTAGCCTTCCTAATTCATGTTTTATTAGTTTAATGACCGAAAGTCAAAGCCGTCGTAATTAAGCTTTGACTTAGTGATTAATCACTAATGGTCCAGTCATTTTTCGAATTGAAAGTGGCTATGAGTTGGTAATTATGTGGGTAATAAACCCTTAAAAGGGCGCCCTCTGATTTCCACTCTAACTTGGTCAATTGTCAGGTCAAACTTAATTATAAAAAGTCAACAGAAAGCTATTTTGCAAATAAACACATAATTAACAATGTAGAAGCCATGAAACCTGTTTTAACACTTATATAACTTGGTAATTAATGTAAGAACATGTCTAAGCATGTTCAACCGGACAATTTTGAGTTTAGGCTCGGTTCGGAACCGAAAATCGCAAAAGTAGACTTTTACTTTGACTTTTAGTTCTGACCCGATTTAGCTTAGTTTAGATATGCCATAGAGTTCCATTAGGACCAGATTATAGGTTAGTGTAACCCTCTGAGGTTATACAACTTGGTTCCTAATTATTCCGATTCATTTGCATGTTTCCGTTAATTGCTTAAATGTTGACCATTATGCCCTTTTGAGCTTAAAATGAGATTTTTGAAAATGTGAGAGGATAAAAACCTTTGTTACTAATTTATAAACATGTCCTAAAAATTTGACATCAGTTTGAGGTCTAAATTAGGAGTTATGCTCAATAACGTAATTTGAAAGCTTTTTATTAATTAAACGGCATAATTAGCATAAAGCCTATCTAAACCCAAATTTTTACACCAAAACTTTTACCCAGTTATGTAATATAATATTTTGGGATTTTTGAAGATTTTTGAAGATTTTTATTTATTTTTAAACTGATCATGGCATAGGGTTCTTGCTTTGATTAGGTAATTGTCGGTTTTACCCTTTTTGCTAATAAAATGAGTTTTACATAACATATTGATACCAAATCTTTTGCTATTGATTTTATATGATAAATAAAATATTTTAAGCCTTCTGGGCTGATAAAAATCTCAGCTTTCATTATATAACCCGAAAATCGCTTAAAACCGACTTTTACGCGTTTTAAGCGCATAGTGTGGGTTAAAACTATTTTTGGCATATAAAACTTAATACCAACTGATGTTTTAAGTAAATTTTTATAACTTAACAGTAAACAAAAGTTTTGAACTCAGATTTCCAAATTTGACCTTTAAAGCTTATGTGAAATTACCAAAATGCCCCTATGGTGCATAGTTTGGTTATAAATGATAAATTTCACAAATATGCAATACCCTACTGATATAACTTATTAAAATAAATATTTTTACTGATTAATTTAGACCAGAAACTCAGATTATTATTTAACCTCTTTTATAACCTTTAAAATGACCAAAATACCCCTACGGGGCTTAATTTGAGTTTAAATTCGTTTTGGGCATAATGGAATGTATCATACTGATATCACAACATATTTAAGGAATATTAACTTAGGAAACCTGTTCATGACTCATATGGTTACCCGTTATGCATTTATCGCGTTCGGTACGGTTTATGTAACTAGTTTGCATAATTCAACTGAAACGGGTCAAACCTTATCATTTTCACTTCAAAATCCAGAATGTGTTTAGTTTACCCATATTATACAAGTCTTCATACTTGTCGGGTCTAAACCATATTCTAATCCGGTCTTCGCCTAATCATGCGTTTTGAACCGTATACCTTTATTTAAAACTAACCGGTCTAAGTTTAAACTTAAGTAAGACCCGTTAGGAATCTAATAGGTTAATTAAAACCTTCGTTCCAGATTTAGGAGACCAGTAAAAGATACTTGCACTTGCTGAATTGTACGGCTAGGATAAATTTGTGTAATTTGCTCAGGTAAATACTTTTAACTTATTTTCCCTCATACTGGCTTGGGGTACGGTATATAAAATACCGCTTGTTCGGGTATTGAATTTTTTATCGTATGATGGTTAAATCATTGAGATAACCCGTTTAATCTGTTTTGTTTATTCTAAGCCTTTGGGGGGTTAATGACCATGTCCTGGATATCCTCGGCTCATTCATTGAAATGGCCATGACTTAAGCACGGGGTGTAGGCATACACCTGCCGGTGCGTATGTAAAATAATGTACCCACCTGTTCGAGAATAACTCGTCGTGGGATATATTATATGGTGTGTCTATTAATTTTTAACCCGGTATTTAAACCGGGCTACTGAACATATAATAAACATATAATTCTTTTACAATGTTATTTTTATCCCAAGTTATAAAAGATATTTTGTGCCTTGTGCATTGAAATCAATTTTCTTAAACATTTTCAAATTGAGTCGGTTAATTGTATTTACCAGTGTAAACTGGCGTATTTTCCAAAAGGTTAAGTGCAGGTACTAGACGGAATAGGCTGGCTACTCCTAGCATCAATAAAGAGTCTTGCAAGCTTAGATGTTTATAAATCTGTTGAACAATGTTCCTTTTAACTTTGTTCCTCCTGTGGATCCCTTACAACCGTTTTTGTAATAATTAATATTACTTTAATTCGGTTTGTAATGCTTTTATCTTTCGACTTCCGCTGTGTATTAAACTATGATAAATTGTCTATGATGATATCAACTACGTCACGATACTCCCTACCGGGCCCACCGGTAATACGTGGAAATATCGGGGTGTGACAGTTGAACATGAAGTTTCACTTATCAAAGACGACGATTTCCTGGCCTTAAAAGACAACAACTTGAAGATGAACACAAAGCATCGGCTATATGATCAAAGATGTCAAATTTTGGTTGAGTTTCTGATGAACTGCCCTCTAAAACAAGCTATGATCAAAATTGCAGAGGTACCTGAAGTCATTCTACAACAGCTCGTTTAAACCATTCAAGAGACAGATAAAGAGGAAAAGATGACATCTCATTTTTGTGGAAACATCTCAGTAATCATTACACCAAAGAAGATCAGGGAATGATTAGAACTCCCAATCAAAATCAATACATAAATGCACTAGAAAAAGGGGGAACTACTGTAACAATTCAAAAATCTTGGCTACAAAGAAAAAATTAGCAAGATTAGAGATTTCAAGAAAAACAATTGCCTGCCTTCTGGCAAGTGTTAATGGAAACCTTAAACAAATGTCTAACCTCTAAGATTGGAGATGCTGATCAGAAAAACACCTCCATTCTAACTATCATGTATGGACTCATAACAGGGTTCGACATTGATTATGGAACAGAGATATTTAATTTGATGAGAAAATATGTGTTTACTAAAACTGGGAGAATTACCACACATTTTCCACATCCAAGATTATGGGCAATAATCATTGCTGAAACATTTGAAGAAAGAAACTTGGAATTACCATTGACTAAAGGAACATGGAAATCAGCAGTTATGAAGCCATGGTGTGCTAAAAAATCTTGGACATCTGCCAATGATGTGCCAGCCTTACTAGAAAGCATGCTATGTTTGATAGCACAAGACTCACCTTACTGGAAAAAGCATGAAGAAATATATAACAAAGTAGAACTACTTGACAGTAGTTTTTCACCAGATGATGAGGATCAAACACCAAGTGCACAAGAAATGGAAGATATAACTCAACTACCAGCCACGAAGATGCCTCAGTTAAGTAGCAGAATCTCACCAGAAAACATGGAGACGGATGTGCAAGACATAACAATGACAAAACAACACCGAAAAGGAGATGCAAAACATGACACAGAATTAGGTGAAAACATCAATCTCTCTCTTGGCTTGGTAAAGAATTCAACAGAATCAGATTCTGATGAATCTGATTACTTATTTGTTGCAAGAAAATTAAACACAAATGTAGAAGAGAGAATTGAGGGTTCCCTAGATCTCAACTCTGAAACTGATAAAGAGGAAGAAGATGAGACAACAACATGTAGAGATCAGGATACTGATCAAGGAAACCTGGTTCAGGAAAATTTGTTTTTCCCTACAACTCATGGAGGATCATTCACAAGAATGATTAAGGGAAATGAGGAAAATCTAGATGTAAATCTGTTTTACAAATCTGGTAAAGGTTTTTTTCTGATTGGTCTCATGACTAGTCTAAGCCTTTAAAAATAGCAACAAGTGTGTCTTTTGCTGGTTTGGTAGCAGGAACATCTGTTGTTCCACCTCACCCCACAACCACTCCTACCATGATAAAAGAACAATATAATGCAGTGCTGAACAAAGTAATCCAAGATTTAACAGAAAAACAGCCACCTGTAGAGGAACCAAAAGCATCTGTTGAAACAAAGTTAGTTATGTTGTTGGAAGAACTTAAAAGTAAAATATCTGACATCAAAACTCTGTAAGAATCAGTAGAAATCATCAAAAGTCAAACGTAGAAGAACATCGAAAAACTGTAGAGTATGCAACAGACTCTAGTCAGCTCACACGATATCAAAAAATTCACTGCTGAATTCAAAAAAATATCAGAAGATCTAGAAGGCATAAAGGTCCAAGTGAAGGAAGCAATTGAAGCAAGGGAGCTGAAAATTCTGGTGAATTAATAGAAGAAATCAACAAGTTGAAAGCAAGCAACAACAATATGGCATATGCCTTTGTAAGGTTGATAAAGGAATGGAATGAGTAGATGTAACATTTTCAAATAGAACTCAAAGGAGTGCAAACTGAAGAAAAGAACAATTCTGAAATAATCAAAGATGTGAGGTCTCTGGTTAGAAGACTGCACTACAATATTGCTCAATTGTCAAAGATAAATGTTCGTGATCTAATGAGAAATATACCTAAAGATGCACCAAGACAAGAAGCTCCTTTAACCATAACTGTCACACCTGCAGCAGAGTTAAGATCAGCACCTCAGAGCACCAAGTCAAAAATAGTACCAATGGGACCCCCTCCACCAGTATCAAAAGCCGAAGTTCCCAAGATCACAGTCTAAAACATAGAAGCAACACCAAAAAAACCTACTTATGGAAGGACAAAGTAGAACACCAATAGTCTTGCAGCTTAGGGACAAAGAAATACTGGAAGGTTCACCCAAAAGAACAATATTTGGTGAATCAACTTTCAGTGCATCCTTAGTCCAGAAAGAAAAGAGAAAATGGGTAGAAACGACTTCCTCAAAAAGCCCAAGACGGTTCAAGAAAGAGATCTTGCAGGATATATAACCAGGTTTGTGCTCGATGTAGAAAGATAAGATATGAGCACCTCGAACACTTCTATTGGACTGAATAAGATAAGCTAGAAAGACCTCTAAGTCCAATGAGTAGAGGATTGTCGATGGAGAGAAGTGAAAGGGGGAGAATGTAGCATACACGGGCCCTTGGCAAATCCAATAAAGATAGTACTGAAAGTTGACACTCACTCAACTCCAGATGGCGTGTTCGGATTCCAAGATAAAAAAGGTATACCCTGATAAGAAAAAATGGTGAAGAACAACTCATAACGGATGCTGACTTAGCTGATCAACTTCATCCAATGGATCTGATAATGCTGAGAAAGACATATGATGAAGAGAAGTTACATAGCAAGTATGTACGAAGAGCCATGGTAAGCATAACCAAGAGTGGAATCAAAGTGTTTACAGAATGGCCATTAGTGACTTTGATCTCTGCATTAACTTTGATCATGCAATTGGAAAGAAACAGCTTATAACTTCTCCAAACACAACAATCCCAGATGAAATGAAAGCTGAAGCTAGAACAGGTGTAATCTTTGAACAACCTGAACTTTATGTTGTTTATAGGGATATTGGTGAAGATAGAGCACTATTCAAGGTGAGAGAAATATGCAAATACTCTAATCAAACCCTAAGCTACATCAAAGAATGCATAAACACGAAACAGGAGCAGCTGAAGATCAAAAGACGTGATGAACCATAGGTTAGGAAACAAACTAAAGAAATCATAAATGATTGGATTGTTGCAAGGAATGTCTAGAAAGCAGTTTACAAAAAATGCAGTAAACCCATCCATCACAAGAAACAATTGAAATCTGGGGATCTTCGTCATTAGAACTGATTTTTTTTTTATTTTGTTTGGATTAAACATTGATTCTGTTAACTTTGTGTTTGCTTAAAGTTCATGTTTTAATTCATATGTCATGAGTAGTTATTTCTAATAACACATAAGGGAAATTATTAGGAAACTTCATGTAAGTGTTGAAGAAAAATTCAATCATTCTGATCAATTCTGAAGATGACAAAGAAAGAAGATACTAGACAACAAAACAAAAGAAAGATAGACATCATCTTCAACAAGCATCAGAAAATGATCACAATTAAGAAAGGATGATCAGAAAAGACTAATCTGATGTACCTGATGATAAATCTGGTATTTATCATCAGAATCTGGTAAATCCTAATCATCAGAAATCTAATGATCAAGAAACATCAGATTTCTGACGAGTAGTTTATCAGAATTCTAATGGAGCAACTTGTCAAAGAGATAAGGTTCTACACGAACTCCTAAGTAGCAAGTGGACTTGAACGGATCCAATGAATATACCAAAAAGCTACTTTACACAGTCAAGTGCATGCATAAACAAATGTTTATTCATGCCTACATTCTCTATAAATAGAAAAATAACTCCAAAGAGAAAATGAGTCAAGCTTAGCATTTATCACATACTACAAAAACTCCACTGCCCTTCATCATAGAATTCTTTAAGTATTTGTTTGTAATAGTCAATAACCTCACAATCACCTTGTAAGCTTTCAAAGTGATAAAAGCTTGAAAATTCTGTAGCTGTGTCTTTTGAAAGTTTGATTTCTAGTTCCGCACATTATTTTGATATTTGTTGAAATCACTTGCCAAGTTTAGATAAAACATTGTTATCTGGGATCAACAATTTAATGTGATGGGTAATAGTGAAGGCACACGTGCTCCAACGGCCCACTCAACAAGCGATACACTATGTGGGAAAATCAGAAGGACAACTCAAGTTCCACCCGCCTCACGCGAAAAAGCATCCGCAATACAAATGGAAAATACACACGCGTCCTCCACAACAGATCTCCACCCGCTTAGTAAAAGAAAACAAATGTGTACAACAAGCGGGTCTCCAGCTCATGTAGGGTATGGTTCTAAACCCCCCGCGGGCCGCGATTAAGCCCTGTAGGCACATGACCATACTTACACTTAGACAACAAAAAGACATCCAACTAGCCATAACAACTCCCCGTGGGCCACTTCTGTGGTCACGATACTATGCTAGCACGGAGGATAATGAATAGCACAAGGTGAAAGGGACCTGCAACCAATCAACGCTCATCAAGCACTGTACCAAAAGATCCCAACGATGTGCCATAGTACAGGGGACAAAAGGTACAGTTGGCGGCGACGTGTGGCCAATCAGGATACACCATTTAACCTCTCCTCAACCTCCACTAACGGCTGATGGCATACGACACAAGAAGCATACCCGGAAGTGACGTGTAGCAAATCACGGCTCGCAGGCGTACTCCCACCTCTGCGGGCACTAACTGCCACGACAGAAAGGACCAAATGAATATCCCTTGACAATGACACCTCGTCCAATCAGCCTCCATTCTTCTCCAACCTCTCGACTATAAATACAACACTTCTCCAAAGGTTTAAGGATTTCGATCCCGCTCTTGACACTCTCACTCTATACTTTGCTCTTTCTCTACAGAAAGAACAACACTTATTCTCATGCTGGAGGTTGGTTACGAGAAGAACCACCCACCTCTCCTTCTTGTAACGAGTCTCACGGTGTTTTGTCAGTTTTGCAGATTATTACACTTTCATTTGAGCTCACGACGATCAGAAGATTAACTCCCCTCTGTTGAACATTAGGTCTTATCCCTTACGGATTAGACCTGTGTTTCTCCGTTGAAGGTGATCAAACTCATTTTGGTTAACTAGGACACAAAAGTATGTTACGGGTTGAACATCCTAAAATCCCCTCTTAGATGTTTGAACATGATCTAATTATATCAAAGATAATTAGATAATTAGAGTGATTAAATTTGGTCATTAAATGGTGCTTAAGCAAGCACACAAATTAAATTTGGGTTAACTATTAAGTATGCAAAATTTAAATAAATTTAGACAAGGATTAAATTTGGTCTATTGAGTTCACATAGCTTTTTCAAAAATACCTCAATATTATAAGGTTGACTCTTTAGTTTAGCATATTCTTTTAATTTCATAATCGGTTTCACAATTTTAAATTAAACCATAAACATCCCTGGTGTTTTGGGGTTGATGCGTTATTGTGATGTAAATAACATGTTAAGTCTAGTTGAATAGACTATATATTATTCACACATCCTTTTCTTCTATCTATCTGTATATAGTAAAAAAAATGGTGTATAAATAAGATTTTAGAGGATCTAGTTAAATCAACTTCTAAGTAGTTTATGACCAGCATGCCTATTATCTTATATAAAGATATTTTCTTGTACATAAATCAGAATTAGAATTAATAAGCTAAAGTAACTATTATCACTAAATTAAAAAAAAAAAACATACAAAATAACACAAAACCATATTGTTTTGCAAATAGATAATAATGACTTAACTACCAAGTGATACTAGGTTTATGTTCGACTTAACTACCAAGTGATACTTGGTTTATGTTCCATTTTTGGGTTGTGCATAATCCTTAAAAGTTAAGCTTTATGATTAAGGGCATAAAACGTATTAAAATAAAGATTCAAGTTTGATGTTAGATCTATGACTGCATGTGTTAATTTAAATCATTCATCGGACCCACGCGACCGTGCCCCACGCACGCCACCTTCCTTTCTATATATTATTCTCACTTGCTAAAATACCTGACTAATAATAAATAAAACCAATATATTTAACCAAAAACCACTTGAATAATCGATGGTTCGGTTTTATATTTTACTGATGACCATTTTTTTGGCTGGATTCGATACTAATAATAAATAAAACCAATATATGTAACCATAAACCACTTGAATTATTGATGGTTCGCTTTTATATTTTACTGATGACCTTTTTTTTTTTGCTATGGTTCGCTTTTATATTTTACTGATGACCATTTTTTTGCTGGATTCGATTATGACTATTGTGATAACCGGAAAAACGAGTTGTTTGTCCACAAAAGTTATACCCAACCCAGTGGCGGATCTAGGATTCCGACCAAGCGGGAACGTTTTATAAATAAGCGGTAACGAAATCGAAAAAACGTCAAATTTTTCCAAAATTTACACTAAAAACGTCAAAAATTTTCCGGCCAAGCGGTAGCGGAGGCTACCCCTTACATCAAGGTAGATCCGCCGCCCCTGACCCAACCTAAAGATAATTTGTTGAACGCTACCTAAAAGTCCTTAGCCTGGTTAAAAAAATAGCATAAACTAGTAATTTTACCTATCGTGTGATGGGTGACAACGAAATGCATAGTAACTCGAATTAATATTGTCAAATAAAAACAATATATTCTTACGTGCTTATTTTTAACTAGGTAACAGTATAAAATTTGAACCAATAAACATTTAGAAAAGATAATATTTACAAATAAATGTACTTGCCACATTTTACTAGTATAACCAAACGTCAACAAATCGTAATAACATTCTTTATATTATTTGTCTCTTTTCATTGTGTTAATCTTAGTATATGTTATAGAAAATCAGTAAACCTCCAATTTCCATTAACTTAATATCTTTTCCCGTCACACTTTACTATTTTGGTCCAAAAACCTTTGTGGTAAGGAACTGATCTGAGTTTGTATAGAATAAATTTATTTCGTGATGAGATAGCATATATATGATTATTTTCTTTTTATCTTTTATCTAAATTCGTTTAATTAATACCACACAGTACCAAACACGCAATTTTTTTTTTATCATCATACAAATTTCAGATATTTAGCAAACCATCATACAGACTTTATATATTTAGCAAACCATCATTCAGACTCCGTCAAACAACGCCCAAAACCCACGCCCACACCCACCAGTCTAATTCTTTTGAGAAGGAGGGTCCATCTGTATCGTCTCAAATCTCTTACTCTGACAGTTAACAGCAATGTGTCATTCAAAACCACAATTGTAACACCCTGTTATCATACCATTCTCCTGTTTCAAACTAAACACTCAAATCATAATACTGATTTGATGTGTAATAGTCATCACCACTTCTTTTTCTTCTTCTGTAAGCTTGATTTGACTCTTGAGCACTGTGGTCAAACCTGCATCACTTATTACCAACTTTTTGTGAGTTTTGATTTTCATTTTTTGTGGATTTTTGTTTTTATAATGATTGGATGATTTTACTGATAAACTTTTATTTTGATTTTGAACATTTTTTTAATTTTTGGAATTTTTAACATTTTTATTTTGTTGTTGGTCCCTAATTTGCTTAGAAGTTGAACATTCACCTTTTTAAGCAAATTGTGGAATTGTTTGTTTAAACTTTTTATTTTAATTTAAAAAATATTTCATTTTTATCATTTTCATCATCAGTATCATCATCACAATCTTCAATTATGAATTCGTCATAATTTGCGACATCGTCACTTATTGGAATTTCAACTGAGAAAGTTTTGTCTTTCGTGTTATCAGGTACAATCGTTTTTGATTTAGCCTTTTCTGACGGTTTATACCCAACCCCACGTTTACAAATTCATATTCGTCCTCCTCAATTTCTTTATTTTTATTGGTCGGTTTTGGAACTAAATTATCTAGCATTACGGACAAAGCAACAAAACCTTTCAATTTATTTTCTAGATCTTCAATTTTATTATTAGCAAACTCAACGTCTTTTTCAAGTTGAGTTATTTTCTCAAGATGAGAATTTATTGCAATTTGATTTTCAAAATCATTTTTATTTAAAACAGATTTTTCATTTTCCAAAATTTTTATTTGATTTTTCAAATTATTTTCTAATTTTTTAAAATTTTCTTTTTAAGTTTTTATTTTCTAATATCAAACTTTCTGCATCCCTCAGAAGTTTGACATTTTCAACTCTAGTTTTATCACATTTTAAGCACACTGGTTCAGAACATGAAGTTACATTTGTAAATATGCTCGATTCTTTGATTACACTGCTCTGCACCATCATCTTTTCTCTCTCCATTTTCTTCTTGCATTTTGCTATCGGTTCATGTTTTTTTACGTTTCTAAGAAACTCATATACACTAACTTCAGACAAATCAGAATGTTTCTTCAATATGAACTCAAAATCATCCCACTCTGAGAGTAACAAATCTGCAAACTTTAATATCTTCTCAGTATGTGAAATCTCGACACCGTAATCGTTCATCCTATATACTAAATTATGGTACTATTCCGACATCATTATAACTTATGCTTTTTGCTAAAACGTGATTTCTAATTTGTTTTTTAGCATCTGCCTTTCATTTGAATAACTCTCCATTTTAAAATTATTAGTCTCTTGAACCCGAATACTCAAACTCGAAAGCTTTGTAGATTAAAAATCCCAATTCAAAACCCTTATAGCTTCAAAGTTCAAAAATCACTTGTTATCAGCCCAATCGTACTAAAACAACCCGACCCACTTAACTAAACACGATCCAAAAATCACGGTCCAAATTTCAACACAATCGGCCCAAAACACTCTACTGTTCACTATAAACTTCGATTCACTAAACTGATTTTAGAAGCCCGGTCTAAAAATCTCAACTTGAAACACGGTCCAATACTTGCAATAATCTTGACCCACAAATGCGATTTAAGAAACCCGGTTCAAAAATATTGCAGTCCACTAATTCAAACCCAGTTCACACTAGAAGTCCAAAATCTAACAATCACGAACCAAATTGTACTCAAATAATCCGACCACTTAAAAAATTTTCGGCCCAAAAGTAGTAATACTAATCTGGCCCAAAAATCTTTAAAATCAAAATTGCACTCTCAAAACTTGAATCCCAAAAAATGTGTATTAGCCCAAAATTTATATATTTTTAGCCCAATTTAATAATACTAGGCCCAATAATCCAAACGTTTCAACCCAATATCATTCTTAACTTGCGACCTAATGAGTTAAAACAATTTTTATGTGACCTGATGAAAATTTTTCTTATTATTATTTTTAAATGATTTGACTTTTATTTCTTTATAAAAACAAATTCTGTATGCTAACACTTTCTATAAAACCTAAAATTTTAACATGTCACTTCTATAAAACAAATTCCGTCACCGCCCCCAACACCATTTCGCCCCCCCCTCCCCTCGTCGTCCTCTCCGTCTGCCTTAAGACGTTTGAGCCGCCCCACTAGATGACAAAAAATGTGTACGTTATGGCTTGTGTACCGTTGCAAAAAAAAAAATTAAATGCCTAAAATCAAAACTAACGGCTATTATTCAAAAAATCCCCAAAATCAATAAACTTTTTATATAAATACAATCTTTTTACCCCATTTTTTACCCACTTCAACCCCATCTCTCCCTCAACTTTTTATAAACTCTTCTACCTTTTTATAAAACATTCTTCTACTTTTTACAATGGATCCATACAACCCGAACAACCCAAATCCAAACCCGAACGTTTTTTCGGTGCCCGGGTACTATCCTACAATGGAACCGAACGCTTTCTCGCAATTTTCCGTCAACGCTTTTGCGGGTTTTCAACAATCTCCGAACGCGTTTTCGAATACGCAACAAATGCAATCGTTACAAAGCTTGATGATGCGAAACCCGTTCAACATGCAACCCGTTCAATCTTCTCAACCACCACAACCCGTTCAATATTCTCAACCACTACAACCCGTTGAAGACGACATTGAAGTCGTTCCAGAGACGCAACCGCAATCTTCGAAACGTAAAAAAGGAAAGCAAGTGGCGGTTGACCAAAATCAACCTTCGAAATCGAACAAAAAACCTGGAGAGGGGGAACGTCCCCCGGGCCGGGACAAATCAAAAAAGGAGGCAGCTACAAAGAAAAAAACGAAAAGGGGGGTGATTCGAAGATGGAGGCGTTTATGGCCCAATTCAAAGAGTACACGAATGTCACGGCCCAAAAGGCAAAGGCGAAGGAACGCGTGGCGGAAGAAAAGGTTCGGGTGAACAAAGAAAAAAAAACGAACTAAAAGAATGGGACATAATGACGGCCGATGCTGAAAATTATCCCAAAGAAAAACGAGCTACTTTAAAAAAATGCAAGAGAGAATCATGAAAAAGTATGAAAGTTCTTAGGATTTTTATTCTTTAAGTTTGTGTTTCTTTTTTTAACTTGTGTAATGTTTGGTTTTTTATTATTAATGTATTTATTCTTATATCTTATTTAATAAATGTTAAAAAAAGTAGATGAAGATAAAAAAATAAATAAATAAAGTTGATGGGGTAGTCTCATCCTCCATTTGCAGTGTTTCTACCTTCGAGGGACATCCTCCAAGTACTATGATATGACACTTACATGGCGGATCATCCTCCAAAGGATGACCCTCTACCATACCGCCTAGCCTAATTATTTTACTTTTCTTTGATTTCACTAAACGTCACTTTTCCTTTTATAACTACTCGAGATCAGAATTTTTTGCATGAATAGGTGTTTTGAAATCAAAAAAAGTGTTTATAGGTGGTCAAGAAAATTGTTTTCAATTCTAGGTGTGTGGTTGTATCAAACAGCGAACATGTGCCCATCTTCTGATACATTGCAAGAAAAGCTGCAGGAAAGAGAAAGTTGAGTCAAGTGTGACAACTGACACTTTTCCATACATTCCGTACAATAATTAAACAGTAATATGTGCTTTAATGACTGTGCATAATTTAGTTTACAAGACGAATGAAATTCTGATTACTGATATATACATACAATGACATTTCATGTTGCAAGACTTCTATCACTACTACATGCAACACAATATAGTTCTATTAATGCACAAAGCAGAGTTGGCATAGTTTTCAGACAAACTAGAATACTGACGGGAGTTTAGTACTTAGACAGACATGATGTTAAGACATAAAATAAGCCCCAGGACCAAGTGTTACACTAGTATAGTGTGCAGGAAAGTAGGGATTACAAAATTGTCTTCCTAGCGATGACATAGGTACCAGAAAGTGCCAAAAACACACTAAAACTGCAGAATTCTGCAGAAAATAAATAAATTCAGCAAAAATTCAGCTTTTAACATCTAAATATAATGAAAGAAATGTGATTTAATGGTCCAGAATACTTTCCTAAGTGTCGGGAATCGAAACTGTCATAAAAGACTACATAAAGCACACTAAACTGCGCAATTTAGCACTTTAACGAACAGTAACGAAACGAACAACCGGACACTACCCGAAACATCAAATTCTTACTAGAAGCATTGTTTTAGTGTCACAAAGCTAGTTATGGTCACCAAACATCATAACACATCCTATAAACATATAACACATATAACCCTAATTAGTATACTTGAAATCTAACTAAAACACTTAACTTACCATTAAATGTTACACTTTAACCCCCCCCCCCTTTGATGGCCGGTTAGGGGACATGGGTCCCACACAATATTTATTTACTATATTTTAATAGATTTATTGAGAATATTCTAGGCACATTATGCCTTATACCACCTAATTGTTGGATGGAAGTTATAAAAACTACAAGACTAAACCATTCTCATTTTCATACTTCAAACAACACCCACATCTCCTCTACCTTCCTCCATAGCTACGGCCTAACACCACCACCATACACTCTCCATTTTCAATCAATCTCCATCCATTCTAAGCATGTACAAAGGTGTAAGAAGCATAACAAAGAAGCTAGGAACTCTTGGAAGTTGAAGGACCTCTCATACAAGCTATTAACCACCTCATCTTCATCTTGTGATAATCCCTAGCCTTGAGCTAGTAGTAAGATCATCTACATCCTATTTTACATCTCATTTAGTTGGTTAAAAGATGTTACAAGTAACTTAACGTGAAGAAACACTAATGATCAAGAACATAAATCTTATTCATAAGCTTAAAAATCATAAGAAATCATGTTGTTAAGTGTTATTATGCTTCTTGATGAATGATTATTTGTGTTTATGATGTTTGTTAGTGCACGGAATGTCTGTTGACTTCGTCTACATCAAGTCTTAGGTCAATATGGGTCAACATAGGGTTTAGAATGTCAAAATCATGTAAAATGTTAGGTCTGGTTCGCTTATATGACCATGTTAGGTCTGGTTCGCTCCTAGGTACATAGCTGGTTCGCTTTTGTGTCATTAATCAGGCTGGTTCGCTTTTGTGTCAAGTGGGCTGGTTCGCTTTTGTGGCAGTCCATATAAGCGAACCACACACTCTATAAATAGCCTGATGTTGTATTCATTTGTAACGTTTTGGAGCGAACCTAGGTCATTGCTTGTGGGACGATACGCTGTCAAAATATCATCAGAAAGCAATAAAGAGATAGAAATTAGAAAGGAATAGCTGTTGTTACTTTACGTGCATTGATTCCGCCTTTACATGTGAAGATGAGCTACTCAGACTGACTTTTCGGGTCAAGGAACGGTCCAACAAGTGGTATCAGAGCTTCAGGACGAGGAGTTCATACTACATCAGCTGTTTCGACACTATTATCTCATTTCTACTCATATTTCTCGTTTATTTTTCGGTTTTGTCGGACAAAATGGTTTGAAGTTCAAGTATATTGAGCGAAACTTGTTGTTAAACAATCAGTAACAGTTTCAGACTTTAAAACACCGTAAAAATCAATCAATTTTAACAAAAACGTGATCGGTTTACGAACAGAATTTTCAAATTCAGATCTAGAACGAATTAGCGGTCGAAATTGAACAATAAACATATCATTGTGTTCGGAATTAAGAGTAGATCATTCCTTGAAAGTATTAGATTGTAATTCGGACTAAAAATCGGTTAAAAACTGTGGTCCGCTTTTACGGTCATCGCGAGTTTCAGATCTGGAATAAGTTTCTGGTTCGCTTTTTAGTACATCTTATTGATCTGGTCCGCTCGAACGATCATATTCTGAACCGCTCAAAAGGACACTATCTGGTTCGCTCGAACGATCATAGTCTGGTCCGCTCGAACGAACAAGTCTGGTCCACTCGAACGAACAAGTCTGGTCCGCTCGAACAGACATTGTTTGGTTCGCTCATTAGTACACTTTCTGGTTCGCTTATCTGAACCTGTTTGGTCCGCTTATTTGACACGGGTCTTAGATTGATTTCACAAACACGCACGTTTACATATTCAGTTCATTTTAAACTGATTGTGTATTTGTTTGATTACAGGTAATTCGAGGAGATTTACAAGGCGCAAATATCAAGAAGAAGGTTTAAAATGTCAGGAGAAAGTGCTCATGATAGTTGGTGGAGAAGAGACAGTGCGAGATGGGAGATTGGTAAATTGTATGAACCATTTAAGGAAGCACAAAGAGCCAATAGATGGAATGAAGAACTAGAGTGTTACATGGATTCACAGGGTAATCCAGTAGTTGATCCATCAAAAGTGGATTTTGATGCTGTTACCAATGTGTTTCCAAGTGAGGGCACGTTCAACACAAGAAGGCTTTCTGATAAAAGCTATTTGCCAAATTTGATGAAAAAGTTAAAAGAAGTTTTTGAAGAAAGTCTACCAAAGGTAGTAGAAATGAAGAAGCGAAAAGAAGAAGAATTGGAAAAGATGGTTGAAGATTTGAAGAAGAAAGCTTTAGATGAAGTCAAAGTGGAAGCAGTAAAAACTGAAAAAGAGAAAGAAGCTGTTACTGAAAAACAGCAGGATTTTGAACCAGTGATTAAGAAAGAGGTTGTCCAGAAAGAGAAGAAACAGATTGAAGATATTCAGACTTTGAAAGCTGAAAAGAAAACTGATGATGAACAGATTTTGGATGTGCGCTTGAATTGCGAAAAACTAAAATCTGAAAATAACAAACTTTTGGAAAATGTTGAGAGTTTGTCATTAGAAAACAAAAATTTTAAAGAAAAAGAAAACGATTTTCAAAGTCAAATGAAGATTTTAGAAGATGAAAAATCTGCCATTTTTAACAATAATCTTGAAAAACAGATTGAAATAAATTCTCATCTTCAGAAAATCATTCGGCTTGAAAAAGAAGCTGAAATTGCTCGGAACAAAATTTCTGAGTTAGAGAATAAATTGAAAGGTTTTGTGACTTCGGCACCATATGAGTGTCCAAAACCGATCAATTCAGTTCCAATAAGTGACAATGTCACAAATTTTGACAAAGTCAAAATTGAAAATTGTGATGAAATATCTGATGATGAAAAAGAAAAGAAAAGAAAAATATTTTTAGATTTACAAGAAAATTTTCAAAATACTGTTTTGCAATCTACTGAAACAGGTGAATGTTCTAAACAAAAACCTGTTAAGAAGAGTGTAGAACAGAAACAAAAAGTTAAAAATTTGAAAAATTTTAAAATTGAAAATAAAAGCTCATCAGATAAGTCATCCAATCATTTTGAAAAATCACAAAAATCTAAAAATGAAAACTTACAAAATGTTGGTAATAAGTGGTGCAGGTTTGACCACAATGCTTCAAAGCCAAATCAAGTTTTCAGGAGGAGTGATAATCACCACAAAGCTAGACAATGTTATGATCTAAGCATATGGTGTGAAAGTGGTGAATGGTACGATAACAGAGTGTGCTACACTTGTGGTGTGAGAGGACACATTGCTGTTAACTGCCAGAATTGGAATTATGAGACAAGAAGATGCTATGAATGTCACATCAGAGGTCATATTGCCAGAGATTTCCCGAGGAGATCAAATGAAAGATTGAGGGTTAATTCTCAAAGAATGGCAAAGAAGCCAGTCAACGTCAAGCCCCATGAACAGAAGGTTCTAAAACCTAAAGTTCAGGATCAGATAATTCAAGAAAAGAAAGTTAAACTTTCATAGGGGCAGAAAGACAGACTGAGGAAGAAGAGGAAAAAGGCGAGAGAGTATCTCGAGAAAATTTTGTCTTCGGGTTCACCGGACAGATTGAATAAAAGTTCTGATGAATCGATTCACTCGACTGCAAAGCCAAGCAAATCGAATTCTTCAGATGCAAATCTGAGGACAAACAAGAAGAAAAAGAAGAAAGTTATTGGCGATGAATCTGGCTCATCCAAGTCAGACAAGCCAAGTTCGGGCAATGAATCTGATTCCACAAAATCAGATGAGCCACAAGTTGAGGTAAAAAAGGAAGAGACAATTCCATTAATGAATGATGAGAACTTTCCACCATTACAAGCCGCAAACCTAAAATCAAAAGGTGTTGATGCTGGAAAAATGTTTAATAGCAATGTTAAACATATTTTTAGTAAGATGGCTGATGGAAAGGTAAAAGGGGCAAAAGAATTTTATGAAGAAAAGAGAAATGTTCAAAACACACCCAAGACTAGTCAGGCTTGGGTATCAAAAACTGTTTAAATGAAAAACCTGACTTGCCGGAGCTTCCAGGTTGGTAAGTGTGAAGCAGGTATCGGCATCATTCTTGAGAAATTCACAGGATGGTAACTGTGATATTTCGATTTACAAGTGGTAAATCAGGGACATTAAGTTGTACTTGATTTTCTACAAGTGTTTGTTGTTGACAAGGGTCTTAATTATCAAATTCTTTAAAATGGTTGAAAATGAACAATGTGATGAAACCCCGAGTTTGTGAAAAGACAAACAAAACTAATTTTCCGGAAAAACCATTTGATTAAAACAAACTTAAATGTTTTGAAATCATAATGGGAAAATAGTTTGTTGTCAGGGGGAATTCTGATTGTTAAGCCGAGTGAATGGCGAATTGAAGTGATTCGATATCAGTTTGTCACGTTTCTTGTATAGTTTGTTTTCAAATTTTCTCAGAAAATCAAAATTGAAACATATTTTGATTTTAGGGGGAGAAAAATTAAAAAAAAAAAAATTAGAAAATTTCAAAAACATTGAAAAAGCAAAAATGAGTTTTGTTGAGACAAGAGGAAATGATAGTAAATCAGTGGACTATCACAGCATGCTAAAGAATTGTAAAGTCTAAAAGTGATAAACGGTCTCACTAAAGATGTGACGATAGGCTCAGCTAGAGTAGTAGATTTGCGATAACGATACAAACATAAATGAAAAAGCCTAGTTCTAGTGGGAAACATGGTCAAAAGCATAGTACTTGGTTTTGTCCTTCTTGACTGTGTGCCTACTCAGTAATCGCTGATTGTCGAAAGACATAAAACTGGTTAAGTTTGTGAACTTTCACAACTTTGCTGAAAAGTCGCTGTGATTGTGCATTTTATTTTGCAAAGATTTAAACTTGTTTTATTTCTTTATTTTGTTTAAGCATCGGACATCCTCTGCGTATACGTGAGTATCGACCTGGATGTTGTTGCCTAAACGTTCTGCTTTATTTTCTTTGGTGTTTCGTTTAAGCTTTGGATCACCTCTGCGTATACGGGAGTATCGACCTGGTGGTTAAAGCCTAAACAACTTCAACTTATTTTATTTTTCTTATTTTGTTTAAACATTGGACTTTCTCTGCGTATACGGAAGTATCGACCTGATTGTTAATGTTTAAACATTCTGCTTTATTTTTGCACAAATCACAGTTGATAAAAGTTTAAAGGCATTACTTTAGTCAGTGTATTGCATGATGAGGGGATATGCTGAGATCGTGGGGTCCATAAGAATTTAGTGCTATCTTAATATACCTTAAAGTATCGGTAAGCATTTCGAAAGTTGTTAGATTGAGCTTAAGAGGACAACTATATCGTCAATCAAGGTGAATCGTTTAGAACTTAAAATGATTAAAGCTTAACGGTGCTAGTGATTTGTTTCATAAACTGATATGATCCTCTTACACAAACTCACAAAAATATTGTTTGTATATATTTCTTTACTGCATTTCAGTCAATATCAAAAATCCAAAAAGATTTTAGTGTGTTTTAGCATAAAATTTTGAAAATTCAAAAAGATTTTCGACAACTGATGTTGAAGGACTGATATTCAAAATTCTAAGTGCTAAACATGATGAATTGGATTGGGAGTATATATTGAAAACTTTGAATGTCATATACAAATGTTTTGAAAGATTGTGTGTTTAGTTAATCAAGGTCATTCATTTGAACTTGATGTAACTAGTATGCTTGTTGAATAAATGTTTTCTACCAGTAAGTTTATTAAATTTAATTGTTATAAATTTGTGAAACTTATGTTGTGGTAGAGAATATGCAGGTTTCAGGAATTCCCACGGAAACTAAGTGTCAAAGTTTGAACCAGATATCTCAAATTCTAGCATATTGAGAGGTGGAGTCAATGAAAGGGGGAGTCTGGATCAAAAGTTAATGGGAATTTGAAATTGGAGCCAGGATATAATCCTGAAACTTGTAAAGATAGAGTGCTTAAGATGAGAAGATAAAGAGTTGAAGAAAAGACCAAGACCGAAGACTCAGGTGCTGAAGATTGCTGAAGACTACGTCAACATCCAAGGGGGAGTCTGTTAGTGCACGGAATGTCTGTTGACTTCGTCTACATCAAGTCTTAGGTCAATATGGGTCAACATAGGGTTTAGAATGTCAAAATCATGTAAAATGTTAGGTCTGGTTCGCTTATATGACCATGTTAGGTCTGGTTCGCTCCTAGGTACATAGCTGGTTCGCTTTTGTGTCATTAATCAGGCTGGTTCGCTTTTGTGTCAAGTGGGCTGGTTCGCTTTTGTGGCAGTCCATATAAGCGAACCACACACTCTATAAATAGCCTGATGTTGTATTCATTTGTAACGTTTTGGAGCGAACCTAGGTCATTGCTTGTGGGACGATACGCTGTCAAAATATCATCAGAAAGCAATAAAGAGATAGAAATTAGAAAGGAATAGCTGTTGTTACTTTACGTGCATTGATTCCGCCTTTACATGTGAAGATGAGCTACTCAGACTGACTTTTCGGGTCAAGGAACGGTCCAACAATGTTAAAACATCATATGATCTTGCTAGATAGTGATTAAAGACATAATCTAGCAAGATGAGAGGATGATTATGTTAAAGATCAAGAGATCATCCTTATGTAAAGCATGAACTTGAAAGATCTAATGTTTTTCTTGAAGTGTGATGATTAAAGTGAGTTGTAAGTCTTGTAAATCTAAGATTTCAAGAATGATTTTTCAAGAAACCAAGTTAAAAATACAAAGTTTACTTAATCTTGGTTCTTAAAGAAATCAACCATGTTTTTAGAGGTTAAACAAGTGTAGAAACACTTATGTAACAAGAAAAATCCAAGAAGAAGCATTTTTACAAAATGTGATTATAAGTTGTAAAGATCTAGATTCTTCAAAAATGATATTTTTAAAGAATCAACCACACTTTAAAGGGTAATTAGCCTTACTAAACACACTAGTAAGTTACTACGAATTTTTGTAAATTTTTAAGTTCATGAAGTGGTAGTTTATGCTTGATTTTTGGCGAAATTGGTAAGTATAGATTGTTTATTGTTGATTGTTGATGGATTGTGTTGATTTACAAAAGAAAATGATATGCCTTCAAGGTATGGAAACCTTCATTTTTAGGGGAAACTATGGCAAAATTTGTCTAAAAATCTAACACTTAGAAAAATATTGTTGAACAAATATTTACAAGTATATTTCAAACCATGGATTTTCATATAAAGTTTGCCATAAGTTTTTGTTACAAAATTTTAAATGTTGGATGTTGGTTTTTATAAATAAAAGTGACTAAATATGTATTTAGGAAATATATATTTAGATGTCACCATGTGTGTGATTATTTGTATATTATGTGTATTAATTATATTATTTTAGGACTTGAAATAATATAACTCATCAAAATACCAAAAATTACAATCCAAAATACTACCAAAATTCCAAGAAATAAATACATAATTTATACCCAGAACATTGGTGAAACCGAACAAGGAATTTAACTTACATAAATATTCCAGAATTAAAGTCATAAGTATATTTTGGTAACGGTATTTTGGAAACCAAGAGAACAAAAATATGATTTTCATGAGTATTATAAAATAAATCATATTTTTGACAAGGAGAAAATATATTATTTTTGGTAAGTAAAAATATATATATATTTTCTTGGAATTATTAGAAGATATATTATTTTTTTGGAGAAAATATATATTTTCTTAAATAAACTTTGGACATATTATTTTTGGGTGAAAAATAGATTTATATATATTTTCTAAGTTAGACTAGAAAATATATTATTTTTGAGACTTATATGAAAAGTATAAATATTTTTGCCAAGGAAAAATTCTAAATAATTTTTCTATGTAATATTTCTTAAAATACATATTTTGGAAATATATATTGATGTAATTTTTATTAGAAATATCATTCCGGAAAGGTTAATACAAAAATTATGTATGAGATACTTAATAAACACAATAAAAATACGTATTCTCGTACGTATAATTACACACCGGAATACGCCATTGATACTTGGCAAAAATATAGAAGGATAAGAATACGAATACAAATACACCCATCCTTGGGGAGTTATACAAGTACAAATTCATAAACTTGACAAGTTAAAATGTATTATTTTAACTAATATTCCAATTTCATAAATATAATTTAAGTTAAAATATTTATTATTTTAACAAATAATTATATAACTTGGAATAATATTAAGGGCACAAAGAAACGTAACTCAAAGACACTAATTAATACTAAGTCAAGGCAGGACCCGCTCGTCTAATAGACCGTAGTACTGTCACACCCCGAAATTATCAGAGCATTGGCGTGACTGGACTGGTATCTTCATTGCACAGCGGAAGCAAATAAGCTAAGTCTTTTAGAAAATGAACGCCGCTAAGTACTCGACTCCACATGGTTCTCCTATTCCAACCGTACCCTGTCTTAGAAAAGTAACCTGAGAAAGAAACATGCGAAAAAGTCAACATAAAGTTGAGCGAGTTCATAGTTTGTTTGTAAAAGATTTGAAATAAATCTTTTGAATAACCGGTTTTTGAAGTATTATTGAGAAAACGAATTTAAAATCGTTTTCTTGTCATGTTATACAGAAACTTTGTATGAAAACATAGTTTGTGTCATGTATAAATCGAGTTTTCATATATAAATCAAGTATTCATGTGTACACCACGTACTCATGTATAATTCAAGTTCTTCTTGAGTACCCCACGTACTTCAAGTATAATTCCCGTTTTCTTGAGTACCCCACGTACTCAAATATAATTCAAGTTTTTCTTGAGTACCCCACGTACTTCAAGTATAATTCCCGTTTTCTTAAGTACCCCACGTACTCAAATATAATTCAAGTTTTTCTTGAGTACCCCACGTACTTCAAGTTATAAATCAAGTTTTAGTATGGTATGAATTTTATGTAAATAAAGTATTCCTGTAAGTATCAGGATTGTTAATGGGTTGCAAAGCCATTAACATGTGACACGACATAGGAAGTCACCAAACCTTAGGCATTTAATTGGTATATTCTGAGACACAAAAGCACTACTCGATTCTCGCCCTCACCGAGAGTGTGGCTGCCCGGCACCCGTTAGATCTAACCTTTTGTTCTGCGGTCTAGGTATATTGTTGATTAATGGTGCTTATGTACGCTATTCATGACACGATTTCTCGTATCATTTCTCATAACGCATCCTACTTGGTTCTCGTCCTCACCAAGTGCGTTTCTTGTTATCATTCCTCATAACGCATCCTACTTGGTTCTCGTCCTCACCAAGTGCGTTTCTTGTTATCATACCATTTATAAACATTATAATATTTGTACATGTATTTCACCCTCGAAGTTATAAAACTGAAAACAGTTAAAAGAATAGGGGGAGCATGAACTCACTTGTTTTGTAAAACCGGTATCTAATATAAGCTTTTCGTAAACCATTTGTGTTCTTTGTAACATGGTTTAGAAATATATAATTCTTGTATGCTTTGCAAAAAGTGCATGTCTTTCCACCCCGAAAACATTTATAAAAATGTAAAACCATAAAAGGTGGGGTTATGAACTCACTTGTTTATCCTTGTGCAAAGCTAGCTAATTACGACTTCGTGATGTCGTTTCCAAGACTTGACTCGCTAGCGTGCATTCTACAATATTCCTAACACGGAATATCTTATAAGTTTCTAAATAATGCGGTAACTAAACTACGTGTTACCGAGCTCTACCGAATCGTTAATCGAACGGTTCAATGGTAAGTAGTTAACTTATCGGAAATGATAGGTCATATTTGATAAGTGTCGTTTATTGTTGATAAAACTACTAAGTCTTGAAAAGACTTGATTCTCGAAAGATTTAAAAATAAATAAATATTTATATATAAAATATATAAATACTTCGTTGTAATTGCGTTAGCCGTCTCGAGTAGTCGTACGAAAATAATATATAATAACTTGTATTATATATATCACGTCTTGTGTATATTTGCCAAAAAATATACGTATATGCTGTTTCGGCGTTTGTAATAAATATAAAAAGTTATATTTATTTTGCGAAAGCATCATCGAGTTGTTTGAAGTTTGAAATAAATATAAAACTATATTTATTTTTATAAGGGAATTCGTGTGGTATAAATATAAAAACTATATTTATTTTTATAAAACGAATTCGTCGAATTTCCGAAGTTCAAAACAACTATGTTTGTCGTTGTAAATATTTTCCGAATCGTTGTTTTTGTAAGTTGTAAGTTGTTGTCGAAGGAAACTTTATATTTGTATCTCGTATAAGTCGCTTTATAACAATAGTTGTCGTTTTACAAGAAAAGCACGTTTTTATAATAAAACTCGTTTTATTTTACGGGTTTTCTCGAAAAACGGGCAGAGTTTCCTCTGTTTTTGGACAACCCAGACAACCAAGTTGTCGTTATTTTAACAAAATTCAATCAATTCAACACATATTATATAGTTTACGTGAAATATATCAAAACACTAAATATTTAAAACCAAGTCACTAAGTGTAAATTCGTTAGTCGGGTCAAGCTCGTTCACGTAAAGATTAAATCTATATTAAAACACAAATATTTAAACGCGTCATTAATTTACCAAGTCTTCATGACGGGATGTTGACCGAGTCGACTCTCTGAGTGGACTCGGTTTGACCGAGTCGGCCGCACTACTTCAGAATCTGTCCCGTAACCCGAGACCCGAACCGAAATCTGAACCACGCTGCTAACTGCTGTTGACCCGAGTTGACCGAGTTGACTCGGCCGACCCGTTTGGCTGATTTGACTCGAATCGTCTGACCCGAAACATAACCCGAACCGCGCTTGAATCTGGACCCGAAACTTGAGCCTAACATCATCATCATCATCATCAATATTTGCAAGAACTATAGAGAATGAAAGATGTTTACCGGGTGACCCGTCGGACCGAGATAGGGACCGCCGGACCGAGACAATACCCACTGGACCGAGATGCCACCGCCGCTCACCACCACCATCGTCGGACTGAACTCGAACCTGATATAAACGAGCCAACATGTTCAAATCCATTGTTCATCATCATCAGGCATTGTCATCTTCATCATCAGAAAAACCGTCGGATACTCGAACTGACTACCGGACACAGGAACCGACCGGCGGTTAAACGAGCCGACCGCCGGTAAATGATGTTGACCGCCGGTCCGCCGGTTCCCTCTTCCTTCTCAGCCTCTCTCTCTTTCTTCTCCGCTGGTCGCTGCCGCACCACCACCGGTTCGTGGTGGTGGTGGTCCGTCTCTGAGTCGAATGGGGGGGGTACTGCTAGTGTGAGTGAAGAGGTGAGGTGTGTGAGGGTGTCGGAGCACCCGACCGGAAAACTAGCCGGAGCGCCGGAAATCCGGTCGGTCAAGAGTGAACGAGGGAGAGAGAGATTTAGGTGTGTGTTGAGGGAGAAGGGATAATGAAATCCCTGTGTTTGTTTTCTATGTAATCGAGAGAGGGGGGAACAGACTCAATGTCTGTGTGTTGTGTATGTTGGGTTAGTATGCAGACAAAGGGAGGTTCATGGGTATTAATAGAGTGGAAAGTTTTTCATTGCCCTTTTGAGTATACAAATTGCCTTCAGGTCTGTTGCTTTATCCTTAGAGCTAAAATCTTTTGGAGAGATTTATAAGGATTGTGAATATCTAGTAAGGATTTTGATATAGTAGGTTTAGGCTTGTGGGTTTTGGGCTTGGGCCCAGGGCCCACAATCCCGTCTTATGTGTAAGCGGCCCGTAATTTCTACGAGACCCGATATCGCGACCCAAACTCCATGAGCATAAAATATTCGTGTAACATCCATATTTGTCGGTGTCGTCAGTATTTTGCACGGTATCAGTCCGTTGTCGCGTAATATTCAGCAGCTTTTCTGTAAATCACCACACGCGCACTGTATAGCTGAACAAACGTTCGTGGGCACTCCGAGGGCCTGGTTAAGTTAATTAGCGTCGTAAACACTATTTATTGTCGCGTTAATCGTCTGTTAATCACGTAATTAGGGGCGTAAATTACCGGTTGTCACAAGTACGTTGTAGGTAGTCGTGCACACTAGTAGCAGCTCGAGTTACGTCGGATTGAAGAACGCAAAACCGTGAGTTCATGTCCCCCTTTTCTCTTAGCTGTTTTCGGATTTATAACTCTCGGGGGTGGAATACATGTTGCATACATTTAAATGGTATGAATTGGCTATGAAATGAATTATAGATCATGTGAGCATAGATTGAAATTGAAATGTCATTAACTCTTAATTATGGAAGAAGGTTAGATCTAACGGGTACGGCCGAGACCCACTCATGGTCCTTATGTGACCACTTGAGTGCTTCGGTGTCCCAGTCGAGGTAAATCGACAACGGTTAAGGGTAAAATTGACACAGTCGAAGGGAAATTTGACACAGTCGAGAGGAAATCGACGAGGGTATAAGCCTACTCATATTGAGTACTCCCTATGTCTCCACATGCGTTAATGTCCTTGCAAAACATTAATTTGATCTGTTCATAGATGCTTTTCATACCTGTTTTCAAAGGGGTCTCTCGAATGTTTACAAGCTTATCATTACTCATACAAAACGCATGAACTCGCTCAACTTTTGTTGATGTTTTCCAAAATTACATGTATTTCAGGTAACAAGTTGGATCTTGGGCGCGGGTGTTGTTTCTAGAAGTAAAGTCCAAGTTTAGGTGTCATCCACTTTTGTTGGTTTGTAACTTAGACAAGGTTGTGTTGTTTGAAACTTAAATGACTAGTATTTGTAATATTTTAAACTTAATGAATGGATGAACACCGTTTTGATCATATAGTTGTTTATTATGATTGAATGCAATGATATTGAACAAGTCACACATCATACGCTTCCGCAAAAGTCAGGGTGTGACATCAAGTTTGTTGTTTCATGTGTATATCTATTCTAAGATCGCTGTTTCAACAAGAAAATATCAAGAAGCACCCTGTTTGACACAGAAAATATATACTAGTTCGCTGTTTCATGAATATATCTTATACATGTTCGCTGTTTCATCAATATATGTTATACTAGTTCGCTGTTTCATCCAGAATACTCATAAGGTCGCCGTTTCATCATTATATGTAACAATCCTAAATAAACCGACACCCTCATAAATTTTCCAACACCCTAAAATTATTTAAAGTATCCCAATATGTCCCTAAAAACACCCCATACGTGAAAACGGGCCCCGAATACCTTAAATATTATTAAATTTAATTAAAAATCTGATTTTTGGATTGAGGCTGGCCGCGTAAACCCCACCCCAATCCTTACGCGGGCCGCGACAACTTAAAACCTGGCAAGACCATGGGCCGCCACCTGGCCCAACACCCGGCAGACCTATAAGCTGATCCAGACAAGCTACGCGGTTGACCAACGTTGACGCGGGCCGCGTAGCCCTTTGTCTTCTTTTACGCGGGCCGCGTAGAAACCGAAGTGAAGCACTATATATAGAGGCCATCGGATCTTCAGTCGAATTCGTTCAAAAACGTTTTCTTTCTCTCAAATCTAAAGTGTAGGCATTATATACGGGTATTATACCCCCCTAAATAGCGAAGTTCCGCTCCGTTGTAAGTATTATAACCCCTGGATACGTATTAGATACTCTGCCCGATTGATCTAGGGTTCCGTAACGGCTGTCGTGGTTCTGCCCGACGTAGTCGTTGGAATGCCGTCTCGGGGAGGGTATTACTAATGTTAAAATGGGTTATTATACTAACACGTGTGCATTTGTGTAAATTATAGATAATTCTGAGGAAACCCTAAAGGATAATCTAAGACAGCAATGTGAGTTTATCCTCTTTTTGTAGACCTTTTTGTAAATTGGTTTTACAAAACCTCACTTAAATATTTATGTATTAAGCAGTTATTGAGTATTTGTAAGAATACAATTATCATGAGTATGTTGGGGTTTTGTATACAAAATTTGTTACCACCTGGTCAAGGAGTAACATTTCCACAAGTCAGGTCTGACAGTACCATGGATGTTAATTGATATAACTTGGAAACAAATGTAATTGCGAGATCGCCCTCAATACTGTACAATGGTTTTTGTTTAAACTTGATTAAACTGGGATTCACTCACCAGTATTTCCCACTGACAAATGTTTTTAAAACACGTTTCAGGTAATCAATTGTGAAAGCTAATTAGAAGCCAGCTGGACAGCACTGAAGGATTGGAAAAGTGGCAATAAAGTTACCTAAAATAAAATAGATGTTTTTATTAAATAAAATAGGATTTATTCCTATGAAAACGTGTGTACTACGAACTTGGGTTTATCCCATATGTTTAATATTATAGAAATGTGGTATTTTACTCTAATCAAATATTTCCTAACTACGGTCCTGATGAAAAATTCCGCTGCCAAATTAGACAATACGCGATACCACCGAAACTGGCTCGCGGTCGCCCATTCCCGGGGATTAGGGATCGGGGGTTGCGACAGAAGGTGGTATCAGAGCTAAGCCACTGATTCAGCCACAGAAGTGTTCTGCTGACATCCAAATTTAAATCTGTTAGGAAATAAATTACGGGAATACGTGCATAATTGTATTTTATTGCTATGTGTTATTTGACTATTTGTTAGTTTACAGTATGAGCGACCAAGGACCATCTGACGCATACCGTCAATTGTCTGGTTTGCCTAGAAGCGAAGGCACCTCCTCTTCTCAGCCTGCCCTCTCAGAGTACTCTGCTGATACGGAAGAAGGAATATTCGTGTTTAAGGCTCAGTCAGAAGAGCCATTTCCTCAGAAAAAGAGGGGATGGTTCAGTAGAGGGGCACACGAGCGTAGAAAACGTATGAAAAAGTTACAAGACCAGAGAGCACTAGCAGCAGTCAAGAGAGAAACATATGCCTATGCCTAGGACATGATCAATAGGGGAATAGCCAACATCCACATCCTAGCAACCACTGCAGCTGACCCTAACCTGGAACAAATAATAGCACCCCAACTACCAATCCCTGACCAACCCATGGAGATAGAAAACCCTGAAAATCAAGTAGAAATGCATGATTTTAATCTGGAGGAAATACCTAGGGTACCTGCACCAAACCCCTTAGACCCAAATTACAACCCCTGGTGGGATGACGTTAGGGACTATGTGCAACGTTACCCGATACATGAAGACACGCCCATGCCAAACATACGAGCCTACCCGGGTTTGGATCCTTTAGATCCCTATTACCACGATGTATTCATTAGGGAGATTTTAGAGAATCCTTACCAATTCCAGGCACCTACACCCCCATACCAGGAACCCGCACCCCAGATTCCAAACCCAGTCCTAGAACCTGCACCCCCAATGAGTGCAGACAATGTACAAGAACTTAGGACATTTGGTGAGGAAATTTTAGAGAGTAGTGAAAGAATGAGACAGGTGGGAGAGCGACTCGTCTAGAAGTACGACGAGCGAAATATGGATTTCTGGATGAATCCATATCCGTGAATGTGATAGTAGAGACGGTAGTAATAATAATAATAAAATAATATGATATGTGTGTATGTGTATGAAAAAAAAAACTACGGATGCCTATTACTAGTAGTGTAACTTTAAATTTCAGTCGGTATTGTAATTTTTATTTCAGTACTGGTGTGTAATAGATGCATAGTATATGAATAGAGTAAGTCGCAATGATCGACGCTTTTGACCAAAATGCGTGTCATGTGATTGACTATATCAATTATTATTTTGTGATATTAATATGTGGTAAATGTTTAAAATTCAGATGGCCGACGAAGGAAATCAAGGAAATCTGAATAATGATAACCAGAGTAACATTAACTTGGTTAATGAGAATCCGAGTATCAATAACAATGGAAACCAAATGGATAATAGTGCTATCCAACACATAGTGGCACAAGGAATTATAGATGCAATGCCATTTATTCTTCAAACTGTTAAGGATGCTGATAATAAAAGTAAACATAGCAGTAAGCGACCAACTGAACCAGAAAACAGCGTGAACAATGGACCCGTACTTCAAGTGCCCATTCCCAAAAGAAGAAGAACCATGCCTTATGGTTGTTCTTACAAAGAATTTTGGTCCTGCAAACCAATAGAATTCTCGGGCAATGAAGGACCCATTGCAGCCCTACGCTGGATAGAGAAGACTGAGGTAGTTTTAAAAATAAGCAAAGACAAGATAATGTTTGCCTCTAATTTATTTAAAAACTCAGCCTTAGAATGGTGGAACACTATCCTCCAATCAAAAGGAAGTGATAGGATATACAACATGGAATGGGAAGAATTTAAAAATATGGTAGAAAGGAAATTCTGCCCTCCCAATGAAAAGGAACAGATAGCAAATAAGTTTCTGAACCTTAGGATGACCGGGGTAGATAGTAAGGGTTATACTACTACATTCTTTGAATATGCTAGAATCGTACCAACCCTTGCATCACCTAAACCGGTATTAATCTCCCGTTACATCTGGGGATTAATTGGAGATATTAGACATGTAGTCAAGGCAGCTAGACCTCAAACTATAGAAGAAGCTGTAGAACTAGCAAATACCTTGACAGATGAGCTAATCCGTACTAGGGAAGAAGATCAGAGGAGAAACCTAACCCAACGGCTTACCCAAGAATTCCGTTCTGGGAATTTCAACCGTAGGAATATAGGTTCTACCTCTGCACCATACTGCAAGGTCTGCAAGAAAAAACATTCGGGAAAATGCTCCACTCACTGCAATTTCTGCAAGGCACCTAGACACAAGGAAGAATATTGCAGGAGAAAATCCAGTAATGGACTGTGCTTCAACTATGGGGAAAAAGGCCACATCAAGCCAAATTGTCCAAAATTGGCTCTAGCTGTGAACAACAGGAACACTAAAAATGCTAGAGCATTCGTTCTGACTGCGGATGAAGCCAAGATGATTCCAGATGTGATAGCCGGTACGTTTTTAGTTAATGATATATTTGCTAAAGTATTATTTGACTCTGGTGCAAACCAAATTTTATTAATACTTCATTTTGCTAACTTCTAAATCAATCATTAACTAAACTACACAAGAATGTCTAGTTGAGACAGCGAATGGCGAAACGGTTAGGATTTTAAACCAAAAGTATATTGCAAATCTTTACCCAATGAATCTGGCAGGATTTGATATCGTATTAGGAATGGATTGGTTAATAGCCAATAAAGCTAATATTTTATGTGACCAAAAGTTAATTCAAGTAAATTCACCAAAGGGTGAAAAGATCACAATTAAAGGTGATAAACCATCTAGATCCACGAAATTCATCTCTGTGATGAAAACTGCAAGCTATATAAGAAAAGGATCTATAGTGTATTTGATTTCTATAATCACTAACACTAAAGAAAAGGAATTAAAAGACATTCCAGTAGTGTCTCAGTTTTCAGATGTATTTCCGGAAGAATTTCCAGGGCTACCGCCAGCCAGAGAAGTCGAATTCAGAATCCATCTATTACCAGGAACAGCACCGATTGCCAAAGCACCTTACCGTTTGGCACCAGCCGAAATGCAGGAACTAAAGAAACAGTTAGACGAATTGCTGGAAAAAGGATTTATACAGCCAAGCTCATCGCCGTGGGGAGCACCAATTTTATTCGTTAAAAAGAAGGACGGATCAATGCATATGTGCATCGACTACCGTGAATTGAACAAAGTCATGATTAAGAACCAGTACCCATTACCAAGAATCGACTGTTCGATCAATTGCAAGGAGCTCGATTTTTCTCTAAAATCGATTTAAGGTCAGGATATCATCAATTAAAGGTACAGGAAGAGGATATTCCTAAAACCACATTTTGAACAAGGTATGGTCATTATGAATTTACTGTCATGCCATTTGGTTTAACCAATGCCCCAGCCGCATTTATGGACATGATGAACCGAATATGTAAGCCATATTTGGATAAATTCATAATTGTCTTCATAGATGATATTCTAATTTACTCTAAGAGTAAAGAGGAACATGCAAAGCATTTGCACGCACTTTTAAGTCTATTAAGAAAGGAGAAGCTTTATGCTAAATTTTCAAAGTGCGAGTTTCGGTTAAAGCAAGTACAGTTTCTTGGACACTTAGTCAATCATGAAGGAATTCATGTGGATCCAACAAGGATCGAGGCGATTACCAAATGGAAAACCCCTGAGTCACCCACTAAAGTTCGAAGTTTCTTAGGATTGGCTGGTTATTATAGAAGATTCATTCGAGATTTTTCTAGAATAGTCATTCATTTAACTAAGTTAACCTGTAAATCCATTAAGTTTGAATGGGGACCAAAACAAGAAGAAGCATTTAGAATTCTCAAGCAAAGATTAACCCATACTAGCGTTACCAGAAGGAACTGAAGATTTTGTAGTATATTGTGACGCTTCTAAATTAGGTTATGGATGTGTGTTGATGCAACGCCAAAAGGTTATAGCTTATGCATCTAGACAACTTAAGAATCATGAAGAGAATTATTCAACCCATGATTTGGAATTAGGAGCTATAATTTTTGCCCTTAAAATTTGAAGACATTTCCTTTATGGTATTAAGTTTACCATATTCACATATCATAAGAGTTTAAGGTATGTTTTTGGGCAAAAGGAATTGAATATGAGACAAAGACGCTGGATGGATATGCTTAGTGATTATGATTGTGATATCCAGTATCATGAAGGAAAAGCAAATGTAGTGGCAGATGCTTTAAGCCGAAAGTATCATGAAAAGCCAAAAAGGGTACGTTCTTTTAAATTAAATCTACAAGTAGATTTAAATGATCAGATAAGAGAAGCACAAAAATCAGTAATCAAGGATGATACTGAAAAGCTAAAAGGTATGATTAAAGAATTAGAACAAGGAACAGATGGAATTTGGAGATTCCATGAAAAGAGAATGTGGATACCTAAATTAGGAAACCTGCGTCATCGTATATTAGAAGAAGCCCATAAGTCTAAGTATACAATACATCCAGGAAATGATAAAATGTACCAAGATTTAAGAAAGATTTTTTGGTGGATAGGAATGAAAAAGGACATAGCAGCCTATGTTTCTAAATGTTTAACTTGTTCACAAGTTAAAGCTGAACATCAGAAACCCTCAGGTTTATTACAACAGTTAGAAATGCCAGTGTGGAAATGGGAATTGATAACAATGAATTTTGTTACTAAATTACCCAAAACAAATAAAGGTAATGATACAATCTGGGTGATTGTAGATAGGCTAACCAAGTCAGCTCATTTTCTACCAATGAAATAAACTTTCAGCATGGAACAGCTAGCTAAATTATATGTAAATGAAATAGTTTCATTACATGGAATACCTTTATCAATTGTTTCTGATAGGGATAGCCGCTTTACCTCTCATTTTTGGGCAAGTTTCCAAAAAGCAATGGGAACCAAGTTAAATCTAAGCACATCTTATCATCCTCAAACAGACGGACAAAGCGAAAGGACAATTCAGACAATGGAAGACATACTCAGAGCTTGTGTAATTGATTTCGGAGGTAATTGGGACGATCACTTACCTTTAATAGAATTTTCTTATAATAATAGTTATCACACAAGTATCAATGCTGCACCATTCGAAGCACTTTATGGACGAAAGTGCCGAACCCCAGTCTGTTGGGCAGAAATTGGGGAAAAGCAACTATCTGGACCTGAGATAGTGCAAGAAAAAACCGACAAGATTATTCAAGTCAAGGAACGACTGAAAACAGCACGTGATCGACAGAAGAGCTATGCTGATAACCGACGCAAACCGTTGGAATTTCAAGTAGGGGACCAAGTATTGTTAAAAGTCTCTCCTTGGAAAGGAGTGGTAAGATTCATCAAACGGGGAAAGCTAAGTCCCAGGTATGTTGGACCTTTTGAGATTATTAGAAGAATAGGACCTGTAGCCTATCAGCTACAACTGCCAGAGGAAATGACAGGAATACATGATGTATTTCATGTATCAAATCTCAAGAAATGCTTAGCCGATGAATCGCTGATGGTACCTCTTAAGGATATAGAGGTAAATGAACAACTCAAGTTTGTAGAAAGACCTCGATAAATTGAAGACAGGAAAGTCAAAAATCTCAAGCACAAGAGATTAGTTCTGGTCAAAGTGAAGTGGGACTCCAAAAGAGGACCAGAGTATACATGGGAGCTTGAATCAGAAATGCAAATGAAATATCCACACTTGTTCCAGTAGATCTCGAGGACGAGCTCTAAAACAAGGTGGGGAGGATGTAACAATCTTAAATAAACCGACACCCTCATAAATTTTCTGACACCCTAAAATTATTTAAAGTATCCTAATATGTCCCTAAAAACACCCCATACATGAAAACGGACCCCGAATACCATAAATATTATTAAATTTAATTAAAATCTAATTTTTGGATTGAGGCGGGCCGCGTAAACCCCACCCCAATCCTTACGCGGGCCGCGACAACTTATAACCTGGCACGACCATGGGCCGCCACCTGGCCCAACACCCGGCAGACCTATAAGCTGATCCAGACAAGCTACGCGGTTGACCAGCGTTGACGCGGGCAGCGTAGCCCTTTGTCTTCTTTTACGCGGGCCGCGTAGAAACCGAAGTGAAGCACTATATATAGAGGCCATCGGATCTTCAGTCGAATTCGTTCAAAAACGTTTTCTTTCTCTCAAATCTAAAGTGTAGGCATTATACACGGGTATTATACCCCCTAAATAGCGAAGTTCTGCTCCGTTGTAAGTATTATAACCCCTGGATACGTATTAGATACTCTGCCCGATTGATCTAGGGTTCCGTAACGGCTGTCGTGGTTCTGCCCGACGTAGTCGTTGGAATGTCGTCTCGGGGAGGGTATTACTAATGTTAAAATGGGTTATTATACTAACACGTGTGCATTTGTGTAAATTATAGATAATTCTGAGGAAACCCTAAAGGATAATCTAAGACAGCAATGTGAGTTTATCCTCTTTTTGTAGACCTTTTTGTAAATTGTTTTTACAAAACCTCACTTAAATATTTACGTATTAAGCAGTTATTGAGTATTTGTAAGAATACAATTATCATGAGTATGTTGGGGTTTTGTATACAAAATTTGTTACCACCTGGTCAAGGAGTAACATTTCCACAAGTCAGGTCTGACAGTACCATGGATGTGATACCTGTGTTACTGCGACCATCAAACGAATACCAAGCCAATGAAATATCGTATTTCATACTTGGGATCTGTATAAATATGTGTGTCTTTTGCACATATCAAATTCTTGTTCGATTTCAAACTCTATATCGCTTTCTGGAGAGTTATACGCAAACCGGTGCGTAAACATAATCCGTTTAACGTGAAAAATACTCCGGAACATCAACATATGCTTAACATACCTTAAATAACCTTTACGTAACTTAGAAATAAGTTTTGAAGGCTTTGGTATGGCGAAACCAAGTTAATTCGCCTACAGGGACTAAATTTGACAAACTGCGAAAGTATACCAATTTGAAGTGTAACAGACATTCTGGAACATGAACATAAGTTAAACATACCATAAATATCCTTTACACAGGTTAGAAATAGGCTTTGAGGGGTTCGGTATGCTAAAATAAACTTTTGGGTCATTCAGGGACTAAAAGCGTCAAAAAGTGCACAAGTTTGCATTTACGCGCATAACTTACGCTCTGAATACATCCGGACATCCAAAAATTTATGTAAGCACTAAAATATTTTATTTTAGTGTTTGGCATAAGAAAAATCCATTCGTCGCGCAATTTGGATCGTCTTTCGCGCTTATGCGCATTCCGTCGTAATTAAGCGAACATCGCGATCGTACGACCAAACGAACCGACATCCGGGATATTTTTGAGCATGTTTCATGTCCAAAATGTTTAGGCATCATTTTAGGGCCTTAAAGTTGACTCAACGAGCCTTAAACATGTCGGAAATGGCCTTAATACACAACGGGGACTGAAATGGAAACTTTGGAAACTGGTTGCTGATCAGAAGGACCTAGGCGTGACACCTAGCCCCCTAGGCGTCACGCGAGGCCCTTTCAGATCAGAAAAAGTTGTTTAATCAATTGTTAACAACTTCTAAACACTCCAAAGGCCAATGCCACTTGTCATTACCTGATTATGGGGGGCCAAACTTGGGTACCAAGGGTTGCAACAAGTGTATGGACAAGATCAAGGCACGTTATTCGATAAACGATCCTAACGGTTGTCCATTTACTATAAATACCCAACCCCATTCATTGAAAAACCCACAAAATCTGATCTAAAAGCTCTAAGTTGAAGCCATTGCTTCATACCTGGGCTACTTGGATAAAGATTAGCTTTCGGGGACCCTTTGTAAGTGTTCCTTCGTTCTTTTATTCGTTTTAGCGTTAAAGTCAAAATTTGTTTGACTTTCTGCATTGACCAATTTATGGTCAATGTGAAGTTCGTTTGAACTTCATAACGTGAGCGTAATCACGATGGTTATAGTCCCTAGTGACTATACCTACTGATTACCACGTTATCTAGGCTTAGTGACGAGTCGTAGTTTCGGCCAAAATGCGTATTCTTGCGTATTTTGTAACCAAACTACTCTTAGGTATCAAAACCGTTTGTTTTGATACCAAACCTGTTTTCTAAACTTAGTTAAGCATGCTTTAACATGCTTAGCTCGTCACTTTTAGTTTAGTGCTTATATAGGGTCGTAAGGTAAGCGATCTAAACAATCGCTTATACTTTCGAAGCCGACCCGTTTGGTCGATCATTAGGATCCGACCAAACACATTAGGTGACCATAGTATACAGGGAATAACCTTCCGAGGTTATACCTTATGGTCGCTTCGTTTAAGTAGTTGTATGATAGGTAGTTTATATGCCTTAGGTAAATTACCAAAATGCTCTTTTTACGCCAAAATTCATATTAAGCATATGTAACATAACTTTTGGTATCTAAAATGATTTGGTAACAATATTAGACATGTTAAGGCATATTTTACTTATCATAGGGCTAGTTAGGCGTTCCGAACGCGTTTCACGCGAACGACGCGTTAAAGTAGCATAAACTACCTAAACGGGTCGTAATGGGTCGTAAGCACTTAGGTTAGGTTTCATTTTAGTATGTAGGCTTTGTTAAACCATATTACACGAGTCTCCATACTCGTTTGGTTTACGAACCCTCATTCTATCCAATCCTCCGATTTAGGTCCGGTATATTAACATAGTTACCTATATTAGGTGTCGTTTGATATCCGTGATCTCTAGCATTGTTTGGTTGTTACTCAAGGACTACTAAGCAATCTTAAGTGAGTACATAGACCCCTCTTTTACTGTTTTCAAACTGTTTTGGGGTGAAACACATGTGCCTACTTGTTACTTTCATGCTTTCCTGTTTTTCACATCATATACTTGCCATGTTCATTAGTACATTTATAGTACATGATTTACATAACATTGTTTTGCTATGTATGTTTACTTAGCATACTTAGTACATTGTTTTACTTTACATTTCTGCTATGTATGTTGACTGAGCATCCTAGCACATTGATTTACATGACTTTTCCTGCTTTGTATGTTTACTTAGCATACTTAGCACATTATTTTACATTACATCTAGTTGCATATGCTCATCCAGCATATGGACACATCGTTTTACATTACATCCTGTTGCATATGCTCATCCAGCATATGGACACATTGTTTTACATTACATTTGTTGCATATGCTCAGCCAGCATATGAACACATTATATTACATTTTGAACCGTTGTAACAATTTGACTATGTGAATCGTTGTAACCATTTGACTATGTGAACCGTTGTAACCATTTGACTATGTGAACCGTTATAACCATTTGAACCGTGTGAACCATATTTGACCATACATAAACATTTCTACAATTGTTAAACAGTACATTTTGGTGGTTGTTTGGGTAAGTGATTTAAGTAACGAGGCGACGTGTAATACGATAAAAACATGGTGGATACGCCGCTGGTACTTCCTATATATAAGTGCTTTTATGGTATTACATATCGTAGCGTTATTTAAACCATTCCAGTTTAGACATATTACATCTACAATACAATCTTCACATAAACATCGTTTTACAAATGACTTAACTTATACAAACTCATTTTACTTGGTTATTCATTTAACCATACATTATTCTTTTATATACATATATATCATTTGATTTATCCGTTGCTTTTCAAATGATTTATAAAAGGAAACATTCAACAAGATTCATGGCTACTTTTTACTAAACAGTTTCTTTAAACTCAAGTCATGAATCCTATTTTCACAAAACCTATGTATCTCACATGCATTTTTATGCTGACGTACCTATTTTCACATGTGTTTTCAGGAGCTGTTGAATAAGATGATCGAGACACACTTAGGCGGATCTGTGCCTTAGTGACTTAAAACAAAGCAAGAACTAGTTAAATTTATGTTATGTACTCTTTATTCTTGTTTAAGACAATGTAACTCTCTTGATTGATATATAAAACGTAACTTTAATTACCATGGTTGTGAAACAATTAATTCTGTTACAACACTCCCCGACGTTTCCGCCACGTTTTGTTCTTTTACGTGGTCGGGGTGTGACAATGGATGTTAATTGATATAACTTGGAAACAAATGTAATTGCGAGATCGCCCTCAATGCTGTACAACGGTTTTTGTTTAAACTTGATTAAACTGGGATTCACTCACCAGTATTTCCCACTGACAAATGTTTTTAAAACACGTTTCAGGTAACAAATTGTGAAAGCTAATTAGAAGCCAGCTGGACAACACTGAAGGCTTGGAAAAGTGGCAATAAAGTTACCTAAAATAAAATAGATGTTTTTATTAAATAAAATAGGATTTATTCCTATGAAAACGTGTGTACTACGAACTTGGGTTTATCCCATATGTTTAATATTATAGAAATGTGGTATTTTACTCTGATCAAATATTTTCTAACTACGGTCCTGATGAAAAATTCCGCTGCCAAATTAGACAATACGCGATACCACCGAAACTGGCTCGCGGTCGCCCGTTCCCGGGGATTAGGGATCGGGGGTTGCGACATTATATCTACCATAAGTTCGTTGTTTCATCTATAAAAAGTCACCTAAATTTGCTGTTTCAGCCAGAAAACTGTTTCAATGCAGAAATAATGTTGTTGTTTCACGTGATCACCCTTTCAAATTTTGGCAGCATTAAAGTGATTCTGCATATTGCAGTTTCACGTGAACGTGTAAGAAATAAAGGCCATGACATGCTACCATTTCTTAAAGCACCGGCCTTCTTACCATGCAAAGAAAAGAAACAGTTGAAATGACTATACCAGCAGAACTTGAATTCAGTCTACATTTGAAAACAAAGGTGAGCAGAATAGCTGTAAGAATGATTAATTCAAAGAGCAGTGAACAGAATACGTATGAAGAAGAATATAAACCCATACTAACTTCATTTCAAAAATCAAAGAAACCCACCAAGATCAATTACTTAGCAAATACATCATTCTGTGACACCTTCAATCTGTTTACAATGAATTTCGAATGTAATCCTGGTCCTCTTAGTGACGCCTTGTTGTTTTTGAACAAGGATCACCGTGCACTAGAGGTGTACAAGAATCCCGAAATTTCCGTTACCCTATAAATATTAAAAGATCAGATCGTACCTTTTGGAAGCATCTGAAACAACATCCTGTTGGACCACGAGTAGAAGTGTTAATACGTGCAGCAGGATTCGGTGGGATACTCGACAGTGGGTACCAGTATATAGACCACGCGTTAATACGCATTGGTTGAGCGGTGGAGGCTAGAAACCCACACGTTTCACCTCCCTTTTGGTGAAACGACTATGACCTTAGAGGATGTAAATGAGCTGTTGGGGCTAACAATAGAGGGGGTGCCTATAAGTGGGGCCGATAGTGCGATAACATTCACTGGGGCAGCGAATATGTGTCAAAATCTACTGGGGTTTACCCCGGCAGAACATCAAGTGAGGGGCAAAAGGGTTAGTTCAGTGCGCATTCTAGAAGAAATAAAGTCGGAGTTTTCAGAAAACGACGCATCGGATTTAGAGTGCATTATTCGTGCACGCTTAATAATTTTTTATTTGATAGGGTGCACGATATTACCTGATAACGCGAACAACTGGATATGTCTAAATTTTTTGGACTTTCTAGAAGATTTGACTGCATGTTCGGGTGTTAGTTGAGCAGTGCTGCATTATGCAGCTTTTACAGAAACCTTTGTAGTGCTGCAACACCTGATGCTGTAAGCGTTACCGGCCCAATGTCGATTTTACAAGTGTGGGCGTGGGAGAGGTTTCGTTGTTTTGCACCTGAGATTGCTCCGTTCCACTACAATGCACCGTTAGCTGCCGGGTATACTAAAGTTTAAAATTTTAAAAATATTCAACTTTGGTAGATAGATTATATTATGTTAGCTTATTATTTACCTTTGTAGGTGGAATGTGAGCCTAAGCTGTACAGACGTTCCGACACATTGCCTCAAAACATATAGATCTCAACTGCAATTTTTGAATGAGGCAATGGTATGCTACTTAGTTGTAGTCATATAAAAGTTATTTTGACCACCTTGCTAAAGTTTGAAAATTTTTTGTTTCAGTTTAACTGGAGACCGTATGACGAAGTTGTGGATAGACTCTCCGAAGTATGTAGGAGTGGTATGGGAATTTGGAGGAGCGCTTGCCCTCTGTTATACATCAATGTATGCATTGAACATGGGAAAAAAGTTTTAAAATTATTTCACTTCAGTACTGACTTACCTTTACCTGAACCCATACGTGTTTCTGTGGGCCTTACTGTAACCTGTTTATTTGGAAGTATATGGACCCATACTTTTCCACTGCGACGTGCATTTCGTGTCATTGCTCATCGACCTGCTTTTATTTGTCTAGATGTGATATGTTGGGTTATATGAGATTTGCTGATGATGATAGGCAAAACCCAAGAGAACCATCTTCCCTGCCCGTTGGAATAAGTTAAAGTGCAATCTTTGGTTCTGAAGTTTCCCCCCTTGAAGGCTTCCCAAAAAAACTACCCAAACTACTGGAACAAATATGTTACCTCCAAGAATAGAGAACGGAAGTAAAGTGCTGGATTGTCAAAGTGCTAGTCAACCAGTTAAAAGTCAAGTCAACAAGAGTCAAAACTTAAGACAAGAAGATCAAGTCAATAGGTCAACCAAAGACCAGAAGTGTTGGTTCTCACCAGCAGTTTAGGAATCCAATTGTTTACACTCTATCACTAGAAGTAGTAGTTCAATGTAACAGCGTAACTATCCAGCAGTTTTGCTAACCGCTGACAATTACATTATTTTATGAGTTGTTAGGGATCTCTTTCATAGTGACGTCTCTCCGCCTATATATATATATAGTTCTTTGTACTCAATGTATCAGGAACGCTAAGTGTCAAAAGGCATAAGAACTTAGTGGGAGAGAGATCACATGTTGAGGAGTACACTTTGTACCTTTGAATTGAATTAAATCATTATACAGTCATTCCCAAATCCAACTGTGTTGATGATGATGTGTTTGTATTAAGTGTTTTTGCTTGAATTTCCATATCTATTCATATTCAAACTGTTTAATAAAAAAACACACATCACACCCTCTCGGGTCCAACATGATCCAAGCGGGTTCAAGTGCCTCAAGAACGTATGTACCAAAACAAATATATTACCTCGATAAAATATTCCCTTCATTATTCCTCTGTAGTTTACGGAATCTGGTTAGTGTTCTACAAATTAATATATTAAAATTAAGATCTACTACAAAAAACACAATTTATATAATAAAATTACATTAAAATCATAAAATTTTATGTCAATTTTCTCTTTTTAAGTTATAATTATAGCATAAAATAAACACCCACTTTAATTTATAACATAAAAAGTTATAATATAATAGAAATGGTTAAACGGGTCAACCCGCCAACCCGACCAGGTTGACCCGAACCTGACCCGAACCCATTTAGACTAAACCCAAACCCGTGAATTTCGTGTTAGGTTCGTGTCTTGTTTTCGGGTTGTGTCGGAAATTCACACCACATAACACACCGGGTGGAAGGCCAAAGGACTGATCAAGTTGAACTGGAGGATGATGAAATTGTGAAAGGTGGCAGACTTACAAGATGGTGGAGAACTGTTGTTCAAAGTGCAAGATCTTGAGTCACATTGCAAGGACTTGCAAAGGGCAATGTGATTTGCAAGCATTTGCTACTGTTTATTTTTGTATAATTGTTGTAATTGCTACTTGGGTATTGTCTACTGCTGGTATATTGGCATATCTTTAGTAAACCATTTACAAGAAAACTAATTTGAACAAACCACATGTTAGAAGAAAACCACTAAAACTAGATTTTAAAGGAAACCTGTACATCACATATACCATTAGAAAACAAAACAGCCTAATGCTACTAACAAGAAAGCTATCACAATATGAGATTCTAGAATTTGCACATTTGGATTTAACCTTGTTCTTTTACCTGATAAATCATAAACGTCACGAGCGCTCATTGGTCCAAACAAGGGGAATGTTCGACAATAAAACGACGACCAGGGTTTAGCTCGAGAAACGCCTGAGCTTTAGCAAGAGTGCAAGAGTCGAGTGGTACAAGGGGAGACGCGGGTCAAATACCAAAAATGAAATAAATGAGTAAACAGTTGGAACCATATATGTAATTTCTTAAAATTGAAAACTATGAAAATGTACCATCATCCATGTAAGTTACTACAGTAATAACAATATAATATAATTATCATGTTGAAGCTTACTATTTAGAAACAAGTAAAGGAATTTGAATTGGAAAAAAAGAGCAATCCCTAAATAATATACACTGCTACTGATTAAAGTTTCAGCTAAACATTATATAAACCACTTCATACAAAAGAATTGACCAAAACAAATAAAAACAACAAAACAATCCCCACAACACAAGTTACACAACTTCCTCGTACCGTGGTATCATGTTAACTGCTCTGGTTTCGGGTTCAAGAATATCTACTAAAACCCCCTCTTCATTTCGTTTCGTGTAAATTTACCTATCGACGTTTTCACGACGCGATCTGCTCACCGATCAAGTCGAACCCCACGAGCAAAAACGACAACCCTTGAAACAACAAGAAGTAGAAATGGATACCTTGAGCCGATAAAAGACTTCTCGCAGAAGCCGTTAGTAACAGAAACGCCAGCATCAACTCCTTTGTATAGATCCTATTATGCTTCTTCTTTTTCTCCTTTTCTTTCAACTCGGCTTCGAGTTTCTCGAGATCGGGTTCCGACACGGCCTGTTGGATCTCTTTCGACTCGACTAACGAAACAAGATCACCTTCGGAGGACCTGCCGGATTTCTTGGTGACCACCCACTCATACGCGCTGCCTAGCTGGAACAGGCCCGAGATCATGGCGTTGAATTTGGTTACCGACATTGTGTTTTCGAAGAGGAGATAGGGGACTAGAAACGGGAATGCTTTTGGGGACGGAAGGATGCTGAGAATCGACATGGTGGCGGGGACGTAACAGACGACCCAAGCCGGGAGGGTAGCCTCGGGTACAAACATCGTCATTGGGAGGATTATGCAGAAGAGGGTAAATGAGTAAAATGGTAGGATGAGTTTTCGTAGTAAGAAGAAAAGGAATATTATGTTTGCTTTCTTCCAAATGCTAATCTGTAAATAACAAACCAATAATTTGATTAATAATAATCGGTTTAAAACGCGTATCCAAACACATTCTAAGCAAATGTATAGGACATATGAAGCCTGACCTTTGATTTGATGATGTCAGGCAAGCATAAACGAAACAATTGCATTGGCCCGGAATGCCATCTGTGTTGCTGCTTCCGGTAAGCTTCATATGATTCAGGCAATTCACACTGGCACTGTAAAAACAAAAAACGTAAATCATTAGCACCAGATAAGTGTGGCAAAACAAGTGTATCGGGTTGGATAATGGGTCATATAGATATAGGTTCAGAACAATATGGGCTCGGGTTGAATATTATAAATAAAATGAATATTTCAATTAATAAAAACAAGAAAAGCATGGGAAAACAAGAGTGTCGGGTCGGATAACGGGCCAAAACTGGTTGAACCAGTCGTTCTAGACAAAATAAAATAATAATAATAAATTAGCACTAGAATAAGCCTTGCAAAACAAACGGTCAGATTGCATATGGGCCAAAGTGGCCGGAACAAAATGGGATCGGGTTGAAACGTAAGTTTAGAAACAAAATGATGAAAATTTCCATAGATTAGCACCAGATAAGCCTCGCCAAACAAGCGGGTCAGACCAGATAATGGGTCAAAACTGGTTCGGGACAAAACGGGCTCAGGTTGAATCTTGTCATTTTATAAAGATTGAAAACTGAAACAAATTAGAACCAGAAAAAGACTGACAAAACAAGCGGTCCGGGTAGGATAACGGTTCAGAACTGGTCCTCAACGATATGGACTACGATTGAAACTGGTCATTTTAGGAAAAAAAATATCAAAAACAAACACAATTTCATGAAACAATGTAGGATTTTCTTAAGTACCTCAACATCATTGAGAAATATCATTTTCCATCCATGAAGATGAGCTCTAACGGCAATGTCCATATCCTCGACGGTGGTCCTCTCCAACCACCCACCGGACTCCTCCAACGCCTTAATCCGCCACACTCCCGCCGTCCCGTTGAACCCAAAAAAGTTCAAGAAAATCCCATTCACTTGTTGTTCAACTTCAAAATGGAATGCTAAGTTAACGTGCTGCAACCGTGTTAGCAGATTCTCATCCCTGTTAACAAACGACCACCTTGCTTGCACGAGTCCCAATTCCTCATTATCCTACAAAATTACAATCAAATTCACACTAAATTACAACCAAATTCACCTAATTTACACAAACGTAAACGAGAAAAAACGAAAAATACCTTAAAGTGGGGAACAGTTTTTCTGAGGAAATCGGGATTGGGTTGGAAATCAGCATCAAAGATGGCAACAAATTCATAATCTTTAACGTAACTGCAATTCATAGCAGACTTGAGATTACCAGCTTTATACCCGTCTCGAATAACTCTATGTCGGTAAACAATATTCACACCCTCGTTTTTCCATTTATGAACCTCATCTTTGATCAACAATTGTGTTGTCGGGTCATCCGAATCATCCAAAACTTGGATTAATATCTTGGATTTTGGCCAGTTTAAGTTACAAACCGCACCAATCGACTGCTGATACACCTGGTAAAGAATCCATGTCTTTTATGCAACTCAAATTTAACAAAGAATCCATGTCTTTTATGCAACTCAAATAAAATTAGCACGTGGGTATGTAGAATAGTGAACAACAAGTTCAGCATTCATACTATAAATCTTGTCAACAAATATCAAAACATTCCCACACAAATTGCCCCAAAATTCAAAATTTCATAAAAAAAAAAAAACATCTTTTATGCAAATCAAACAAAACTAGCAAGTGAGTGTGCAAAATTTGGAAAATTCAACAATTTGTTCAAAAAAATCTCATCTTTTTATCCAAATCAAACAAAATTGCAAATGGGCATTTGGAAAATCCAACAGTTTCTTCAAAAAAACCTCATCTTTTATCCAAATGAAACAAAATTACCAAAAGGGTATTTCAAAACCTGAACAAATTATACCTCTTTTTCATTACACATAGGGATCTGAACAAGAACCATAGGGAAAAAGCCCTCATTATCCCCAGATTCAAGATCAGGCAACCTTTCTTTAGGCACAGGTTTAATCCTCTTAAACCGGATCCAAAAACACCCCAAACAAAGCACCAATCTATCCAAACTCTGTATCAAGAACAGATAAATACAAGCATTTGCCAACATCTGTAGCGGCGGTGCAAGATACCCGACCCGGATCCAAACCCATCTCGAATAAACCCAATCAAACAACCCCTTCACCGAAAACCCATCTTTTAACAAATACAAATACCCCAAATCAAGATCCGGAGCCCTGAAATGCCAGCCTTTGAAATAAGCAAAAATCTCAAAGATTAATAATATTATTGACACCCAGAGAAATATTTTTATAAAAAGGTAGAATCTTGAATCGGTTTTGCCGGTTTTTTCAGTGTCGGTGCGGCCGGCGGAGAGGCGGCGGCGTACGGCGGAGGCGAGGAAGAAAGTGGCCGGAGCAATGGAGGTGATGCAGCCGGCGGCACGGTGGGCTTTGAGGAGTAAAACCCATGTGAGTTGTTTGGCATTTTTGTTGTGACCCTTTGAAACGTTGTCGTTTAAGAAGTCATCTTCTGTTGGGGATTGAAGCTCCACCATTGACCAGTTGTTAGGGTTTTCCATTTTGACCACCACCGGAGTTCCATGGTGGCTGTCGCTCCGCCACCAGTTGAACGACGGCGCCGTCATGGGTTTGTTGAATCTTGAAGGAAAGGTGGAAACTTTGAAACAAAAGATCAAAGATCATAGATCAAAGGTTGTTGTTTGTTAAATGTTCAAGATTTGTGTCAGCATTGTGTTTTTGGGGTGTTTTGAACTGGGTTTTTTAGAGAGAGAAAGTGTAGAGAGAGAGAGAGAGAGGAGAGAGAGTGAGGTGGTGGTGGTAGTACAAGACTAATAATAAAGTTGGAAGAAGATGAGTACAACAACAACTACAAAGGTTCTTCTTGCTTGAATTGATTTACAGCTTGCATAATGTGGTTTTTTTTTTTTTTTTTTTTGACTCAGAAAGTGTAGATTGAAATTTGAAATGGGAATAAAAAGGAAAACAAGGAAAGGTTAATTATGGTAACAGCTCAACAACACGGTTTGATTTAGATTTCTGTTGATCAAATCATGATGGTGACTTTGATTGTGATTATGAGCATTAATGAGATTAGAATAATTCAATAAAATATTAAAATTTTGTAATATTTGGTTATAAATAACAAAAAAAAATAGAGTATAATGGACCCGCTCCTTGGATTTCTCTTTCAAACATGGAAATAAAATCAAAATCATCCCTAAAATCTTGCTGAATTTTGATGTAAAAAAGGGAGATTTTTAAGGATTTTTTTTTTTTTTTTTGATATAAACAATTGCTTTTTCCTTAATAAAGATTAAAGAGTAATAAGGCTCCGACAAAGATTCGTAATTTTCAAAGCTTTTTTAAAACACCCCCACACTATTTTTATATTGAAAAAAGAAAGCAATGTTTATTGAAAAAAGAAAGCAATGTTTTGTTGTAAAACTTTTAAAATGGGGGTAGACAACGCTTTATAAAACATTTCACCGTTTCTTTTATGAAAAAGATAAATGCTATTTTAATGAAATATATAATCTCATATTGTAGAAAAAAATTAAAGACATTTTTACAGCCAATTTTTGTGACCCACATATATGTAAAGTACAAAATCTTGATAAATATATATTCTTTTAATATATATTATAAAAACACGAGTTTCTAAATTGTTTGTGATAACTTTATGTTTTTTTATATATATATTTCTAAACACTTTAGAGGATTAATTGTTTGTGATCACTTTTATGTTGTATATATATTTCTAAACAATCTTGAAAGCAAAATTTACGGTCAAATAAAAATTGAGTAAAATAAGGGGTTAGAAATGATCAAATTTTCCCAAAGAGTTATCTAACAATATTTTAATTACGCTATTATAAACTAAGTTAATAAATTAAACCAAATAATATATTTTTAATATTTAAGAGCCATTAAACAAATGAATTATCTTATTTATGTTTAGCTTGTCGATACAATACACTCAATTCATATAGATTTAAAATTTAAAGCACATTCCTAGATTCTAAAACTGGAGATTTAGGTTTTCTAACGAAGATTCAAGTTCAATTTTCATTTGTGTCATATTAGGGTGGATATTGGGTAATGATGGTGACAAACCCACCGAGGGGGATTCGATCCTGAGCCGCACCCCGGTTTTCATCCGGCTGTTACTTCAGTGAGGCATCTCGTCCTCGTGTGGAGGCAGTACGGTATCCGGAGGAACGCTGTAACCAAGTCTGACCAACCAAGTACGGACATGATCAAGACAACATAGTCTGGACAGATCTTGGCTAAGGCTGCCGTTTAAACGGTGTGACATTAGGTCGCTCAAAAAAATAAGTCACCGTTCAAAAAAAAAGTACACAAAAGCAAAGCTTGCTGAAGTGGCTTGGCTTGCCGACAAGTCGTCACTCAAGTCATGTTCAATTTCATTGCAATTTTGGTATAAAACTGGTGAAACAATGGTTAACCGGGTGGGGTTAACTCACTGGTCTCGTCAAGAGGGTTAATCCCTTCTTTCCGAGGATCGTTGGCTGGATCGTCTGGTGGTGGGTTTCCTGCACAAGGAAACAAACCGTGACTCGTAACAAGGAGGATGGGGTGGGGGTGCTCCTTGTTACCACTCTCCGGCGTGAGAATCAGTAGTTTGCTTGGGAAGCAAAGTGTGATAGTAGTAGTAGTGAGAGAGTTGAGAAGTGATACCTCAAACCTGGTTTGGGGTGAGTATTTATAGCCGATGAGTGAAGGAGGGTAGTTGAGTAGCTAGCCTGACATCGCACAGCTACTTGCAGGTGTGTCAGACCTGTCGGTTACGGTGGTGATGCCACGTCCTGCTGTGGTGTCAGACTGTTGCACACACGTGGGCTGGTAGGCGACTGTTCTCAGTGCCACTTGCACTGTGGTGTCAGACCCACTTGCCTTATGGGCAGGATGCGGTGCCAGGCCGCATCGCTGTTTGCGGTCACTTATGTTGTTCCCGCGTTCTTTGTCCTATCCAGGATGCATACGGGATGCGGTGCCATGCCGCATCTCCACTTAGCGACTGTTACTGTTGTCCAGATCCCTTGTCGTGACGAAAATGTTCATAGGATGAAGTGCCAGGCCGCATCACTATGCGTAACATCTGTTTTCGTACTTAAGGTAAGTCTTCTCATCACTGGACAGATTGGACCTCTGTGTTCGTGCGTGCCCGCACGGACACAGGTAAGTTATTGCTGGTGGGGGTTTTTGCTGAGGGTAACGGTCACTCGCGGTCATGCTGACGCGAGATCTGGGACCATACCCCTTCAAGTCCCCCGAGTCTAGTGTTTCTTCCTTATGCAAGTTGCATGTGGGAGGAATACTGGACTATGGTGTCTAGAAGGTAAAATATTGGCCATGCGGATGGCTCCTACTTTAAGTACATCAAGTTGGTGACCGTTCGGTTGATAGTCCGTTTGGTCGGTAGGCCTTTCGAGTGGATTGTTTCTTTCTTTGAGAAGGATGTCCGGTGAGCAAGTTCCGTCTGATGCAGAATTCTCAGCCAAGGACTTGTCTCTTGGTCTACCTTTTCCTGATGTCATCAGCCACCTGTTGGTGTTTCAAACCAACCTTTGAAACGGTGACTGAAGGTGTTAGCAGGGTTCGAACCAACCTTTGAGATCGTGACGGAAGATGTCTGTCTCCGCCACTCTAGTTGTAACCTCTGCGTCAGCTAATGCAAAGTTGTAAGTACTTTGCTCAAGCTCTATGTTCAGCGACTGGACATGCCACGATGATCCCTGTTTTGTGGGGCGTTCGTGTTCTCCAGTTTAGCTCTCAAGTAACCACACGTCCTCTGCGGTTTAGCTCTCAAGTAACCGCACGTCCTTTGCGGCTACCTCGTTGCTGCACGTTGTTGGCCATGTGTGTTTGAGCCATGTGGGGTAGTTGCGTCATTGTTGGCCGTGTTTGGTCGAACAATGTGAATCTGGACTATGGGCAGATAAACATGGTCATAGGAATGGTTGTGCCCACCATTGTTTATTCTATGCAGTCCATAGGTGGGTAACCGGTCATAAGCAAACTTGTTACCACCGTTCTGGAGCCACTTTCCTTCACGCTTTGGTGGAAAGTAGTTTTCCCTTTAGTGTCGCCGGAGGAGATCTCCTTAGATGCTTGGGAAGTTGGTTGAAACTCTTCCGCATTCGTTCTGTAACCACTTTCCTTCATGCTTTGTTGGAAAGCGGTTTTCTTTGAAGTAGCTTTGCTCAACCGCGTGGTGGTTTAGTTGTGGCTCTTCCGTAGCTACCGTTCGCATAGTTGCGGTTTGTAGCAGCTACCCCTGAGTGGTTGCGGTTTGCAGCAAAGAACTCGCTTCTAGAAGTCTTGTAGCCTGGATGTGGCTCTTGAAGGATCAGGAGTCAGGGTTGCTGATGTGCGGTTGCCCAGCATCCTTTTCCTTTTCCCTAAGGAGAAGCTGATTTCATCCCCTCTGTGGTTGTGAACCGGAAATGAGGGATTTGAAGCTTGAAGAAGCTTACATGGAGTGCGGTTTACCGCATCCTGAGAAGCGGTTTTCGCAGTCCAAAGAACCATGCTGGTTCTGAGTATCTGACACACCTGTGCGGGCTCGTGTGTGTTATCTCCGCATATTCCACGTGTGCTCGTGGGTATGTGCGGTTTATTGTTTATATCCCTTTATATAATGTACAGATATATATTTTTGCCTTTTTTGAGGGGTATGTAAAAAACAATATGCGGTATGGGTTATGGTGCGGTAAACCAGAAAAACCGCATGCCGCTTATGTTTGGATAATGTTGTCACTTTCTGTTGCATACGTCATGATTGCACGTGTGGGTTGGTGAAATTTGGTAGGATTTCTGTCATGTGCTGATCCGAAAGGACGTTTGCACTGCCCGAGGTCATAAATGCACTGTAGCAAGTAGTGTAAAAGGTCTCTTCTGTCAGGCGCGTGGACGGCCACGCGCACGTGGTAACCGTCAGCGGAAACGTTGCTGAACACGTGGCGACACGTAAGTGGCCCTTTTTGAACGTGGTAAGTCGGTTTATTGCATCGCATTAATTGCGATGAGTATATAAGGGGAAATCGTTTGGTTTCTCCTCACTTTGTTCAAATTTTCAAAATTTTTCCGGTGAAAAGAGTGTGCTCTCTTTGTCTTCTCCGATAGGATTTATCTGAATTTCTGGTCGAGTTTCTTGGTATTTCTGTAACCTCGTTCTTCTATCTTTTTTACACCTGATGGCTGAACCGTCTAATCCACACCATTCTGAGGGTGAAAACCCGGCGCATTCTTCTCTGGTTGCTGGTGAAGAAGAAGACGACGGTGGTAGTGCCCCCGGCGGTGGCCTACCACCTTTGAAGTGGTCAAAGGTGCTGTTTAACCGACTGACGACCAGCATTCAGATGCCCCAGGAGTTTGGGGCTGTTTATCCTCAGGAAGGTGACACCGGTGCCTGTGCTCTGGCCGGTTACGTCACCATGTGGGCCGATTCATTCACTGATGGTAACCTTCGTTTACCATTAACCGTTTTTGTTGCTGAGGTCCTGGAGTATTACCAGGTCCATATCTCCCAGATGAGTCCTTTTGGGATGATTCGTATTAGAAACTTTGAATACACTTTTCGTGCTCTTGGTTTGCCGGTTACCGTTGATAACTTCCGGGGGTTCTACCAGTTGACGGTGAACACCGGGTTCTTTTCGTTCAGCCAGCGGTATGGAAGCACCAAGCTGATGACCCCACCCAAGGGTATCACAACGTGGAAGAAAAAGTTCTTCTACGTTAAGGCTGCCGCGGTTGTTGTCAATATGACCTTGCGGAATGTTAATGAGCCTATCCCTGCGGAGGATATTACTATTCCTAGTGCGGCGACTGCGGAGTGGTTCCCGAGGTTGAGGACTATTGAGCACAAGCAGCTGGACAAAAATGAGTTGTGGGTGTTGCGGATGATGTTGACTAGGCCTGACAGGCATGCAACGCCCGTTGTGCGGGAGAAAAGTGGTGGTAAGTATTCTTATTCTTGTGCATTTTCTTTATTCCTTTGCTTGTTTATTGATTGGTACGTGTATTATCAGAAGTTGCTGAGTTGTGGAAGATATTTGATCCAACCTTTACCGGAAAGGTTGATATTGTTAAGTGTGCGGAAGGTGAAGGTTTTAACCTGGCCATTGTCCACAACTTCCGCGTTCCTACACGTGGCCGCAAGGCAAAGGTACAATCCATAACCTTCTTACTTGCTTTATAAGGTTCAACTTGCTGATTTTCTACGTGCAGGTACTCTTGGGGTCCTTGGTAAATTTGAGTCAAAGGGTGCTCCCAAAAAACATGCCGAGAAGAAGCAAGTGGATAAACCCGTGCGGGGTCGCGACAAGAAGAGACCTGAGGCTTCTGTTGTTCCGCCTTTGGTGCCGCGGGCGGCAGGTATCTCTCATTCTCATTTCCGCAGATATACCGATTACGTGGTAGTATCTGACACCCTTGAGGGTTTGGGTGTTCCAGGTGGTGGTACGGCTGCAGGTGGGACCTCTGCGGGTTCCAAGCCTGCTGATGAGAAGAAGAGAAAGGCAGAGAAGGCTGTTGATGCCGGTGAGAAGAAACGTCCAAAGATTCAGACCCGACGGACGGCTGTTCTAAAGTCTGTGAAACCTGTGGTTGCTTCTGGTAAGTAATTCATAACTTTTACAAGTATTTTGTCTTTGTACTTGTAGTTTAAAGTCTTTTTGCTTTAATTGCAGAACCGCAAGATGAAGGGTTTTTTATTTTTGATGCTCCTCATTCCCCTCCGTGTGACACAGCTGCGGATGAGGGGGTTAAGGTGGTGCCTGAGCCCTCTGCGCGGGCGGAGGAAACTGGGAAGGGCTCTGCGGCTCAGATTTATGACACGGTGGACTCTGCTGATAATCTGATCTCCCCGCAGGACACTGATGATCTGAACCTGAAGTTTGCTTATACTGAGAGGAAGAAATCTCCCTTTGCTGAGAAGGCTTCTGGTTCCGCTTCTGGGGGTACGGGTTTTACAGGGACTCCCATTCAGCCTGAAGAGTCTGAGTTGGAGTTTTATTACCGCACCTATACTGAAGACCGGGCCATGACCTATCACCGCCCCCCATGGACTGTAATGCAAGGGGATGATATTACTGCTGACCCTTCTGCGTGTAGGGAGATTTTGGGTGGTGTGGGCACCCCTTTTGAAGTCAATCTGGCCCGTTCTTTGCCAAGTGAGGTCCAGATTAACCAACTCTCCTCCATGCTTGTGGGGAGTTCCATAATGGCAAATGCCATTATGGAAAATTACAAGGTGCTTGGGCGCAAAGAGGAGGAGAATGCGCGCTTGCGGGCTGAAGCTGAAGCTGAAGAGTTGGTGAAGGCTGCACGTGAAGGTACAGAGCAGCTTGAACGGGACAAGGTTGCCTTTGAAAAGCGTAAGCAGACTGAAGAGTGGGCCGCAACTGCTGAGCTTAAATAGGTTCGTACCCTTGCAAAATTGCTTTCTGATGAGCACAAGAGTTGGAAAGAATCTCTTTCTAATGAGCGCAAGACACTTTCTGATGAGCGCAAGACTTGGAAAGAATCTTGGGCCAAACAGAATGAAACTATCTTTCGTGTTCGTTAGGAGCTTACCAATGCCAAGGCCGCGAATGCTGCTTTGGTTAAGGAAAAAACCGCAGCTGATGCGGCTGCCAAAGATGCCAAGGAGGCAGAAGCCCGCCTTGCCAAGGCTCTTGAAGAGGCCAAAGAGGCGGGGGGCCGCGCTGCAAAGGCTCTTGAAGGGGCAAATGTTGACCGCACCAACTTAACAAAAACTGTTCAGGGCCTCCAGGTATGAATTTCTTTTGTTCTTTGAATCTGCATATATCTCTCACAAGTATGTTGATTAACTTTTGTACTTGTGTTTTCTTTGTTAAAAGGCTGAAGTGCGAAGCCGGGTAGCCGTTGTTGAGGAGATAAGTGCCCGTGCTGCTGAAGCTGAAGCGCGGGCAAGAGAGGCTGAAGAGGCTAGAGATAGCCTTGCTTCTTCACTTGATCTGCTCAAGGCCGATCGCGAATGGATGCGTATGCACGGTATCGGGCATGTAAGTATCCGTTGCCTTTGTTATCTTTTTTAGATTTGCCTTTGATAACCGTAGTATTCTTGTTTCGCAGATTGTTACGTCCATCCTTGACGCGCCTGAGAATGTGGCAGGTGTTAATGAGATTAGGCAGCGCGCCCGGGATTCTGGTTTTAAAGCTGGCTACAATCGCTGCATTGCTCATATGAATGTTATGGCCCAGGGCAAATATACGGATGAAAGGTCTGGGTTCCATGGTGTGGATACTGAAGCGCTTCTTGCTGCCGCTCTTGCGGCGTACAACGAGACGTCCATTGCCGCTCTTGAGGATCTTGAGGAATGCCTCGAAGTGGAAGACTATGTAGACCGCTTGCGGGCGTTGTATGCTGATGAGGAAGATGAGGAAAAACCTGTTGTTGAGGGCAAGGATGGTGCAGGTTCTAGCGGTACAAAGAAAGATTAGGCTGGCCTGCGTGTCTTTTTTGTTTCCTCATGTAAATGTTAAGAACTTTATGTAAATTTCTTGGACACCGCGTAGGTGTAGAAACTTTTTGAATATAAAGAACCGTTTTGTTCAATTTGTACAAGTGTTTTTACTACTTGCCTGTGTGAACTTGTATGAGTTTAATGTTATTGTGAATAACACTAAGCCTGTGTTTGCCTTTTGCATATCTAGATGATTATGCAAGTATGAAAACTGTATTTGCGTATCCAGTCAGATAGACAGTTAGTGTTGTCATTGTTGGCCTATTACATTGGATGCGTGTGGTTATCACTCTGTGTGGGTATCTCAAATGAAGATTTTGCCAATCTGTTTTTGTGGATACCGCAGAGTGGAACACGCATTTGTAATAGAAGTAAATAAACAATATTGCATTGAATCGTCTATTTATTTATTTGCAAATGGCCTGCGGCCCGATTGGTTACATGGTGAATATAAAAAACATGGCTTACATGTAACAACGTCGAAGCTGTTGTGCATTCCATGTGCGTGCGATAGTTTCGCCTTCTAATGTTTGCAGTTTATACGCGCCTTTGCCCAGGACCTCTTGGATGAGGTAGGGTCCTTCCCACTTGGGGGAAAGTTTCCCTGGGCGTTCTGCGTTAGATGCTTCATTGTCACGAAGGACGTAGTCTCCTGGGTTGAAGGTACAAATGCAGACGCGTGCATTGTAGTACTTTTCAAGTTTGGTTTTGTACTTGGCCTCGTTGATGGCAGCGTTTTCACGCCTTTCTTCTAGGAGGTCCAAGTCAACCATGCGTTCCTCATTGTTGTCTATCTTGTTGATAGCCAACATTCTAGGTGAGGGGAGGCCTACTTCCGCGGGGATCACCGCTTCAGTGCCATAGACCAGGCTGAAGGGTGTCTCACCGTTGCTTGTCTTTGGGCTTGTCCTGTGAGCCCATAAGATACTTGGGAGTTCATCAACCCAGCCGCGTCTGGCTGTCCCCAATCGTGCTTTGATGCCTTCGACTAAACTTTTATTGATACTCTCGACTTGGCCATTCCCTTGTGTATGCGCCACTGAAGAGAATATGTGTTCAATGTTAAGCTCTTTTAGCCATTTTTGAAAGTCGTCGGCATCGAAGTTGGTACCGTTGTCGGTAACGATGCACATTGGTAAACCGAAACGACAGATGATATGTTCCCAGACGAACTTCCTTGTTATCATAGCGGTGGTTGAGGCGAGCGGTTTTGCCTCCACCCATTTTGTAAAGTAATCAACAGCCACTATGATAAATTTCACTGCACCTGGTGTGTCTGGAAATGGTCCCACCACATCGATTGCCCATTTCTGGAATGGCCATGCGGTGGTGACAGGGATTAGGTTGTTCTTGGGGCGCAAGGTCTTGGAGCATGCCGCTGACAATTGAAACACTTGCGCAAGACTTTAACTGCGTCCAGGTGCATGCCTGGCGAGTAGTACCCGGCATTCATGATTTTGGCCACCACCATGCGTGGGCCTGCGTGTATGCCACATATTCCTTCGTGTATTTCTCTGATAAGGTACCTGGCATCTTGAGGGTCGACGCATCGTAGGAGTGGCCCCAGGTATGATTTACAGTATAAGATACCGTCTCCCATTTGGTAATGACACGCTTTGTATTGCAGCTTGCGTGCCTCTGCCTTGCTTTCGGGAGTAACACCTGATTGCAAGTATGCAATGATTGGTGTCATCCAGGATGTTGTACCGTATTGGATGACATTGACTTGGCGCAGGGGTACTGAGGGATTTTGCAGAACCTCTATGCGTACCTCTTTTGCCAGGTGCTGGAAGCTGGTGGATGCAAGTTTTGATAGTGCATCCGCGGGTTTGTTATCACTCCTGTTGATATGGCGGATATTGAAGGAAGTGAACTTTGATTTCAGTTGCAAGGCTTGTTCGAGGTAGAGGATCATAATATCCCCTTTTGCGGCATAGTCGCCGCGTATCTGCCCTGCAACCAATAGTGAGTCGACGTGTGCTTTCAAATGTTGGACGTCGAGTTTGACTGCCAGACGCACCCTGCCAGTAGAGCCTCATACTCTGCCTCGTTATTCGTGCTTTGGAAATCGAGGCGGATTGCATAGGTAAGTTCTTGGCCGTCGGGGCTGACGAGTCGCAGACCTGCACCTGCACCATCTTCGTTGGATGCACCATCCGTATATAGTGCCCAGGTTTCTGCGGAGGATGGTGGCGATGCAGGGTTTTATTCTTCTTCGCATTCTTGAATGCAGTTTGCTGGTACTTCAGCAACGAAATCAGCCAAGACCTGGCCTTTGATTGCGGGGCGCAGCTTATAGTTCAGTGAAAGTGCGCCCAGCTCGATTGCCCATTTTGCTAATCTCCCAGAGATGTCGGGTTTGGATAGGATCGGGCCAATCCTATAGTTGGTTAACACCGTGATGCCGTGGTTTGCAAAGTAACATCGTATCGTCTCGATGCGTGCACTAGTGCCAGTACCAACTTCTCCATGATGGAGTACCTTGTTTCTGGGTCGTTGAGCATTTTGCTGATGTAGTAGATGGGTGTTTGAGCTCCTTCCCGCTCCACTATGAGTACCGCGCCTACCGCGTTGTCTGCGGCAGACAAGTACAAGATAAGTGGCTCATCCTTGCGTGGTGCGGTTAAAGTTGGGAGTGGAATCAAACATTCTTTCATCTCCCGAAAAGCTTTTTCGGCCTCTGCGGTCCATTGGAATTGTTCCTTTTTTTAAACAGCTCCGCAGGGTCTTGATGAAAGGATAAGACTTAGCTGCATGGTTGGCTAAGAACCTATTTAGTGCGGCTAGCCTGCCGGCTAGTCGTTGCATTTCTTTCATCGTAGAAGGTGATGGCATGCGTTCGATCACCTGTACTTTTTCCGGGTTCACCTTGAATCCATCTTTGGTTACGATGAATCCAAGGAACTTGCCTTCTTCCATTCCAAACGAGCATTTCCCTGGGTTGAGCTTCATGTTGACGCTTCGCAGAGTTTGGAATGTTCTTTCAATATCGTTGAGCATGGTGTCTTCCTCCATGCTCATGACGACCAGGTCGTCCATATAGATTTCGACACTTTTGCTGATTTGACCGCGGAAAGTGTCGTTCATCAATTTTTGATAGGTTGCGTCCGCGTTGCGCAACCCGAACGGCATTTTTGTGTAGCAGTAGTTCCCGGTAGGAGTGCGGAATGCCGTTTTATCTTCGTCCTCGATTGCCATCTGCACCTGGTGGTAGCCTTTGTAACAATCGAGGAAGCACTTCCACTGAAATGGTGCGAGGTTATCGACCTTTTCGTCGATCTCTGGAAGTGCGTAACAATCCTTGGGGCAGGATTTGTTGAGATCTTTATAGTCGACGCACATGCGCCAGCCCCGGATGGTTTTTCTACCATGACTGGGTTTAACAACCAAGTCTGGTATTTGACTTCTCGTAGGATGCCTGCGGAGAGCAGCTCTTGGACCTGCTCATACATCGCCTGGTTTTTTTGCTAATCCAAGGTGGCGTTGGCCTTGGATCACCGGCTTGATACCTGGCATGGTATTCAAGAAGTGCTGCGCGATTTCACGTGGTACCCCTGTCATGTCTGCGGGTGTCCACGCAAAAAATATCCCGGTTCCTGAAGAGGAGTTGCTTCAGGTGCGCTTTGATAGTAGGAGACAAGGCGTGGCCCAACGTAACTGTTTGCTCTGGGTGTCTTGCGTTTAGAACCCATTTTTCTGGTTGAGTGTTGGGGGTAGGCCTTGCTACCTTGGCCGGACGCAGCTTGTCCGTAGACAAAACTTCTATTCGGGCGTATATTATCGCGACCCCCGTCTTGGTTGGGAAACCGATGGCAGAGTGAGGGTTGGATGTGATCATGTTGAAGTCGCCCTGGGACTCTCTCCCGAGAAGTACGTCGTACTTGGAGGTGTGCGGTAAAACCATGAAGTTTACCTCCTCCATTCTTGTGTGCCTCCCGTTGGTGAGGCGCATAGGAAAAGTAATCTGGCCCAGGTGGAATACGGTTTCCCCTGCAAACCCGGCCAACGGGTAGTCCGCTGGTTGCAACCGATATTTTTCTTCTTGATCGAATTGGTTGAAGCACTGCTCGTATATAATATCAGACGTACTGCCCGGGTCGATGAATAATCGCTCGGTGCAGTAGTGAGCCAGGTGGCCTGTGATAACCACGGCGCGCCTATTGCGCGGTCCGCCTCAGACTTTTGGAAAGACGACTTGCTCGTCTTTCCAGTCATTGTCCGGTCTTCTTGCCACCTTGCGCGGTCTTCCTTTTCCTCCATTGATCATGTGGGTAGAGGCCACATACATGGTCCTCTTACCCGTGGAGGTGCCCTCGTTGTGGGGGCTGATGCGTTTGGTAGCTTTTTGCGATCCTGGCAACAGGTGTTGCAGTTTCCCCTCCTTTAGGGCTCGCTCAATCTACAGTCGGAGACTGATGCAGTTGTTTGTTGTGTGGCCATTGTCCTTATGATACTCGCAGTAGAGTGCGAGATCCTGGTTCTTTTTGGACTTCATTGGTTGGGCCATGAGGAGGACGTCGCTTGGCGACTGGTTGATCTCGGTCCAGCTACGGTCCCGAGACTCCTTCTTCGACGCCCGGTTTTCACGCTGGGCGTTGATTGTAGCCCTTGCGTCGGGCTGGTTGTTCCGTGGGACATATGGTCTGCAGTCGCTGCCGCGATTCCATATGTCCCGGTTGCGCTTGTGTTCTTGGTGGGAGGACTGGCCTTCCGTTTGGGGCTGTGCCTTTGAGACATGCGGTTTGAGGGACCGCTGAGTCTGGGCGTATGTCTTGACCGCAGCCATGACATCTTCCCATTTTTTAGGCAAGCCATCCTTGCCGGAGATAGTCATGACCATTTGTTCGTCTTTCACCGCAACAATGAAATGGTTGTGTGCCATTTGGTCTGCCACGCCACCTATCTCCAGGCATTCTTTATTGTAACGGACAACGAACGCTTCAATCGATTCGTTGTCTCTGCGCCAGATATTCATGACGTCCATAGAATCACGTTCATGACGTCGCTGCTGGCAAAAATGTGCGAGGAACTTTGCTTGTAAGTCCTCGAATGAAGTCAGTGAGTTCACTGGCAAAGAATCGAACCAGGCCCTGGCCAGACCTGTTAGGGTCTGCGGGAAAAATTGGCACCAAGTGGGTTCATCCCACCTGCCGTTGCACCCGGCGCCGACGAAGATGTTCATGTGGTCATCTGGGTCGGCTGAACCGCAGTATTTCCCAATGTTTATTGGGAATTTGGTGGTGGTGACGTCGGCGTTGGCAATCTCCGGGACAAACTTGGAGTTTTCAGCCGCAGATTTCGGCCTGTAGGGTTGGCTCTGGTGGCGCTTTGCAGCGCGGAGGTATGTAGTACGGGGGTGAGTGGGAGGAACATAGTTGTGTCCTCCCGGTCTACCGCTGGTAGCATGAGACTCCCCGCGGTATGTACCGTCGTCGGGATCGGTATGGCCCTGTCCTTTACGGTGGGACTGAGGTCCCAGCCGGCTATGGATGCCGGGGCCGTGGTGGGCTGTCGACTGTCGCCTAGTTTCGCCATGGGGGCCTATGTATGGGGTCCCTGCGGCGGGACCCATACGAGGAATCGTCCTCCGCTAGTGTGCGGACGTCGCAGTAAGAGGAACCGCGGTCTTCCTGCCTGCTTCTGGAGGCCGGATGTCTTGGGGCCCTGCCATCGTATTGTAGAATACGACCCGCAGGGGTATGCGGTGCTGGGGTAGGCCCCGCAGATACTTGCGCTTCTGCGCAGGCTCTGTTGTATGCTGCGGCCAGCAAAGCTTGTTGCTGGTCGTACCAGGTATGAAGGTTCATGCCTGGAGGTATCACAGAAGCGTACTGTGATAGATCGTGTCCGAACGTAAGGGATGCGCCCCCTTGCGTTGATGTGCCAATATGTTCAACATTTGGGGCTGGAGGGGCAGTCCCCGTAGGCCCTGTGTTTGCGGGGTTTAGGTTATCCCTGGTAGTGTTGTTTTGACGATCGGACATGATCTTTGGAGAGAAAGGGATGGTTGGAAAAAGTGCTAAGAGCAACGGTGGGCGCCAATGGTGAAACAATGGTTAACCGGGTGGGGTTAACTCACTAGTCTCGTCAAGAGGGTTAATCCCTTCTTTCCGAGGATCGTTGGCTGGATCGTCTGGTGGTGGGTTTCCTGCACAAGGAAACAAACCGTGACTCGTAACAAGGAGGATGTGGTGGGGGGTGCTCCTTGTTACCACTCTCCGGCGTGAGAATCAGTAGTTTGCTTGGGAAGCAAAGTGTGATAGTAGTAGTAGTGAGAGAGTTGAGAAGTGATACCTCAAACCTGGTTTGGGGTGAGTATTTATAGCCGAGGAGTGAAGGAGGGTAATTGAGTAGCTAGCCTGACATCGCACAGCTACTTGCAGGTGTGTCAGACCTGTCGGTTACGGTGGTGATGCCACGTCCTGCTGTGGTGTCAGACTGTTGCACACACGTGGGCTGGTAGGCGACTGTTCTCAGTGCCACTTGCACTGTGGTGTCAGACCCACTTGCCTTATGGGCAGGATGCGGTGTCAGGCCGCATCGCTGTTTGCGGTCACTTATGTTGTTCTCGCGTTCTTTGTCCTATCCAGGATGCATACGGGATGCGGTGCCATGCCGCATCTCTGCTTAGCCACTGTTACTGTTGTCCAAATCCCTTGTCGTGACGAAAATGTTCATAGGATGCGGTGCCAGGCCGCATCGCTATGCGTAACATCTGTTTTCGTACTTAAGGTAAGTTTTCTCATCACTGGACAGATTGGACCGCTGTGTTCGTGCGTGCCAACACAGACACAGGTAAGTTATTGCTGGTGGGGGTTTTTTGCTGAGGGTAATGGTCACTCGCGGTCATGCTGACGCGAGATCTGGGACCATACCCCTTCAAAAACTTTCCGACATCAATTCATTTATAACGGTGAAAATTACGACATTTTATTATGGAATCTTTCTATCCGAAAAAATGCTTTTAAGGTTTAGATTTAGTGGATAATTAGGTTTATTTATGTATTGAGTTTTAAGCAATGAGATTGGTATGTAGTAGATTTTTTTGAATATGTTTGGTTAATTAGTTAAACTGAGTTGATTGTCAAATACGTAAATACGCATAAAAATGTGTTACGAAACAAATCGTAATCAAATGATTCAAAAAATAGATAAGAACTTGAGAGAAAACAAAGTTTTGGAAGTGACTAATTCATTTCTTCATTTATAATAGGAAAAAATATAAGTTTTCTCCTTTATCTTTATACCACTTTTCATGCGGTGTCTTTTTTAACGAATGTTAACAGACGGTGTCCTTTACTAGGTATTTTTGTTGCAAGTTTAGTCCTTTACACCCAACCCAATTAAAAAACCCCGTTAATTGTTGGGTGTAAAGGACTAAACTTGCAACAAAATATCTAGGTAAAAGGACTAAATTTGCAACAAAATACCTAGTAAAGGACAACGCATGTCAACAATTAACAGGGTTTTTTTAACTGGGTTGGGTGTAAAGGACTAAACTTGCAACAAAATACCTAGTAAAAGACACCGCCTGTCAACATTTGTTAAAAAGGACACCGCCTGAAAAATGGTGTAAAGATAATGGACAAAACTTGTAATTTTTCCTTCATAATATAAAAAGACTATAAAGCTAATTATATAGCCATACAAAACACAAGTAATTAACTATCCACTACTCTTTTGATTCACTGAAAACACTTGACCCACTAATTACTATGATAACTTAGTGACTCGAACAAATGAATAAGAAAACAATATGATGCATATAACGTGGGTGTTCATGGATACGTATCAAAATGAGCATCAAGTATGATACTAAATATACCATATAAGATTTGGCATTCTTTGTACCTAGTGAAAGGAATATGTTTAGAATATCCATATGATCATCCACTTTAACATAATTATCAAATTTGCATTCGTAATGATTTCCGAGTGCAAAACAAACTTGACCTTATTTAACTCTAATAAAGATAAAAGCATCCCTAATATATGACTATTTAAAGCTAAACTTAACTGATTTTAACACAGACCAAACTGAAAAACCAGGAGTTGATGGAGGAAAAAGAGGAACCTAAAGATCCCGATTGATACTAGACCAGTCTTAGTTTTGAAACCAGTCGAGCCCAAACCGAACCAAAAAGCAACTTCATAAAAATGTGATAAAATTAAATATATTAGTATATGTGGGTGTGTGTATAAATGTGATAAAATCAAATATATAGTATATGTGTGTGTGTATAAAAATGTGATAAATGAACTCAAGTTGGTTTAAACTTCAACTTGATCAAGTAACAATGGATCACTCATAAGAAAGTCACCGTTCAAAAAAAAAAAAAAAAAAAAGTAACTTTATTCCACAACTCTGCACTTTTCATTCTTCCCTATATAGTAAGTAGTCTTGTTCTAAAACGTTGTAATTACAAAAGGTTTGATGTTGACAAGGTTGTAATTATGAAAATAAAGAAGCTCAAACATTAGTAATTGAAACTTGATAAGCAAGAAACCATGTTAAGAAAAACATAAGGCTAACAAATCAGTCAAAAAAAAATATGTGGTTTGTCAAAAATCACTATTTCAGTCCATTAGTTTAAAAATTACGATTTCAATCACTATGGTTTCACTTTCGTAACCATTTCAGTCCCTGTACTAATAGAATAAATGAATTGAAATGGTTACGAAAGTGAAACCACAGGGACTGAAATGGTTACGAAAGTGAAACGACAGGAACTGAAATCCCAATTTTTAAACTAATGAACTGAAATAGTGATTTTTGACAAATTACAAGAACGAAAACATTAATTAACTCAAAAATGATATTTAAAACTTAAGTGACATATTCAACAATACAGTATATAAAATGCAATAAACTGAAAGTATGGGGGGTGATTTTGAAATTTGAGGTCCATGCAATGAAGAGATGGTCCTTGTGTTGTAGGGGTGGTTGGGATTGAAATGTATTTGGACCGGCCGGCCGGTGGGGTTTTAATTATGTCACGTGAATATCAACGACAAATGTTTATATTATTATGAACCATACATAAATGATTAAATAAAAAAAATGTGACAAGTAGAAAGAGTTTTTGAATCAAATTAATGGTTAAGTTTGACACAATGTTAAAATGGTTAATGGTAATTTAAAGATAAGTTGAAGAAGTAAAATAAAAGAACATGTATTTGTTTGACTTTTTATTTTATATGTTTTCAAAAGAAGCCACGTTCTTAGTAAAAAAAAAATTGTTTTATAATATTGCATTTAAAAAGTTTGATTCATTGTTAAATTATAATAGCGCATTTACCCGTATATACCAGTCGTCTAATGCATCATTAAGGAGTTCAAACTGATAAGATTTTATCTTTATAATGACATTTGATTCACTGTTGATTACAAATTTACGTGATTGTCCATTACCCCAGCTCAGTTGGTTGGTTGGCCGGTTGTCTCCATTGGAGGCGCCGGTTCGATCCCCAGCTGGTGCTGGGTATTGGACATCTCGGTGAGAGCTTTGGCCCGGGGTTTTACCCGGTTTCGAGTCTGAGGGGGGGGGGGGGGGTTACCTATTCCACGGAGTTTCCGCGCATCTGGGGTGTGCTACGCTTTCTAGCGGTGGTCGAGTAGTCGGCCTTTGGACATAAGGGTGGGTTTACACGTGGAAAGCAGTTAGCCGTTCCAAAAAAAGTAAAAAAACAAATTTACATGATCTAACTCATTAAAATGGTACGGCTCACTTACACAGCTGCTATCTAAACGCAATACTAAAACGGGCACACATACCCACCTTATAAAACCCATGTATATATACTTGTTAAATTTCACTTCACCTAAAAAATGCTTTGTTCTCATGTATATTTTAGTGAAAATGAAGAAATAGAAGGTAAAATTAAGAGTAGATGAGGATGAAGGGTAGCCGCTTAAAGATAAAATGTTTTGACATGTGTGGCATGAGTTGGCAATAAGTCACAAAGGGTAAGAGGGTCAATGGAATCAACTACTGTCACACTTGGATCCCTTGCAAATATGACACCCCGCACCAACCAACGTTTTCTACACTAAATTTATATAAATCATCCCCATTATTCAATGGCCGATACACTCGTTTTTTCCTACAGGTCTTATGTTAGTTGTTGTTACAACAAATATGAGACCAAGTGTAGTGGACTGACTGGTTAGGCACAAGGCTTGAAGGGTTTTAGTTTGCCTAACGCAGGTCGTGGAGTCCCCTCACGTTTGCTAGACATAGGAGGAGGTTCACTAGTTTTGTTGTTGTTCACTTGAAATCCTTGACTGAAAGAGATTCAGCCTCGGATGTTGTTGTTAGTGACGGTATGATATTTGAAGTGAAGAAGAAAAGCATGTGAAGAGGTATGGTCCCAATTCCTTGCCCACATGGCAAGGACCACACCACTTTTCCATCTTATGTGGCGCTGACATCAACAATACCATCCAGAAGCTTCTGGAAAATACCAAGGTGACACCAAAGATGCTCCATCCGACATAAAGGACAACACGTGTCACCAGTCATCATGCGCCAAATAAGCCTGTAACAAATCTAAGAGCAGCCCGACAACACCAGTACGACGTCTCCAAGATGGGCAAATGCAAGCGCGCCACGTGTACCACTACACTGACCACATCAGAGGAGACCAAGAGGATATTCCCCTTGGTCGGACAGCTGGCGCGCAACCACAGCTGGCATCGCTGCTCTTCCCTCTCTCACCCTCCGGCTATAAATAGGACCCTTCATCATTCAGGTTGAATCATCTTGCCCTCTATATTCTCACACTTAACACACACTGTTTATTCTCCCTCGGAACAGTACTTATTCTCACGCCGGAGCCTAGTTAAGAGGGAAACCCCCATATTCCCCTCTTAACGAGACTAACGGTGTTGCTGTTTTGCAGGACCCAAGTCGTTTCACGAGTAAGAAGAGAGATTGAACCCACAGAAGAAATAACCCCACAGATTAACCCTAGTGTTAACCTGTGTTTCATCATTGGCGCCATCCGCTTTTAGCAAAAACCACTCTCATCTCTTTTCCTTTTCGAAAAACACTCGTCAAAATGACTGAACAAAACCCTTCTCACCCGGCAGATGGAGACGTTTCTTCTTTTGAACTCATTTCGGACAACGTACACGTCCAAAGAGATCAAAGGAACGAAATTATCCAAGAAAGGCCGATGAACAACGAGTTTCCTAGTATCTTTGGAAGTACATCCAGGGTTGTTACTCAAAACACAACTGGTGCTACTTTCCACACTCCACCTAGGATCATCACTCAGACCACAAACGGAGCTACTTTCCAGCCTCCGTCAGAGGTAGTCCAACAAACACCTCCACCAGTGCAAACACAGAGCCATGGAGCTGGTCCCTCAGCTCCAACGGACCAAGCACAACTGAACTTCTCTGCACTACTAGGGCTACCCGAAGGAAAAACTCTGGCTTCCTGGTATGCCGAACAAGTGGCGTCTATAAACCTTGTTTACACACAACTCAGTGCGCAGCAAGCTCTGCTTCAGGCACAAGCCAACCAGTCAGCATTTGTCACTCCACCGCAAAGGCCTTTGAGCGCGCCCATGCCTCAACAGACCAATGCATTCAATTTACGCCCTGAACCAGTACCTCCACCACATGTTAGAAGGCCAAGCGCGCATGACACGTGCGACACGTACGGCGAGACAGAAAGCAATTATGTGCAGTATTCTCATCAACCAAAAAAGCCAATACAAAGTCGTTTAGGTCCGCGCAACATAAACGACGAATTCGACGATGACGACGAGACGTACAAAGAAAGCACAGTGTTCAGCAGGCTGCCACCAGAGCATGAAGCATACAAACCTCGCAAGCGCGCAGGTTATGACCCAAAAGCAGAGCATGATTACACCCTGAGCTATCGTCCAGACGACATGGCTGAAAATTCAAAATTCATTAGAGAGATCGCCACGGCTGCCATTGACAAAACGAAATTGCCACACAACGTGGGCAAATACAACGGGTTGACAGACCCAGACGATCACCTTCAAGTTTTTAACGGTGCTGGAGCAACAGGCGGATGGAATTTACCAACCTGGTGTCATCTCTTCGCTCAAACCTTCATAGGCGCAGCGCGCGTCTGGTTTGACAGCCTGCCAGCAGGGAAAATCAAATCATGGGTTGATTTCCGAGAGAAGTTCCTCGCGCACTTCTCGCATCAACGACGACACACCAGGGATCCAGCTGATTGTTTAAACATATGGCGCAGAGACCACGAGAGCGTGGAAGATTTCATTACAAGATATAACAAAGAATGTTTGGAGATCGGCGACGTAGGCGAAAAGATGATGCGCGCACACTTCATGAGGGCAGTTAAGTGCGATGATCTAATCAAGCGTGTAAAGGGAAGAGACGGAGGACCCAAAGATTGGGAGACCTTCATTGAAGCAGCCAAAACCATCGCGCAATCTGATAGACAGTTGACTGGTGACGACCACCGTCAGCGCAGTTACAACCATAACGACCGACATAGCAAGAAAGGCAGAAGCCAACCATGGAAAGCATCCGGTCACAGAGAAAGAAGCCCGGTAAGAGAGGATGCGCGCCACACGATCAATCAAATAGCTCACCGGAAAGAGGTAAAACGAGAAAACAGGGAGAAACAGTGGACACCCCTCACGAAAACTCCTTCAGAAGTCTTGGCAACCGAGAACCACCAGTTCAAACCACCGTTACAAATGCACAACAAAAGGGGCCAAGACCCGAATCTTTTCTGCGAGTTTCACAAAGACACTGGGCACTTAACTGACGACTGTTTCAGTTTAAAGCAAGAAATTGAAAGGTCCTTAAGAGATGGAAAACTCACCCATTTGATAAAGGGCGGAAAGCGCGATTACCGTCAAATACAAAGAAGAGACGAAGGACCAGATAACAAAAAACTCCGGAAGTTAGAAACCCACATGGTTTAAGGGGGTCCACGGAGGCCAAGAAAAAACTATAACAAGCGCGCGCAAGACGATTCATGGCGCGAGAAACAAGTCGTTTTCCCGGTTGTAAGAGGAGGCCCACGAGAGAGAAGACCCATAGTCATCTCGGGCGTAATAGGGCATTACCAAACAGATTACATTTTCATCGATCCAGGGAGCACTGCGGATATCATATATGAACAGTGTTTCAATCAATTCGATCAGGAGGATAAGGCGCGCTTAGAACCAGTTGATTACCCGCTCACTGGTTTCTGCAATGAAGCCGTTTTTCCTCTAGGACAGATATCATTCCCAGTGTTGCTCTCGGATGGAAGAAACTCAAGAACAGAAGAGGTCACATTCATGGTGCTGTCAGCACATTCAAGACACGATATTCTGCTGGGAAGAGAATCCCAAGGCGACTTCAGCATGATCTTCTCTGGCCCACACTCAGCTGTGGGATTCCCAACAGAAACAGGAGTGACCATCATACATGCAAGCAAAGAAGTATTAGCAACAGATGAGCTCAGACCTGCAAAAGCAAGTAAACCAGAACCACGCGCGGAAGCAGAAAAATGGGTATTGAACAGCGCATACCCAAAACAAACAGTTACCTTAGGGCCTGCAATGTCCGATCTAACGCGCGCCGCGCTAAAGAAACTGTTGTTCCAAAACATGGATGTGTTCTCCTGGACACCGGCAGACATGGTGGGTGTCCCACGGCACATAGCTGAACATCGATTAAACGTCTCGGAGGACGCAAAGCCGGTAGTGCACGCCAAGCGCCACTTGGGAGACATAAAGCATGACGCCATGAAAGAGCAGGTGATAGAGCTGTTAAATGCGGGAATCATCAGAGAGGTCAGGTATCAAACGTGGGTAGCAAGCCCAGTGATGGTCCAAAAGAACAACGGTAGCTGGAGAATGTGCGTAGACTACAAGGATCTGAATAAGGCATGTCCACGCGACTGTTACGCCTTACCAGACATTGATGAAAAAATTGATTCACTTGCCACATTCCGATGGAAATGTTTCCTCGATTGCTACAAGGGGTACCACCAGGTACAGATGGCTGTGCAGGATGAAGACAAAACCGCGTTCCGCACACCAACAGGGCTATACTGCTACACCAAGATGCCTTTCGGTTTAAAGAATGCGGGCGCGACTTATCAGAGGCTCATGAATGAAACTTTCCACGATGCTATCGGCAAGTACATCGAGGTATATATGGACGATCTAGTCATTATGAGCAAAGAAGAGAACACCATGCTGACAAACATCCAAAAGACGTTCGACACCTTGCGCGGAGTAAGTATCAAGCTGAACCCAGCGAAATGCTCTTTCGGCATGGAAGAGGGGAAATTCCTGGGTTTCATCGTCACGAAAGATGGCTTCAAGGTGAATCCTGATAAAATACAAGCAATTGAACGTATGCCTTCACCTTCGACGATCAAGGAGATGCAAAAATTGGCAGGGCGGTTGGCCGCACTTAACCGTTTCCTAGCCAATCACGCAGCCAAATCTTTCCCGTTTATAAAAACTCTCAGAAATTGCATGAAGAAGAGCCAATTTCAGTGGACTCCGGAAGCCGAGAGCGCATTCCGTGAGATGAAAGATTGCCTCATCAAGCTACCAACGTTAACTGCACCAGTCAAGGGAGAGCCTCTGGTGCTATACTTGTCAGCCTCCAACAGAGCAGTAGGAGCAGTGTTACTTGTTGATCGACAAGGTGTCCAAACACCAGTCTACTATGTGTCACGAACTCTGACTGACCCAGAAACCCGGTACACAATCATGGAGAAACTAGTACTCGCATTGATCCATGTATCCAGACGGCTGCGCAGGTACTTTGCCAATCACGTCATCCATGTGCTAACAAACTACAATATTGGCAACATCCTCGCAAGGCCAGAGATCTCAGGGAGACTAGCAAAGTGGGCGATAGAGCTCGGGGGCCATAATGTGGTTTTCAGGCCAAGACCGGCGATCAAGGGCCAAGTACTTGCAGACTTCATGACAGAGGTGCCGGATGACAAGGATCGAGAATGTAAGGCGATGGAAAAAGTCGAAAAACAGCAAGTAGAAGAACCATGGTTGTTATACACCGACGGCGCGTCTAATGAAGATGGCACAGGTGCCGGGCTCCGGCTGGTGAGCCCTGACAAACATGAGTTCACCTACGCCATACGCCTGGATTTTAAAAGCACAAACAATGAAGCTGAATATGAAGCTTTCCTCGCTGGTTTAAGGTTGGCAATCAAAATGGGAGTGCGACACATCGAAGCGCATGTAGATTCCATGTTAGTGGCCGGACAAATCAACGGGCAGTATGAAGCCAAGGGAGACACAATGGCGCTCTACCTAAGTCAAGCAAAGACGTTGTTACAAACCTTTTATTCCTACAAGGTGCACCACATTAATAGAAGTGAGAATAAACCAGCAGACGCGCTGAGTAAACTCGCTTCTACAAGTTTCCAACACCTAGCAAAGGATGTGCGCATAGAGGTTTTAAGCAACCCGTCAGTGCCACTAATGGAAGTAAGCGTTATTTAACTAGGAACAACGTCTTGGATGACCCCGATAATCGCGTACCTCCAATCTGGAATACTCCCGGAAAACAAAGCGGAGGCGAGGAAAATCCAGTACAAGGCGGAACATTATCAGATGGCTGATGGGATTTTATACCGAAAATCATACCTCGGACCCTTGTTAAGATGCGTTGATCCAGAAGACGCAAACTATTTGACCAGAGAAGTACACGAGGGAATTTGTGGTATACATGCCGGACCAAGAATGGTGGTAGCAAAGGTCATGAATGCAGGGTATTATTGGCCCGGGATGCATTTGGATGCGGTCAAAGAGTTGAGGAAATGCAGTGGATGCCAAAGACATGCTCCCAAAACGATGCGCCCCAAGAATGAATTGGTACCAGTCACCACGGCATGGCCTTTTCAACAGTGGGGAATAGATATGGTCGGCCCTTTTCCTGAAGCCCCAGGAGCTGTCAAATTCATAATAGTCGCAGTCGACTATTTCACCAAATGGGTAGAGGCGAAGGCCCTCGCATCAACCACAGCCACCGTTGTCAAAAAAATCATCTGGGAACAAATCATATGCCGTTTTGGATTACCACTCAAGATCATCACGGATAACGGAACCAACTTCGCCGAAGACAATCTTCAACAGTGGTTCAAAGAATTACACATTGAGCACACATTCTCCTCGGTCGCGCACCCACAGGGGAATGGTCAAGTTGAAGCCGTCAACAAGAGTATTGTCGATGGAATCAAGGCAAGGCTGGGAGAAAAAAGAAGAGGTTGGGTAGACGAACTGCCCAGCATCTTGTGGGCCCACAGGACGATGCCCAAGACAAGCAACGGAGAAACCCCGTTTAGCTTAGTCTACGGATCCGAGGCAGTAATACCAGCGGAGATAGGATTGCCGTCACCACGAATGCTCTCAATGAACCTGATCAACAACGACGAAGAGGGGAGGATCGACCTTGACCTCCTAGAAGAAAGGAGAGAAATGGCGGCAATCAATGAAGCAAAGTACAAAACGAAGCTGGAAAAATATTATAACTCTAAAGTCCGAGTCTGCACCTTCAATCCGGGAGAATACGTCCTCAGAGACAACGGGGCTTCGAATGCTGAAAAACCCGGAAAGTTGGCCCCCAAGTGGGAAGGTCCGTACGTTATCGACACAGTACTCGGAAAGGGAGCCTACAAGCTACGCACCATCGACAACAAAGAGGTTCCACGAACTTGGAACGCTCAACAGCTGAGAAAGTGTTACATGTAAAAAGCCTATGTAACTGCAATGGCTGAATCGCCAACACATTTTTAGTAATACAAGAAGTGTTTAGCTATTTTTTCTCTCATGCAAATTTCCTGTCACAACTGCATATATTACTTTGGGCATACACGAAAACATCAATGGCTCGACCATTAGGAAACGTTGTAGACCTCCAAGGCCTGTCACAAATAAGTGCACAGCCGGGTCAGATACACAACTAAAGCCTAACAAACGCCAAACAAATACTTCGTGCCCACACAAACACGAAAGCATCGAACACATGACAAACAAACATTGTAAGAACCCCCAAGGCTGAGCACAGCCGGGTCCACACAATAACCTGTAATTCGATCACTTCGTATTCATGAACCAACCTGCGCACGTAAACGACAGAATAAAACGTTGTAATAAACACAACACAACCTGTCAGCGTCATCATTCATTCGTGATACCTGAATCAAAGTAATTATACATGCATATATTATGACGATAGCAAAATTTGCATAAAAACAAACTATTAGCATAACAAATGTCAAAGCGTAGCCAAGTATCCACAGGCATAACAAGAGGAAATTAAAATTGTCCATAAAATTGTCAAGTACAAGACCAACCAAGGTCATACGCGGCGCGCAGGCCGGAGTCCCTCATTCGGGATGACTGGTCCCAGCACCTCCAGCCGCACCCCTTCATCGCCAAGAGCCTTTTTAGACAAGGCAACCCCATCGGGTTTTCGTGCTAATTTTCGAGCTGCCTTCACAACAGCAAAATCCAAAGACGCGAATTCTCGCCTTTTTTCAGCATAGGCTGCACCACAATCCTCCTTCCACAACTCAAAGTGGTGCTCCTTCTCCTTATTAAGGGCCGCAGCCCTACCCTCGTTATATCCATCCTTGCGCCCGCTATTGTAACCAGCTTGCCCCAACTCAAACATATAATTGGCAAGCTCGTGGGAATTCACTATGCGATCAGCAATCTACGAGAAACACACAAATAAGAGAAACAGTTCACGAAAATCATAAAATAAAGCAAAGGAAGTTACCAGAGGCACCGCGCGCGAAAGCAACCACTTGCAATCAGCTGACGCTTCCTCGGCAAGGACTTCAGAGGCTCTGCACTCAACAGTTTTCTCTTGAAGGAGACGTTCAGAAGTCTCATACTGCCTCGCAAGATCCTCCAGCTTAGCGATACGATCAATGTATTCTTTCTCCTTCTTCTCAAACGCGACGCGTGCTTGATGAGCTTCCTCAGCAATATCCGCCTTTTCACCAGACAAACGTACAACGGCGTCACGTTGAGTTTTAAGCTCCACATTCGTACGCTCGCACGCAGCTTCCCAATTTTTCTGCTTATCAGCATTGATTTGTTTCTCTTGGGCGAGTTTCTCCTCTGCATCAGCTAACCTCCACACCAACCCTTTCTTCTCAGCGTTGAATTTTTCTTTCTCTTCCGCAAATAGTCTCTTCTCATTTTCAAACTCAAGAGTGTCTTCCCCCATCAGTTTTCACTCACGGACAATCTCCTGCGAAGTGGACCAGAAGGTAACCCCGTCTTGAACATGCTCATCCCAAAGTTCTAACCGGCGGCGCCTCTTCTGGAACATCCTTTCAGCCGGGGGGAGAGACAGAGAGAAAAACTCATGACAATTGTCCAAATCATTCATCCTGGAACCCTGGGTCAGATTCCAACGGGGGGCATGTGGAAGATCATCACAAGCAGGGTTCGTTGTATCAAAAGAATCAGCATGCACCTTCTCAAACTGAGGGTCGCGAACCACCCCGGAAGTCGCACCACCACCAACACCGGGTGGGCGTTTGGTATATATCGTTTGATGAGGAGTGGCCTCACTTGATTCCAACTCAACTTCAACATTCTTACCACGATTAACACCACCAGCACCACCCGCAGCGTCACCACCTGTATCACCACCACCTTCCCCAACCTGCTCAACAGCCACATCTTCTTTCCTCGTCTCACCAAGAATATCATGAGGAGGAGACAACCCAAATGCCCTCGACGGCGGAGATTCTGGAGGAGTAATTTTGGAAATGTCAATCTTGTGTCCAGTCTTGGCTGATTTGGCACCTGCTCCAAAACGAGCAACACATTCAAAGAAGAGAAAGAAAAACAAGCAAACACAAAAAGACAAACTGGAAACTGAAAAAACGAATACCAGAAGCCTCAAAAATCTTCTGCAGCAAATCCCCAGGTTTCTCAGCAAAAATACCCATGTCAACCTCCGACTCAGAAGGGGCAGGAGGATCCTCCTTTTGGAGCTTCATCCTTTTCGACGCAAGCATAGCAGCGGCCTGCTCGTCAAGCTTCCGTTTCTTATCATCAAACATCTTCTTCTGCATTATCTCTGTTAATGTAGCGCGGTCATCAGGATCAGATTCCTGATGTTTCTCTCCAGTCCCTAAACCGGACAGTGTATCAGAAACTACAACGTAATCTAAGACACGAGAGGTATGAGGTCGCTTACGAGGAGTCTCAGTGGCAGTTTCCTCAGCCTTTTTCCCCTTCCCTTCCGGTTTGTCAGCTTTTGTTTTTCTCTTTGTTTCCAACTGCACCGCAGTCTCAACCGGAATCTCCACATCATCACCAACAGGCTCGTTCACCGGCTCTTGCACAACCCCCTGCGCTGGACCTGCATGCGCGGAACGAGAGGTTAGGTCTTCAAAAGATCTGCTAGGCCCATCACTCGAGAGAACGATAACTTCCCCTCGAATGGAATCAAATGCATCATCATCATTCTCACTATCTTCACCTAAGACAGTGTTAACGTAAGTGGTGAAACTCTCATTGCTCGGATGCAGAAAACGGCCACGGATCTGATCCAACCAAGGTTGTTTCTCAGGTTTTTGTATCGCCTCAACCATGGCACCCGGTGCCTTAAGATCCAAAACGTTCAACAAAGTGAAACCCACTGCAAAAAACGCGAAGATAAAGAACAATGCAAAAATAATACAACGAACACATACAAAAGAGAGAAAAAAGGATATAGAGCAAAACGTACGCTTGCCATTATAACCATAAACTGGGACCCCCAACGGATGTTTAGGGATCCACTTCATGCTCATACCAGCACCCACCAACGCCATCTCCTCCAGCTGGATTATCGGAGTGGCTTTACGAGTCAACTTCTTATACCAATCTTGGTCAGCAAAATTTGCAACCACATCAACCTTGGGGATACCCTCATCCACCGACCTGTAATGCATATCCACAGGAACAACACCCCGGTGAATATAAAAAAACTTTTGTTTCCAGTCATGGAGACTCTTCAACGACACAGAGCAAACTGGTGAAACGCCGGTACGAGCACTAAAGGAGTAAAAACCACTTGTATATGAAACGGTATAGAAGACGTTGAACATCTCAAACGTCGGATCCAAACGGTTAGCCATACAAACGAACTCAAAGTGAGTAATACGAGGGAGCCCGATGGAATTGATCTGAGATATGTGAAGACCATAACCCCTCAGCATATCAGCAGTAAATCAAGTCATTGGAAGCCTGAAGTTGCCTTCCCGGAAGAAAGCAGCATACAAAGTCATATACCCGGGAGGAGCGTCCATGGCGGTGGAACCAGAGATAGGGTATTGAGCACCCCACTCAGGAAGAAAACCCATCTCTCTTACCAAGTTGTGGAATTCCTCCTCTTTCCACCCTATTACCGCCTGATCCGGGCCAGGTGGAGTTTTACCTTTGTTCCTTCTCTTCCTCGAAGAAGGATTTGCAGCAGACATCGTGAGAAAACAAACAATAATGGGGATAAACTCCAGAGAAAAAGAAAGAAGATAAAGGAAGAAGAGAGAAATCTGAAATTCAAATTTTGAAAAGTGGTGAAGAAAGAGGAGATCACCGGATACTTATACCCATCGCATTTAATGCGATGGGTAGTGGGCCGTCAGAATACAAAAAGACAACCAACGGGGAGGAAACACGTCAGAGGAGAGAGAAGACGCCATCTCTTTTTTTGGAAACGTGTGCAACAGACACCTGCTGTCACGACATAAAGTAACTGACATGACTGAAAAGGCGCCTGTTCACCTGACACCAGACAGTCACATCAGTCACCCCTTCCCAAGACAACAAAGCTTCCTCCTGAAGACAACCTTTTAGAGTGCCAAAACCCATGCGCGGTACGCCATGCGTCCATTTGGCTCAACCTTTTAAAATGCCAAAACCCATGCGCGGTACGCCATGCGTCCATTTGGCTCAAATTTTATAAAGTGCCAAAACCCATGCGCGGTACGCCATGCGTCCATTTGGCTCAACTTTTATAAAGTGCCAAAACCCATGCGCCGTACGCCATGCGTCCATTTGGCTCAACTTTTTAAAGTGCCAAAACCCATACGCGGTACGCCATGCGTCCATTTGGCTCAAGTTTTATAAAGCAGTCAAAACCTATGCGCGGTACGCCACGCGTCCGTTTGGCTCAACCCTACAGGCATACTAAAACCCATGCGCGGTACGCCATGCGTCCATTCGGCTCAACTATACAAGTTGCCAAACACCATGCGCCATGCGCCCATCAGGGGCAAATCTGTGGGAGAACCCATAAAAACCTCACGCCATAACAAACACTACATTCATGAGTCCAGAATCCCTCCTAGACGATCAACTCAACTAGAAGGCACACTGGACTGGGGGGACTTGAAGAGGTATGGTCCCAATTCCTTGCCCACATGGCAAGGACCACACCACTTTTCCATCTTATGTGGCGCTGACATCAACAATACCATCCAGAAGCTTCCAGAAGCTTCTGGAAAATACCAAGGTGACACCAAAGATGCTCCATCCGACATAAAGGACAACACGTGTCACCAGTCATCAGGCGCCAAATAAGCCTGTAACAAATCTAAGAGCAGCCCGACAACACCAGTACGACGTCTCCAAGATGGGAAAATGCAAGCGCGCCACGTGTACCACTACACTGACCACAGCAGAGGAGACCAAGAGGATATTCCCCTTGGTCGGACAGCTGGCGCGCAACCACAGCTGGCATCGCTGCTCTTCCCTCTCTCACCCTCCGGCTATAAATAGGACCCTTCATCATTCAGGTTGAATCATCTTGCCCTCTATATTCTCACACTTAACACACACTGTTTATTCTCCCTCGGAACAGTACTTATTCTCACGCCGGAGCCTGGTTAAGAGGGAAACCCCCATATTCCCCTCTTAACGAGACTAACGGTGTTGCTGTTTTGCAGGACCCAAGTCGTTTCACGAGTAAGAAGAGAGATTGAACCCACAGAAGAAATAACCCCACAGATTAACCCTAGTGTTAACCTTTGTTTCATCAGCATGCATGAAGCAAGTTCTCGAGGGAGAGAAAGAAAGATCAGAGATCAAGGAAGATCTGAGCTGATCGGAATGTCCTGCATGAATGACAAGGGCTGTCTTTTATACAGGAAAGTTCAGGGGAAACCTTTGACTAGTGAACCTCAGCTGCAGTAGGGGGCTTACCCATTTAGGGGTAGAAGGCTTCGGACATGCGGGTAAAAGGATGTTTCCTTTTGCACATGCCACTTTTGCGGCTGAGAGGAGAGTTGGTGGGTTACCAGTGATGTGACTGGTTACTGTGCTTGTTCTTTTTGCTGTTTATCATAACTCACGGGTTTTGAACCTTTTAACCGTTTAACCTTTTAAGCTATTACGTGTTTCAGTCATATTATTGAGGCTTGAACTACCCCCGTCATCAGCACCCCAAGTCAGAGGTGTTTGGGATGTATGCTCAAATGCTTCTAACTTTACACATTGTTTTCATTGCTTGAAGGCTTCAATGCTTCAAGGGTTCATTAGCAGTTGAGATTTTGAATTTCTGAAATGACAACTGATGTGATGGGTGGCAGTTATCACAAGCGGCGGTTGTAATTACCTGCTGTGTAATTATAACTTCTATTCTTTTCATTTATCTCTTTTTTATTTACACAATAACTGTCTTCATTATTTCTTCAAGCATTCCATCGGTCCTTTCTTCCGTTCAGGTTAGTTATCATCCTGCCTTCTTCATTTTTTTTCTGTTCTTCGTTTAATCGCTTATCATGGGTGCTCGTAAGGACCTTTCAGTCAGTTATTCTCGTCTCACTCAAGAGGAAGTGGATGTATTTTGTATTGAATGGGGTATTGGTTTGAAATACAATCCGGTTGCACCGGGTTGTGACAAATATGTTGATCAATGCCCTCCTGGGTCAATCGCTTTGTATTGTCGTCATTTTGAGTTTTCCAATCTCCGTCATCCATTCTCAATCTTTGTGTTAAATGTTTTGGAACATTACCAAGTCTCGTTTGGTCAAATCCATCCCCAGGGTGGGTTTTATATTTTGAAGTTTTGTGTCGAGCCTCTAGGTATGATCCTCCTTTGTTGTCATTCCGTCGGTTCTTCCGCTTCGCGAAAAATGGTGACTGGTTCACGTTTGAAACGTCTAAAGTTGATACTTGCTTGGTTTCGTCTATGGTTACCACCCTTGGTGCCTGAAAGGACTGGTTCTTTTGGGTCTCTAAGTCAATTGTTCCTTTTAAGATGATTTGGAGACACCCAGACGCTGTTCTTAATGAACCGGAACCCTCTGATTCTGAATTAAATAGTTGTTTTATTAAGGCCATCCGAGAATGTCCTTCGATGGTTCGACCATTTCCTGAACATTTGCTAGTGTTGTTGGGTATTAGCAAATTATGGGAAAAACCTGATCGAGATCCGGTTCTTATGAGGAATGGTCAGGGTATGCATTTAACTTGTTTTGCTTTTTGACATTCCTTTTGATTGTTTACTTATACTTTTGTTTCCTATGAATTTTGCAGTTATGTCTGCATTGGATTTTGTCAAAAGTGATGATACATCGGATGTTGCATTCTCGGATGTTGAGGCTGCAACGGGTGATGATGCTGTTGTTAGAGGTTCTGAACACAGGTTTGAGGATGCAGAGTATGTGAGTATTCCAAATGTGAAGGGTTTTACCAAGACTACTGCTCCTAAGACTTTAACCCGTCGCTCTACTTGACGTATGTTAAAAAGTGCTCCTCAACCCACTTCTTCTGATCATGTGGATTTGAGTGATGATATCGAGGTTTCTGGGGATCAAGGTCCTAGTGTTTATGCTGAAAAAGAGAAGAATTTGATTGTTCTTGGTAAGAAAAAGTCTGCGGGTAAGAAGGCTATGGTGACTTCTGTTCAAGTTTCTCCGAGGAAGGATGTTGAGGGTTTGAGTGAAGATGAGATTTATGTCCCCAATTGGGGTGTTAAGGTTGGAGATAGTTTCAAGGATGTCAATGTTTGTGCTGATGTGTTGGCTAACTTTGCTCCCCCCGGTGTTCGAGGTTCCATATCGGAGATGGAGGGTGATGCTATGCTATCTAGGTTGATTTTAGCTAAAGGTGTTACTCGTTTTCGTAAGGGGATGCAGGAGTATGAGGAGTTTTCAAAGAAGAAGGAAAAGATGAAGGCCTCTATGGCAGCCATGAAGAAGGATATTGATAACTTTTCAAAGAAGGAGGAATCTTGGGTGAAAAAGGTTGGTGTGCTGACCCGCATGCATGAGATTGAGATTGGGGATTTGAAGAAGAAAATGGAGGCAGATAAGTTACAACTGAAGGCTGATAGGGAAGCCTTGGATGTCCAGAAGAAAGCCTTTGCAGAGGAGAAAGAAGGCTTGAAGGCTTCTGTGGTTCAAGCTACTGGTGATAACCAGTGGCTTATTAAGCAAGGCTTTCAGCAGGTTGTCACTTATCTCCTTCATTCTAATGAGTTTAACTCTGCCCTTGGGGATGTTTACACGAAATTGTTGAACTATGGGAAGCACTTGGGTTTGGTTGCTGGTTTCAAACTTCATGAGTCGGGTCAGGCTTTGGAACAATCTCCTTTGTTCCGGCCTGAAGCTTCTGAAATTTTCAAGGAGTTTGTTCACAAAATGGAAAGGCTAACCTATCCTTATTTAAGTGAAGTTTCTTCTTGCTTCGGTAAACCCCTTTCCGTGTTACAGGAATTGAAACCAGCTGGGCTTAATGAGAAAGTTTGCTCTGTAGTGCTTGATTCTTTGTCCAAGAAGCGTTCCTGTTCAGCTGATAGTGAAGAAACCTTCTCATAGGATGCTGATGTGTTTAAAATACAACATATAAATTACATCAAATGGGACATAAAACTAACCCTTTTTTAGTACTAATGTTGGAAAAGTGTGCTTTTGTCTTCCTTTTGTATTTTCAGGACCAAATGAGCTTAATTGAACAAAAGGAATAAATAGGCAGCCAAATCTAACATAAATACAAAGAAAAGGAATAAACGTGGCATGCCCGACCCCTCGACAGCATCTTCCCAAGAAAAAACAAAGAAACAGAAGGCTGACCATAGCCCCGTGCCCAGCGGACATGGGGGCGTGGTCAAGTGCCTGCAGAAAGGACAAAGCCATAGAAGCTTCTATTCCCAGCATGGGGGCGTGCCCAGCTCAACACGGGCCGTGGTCAACGCTAAGATTCGCAAAATCTTGCAAATCTTGATAGTACAGATTCGCTTCTGCACACGGGTCCGTGCCCAGTGAACACGGGGGCCACGGCCCCGTGTGGAGCCTAATAAAGACAATTGCAATTAATGAAGAAAGAGAAAGAGGATGAATAATAAAGCTATCTACCATCGCATCAGTGAGCCGCCAAAGGTGAATCAAAAGCAGACCGGGGAAGGTTCATCAAAAAGATAGAAAACAAGCTTTGGCGGTAACTCAAGAAGACGAAGGATTCAATTAGAATAAATACATTCCAAGAGAAAAGCATACGTTGGTTGCTGAGTTAGATTATAGATGGCAGAGAGATTTTATTCGATGTGAAATTAAAAAGTTATATGATCCTTTTGAAGAAGCAAAGGAAGCAAAGAGATGGGATGCTGAAAGAGAATGCTACTTGGATCCTCTAGATAATCATGTGGTTGATCCCAGGAAAGTGAAGTTTGACGAAGTGGTAGCTGTTATTCCAAGTTATCAAGAGTTTTATACTAGGAGGAAAATAGAGAAAGATTACGATGAGAATCTGAACAAGCGTATAAAGGAGGTGTTTTACGCGAGTCTAACGAAGGTGATGGAATTGAAGAAGAAAAACGAAGAAGCTGTTGAGAAGCTAGTTGATGAACTAAAGAAGACAGCAGGAGAAGCTGATGAGAACCAGCAGAAGGTTGATGAAGATCAAAAGCAGGTGACAGAAGAGTCTAGGGTGCCAGATGAAACTGAGGTAAAAATTCAAACTGAATCTTCTGAATCGTCAAATAATGATGAAAATGTTAAATAGACTGTTGATGAAACTGATAAATAGTGCAGGAAATGCATGGAAACATGCAGAGCCTGTGCTGAGAAAGATGAAAACTTAAAATCAAAAGATATTGAGTTTACTAAAATCAAAATAGTTTTCAAAATAAAATGCAAAGAAATGTTTGAAAATGAAGAAGTTATGAAACGAAAAGTCGAAAAGCTGAAACTGAAATGTCAAAGAGTTTGAAAAAGAAAATGAGATTTTAAAGCAAAAGTGTTCAGCGAAATGTAATGATGTTTACAAAAAGATAATATCATTCAAGAATTACAGAAATAATATGATAAAATAAAATTTGCAAATCATAAGATAAAAGAAGCTTATGATACTTTGAATAGACAAATTAAAAGTATGGACGGAAGATTGTCAAAATGTTTAGAAACAATAGAACTTGTTAAACCCAAATACAGAAGTAAGCAACTGGAATTAAATAAATGTACTGATGAAGTTTCTCAACTTAAACAAGAATTGGCTGAAAAAGAAAAATATGTTAAAAAACTTCAAAGTTATCATAATTCTTCATACATTCTCAAATGTATTTTCAACATCACACCAGATGATAAAGATTCTGAAAAGAACAAAAAAGGTATTGGTTTAGAATATCATCAGGTGCCACCACAGTTGAAGAATAATTACATGTTCTATGATAACGAAAAGGTGGCAAAAGGATTGAACATGGTTGACCAATTACCTGAAAACATTGATATGACTTACACCAAATCTAATGATGCTGGTGATTCAGAGGTGGTAAGTAAGGTAGTTGAAAACGTTTTGAGAGACGATTCTACCAACAATGGTAAGTCTGAATCACAAGATGAAGATGAGGAAAGTTTTCACAAAAACTATTTGAAAAATTCAAAATCTGAGAAAAATGCGAATGATGATCCAATGGGATTGGCATATAACATGATTGTATTCAACAAATTATTCTCAGATGTTGAGTTTCTGATTCAAAATGTGATTCAGGATAAGATCGACAAAGTTTTCAAACTAGTAGAAATCGAGAAAACTGAAATTGCAAAATATACAGGAAAAGCGAGCAAGAAAACTTTTTATAACAAACCCGGTTACAAAAAGAAAAACAGGAAGGCTAGGTTGGGTTATAAAAAGAAGCAAAACCAAAAGAAACAGTTTTAAAAGTCAAATCTTCAGAAAAAGACGAACTTTTTTCACGGGACAAGTTCAGAAAAAGTGAAAGAACTCAAATTTAGACGACAGACTAATGAAGAGTTCTATGCTCAAAAAATCGACAACAACAGGCCAAAGATGTTTCAAAGAAAACTTGTTTTAAATGTGATCAAATTGGACATGTTGGTCGCAAATGTCCAAATCTAAAGCCTTTTGATGTTGAGAAAAAGAAAGTTGAGGGTGAAAAACAAAAGTCAGCTAAGTTTGAATCAAAACAAACTTGGAAGCCGAAGACACCCAAATTTGAGGAAAAACAGATTTGGAAACAGAAAGTTGATATTTCAAAGCCAAAACAAACTTGGAAGCCAAAAACATCCAAGTTTGAACCAAAACAAATATGGAAAGCTAAAAATGATTTGGCAAAACGAAACGTTCAAAGTGATTCAAGAGTTTATCAAAGGAATGTTTCAAAAGGACAAGTTTGGGTGGTCAAGAAATAACAGACTTCTGTGAGTGAGAAACAGAAAATCAATTCAACCAAGAAGGTTGAAAATAAGATCGACAAAGTTTTTGTGAAAAATGACAAATATTTTCCAAAGTTGAACAATCCGTATTGTGTGACAATACCGAAAGTCAAACAGGTTTGGGTTGCATTATTCAAGTGATTGAGTTAGTTGAATGTGCAGGTGCTCCAGCAGTTAGCTGAATGTCAACACGAGGAGAGGAACAGCCTGGCACGGGAGGAGGCAGATTCCTGTGATTGAATTCAGGGATGTTTGTTTGTGTTTGTAAATAAATAAAACATAAACTAAAAACAAAATAAAAAATAGAAAAACCAAAAATATGTTTTTATTTTGTCAAAAAATTGAAAAATGAAAAAATATGTTTGTTTTTAAATTTGTTAAAATCAAACTTTTTTGAAAAATATGTTAAGTGAATAAGCCAAAACTCTCATGGCTGAACAAACATGATTAAACTCACAAGTGGTTGAAAATGGTTTTAAGTTTTAACTTGTCAAAAATAATTGTGTTGTAAATCATGGGGGTGCTTTATTTCAAAATAGAGCATGTTATTGTAGAAAATGGATGGCGAGATGAAGCTATCTACATCGATTATCAAATTTTCTTAGATGTTTTGGATTTTAGGGGGAGTAAAAATTTTGAAAATACAAAAACATTTGAAAAAGCCAAAAACATGAGAAAATGAAAAAAATGTTGTTGTGTAAAAAGAGGAAATGATAGTACATCAGTAGACAATCACAACATGCAAAAGAAATGGAATGTCAAAATGTGATAAACGGTCTCACTCATAATATGCCCATAGGTTTTTACACATTTAGTAGATTGATTTCGAGATGTAAACCTAAAATAAATAACTTTCTTATCTCGTGGGGAACATCTCTTGGATATATGGACTTAGTACTCCGAAATTTCATTTAAGAGGTTGCCTGATTCTGAGATATTAGTTCTTTATACGTACTGATATCTGGGGTATTATCCTTGGTCTTCTGTTTTGCGTCAGCAATGGCCTAGACCTCGTATAATACTTTGCGTGCTTAAAAAGCTTTCGTTCTGCATAAAAATTGAAAAAATATCGAAAGATATAAATCAAGTGCAGTTGTAAGAAGATTCCTAAGTCGAACACACCTTTAAGTCGAGCGTTCATCTCTTTGACTGAATGGTAGTTCATACCTGAGCTCTGAAGGTCTCGCACTAACCCAGAGTACAGATATCAATATAGTATATTCACATGTAAGACTGAATCTAGGGAATCTTGATACGGGAGTATATTATGGGGTAGGACACATGAATAAGTTAAGTTCTTAAGACATTAATCTCATATCTTGAAATAATTGAAGTTTGTGAGAAAATTTAAGTGGATCGGTATACTGACAATCTAAGTGAATCGTTTAGAACTTAAAGTCTACAAAAGGTCAATGGTGCTAGTGATTTGTCATAAACTGATATGATCCTCTAACACGAACTCAAACAAAAATATTGTCTGTAAATATTTGTTTACTTCATTTCATTAAAGAAAAACTACAAAAAGATTTTTGGAGAATTTTAGCATAAACTTGGTAAAATACAAAAAGATTTTGTTTCTGCTTTATTTTCTACAACCGATGTCTGAAAGTTGAGTTTCAAAATCTGAGTATGCTGATCATGTTTCTGAAAATAAACAAGTTCATTAATTTGAAACTTGAAGTTTTAATTGAAAAATCAAAAACAGTTTGTGAAAATCTCTAAGGTCATTAATTTGGACTTAGATGATAATCTGTGAGAGTTTTGGTAGTTTGATACTTTTATTGTAAGATATAATAGGGGGAAGAGCCAGTCAACAATCCTAGAGTTGTTAAAAAGGTCAAAATATTTTCTTAGACCCAGGGTTCGATATTGGAAGATAATAGTTTTAAAGGGCCAGGAAACGATCTTGAACCAAAAACAGTTTTATCTTTCATAGAGCTAGGTTCTTGATTCTGGTAATCTAAAAAACTTTAAATGTCATACATCTGTGCTTAGAGCCAGGTTACCAATTCTGGGTGAACTAAAAATCTTTCACTGTTAAATACTTATGATTTTCATATTACGATCATGATAGCTGAGGCTAAGGGGGGGTCTAAAGAAAAGCTCAAAGCAAGGGGGAGCTTGTAGTGGTAGTACCAGGTGACGATCTTAAAAAGCCGGAAGCTTAAAGAAAGGGGGAGCCTGGAGATAGAGTCTGAAGAAAGAGGGAGCTCAAGATTCAGAAAGCAGATTCAAGAGGAGTTGGTTAAAACAATGAGGAGTCTGTGGTGTTGAAGATGTCAAAGCTTCTGGAAGACTCAGAGAGAAGATAGAAAGCTACGAGATTGACTGCAGCAATATCCAAGGGGGAGTCTGTGAGTGCATATGTCTATCGCTTCCGTCAATCACGTATCATAGCTGAGAAATGATCAAGACTAGGTTTAGAAGTGTTTTTATGTTAAATATAATGTACATGTTTAGTTTAGAGTCCATCCTCACAAAAGTCCATCCTCATGAATGGAAATGCTAGTTAGAGAGGATAGACAAGGGCTATAAATAGGGAGCTTGTCTTGACATTTTAGAATTTTTCTCATTCGGAGAGTTAGAGAGCTCAAGTGTTTTCAAGGTTGTACACTGTTACATCATCAATTGAGAACGCATTATAATTACTTTCTTGCGTTTGATCCACTCTCGTACACGAATTCCACACGTGATACGAGATATACGCAATCATCAGAGTTACGAATTTGATCCGGAAACAAACATGCAAGTTGATAGCGCTATTAGGTTTGACAAACCTCACACCGTGCCAGAGAGGATGGGTTGTGAACTTTTATGCCTTGGCACTAGTCAATGATGATAGACATTGATTTGGGACACAAACAACTTAACAGTCAAAGTATTAGTACCACACAATTTAGTAGCTTAATGATAGGGTACCCCATGACATGTTTTATAACCGGGTAACCTAATAACTTATGTTTTTGGATAAAACAATTCAAAATCGTGAACTCGCCAACTTTATGTTGACACCCTATTACATGCTTTGCAGGTCCTTAGGTACTGCGTTGGAGCTTGTATGGAGGAGTGTAGCAGTTGCGTAGAATCATTGTTGGGATCCTTATTTAATGATTATGGTTTTAAAACTTTTATTGAGATCTAAACTTTATGCTTCCGCCGATAACTTGAACAAAGTTTTAGACCTTGAATATTTTGTCACTAATCACATTAATAGTGATGGATATACTTTATTTTATTTAATTGTTCAATATGATTGGTGGCATGATCCTGGCCAGTCTCACGCCTCACAATAATACTCCGCAAGTGGAATTTGAGGGTGTGAGATATTGGTATCAGAGCCATTGATTATAGTGAACTCGGTTTTAAAAAGAAAAGTCTTTTTGAGAAAAACCAAACTATAACCCGTTATGTACTAACGATCCGCAACGACACTACACTCCAAGTGCAAGGCTCAACGCTTTATACTACATAGCGTATGTATGTGCTTACTTTTTACTTACGTGATGTTATATGTAATAGTATACTTAGTTTCTAGAACTATAACAATAGTATACTCATTAAAATTAATGAGCTCTCTCCCAAATGTTTATTTGGAAACTTTATGTGTTATGGTCAAACTTTCTTCTGTTTTTCCCTACGCCACTACGGCATCGTTCTCATTCTGTGTTTTGTGGATGTGAAGACAATGAGTGGACGCAGCAGAGGCGGTGTATACATGAATCAGGACCAATTGACGACCCTGATTAACGCTCGGGTTGCTAAGGATCTAGCAGCACACCCAGGAGGTACAACTACCAATCCGAAACATTCTAGGATGTCTAGATCCTATTCTCGTGTCACCTTACCATTCTTAACCTTATTCGTTTCACCATACACGACAGGTCAACATGCACACACTCAACCCCGAGTCTGCACATTCAAGGCTTTCATGGACTACAAACCTCACTCCTTTAACGGCACCGAAGGAGCAGTAGGTCTTCTACACTAGATCAAGAAGGTCGATTCGGTGTTCGAGATGTGTGAATGCCCTGCTAACAATCGAGTGAAGTATGCTACTGGCACTCTTGAAGGAAATGCGCTTTCCTGGTTGAACACGCAAGTTCAAATGGTTTGATTGGCGGCTGCCAATGCCACTCCCTGGAACGGCTTTAAGGAGCTGATCAAGGAAGAGTATTGTCACAGAGATGACATATAGAAGCTCAAGGTTGAGTACTACAACCTGAAGATAGTTGGATCTGAGATCGAAGCATACACCAAAAGGTCCAATGACTTAGTTGTTCTTTGTCCAAACATGTCAGAGCCTGCTTACAAGCGTATTGAGCTCTACCTCAGAGGTTCAACTCCTGAAATCCAAAGCTTAGTGACAACAACCAATCTTCCTATAATTCAGCGAGTCATCCATTTGGCACACCGTCTCACTGACCAAACAGTTGAACAGGGCAAGTTGCCCAAACGAATCAATGCTGCTACCGATACCTCTGGCGACAACAAGCGCAAATGGGATAGCAACCAGGGAAAGGGTTCTAGCTCCTCGCAACCTCAAGCTCAGTAGTCGAAGATAACAAGAGTTCCAACCAGCAAGCTTTGGCCAATCAACATCAGGGCGGTTATCAAGGAAATCGACCCAAGTGTACGAATGCAATTTGCATCACCACGGTCAGTGTGAGAATAACCATTGTCAATGATGCAACAAGCTGGGGCATGCAGCTAAGGATTGTAGAGGCCCACACTCAATGAGATAGAATCAGAGACCCCAACAACAGCATCAGCGGGGTAACATTAGAGGGTGTTTTTAGCGTGGGGATGAGGGGCATATCAAGAGAAATTTCCCGTAATTGAACCAAAACCGTAACAACAACAACCAAGGCACTGGGAACAACAACAACAATGCGACAACGGCATAAGAGGGCGAGCTTTTATGATTGGCACAGGAGAAGCAAGGAACGATCCCAACATGGTGACAGGTAAGTTCCTACTTGATGACTACTTTGTTTCTATACTCTTTGATTCTGGAGCCGATGTTAGCTATGTGTCCTTAAGTGTTAGTAAAATGCTTAAGTCTACCCCAACTCCTTTGAACACTAAACACGTCATCGAACTAGCCAATGGTAGAAACATCGAGGCTACTCACAACATCAATGGTTGTTAACTTGTGTTATCCGATCAGTTATTTGTAATCGGCCTTATCCTTATCGTTCTTGGAAGCTTCGACATTGTCATCGGGATAGATTGGTTATCCCATCATCGAGCGGAAATACTCTGCCGAGAGAAAATTGTACGCATCCCTCATTTCTTTGGCGAACCCCTTGTTATTCAAGGTGAGAAAAGGACATGCTGCTATTCTAGCCCTAGTCACTAATGCCCAAGCTGAAGAGAAGAAGATTGAAGATATTTCCATCGTTCGCGACTTTCCCGAGGTATTTCCTGAAGAATTACCTGGCCTCCCACTTCACCATCAAGTTGAATTTCAAATTGAGCTAACACTTGGAGCGACATATATATAGCTCGTGCACCTTACAGACTAGCCCAAACTGAACTGGAATAGTTATGCACGCGATTGCAGGAGCTACTAGATAAGGGTTTTATTCGTCCTAGCTCGTCACCCTGGGGAGCCCCCGTACTATTTGTTAAAAAGAAGGATGGCACTTTCGATATGTGCATAGACTACCGCGAGCTCAACAAAGTAACTATCAAGAACCATTACCCACTTCCATGCAACGACGATCTATTCGAACAGTTGCAAGGATCGAGTTTCTATTCCAAGATTGATCTAAGATCGGGCTATCATCAGTTGAGAGTCTGAGATGAAGACATCTCCAAAACAGCATTCAAGACTCGTTACGGCCATTACAAGTTCCTTGTTATTCCATTTGGGCAGACGAACGCACCTGCGGTTTTCATGGACCTCATGAACCGAGTGTGCAAACCATACCTTGATAAGTTCATACTCGTATTCATCGACGACATCCTGATCTACTTGAAGAGTCAGGATGAACACGAGCAACACCTACATCTTATTTTGGAGCTCGTATGAAATGCGCAACTCTATGCTAAGTTCTCAAAATGCGACTTTTGGCTTCGTGAAGTCCATTTCCTTGGACACATGGTCAATAAACTGGGATTCACGTTGATCTAGCTAAGATTGACTCTATCAAGAACTGGCCTGCACCTAGAACTCCAACTGAAATCCGCCAATTCTTGGGTCTGTCTGTGACAACTCAAAATTTAGAACCTTTCGTCGTATCTTGATGTAACATGCTTGAACGTTATGTGAATAGTTAACTTGTCGGTTTAATGAATGATATAAGTAAAATTATGTGATTATGTGTGTGCCTGTACGTATAGTATGTATATAGGTATAATGAGCCGAGAACCATGAACCCGACTCGAGACCACTTGGTCTCGAGTGAACAGGAGACAGTTGGGCCGGTTGGGCCGCACCTCATTTAATCCACCCGAAACCCACTAGGGTGCACCAATGTGGAACAAGTATATAATCCTTAGTGATAGCTAACCTTGCCATTCTTTGGGCAATCCACACACACTCCTACCTTCTCTCTCTCACTAAAACCCTAGAAGCACAAACCTTCACTCTCACTCTCGGATCAAACCGGCCGACCACAAAAGGGTTCTCGGGTTAGCTTGTTCACACCAAACAAAGCTTCATCTTTCACCACTACTTCTCTAACCGGTTAGTGATTCTTATTATGTGTTGTATTTCGGTTGACAATGATGTATGATGAAGCCATATGGTAATATGATTGCTTGATAAGTTTTATACATGATTAAAGTGTCGATTATGTGATAATATGCACCGTGACTATTGTTTGAACATGACAAAAGTGTTTGTTTGATTTAATGAGTTCTTGTTTGATTAAATGATACATGCTTAGGAGAACACGACTTTTGTAGAATAACATTTGAACAAGATAGTTTGAACAACAAAAGAATGATAAGCTTAGGGTTATTCATGATCATCCGATTTTATGTATGAGGTTATAGAACAAATGTTTTGTTTGCAAGATGAGCTTGATATCTAGTTTAGGTATTATAACTATTGTCCAAAAAAATGCAAAATGTGTTTGAATAAGGGTTGTTTGTGTTATGAATATTTGATGAACATGATGAATATATGAAGAACTCGTTGAATATGATATGAATGTGTTGTGGATATTTGAAATTAAGGTGTTTGATCCATTTTCGGTTAGTGTTAGACAAAGAAACATGTTAGTGCATTGTTATTGGCTAGTACACCATATCATGATCATGAAATTCTATTGGTTTAGTACAATGTCGGAAGTCAGCAGATGTTCCTGTCGAGACCTCCTGTTTCGACTCGAGACCACATGGATGACAACTCGAGATCACGGTTTCGACACAAGGTTGCGAGTCGAGAACCTCCAGTCTCGACTCGAGACCATACTTGATCAGCACACAAACATCATGACTCGAGACCATGCTTGCGAGTCCAGTTGCGACTCGAGACCAATGCATGCATGACTCGAGAACTCATAGGCTTTAACCGAGATCGCACAGTCTCGACTCGAGATCGCACAGTCTCGACTCGAGACCATGTACGCACACTCGCTGGATTGGACTTGCATAGTTACGGGCCTAAGTTAGTGGGCCGAATGTATGGGCTTTCTGTGTATTGTTAATTGTGTATGTCGTGCACTGTTTGGACTTGCATTGTTACGGGCTTAGGATTGGGCCGGACTTTTGGGCTTTGCTTACTTGTATACATGCTACTGTTCAACTCATAGGTATTATTGTAAACCGCCATGTTTATACGTGTATGCCATGAATAACACCTGTATGCAACTTGCTAGTATACGTGAAGAACATGCGTGCACTACTTGGATATGAACCTGACTTGAATGATATCTATGTTAGGACGTAGTTGACCACTTACAACTTGATTGACCTTTCTGTGTATCTGCCGAGCAAACCAAGGTGAGTTCACACCCTCTACAAAGCATGGGATTCCCAGGGGGTTTGGGAATGGGGTTAAGGAACATGGGTTCCTCGTCCTCCTTGGGTAGGACAGCATTGGTTCAGGAATGTAATTCCTCGTCTTCATGGACAGATAACTCGTACTAGACCAAAACTCTATCATGAAGTCCCTCCTTTTTATATCGACTTAATCGCCGGGCCAATGGCGAGCGGGTCATTAGTTAGATAACGCTATTTAGGTCTGACAAACCTCACACCGTGCCGCAGAGGACGGGCGTGAACTAATGGATCTGGGGCACGTCAATGATGATAGACATTGACAGTTTCAGGGCACATAAACATGACTACAGTCAGCAGTCGATATGGTAACGAGTCTAGTGTATACATGGGGTAGCCCCCACGGCTGAAATGCCAGATAACTAACACGGGGTAGCCCCCACGGCTGGATTGCCAGAGTAACCGGGAATAAACAAGTCACGTTTTTAACTATGGGGTAACCCCCACGGCAGGATGCCAGATAAAGGAAACTGTTTTCGAAACAACTTAAAATGAACACCCAACCGTGAACTCACTCAACTTGTTGTTGACTCGTTACTACATGCTTTGCAGGTCTTTAGGTACTTAGCTGGAGCTTGCATGGAGGAGGGTCGTTGTGGGACATGGACAACTGTGTGCCATGTTAAACTTTGAAACAATTAAACTTATGTTTTGATTCTAAACTTTATGCTTCCGCTTGCAACTTAAACTATGTATGGTTTGGACACCAATTGTATTGGTTGGATTTTTATAACTACTTATTTGCTCGTTCAATATGATTGGTGGCTGGATCCTGGTCAGTCTCACCTCCAAGCGGTAGTACTCCGCAGGTGGATTTTGGGGGTGTGACACTGTCGGTTACTATCGTATCATCGAGGGTTTCTCGAAGATCACTCAACCCCTCACAGCTCTAACCCAAGTATTACCTACAAGTGGGGTGATGCTCAAGAGTCCACATTTCAGCAGCTGAAGGAAAAGCTCTGCAGTGCCCCTATTCTTTCATTACCGGAAGGCACCAAAGATCTCATCGTCTACTACGATGCGTCCATCCAAGGACTCGGTTGCGTGTTAATGCAACTCGAGAAAGTTATTGCTTATGCGTCACACCAACTCAAAGTTCACGAAAAGAACTACACTACCCATGACTTGGAAGTGGGAGCCATAGTCTTCGCAATCAAGATATGGAGGCACAACTTGTACGGTACCAAGTGCACGATTTACACCGATCACAAGAGTTTCCAGCACATACTTGATCAGAAAGATTTGAATATGCGGCAACGCCGGTGGGTCGAACTCCTAAACGATTATGAGTGCGCAATCAAATACCATCTGGGCAAGGAAAACGTCGTAGCCGATGCCCTCAGCCGAAAGGAAACCAAACCAAAGCGTGTCCGTGCGCTTCAGCTTGCCATTCATTCGAACCTCCCTAACCAAATCCGAAATGCTCAAGTTGAAGCACTGAAGGAAGAAAATCTTCTAGCTGAGTCCATGCGGGGCATGGAAAAGCAACTTGAACTCAAGGAAGACGGCATCCACTACTTCATGGAATGAATCTGGGTTCCATTCTATGGAAACCTTAGAGAGCTTGTGATGGACAAAGCACACAAGTCTCGCTATTCAATACATCCTGGTTTTGACAAGATGTATCATGACCTCAAGGCCTTATACTGGTGGCCTAACATGAAAGCTATCATCGTGAACTATGTTAGCAAATTCTTGACATGTTCTAGGGTCAAGATCGAATACCAAAAGCCGTCAGGGCTACTTCAACAACCGGAATTACCAACATGGAAATGGGAGAAAATTTCCATGGATTTCGTTACCGGTTTACCTAAATCTTGAGGCGGGAAAGACACCATTTGGGTAATCGTAGATCGGTTAACTAAATCCACGCACTTCCTCCCAATCAAAGAGACCGACAAGTTTTCAAGACTTGCAATCATTTACTTGAATGAGATAGTTGCTAGGTATGGGGTGCCAACTTCCATTATCTCTAATCGTGACCCACGTTTCGCATCTGATTTGTGGCAAGCTATGCACAAATCCTTCGGCTAATGTTTAGAAATGAGCACCGCTTATCACCCGCAAATGGATAGTCAAACCGAATGTACCATCCAAACCCTTGAAGACATGTTAAGGGCATGTGGCATTAACTTTGGCAACGGCTAGGAAAGACACCTACCTTTGGTGGAATTATCTTACAACAATAGTTACCACACTAGCATTCAGGCTGCTCCATTCGAGGTGTTGTACGGATAGAAATTCCGACCACCCTTGTGTTGGGCTGAAGTTGGCGATAGCCAAATCACAGGTCCTGAACTCATACTCGACACAATAGAGAAGATTTTCCTAATAAGATAATGAATGGTGGCTTCTCACGACCGTCAGAAGAGTTATGCCGATAAGCGTAGAAAACCATTGGAATTCTAAGTTGGAGACCGAGTTCTGCTAAAAGTCTCACCTTGGAAAAGGTGTGGTTCATTTTGGCAAATGGGGCAAGCTTAATCCATGTTACGTCTGACCTTTCGAAATCACCAAGAGAATCGGCACCGTAGCATATAGACTGAACTTGCCCGAAGAGCTTAGTAGTGTACACAACGTCTTCCATGTGTCGAATCTGAAGCGTTTATCTGATGAAACTCTCATTCTTCCTTTCAAGGTACTCACGATCGCTGATCAGCTTCATTTCATTGAATACCCAGTTGAGATCATGGATCGGGGAAATCAAAACCCTCAATCGTTGCAAGATACCCATAGTTCGAGTTCGTTGGAACTCACGATGTGGTCCAGAGTTTACTTGGGAACGAAATGATCAAATGATGTGCAGGTTCCCTTAGTTGTTTAAGAACAACGCATCCAGTACTGAAGCTACTACTGAATTTCAGGACGAAATTACAAATCAACATAGGGATGATGTTATACCCCGCGATAACACTTAACTACGTTAGTTTATTCAGGGACTGCATGCTAAATTTCGGGATGAAATTTCTTTCAACTTGGGGAAGATGTGACAACTCGTACTCCGGGATTATAACTTCGTATCATTTCCTTTCACTTACCACCTTACGTTGTAATTAGGTGAGATTAATAAAAGAGAAATATTTAAAAAAGTTTGTGAGTTGTTTGAAATTAATTATATTATAAAGAAACTTGTCGCACGCTATGTCTTGCACTCTTGCTATGCACTCACACCCAATTCCAACCGCACACAATTCTGGTCGCACACTACTGTGCACCCACACACCTGGTCGCACACCTCTTTTGGGTATTAGCCCAACACTGCCCAAGAGAACATTAATTTGGACCGCACACTTACATGTGCGGCCTCCCCCTTGAGTATAAATATACATGCTGCCAAAACCCTAGCACTTTTTCCCCCAAATCATTTGACGGCAGCTTTTCAAAATATTATCCCCTCCTTTTCAGCAAACATTCTTCCCTTCCTTTTTAGGAAACCATTGCACATTCTTCCCTTTTTGAAGATTGTAGACGGCAACCCTCCCCTGCACTCTCCGAGCTCTACCTTCATCATTCTAGCATCTTCCTTCTTCACAAATTCCTGGTTAGTGTAACTATTAAGCTTTATTTGGTGTAATTGGCTGAAATCTTGCTTGATGATTTATGTTAAGTGATATAATAACAAGTATAACCTAGGGTTTCGCTAGAATCAAGATTCAAAACGGTTTGACTAAGTAAAAGGTCTGATTGTATCATTGTTCTGGCTTGATGTTAATGTATTGATGACTAGGTATAATGTTCATAGATAGTGTAAAGGATTATAGTATGTTGCTAAATCTTTTGTGATTCTAAACCTGTTTATGAACCATAGTTAACATTGATGAAATGATAAAAATATGTGTTGTAGTGATAGGTTCGCATGACATAGTGTTCATAAACCTGATATGATGATTTATTTGTGACAATTGATTTGTGTGATTGATGAACTAGGATAACATGATGATGATGATGATGATAGTGATGGTTTCTTATAATGATAAATGAGTAGATTTTGTTTGCTAATACTTAAGGATTTCTGAATCTGCTTATAAGGGTGAATGAATAAATTTTGTTATTAACGATTGGTTCATCATTAGGGTTTATAAAGTCAGTGTAAATTGTTGATGAAAATAATGTTGGGATTCATGAGGGTTATGTTAAAAGTTGTATTTTTGCTTGTTTTGATCATATGAACCTGGGTGATTATATGTTTGATCAGTAGAATTGAACCGTAGACTACGGTTAAGCACTGTAGTCTATGGCAGGGTTGTTTAGACCACACACTCATGAAAGGTACACCATAACTTGCATACTGTACAACTCACACACAGCACATCGCACACTCATGTGCCGCACACTTCTAAGTGTTAAATCCCTGACACACAATGTACAAACACATGATGAATGGTCACACACTCCTACATTGTACAATCCTTGACTGCACATTGTACAATTAGGTTATGTAAGGTCGCACACCCTTGGAGATCGTACATTCATGTTGTACAAACACCTGATGCACTGAGTACAATCTTTCTATGCATGACCACACAATATAAGGTGGCCGCACACACTCTTGTGTGCCGCACACTTGATAGTGGGCCGCACACTTACTTTGGGTCGTACAATGTGATGGGCCATACTCCTATAATGGGCCATACACATGTAATATTCAATCTATGAGCTTTTGTGGAGGATCTATGTTTCTTTGTTTGACTAGTATGACATACGTATTATATGATGGCTTTTATCTACATGAAACCTGATATATGCGTGTAGAAAATACGTGATTTACTTGTGTACAACCTAATAAACATTGATAACCATAATAGGACATGGTTGACCATAATTAACTCAAGTAATTAAACTTGCCGAGCTAAGCAAAGGTGAGTTCACACTTTCACTAAAAGCATGTATCCCGGTGGTTGGGAACCTAGTGTTCCAAGGGATAGAATACTGTTAAATGTTATTTATAATTCATGTCTTTAGCGGACTAAACGAAACTCTATCATAAAGTCCCCATACATTATACTGATTAATCCTCGGGGCCTGGCGAACATGATATTAGTTGATAGCACCTATTAGGTTTGACAAACCTCACACCGTTCCGGAGAGGACGGGCATGAAATTTTATGCCTTGTTACTGGTCAATAATGATAGACATTGATCTGGGGCACAAACAACTTAACCGTCAAAGTATCGGTACCACACAATTTAGTAGCTTAACGATGGGTTAGCTCCCCATGACATGTTTTATAACTGGGTAACCTAATAACTTATGTTTTTGGATAAAACAATTCAAAATCGTGAACTCGCCAACTTTATGTTGACACCCTATTACATGCTTTGTAGGTCCTTAGGTACTGCGCTGGAGCTTGCATGGAGAAGTGTAGCGGGTTGCGTAGAATCATTGTTAGGATCCTTATTAAATGATTATGGTTTTAAAACTTTTGTTGAGAATCTAAACTTTATACTTCTGCTAATAACTTGAACAACGTTTTAGACCTTGAATATTTTGTCACTAATCATATTAATGGTGATGGATATACTTTATTTTATTCAATTGTTCAATATGATTGGTGGCATGATCCTGGTCAGTCACACGCCTCGCGGTAATACTCCGCAAGTGGAATTTAAGGGTGTGACAAGTTTAGCCAAGAAACATGATTAAAAACGAACAAACAATAGTCTTGAACAGAGAATTCATCTTAGTAGGAAAGAAAAATAAGAAACAAAGAAAACCGGGAAGACAAAACCCGTAAATCTTCAATCTTTATGCTCCAAACTCTTACCAAGCGATTCTGTATGCTCAATTGCCTTCAAATCTTGCCTCCAAGTTGCACACATTCATATAAAGTCGTCAGGGTTTTTATATTCATAACATTGTATTTATACTTGCTAAAGGACCAAAAACCCTAACTTTCGCGATATTGGCTGGAAACTGGGACTCTCATTGGCCGCGATAGCCAAGGCATAGGCTATCGCGGGTGGCAGTGTCCCCATATCTGTCAACGAGTAAAACTAAGCTTTTGGCTACCCGCGATAACTATATGCTCATCTGTCGCGTCCCATCAAACCCTAAAAACTTGATTTTTCTTCACCGTTTCATCTTTCGGGCTTTCGTTCGCGATCCGGTACTTGGTTTACTTTAAGCTCATTTTCTACCCTTATCAGTTTTTTTATCCACCAAGACCTACAAAACATAAATAAATCAAAAGTATGTACATTCTAAATAAAAATGAAACTAAATCTAACTAAAAACGCATAAACTATACAAGAATAACAGATGTATTTGACAATACATCAAAACCCAATTGATGAATTGAAATCTCATGGTTAGGAATTCTCTAATTGAGTTAGTTTGAAAGCATGAGATCAATGCCCACAAGATGTTTAAGAAAATGCTTAAATGAAAGCTAAAATGTTTGAAAACTATGATAAAAATTGTGTTATTAATTAATGGTAAGTTTATATGTCATGGAATGAGCTACAGAATTCTAATGATAAATGGGTTGTACTATTTAGGCAACTCAAGTGAGAATTCGGGAGCTCAAGACGGTGAGGACGCGCACTTAAGAGAGAGACTTTAAGATACGTGGCTTCATGCTCCATAGTGTTTTTGTTAAATTATGCGTTAATTGTGTATGATTGAATAATGGAACAATACTCTTAAAGTTTGGTTTGTTTAAAGTGATGGATTTCATATAAATATCTAAACGGGTCAAAATAAAGAGTTATGATGAGTTTGGTTTTTTTAAAGTGATGGATTTCACATAAACATCCAAACGGGTCAAATTTAAAGAGTTATGGTGAGTTTGGTTTGTTTAAAGTGATGGATTTCCCATAAACATCCAAACGGGTCAAAATAAAGAGTTATAATGAGTTTGGTTGTTTAAAGTGATGGATTTCACATAAATATCCAAATGGGAATAGAGAATTAATAATAGGGTTGGTTTGTTTCAAGTGATGGATTTCATACAAACAACCAAACGGTTCAAAACAAAGTTATAACGCATACCGGAATGGGTGCGTGAGTAATACTTCGGTATAAACCCGGTTGATGGGTTAAATTACGAAGGCAAGTGTAAACCGGGTAATGGGAATGTGAACTATAAATAGATGGAGTCTGGTAATGGGTCATAATCGAAAGATTTTGAATTCTTGAAAAGAATTCGAACTAATTAAGTTCGGCCATTAAAAGGTTGAACGGGTCAAATAGGCGTAAACGCAAACCGGGTAATGGATGCGCATGACGAAAGGTTTATAACCTGGGTAATGGGGTTAATCATAAAATATTGTTGTTCTTGCAAAAAAAATGTAAATTCATAGGCTTGTTTTCTTAAACATGCAAACGGGTCAAACATTTAGTTATATAAATTTAGAACCGATAGCGAGAACATAAATTTATAGATCCAGGTCATGGGTTTACATATTAAGAATGTGGACAAATGTTTTACGAACACATAGAAATGAGTTTCGTGTGAAACGGATAAGTATTCGAGAAGATATGGAACTTTTAGTAAAAAGGGCAACAGAGGAATAAAATGCAGCAGGTGGGTGCTATAACCTACAGCTCTTTGTCGTAGGCTACGGGGTAACATCTAACACGTTTTAATCGAAAAGACGCAGCAGAAAAATGGACCATAAAATTCTTTCTTTATATTCGTTCTAATATGTTTGAAAATCGTTTAATATGACTCTTTTACATGAATTACATCCTTACTTCTGATTAAATGTTCCAAGTGTTACATACATTTTCAACTAAGCAACCATACGCATGTACAATACACGTTTGATCTCGATCTCCAACCACTTACACCTCATGGTGATGATTATCCATGTAACCTACAAACACTGTACACATCCACACCATTAGTAATCAATAATAACATACATAATCTAAAACAAGTATAACTTAAAGGACATGACACATTCTTCCAACATGTGATAATCCATTCGATTATCCTTCTGAATTCAATCCTTGCACTCCGGCAATGAACCTTCATTGGCCAACAATAACTTCCCTGCATCTTCATTCTATTCTCAAAGATAACATGATTAGTACCGTTAATACTCGTATGTATTATATGTCACGTACACATATGTTGGTGCACTTGTGTCTGTACTTTGTCTGTATTTTGTCATGATACAAAACGATGTCTTGTGTTAGTCTGAGTTACGTCTTAGGTTTGTTATTATGTGTGTTCGATGTAAGTTTGACCAAGTCAACCATCCTCCTGGTTTGACTTGGCCAAACAGTTAGAACATGTTTTGTAATATGTTGTGTCGAAGGATGAGTCATCGAAGGATTGTTTATATCCTTCGATGAGCTCGAAGGATAAACCTTCGATGGATATAGATGGACCTCGAAGGATATCATCCTTCGAGGTACATGTGGATCTTTCGATAGTTTTCAGTTCGATAGATGATCCTTCGATCAGTCTATCTGGTCCTTCGACCAGACGAGCTGTAATGGGTATATATACTCATGTAATGTGTTCACTTCAAAGTGTGTGAGAAGAGTGAGTGAACTTAGTCTTGTAGAGAGCGTATTTTCAGTTTGGTCAAGGGCTGTAACCGTGTCCACTGAAATACAAGAGAAAACTTTGATATCTCGTGTGTCTACCTTTCTCTTTGTAGCTTGTGTTCTCATATAAACTACCGGTTTGCATTCTAGCTTGGATTCCGCACTTGCTAGTGTGTTAAACATAACAAGGATAAGGTTTAACCTCAACCTTCGAGGGACCTACAAGTGGTATCAGAGCCGTGGCTCTTTTCCTTGTTAAAAACCGAGTTTATACAAGACTTTGGAGTGTTTGGACAAAAACTCACATGGTTTAGCATCTGTTTTTAGTGTTTTTCTCACATTTCTAGACGTAAAAACGTGTTCTAAACTAACCGGGTGTGTTAAAGGACGGGTTGGGTAACTTAAAAACTTGTTTTTAAGAAGTTTAGTCATTTCCGGCCAAATTCCGGCTTACTCCGGTGACCGGTTTCTGGATAGGAACCTTCTTTTTAGGCAATATTTTATTGGTCAAATCTGGGTTGGCAGAAAGTATGGTCTGAACATATCTTCTGCCGAAAGTTCTTACCAACCAATCACCTTTTCACCAACCTGTCAACTTTTGTCAACTGTGTCAGTGCAGATCGAAGGATATCCTTCGAAGTCGAAAGATCATCTTTCGATCAAAGGAGGTTCGATAGATAATCATCCTTCAAAGTCTGTGACTTATCCTTCGATCCAAGGAATCTTTTCGAAGGATATATCTGTCGATCTACAGGTCTTATTCGAAAGACAAGGATCCTTCGATTGGAGAGTCTTTCGAAATCATTGTTCGAAACTCAACAGTGATCTTTCGAACACTGTTGATCCTTCGAACAAGGTCTGTTCCTTCGATCCTAGTCTGTTTAAGTTTAACAAGTTTGTGTTTTTCAGGTCTTTCGATCAAGGATCCTTCGACTGGTTGTTATCATTCGAGATATTAAGATAGTTTGTGAAAATTAATTTTTTAAAAAGGGAAAACTTGTTTTCAAATTTTAAATCAATTTTCACTTAATATATTAATTTTCTTTACAAAATGGGAACAAACGGTCAGTGGGATCCAACTGCATGGACTCAAATAACTTTGACTCCACAATCATCAGCTACGCAATCATCAGCTACTCAATCTACGTCAGATTTCAACAAAACTGCATGGATGCAGGCTATTGCCCCACCTCAAGCTGCAATGATAACTGCAAATCAATGGGCATTGGTCACAAATCAAAGCAGCAGCATTCAAGCTATGATGCAGAACGACAGTGAAACTGGTACAAGCACAAAACCGCCAAAGCTAAATCACATCAATGATTGGGGATGGTGGAAAGAAAGGCTGAGAACTTATGTTCAGGGGCAAGGTCAAGATCTATGGATGTGCTTCTTCACCGCATTTGACAATGATTTGGAAGTTGCAGGATCTAATCCACAAACTTACAGCACTATGTCTGAAGATGATAAGAAGAAATTTGAGTTAGAAAAGAAAGCATTCATGATTCTCACACAAGCTCTTCACAGAGACATTTACCACCAGTTTGTTTACTGCACGACTACTAAAAGCTTGTGGGATATGCTCACGTTACGATGTGAAGGAAATGCTCAATCTAGAAAGATCAAGCAAGAATTACTGAAGAAAGAGTTTGAAGGATTCACGTGTATGGAGAATGAGACTTTGGCAGAGTTATCTACAAGGTTCCATCACTTGTTGAGCGAGATGTTTGCTTTTAGAGTCACTGCCTCTCCACAAGAAATGGTGAAGAGATTCGCTGATAGCTTACCAGCAAAGTGGAGCAGTTATCTTGAAATTCTCAAAGAAAATGGTGTTCTAGACACAATCACCGTTTATGAGTTAATTCAAAAATTGGAGAACAAGGATGTAGAAGAAAAGCTTAAGGCAAAAAGAACACTAACTTCTCAAAATCCAGAGATGTACTATGGGATTGCAGGAGGTATCAGTGGAGAAAAACCAGCCTCTCAACATGCGAAGCTTCAAACAGCCTTCATCTCAAACACCGGACCTTCCACAACAAATCAGTTTGATCCTTCAGCATACACGATGTATTCAAGACCAGTTTCTTCTTCTCTACAACAGGATGTGCAACCAACAGCTCAGCAATTCACACCACCGCCTTTCTTAGACCCAAGCAGAGCTCAGCAGCAACAACCGCAACAGAAAGGGTTTTATGGAAGCTCTTCAAACTTTCAAGCCACTTCCAATCCGAACACAGTCAGATTAGACACTTCCAACTTTTCCAAAGTCAGTGTCGAAATAGCCAAGGAGCATATGGAGATGTTGAACACCTTGGTTAGTGCTTATTGTGGATTGGTCGCAGGTCAGATTGGGAATATCAATCTAACCAATGAAGATTATCAGCAAGTGGATAGAGAAGAGTTTGAAATGATGGATATCAAATGGGCTCTTGCTAGTGCAATTCGAAGAGCAAAGGAGTTTATGGAAAGGACGGGGAGAACCAACTTGAATAGCAACAACAACACCAAGTATGGTTTTGATAAGAATGCTGTCACTTGCTTCAATTGTGGTGAAAAGGGTCACTTCAAGCGGGAGTGTCAGAAGCCACCTAAGCAAGGAAATCAGAATCCCTTCAGGAATTCTGACAGATCAATAGTTTCCGTTGGAGGAAATGCATCTGGATCCACAAACACTAATCCCCACAGAGGATTGGTTGTTCAAGCTGATGAAATCTGCAATTGGAACCTTCATCTTGGAGAAGGAGGAAATGGTGGAACAACATGTTATGCTAAAGTGATTGAGAAGGTAGTAGAACCCGGGTCTGCTGGTGAATCTTCAGAAGATGAAGATAGTTCGGGTTATAGTGGGAGCATGGATGGGGAATCACTTGATGCTGGTGATTTATCAAGTGATGCTTTAGATTTGGAAGTTGATGAGCTTTTGGCTGAAGCTGAAGCATTATGCAAGAGGAGATCTATTCTTTGCCAGAAATCTGCTGGAACTTCCGAGAAGCTTGCTCAGTTCTTCTCTGAAGATGGATCTTTTTCTTTTCATACAGCCTTTATGGCTCACGTAGAAGGTCAGACTTCTCAGGTATGTGATACTAATTCTGACTCTATTTCTGTTCCTATTGAATGTGCAAAGTGTTTAAAATATGCTGAAAAGGAAAGTCAGTTTGAAATCACATACAAACACAATCAAGAATTGATTGTAGATCTTTCTAAAGCAACTGAAGCTAACTTGTTTTTAACCAGAAATGAAAAGGAATTTAAAGCAACAATTGCGTCATTAAGACATGATGTTTCAGAATTACAAAAGGCTGTTTTGCGAAAACAACATGCTAACAATAATCTTATTGACACAATTGAAAAGCAAATGGTAGAGTTGGCAACAGCTCGATGTGAATGTGAGACAATTAAGCAGAAACTGGAAAGCTATTCCAATTCCCGCTATGTATTGGATCACATCATTGACGTTCAAAAGAAAAAGGGGGATGCACAATGTATTGGATTCAAATCATGTCCTCCCCCAATGAATCACAATTACTCCAAATTGCCTGATGACGAGGATATGCCCCGTTTTGAACCTATTGTGCCACTCGGTCTAGATGACTTTGCAGCAGGCCTCGGGTTCACAACTGGTACATCATCCTCGGGTCAATCAGAATCTGATAATGTGACAGATTCATCGTGTGTTAAGGAACAGAGTCCTCCCATTGTTGAGGATGCTGATTCTTCGGATGATGAATCTGAAGAAATTGTGAAACAACAGTCTAACTCGGTTACAACAGATATTCCAATCGAGAATCACATCCTGTGTGATCCACCAGTGAAACCGAGTAAGACTGAAATGTCAAAAGCAATGGAGTCCCTTGTATCTAGCCGTGAAGGGAATAGTTTGTTGTACACGCTCAAAGGAGATAGCAAAATCTACTCTAACAAAGATTTTCCAATTAAAAATGTAAATCAAGATTTAATTGAGCAAATTTTTGAAGGATGCACTGATAAGTTTTTGGGGAACAAAAGTGGCAAAGTTACCGTCACTCAATGTGATCCAATTCCGTGTGAACAAATTAGAAAACAATACGAAAACCAAAAACTACCAATTGAGCGAAAACAACAAGTCAACTCCGGAAAGGGTAAGGTACAGGGAAAGAAGGCTCAGAACAAGAATGTTCAAGCACCTAAAGTTCAGCAGCCTAAGACTGAACAACCAAAGGTTCAACAACCTAAAGTTGAACAGTCTAAGGCTACTCAACCTAAGGCTGCACAACCTAAAATTCAACAATCAAAGGTTGAGCAACCTAAGGTTCAACAACAAAAGGTGCAAAACAAAAGAGCTCCTGTTAAGAAACGAGAACCGAAAATGAACTTTGTTGGATCCACGGGTTCAGACAAACTTGAAACATTTCAGGATAAATCTAACGTTGAGTTTATAAAACAAGTTAGAATTTTAAAACAAAATGATCAGAATAATTACACCCAACACACCAACGGATGTGATTTAGGTCCAAGCACGTCTAGATCACAAAGTTCATTGTCTGGTTCTCCGTCTGGTCATCAACATGTTTCTCCGAAGTTTGTAGAGCGGAGAACATGTTTTGAATGTGGGACAGTTGGGCATATTGTAAGATATTGCCCACACGTGCAAAAGCTGAAGTCAAAAACGAGTGCTCCCCAAGAAATCGATTACCGAAAACGATCAGTTTCCCCGAAACAAGACCCACGTGTCTTGAAAGAAAGGGAAAAGAAGTTAAAGCAAAAGAATCAAAAGGTAATTGAAAAGGCCTTAAAATAAGAGGTCAAAGAAGAAAAACCTGTACAAGCAAAATCTGAAACTGTAAAACCAGTAAATGCTAAAACAATAAATTCAAATACTGGTAAAGGACAAACAGCTTGGAAGCAAAAGCAGGTAATTCAATCAGGGGGAGCACCACAGGTTCTTTTTCCTAATCATCAAGTGATTGAAATCACTTTCCTTGATGATCAAGGACGACCCAAGTCTGTAAAGGCTTGGGTCCCCCTCTCCAACTAATCTCTGAGTGAGTGTGTAGGATATTCCAGGAGGAACTTTCGATAGTCGTAAGATTGTTGATAGTGGAGCGTCCTTGCACAAGATAGGCGACAGAAGAAATTGTTGCCTTTGATGGAGAGAAAAAGAAAGGGAAAAAGAGTTGTCTGTCGAAAGAAATTGATAACTTCGACAAAATGAAAATCATTCCAAAAGTGTGATTGTTAAAGGTTTTTGATCGGGTCCTCAGGAAAGATTCAAATGAAGAGTACGCGCCTGTAGCACGTTTGAAACTTTTCGAAGATTCATGGATTTTTCTTCCACAAGAAGTTCAAAGTCCACAAGATGAACGTGTAGGGTACTTTTCTCTACGGTGTGATTGAAGAAAATGTGTTTGTTGAACAAACCAACTGGGTGTGCGGATGCCTTGGCATGGATTGAACAACCGCACACTACTTCTGAAAGAGAAAGACAAAGACCTTCGCTGGTGCAATGTGGAAGACCAGCCGGACCCAAAGGTTTTTGATCTTGTTGCTGTGAAGGGATTTCAGTAGCTACAAAATCGACTTTGAAATCCACACTGGGTGGATATCCAGTTTGGGAGAGCGCTCAGGTTCCTGGCAATGCACGAAGCAGTTGCAGGATACGGTTTTAAATTTCTAATCTCTCCTATACTTGTCGATATTTTAGCTGCTTTATGAATTATTATCATCTCATACAGCACTCTTTGACCAGACACGTTGATCTCGAATATCACCTCACACGTGATTGCTTCAATATGAAACTCATCGATGTTGTCATGGTCCGCACCGCAAACCGACATGCCAACTGTTTTTTCCAAAATTCGATAAATCTTTTCTTATTAAAACTTAATTTTGGTAAACGGCATTGAGGTAAAACAAGAGTAAAACCAACATCGGAAAATCATTTTTGTAAATATCTTTGTGTTTTTAATTTTACCTTAGTTTGTTGATTTTAGGGGGAGTAAATCCAACTTTGGAAAATCCAAAAACATTGAAAAATTTCAAAAACACAAAAACAATAGAAAAGCAAAAATGAGTTTCCTGGCGAGAAAAAGAGAAAATGATAGTACATCAGTGGTCTGCCCAAACCTCTTTAAACCTTAAATGAAAAATGTTAAGCAGCTCTATATAAGATGTATCGGTAGGCTCACAATCATTTTAAAGTGTGCAGGGTGATATAAACTTAAATCGACTGAAGACCAGGTGGGAACCACTCATTGGCATATGGTCTTAGTACCGAAATTTCGTTTGAGAGATTGCCGAGGTTCTGAGATATTCGGTCTTTATGTTGCTTATCATCTGGGTATCATGGTTGTTTCTTTTACCGAAAATAACGGGGACGCAAGTCTAGATCTTCCATGATACCATACATACGTGTACATACTGCATACGACCTCAATAAGTGATAAACAATCACATGTCCATTCAAATAAGTGATAAAATATCACATTTATCCGGGAGTCAAGTTCGTCTCTCTGCTGTACGGAAGTACTGACCTGTTCACGGACTTGCTCCTGTGCCCTCATGCATATGAAAATCAAGTTCCTCATCTATAAGTGATTCTATCACATAGGGCTTGTTTTCAATCAAAATAAGTGAGTTTCTCACATCATATACGGTCAAACAGATGATAATCGGTATACTCACCGGTAAGATGAACCCTCGTGCATACCTTGATACGGGAATGTGTCGTGATGTGGATGAACACCGGTCGGTAAGTATAAATCATACCTTAACGTATCCCCGCGCCATGATTACATCTGATAAGTTGAGCTTGAGTGGACAACAATACCGATAATTGTTATAGGATGCTTATCTTAATGTTAACTAATTGAACAACAAGAGCGTTTTGGCGTGACCGTACACTGATATGATTCTCTTACCCTCGAAACTCGCAAAAAGAATGTCTGTAAATATTTATTTAATGCTTTCAGTTTCTGCATCTTTGTATATATTTATTTACTGCTTTCAGTCTTTAAATTTGAAATATTCAAAATACCAAAAAGATTTTAGGTGTGTTTTAATATAAACTTTATAAAAGCCAAAAAGATTTTGTTTCTATTTTATTTTCGATCGTACGATGTTGGAACTCGAGTCTTCGTTGCCTGAAACCTGAACGAAAACCGAATTGACTAAATCTTCATAAACGGTCGAAATTTGCAAGTTTTGAAAGTTAGAAACTAAAACTGACAAATCTACTAAACTTTCAAACTGTCGGACGGTGTTTGATTATGACATGGTCATACGTGTGTCATTTGTTTATGCTAACTATATTCCAAGCAGTTGTTCTCATTACGCGTTTAGATTTCTTGCATGTGCAGATTCTAAAGGCAAGGAGAACATGGTCGATTACAAGCTTCGGAATGAAGACACGATGTGAAGGCCCTCAAAAGATGAAAATGATCGAGTTGCCCCTGACCATCATCAACACCACAAGGATCTCAAGCTATAAGGATCAAGTCTTTCACGAGCATAAATCAAGGGGGAGCTTGTGTTAAGGGGGAGTTTGTCAACACACTTCCTACATGAAACGGGGAGTTTGTTGGTACACTTTCTGCTTTCAAGACGTGAAGACTTTAAAGATCCTCCGACATTGAAGACTTGAAAGGACGTCAAAGACTTGAAGACACGAAGATCGAGACAAAGCTACAGCCAAGGGGGAGTTTGTTGGTGCACTTGTGTCTGTACTTTGTCTGTATTTTGTCATGATACAAAACGATGTCTTGTGTTAGTCTGAGTTACGTCTTAGGTTTGTTATTATGTGTGTTCGATGTAAGTTTGACCAAGTCAACCATCCTCCTGGTTTGACTTGGCCAAACAGTTAGAACATGTTTTGTAATATGTTGTGTCGAAGGATGAGTCATCGAAGGATTGTTTATATCCTTCGATGAGCTCGAAGGATAAACCTTCGATGGATATAGATGGACCTCGAAGGATATCATCCTTCGAGGTACATGTGGATCTTTCGATAGTTTTCAGTTCGATAGATGATCCTTCGATCAGTCTATCTGGTCCTTCGACCAGACGAGCTGTAATGGGTATATATACTCATGTAATGTGTTCACTTCAAAGTGTGTGAGAAGAGTGAGTGAACTTAGTCTTGTAGAGAGCGTATTTTCAGTTTGGTCAAGGGCTGTAACCGTGTCCACTGAAATACAAGAGAAAACTTTGATATCTCGTGTGTCTACCTTTCTCTTTGTAGCTTGTGTTCTCATATAAACTACCGGTTTGCATTCTAGCTTGGATTCCGCACTTGCTAGTGTGTTAAACATAACAAGGATAAGGTTTAACCTCAACCTTCGAGGGACCTACAACACATATTTACAAGTCCCATTCATTCATATATACTAAATTCCAATATATGCGTACATAGCATTCTATCCAACTTTATCGTGTATGAAGGACCTACCACGAACATGCATTCCTCCGGTTTTTTATCACAATTTTTTCTATGATTCATACTTATGCGCTCATTCTATGACTAATCAAAACGGTCATGGATTATGGTGCGCGTCGAGTGTGATATGGTTTTATTAATATTTTAAGCCCGTTTTACGCATTAGTCAAGTTTTAAATTTGTAAAACACGATATTATACTAACACTAAACACACACTTGGGCAAGTGCACCCATCGCGAACGTAGTATAGTGTTGGTAAGATACCGAGGTCGTCCAAGGACACAAGAGCTTTTAGTACCTGTTTATCGTCAACGTCTAATCAATCTAAATTATTGAGAAAGGAGTTTTTAAATATGAAAGTAAAACTAGAAATTAAAAGATAAATAAAATGAAAAACAAATAGACAAGATAGAATCACTTGGATCCAAATCATCTTTAATGTACCCTTTGATGATTTTCGCACTTTCGGACTTTTTAATAGATTATCTTAGTTATAGTAGTAGGCCTCTCTTTTGAAGGCGACGTCACACTCAACCCAGTGGTTTGAGTCAGCAGGGATACAATCCCAAAGGTTCGGAATATTGAAAGATAATTAAATAAGTTATTAATGCAAAAAGTGGTAGGCCCCTCTTTTGAAGGGGACGTTACCCTCGGTTAAGTGATTTGAGTTAGCAAGGATACAATCCCAAGAAGCTAGTTTAAAGTTTTAATAGTAGTTTACATATGAGGGGTTCAAGCTATTCCCACCCCCGCCATCCAATACCCTTGGGGCATTGAGGAGGTCCTAGTAAGCTTAAACCAAGTCCTCGCAGGATCTATACACTGAACGAGGCAAGCACTTTCCCAAACCACCCTCCTAACCCCCTTCCAGGCAGTTAACATGCTTTATATAGACCCTAAAGACCCGAATAAGCAAATCAATGACATCATGAAGAAATGGTAAAGAAAATTCACTTTCAACATAAGAAACTAGTTATTAAAGTCATTAATACAAACTCAATTAAAAAGTGCCGAAAGATTAAAAATCAAAAAGTAATACAATAAAGACTTGTCTTCACCAAGTGATGTAAGAGATTAGCCAAACATGGCCTTTGATTGACAAGAACTCTTACGATCAATCTTGGGTCCCGAGACTACTACACACTCTAAAGATAAAAGATGGATGATGGTGGTAGGTGTTGGTGTTGTAGTGGTGGTGGAATGGTGGCGAAGTGAGAGAGATGTGGTTTGCCAAGTGTAGGATCGTGTAGCGACCCGAACGAATCGATCAGAAGAGCTCTTGTCTGTTTCAGATGCGAAAACAAAGAAACAGACTTGGAAACAGCTTGTTTCACACTTAATCGTCTTGTTTATTGATAATAACAGCTTTACAGATCAAATGACGCGTCGGCAGCACTTCGGTACCGGAATGAGAACCGTTTTAAATGATCTCGTTTGAGGGACTATATATAGGGCTGTGATTTCGTTTGAAAGTGACAGGGTTCATTTCAAAGGAAATTAACTAGGTTAATTTCGTTTGAAAGTGTCTCTTGTCATTTCAAACGAAATTAGCTCAAACACTCATAAATCCTACCCTATTTCTCGTACAACGCGCCCTTATCTAACAATTCTAATACAAGACTCGATACAAGACGAAGTTGACAGACGTATGCTCCAACAGACTCCCCCTCGGATGTTGACGAGTCTTAAGTGTCGAGTCTTCAACGTCTTCAGTCTTTATCAGTCTGATCGCTCTCTGAAGTATCTGACAGTGTAAGCATCCTCAACTTTATCTCTTTCTCTTCTTCAGCATCAACAGACTCCCCTAGAACATTCTTTCCTCGGATGTAGATCATAATCTGACTTTCACAGGATCAGGATTGTGACCTGACTCTATACTCAAACTTCAGAATCCAGGCTATCCTGCACATCCTTTACCCAAAAGTAAATTTTCACAAATTTAACATTTTACAAAATTTATATACCCATAATTCCCTTCAAATTTATCCAGGATGATTTAACAACGTTAATAACTGATGAAGCACTTGTAAGAAGATATTCAAAAACTTTTTAGATTAAACGACTCCCCCTCAAAACATGCTCATCATGTTTAGCACTTGGAATTTTGAATTTCAGCTTTCCAACATCAGTTGTCGAAAATCTTTTTGGATTTTTCAAAATTTATGCTAAAACACACTAAAATCTTTTTGTATTTTTGAAAAGAAATGAAATGCAATAAAGAAATATTTACAGACAATATTTTTGCAAGTTTGTGTAAGAAGATCATATCAGTTTTTGACAAGTCACAAGTACCGTTGAGTTTAGTTACACAATAAGGATTAAACAATTCATTTAGATTGCCAATATACTGATCCACTTAAATTCTCACACAAATTTCAACTGATTCAGGATATGAATTAGGTGTATTAAGGACTTAAACTCATTCATGTGTCTCAGCTCTTGAATATACTCCCGTATCCAGATCCCAATATTCAGTCTTACAGGTGAGTACCACAGATGATATCTGTAAGGGGTTAAATGCGAAGAACCGTGAGAGCTCAGGTCAGAACTTTCGTTCAGCAGAGAGATGACGGCTTCGACTTTTGGTGGGTCCCCTTTAGAGGATCTTTTTTACAACAGCACATGATTAGCATTTTTCAATGTTTCATCATTTTTTGTACTGAGGGCAGGCTTTTATTTCAAGCAAGCGTAAAGTATTCTCCGGGGACTAGGCCATTGCTTCCGCAAAATCAGAAGTCCCGGGATAATACCCCAGATATCACTGAGCATAAAGACCTAGTATCTCAGAAAGAGGGATCTTTCAAACGAAATTTCAGGGGTTACCTATATATCCAAGTAGTGTTCCCCACAAAATAAGCAAGTTTGAATTTAAGTTTATATCCCGAAAAAACTTACTAAATGTGTAAAAACCTATCGGCATATCATCAGTGAGACCGTTTAACGCTATTTAAACATTACATTTCTTTAGCATCCTGTAACTGTCTACTGATGTACTATCATTTCCTCTTTTTCACAACAAACTCATTTTTGTATTTTATCATGTTTTTGCCTTTTTCAAATTTTCAAATGTTTTTGGATTTTCTAAAAAAATCTTACTCCCCCAAAAATTCAAAATCATTTAAGGAAATTTGAAAACAAACTGTACAAGTAACGTGACAACTGATATCGAATCACTTCAATTTGCCATCCACTTGGCATAAACAATCAGAACTCCCCCTTTCAACAAACTATTTTCTCATTATGATTTCAAAACACTTAAGTTTGTTTTAACCAAAATGATTTTTCCAGAAAATAAGTTTTGCTGATTTTACCACTTGTAGGTTAGAGTTCATCACATTGTTTTTCTCAACCATTTGACAAATATAACAATTTTGAATTTTAACAACAATATCACTTGTAGAAAATCAAGTACAACTTAATGTCCCTGATTTACCACTTTGAAAGACGAAATATCACAAAAGTGAATTTCTCAAGAAAGATGCCGATACCTGCTCCATACTTACCAACCTGGGAGCTCCGGCAAGTCATACTTTTTACTTGTGAAAAACTGACATCCAAGCTTCACTAAACTTGGATGTTTCCACCCCATCTTCTCTTGGATAAAAAGTTGCTTTCTTTGTTTTATAAAAATCTTTTACCCCTTTCACTTTACCCTCAACCATTTTTCCAAAAATCTTTTTCACATTTCCATTAAAAGCTTTCTCAACATCAAATTCATTCTTTTCAGAATAAAATTGATTCGAGATCTCAACATTTCAAATTTTTCTAAAATTTTCAGTCCTCAACGGTGGAAAATTCACATCATCCATTGGAGGCACTGAGCTTTCTTCTTTAACATCAACTTGTGGCTCCTCTGACTTTGTAGAATCAGATTCATCGCCAGATTTTACATCTGATTTCTTAACAACCCAAGCTTGATTGTCAAGATTTCCCCTCTTCTTGTAAAATCTTTTTGAACACTCACCAACTTCATATGTAGAGTTTTTAAACACTTTAAATTTTTCAGTTGGTGGTTCAGTTTTATCAACAACAATTTCTTTGAGTTTTTCTGAGACTCCCTGTTTTGTTTTTGTTGCTTGAGGACAGTTCCATGCAATATGACCAACTTCATTGCATCTGTAACAGGTTCTAGTCTCCTTTCTTTGAAAAACTCCATTCTTCATCTTTTCAGCAAGAAACTCCTGGTTTGACTGTTTCCAGAATGAGCTCTTTGCTTCTTTTTCACAATTTGTCCCTGAAACAAATTTTGTATTTGTTTTAGAAATTTTCTCATTTTTATGATTTTCAGGTGGAATAAATCCTAATCCTTTTCTTTTGAAATTACCGTTATGGTTTGGCTTCTTTTGAAAACCAGAACCAGAACTGTAACCTTTTTTCTTGTTCAATCTTTGTTGAACTCTTGAAGTGTACTTTTTAGGTTTTTCAGAAAGATTTAAATCTTTTATTTCAGAAATATTAATTTCTGTTAATTTGAAAACCTTTTTAATCTTTTCAATTTGAACACTTCTTATTGGAAATTCTTTATCAAAATATAATTTGTCAGAATCATTCAAAGTATATGCAACTTCAAATGTTTCGTCATTCAAATTAGATTTTGACAACAAAAGTTCTTTACTATACACCCGTTTTCCCGACGACTTTGAACTCCTGACAGACGAACTCGAACTCCTGGACTCGGACATTGACTCGGACTCCTCATCCTTATCTAACACCTGATCGACCATCCTTTTTATTAACTCAGACTCATGATCTATGTCGGACACTGTGAATTTGATGTCAATATTGTCTGGTAATACATCGGTTATCTCGGACTCCAACTTTATATTGACTGCCTTTTTTACTTGTTCCTCATTCGGTTTTCTAGACGAATACCCTTCCCAAATTGGAGGCGGACACTTGTTATAACTGACACTCTGTTTCTTACCAGTATCCTTTTTCTTCGGCTTCTTGTCTTCAAACACTTCAAAACCTGCAACAGTTGGATAAATTCTGTCAATTAAGTAATCAGAACTTGAATAACTTTTCAGTAATCGTCTGATTCTTTAATTTTCAACTTTTTTAATTTCCAACTCCTGTTTCAACTTAGCACACTCTTCAATGTAGTAATTGATCTCTTTCTGCTTAGACATCATTGTTGCATTCATCATTGTCAAAGCATCTTCTCTTTCAGAGTTTGTCTTCTGCAAACTATTTACAGTTTTGTTCAATACATCGTACGACTCTTTCACATTCTTGACATCAAACAGAAACTTCTCTTTCAACTTTTCAAGCTCACTAAACTTTTCATCTTTATCTTCACATTGTTTTCAAGATTCCAAACATGTAAGACAGGGTTTAGTTACTTCAATAATCTTTTCAATCTCTACAATCTTCTCGACTTCAACTACCTTTTCCACTTCAACAATCTTATCAACAACCTTTACTTCTTTCGTTTCTTTAGCAGCTTTTCTCTCTTTAAGTTTCTTCAATTTTTCTGCAAAATAAAATTCAAAACTGTCAGAAGATAAATGAGTTTTTCCAATGTTTATCTGTTCAACTTCTTCATCATCATCACTAGTATCTGTTGAACTATTTTCAGAAGAAACAGGATCTTCATCTTGACTTTTCTCTTCACCAGATAACACCGCTATCCATTCTTTCATCAATTCTGGCTTTTGAACAATTTGAGCAATGAAAGCTTTAAACTCCCCATTCTCATTCACATACTTATCCCAGCTAAATCCTGGAGCCATTATCTCATCATCTTGATCAATGATACCATAATAAGCCTTCTTATTTCCATCTTCAATCATCTTCCCATGAGCAGTTTGTGATTCTTTTTGTTGATGCGGTTGATGAGCAACTTGTTGATATATTGCCTTCCTATAGTAATCATGACCACCAAACGGATTCTTTGCTCCATTTGCTTCTTGATTTTTGCATTCTCTTTTGAAATGACCTTTCTCCCTGCATCGAAAACAAGTAACTTTAGATTTATCAAAACCTAAAGCAGAGACATGTGCTTCTAAGAAATCATTTCTTCCTGTAATCATTTTGAATTTCTCGGCTCTCCTCAGAACACTTGCTAAGCACCACTTTATATCCATAAGCTCCGATTCCTCTGCATCAATTTGGTCATAATCTTCCTTGGTTAACATAGGATTACCAATTTTTTCGGCAATCAATCCTTCATAAGATTCCAAAGCAGTAACCAGTAATGCCATATGACTTTTAACAACTTCTTCAGAAAAATTCTGACCATTTTGAAGATGCAACGCAACATTGCACTGAATCATATGTCCATTACCAACATTTGCACTTTGAACACTTGGAGGATTGACATTTGAAAATCCACTAGTGTTGATTGAACTTTGACTGACTGATCCAGATGAATTTCCTGCACTAAAAGCAGTTTGGATCTTTGGACTAGCTTCAACAGTTTGAACATTTCTTTTGTAATACAATTTGATGTCTTGTCGATTGCCAGAGTTGTTCATTCTGGCAATCTTTTGCTGTTCAAGATCCTGTGCCTCAAGTTTTTCAATAAACTGTCCGATTGACAATCTACTAAACTCACCTGAATTCTTTAAGATCATGAGATAAGTACCCCATTCTTTCTGTGGCAATGCGTCAGCTAACTTTTCAACCCATTCTGCTGGGGTTTTAGTAATTTTCAACTGAGACATGGTACGCACAAGATGACAATACCTCTCAATGAGACTCTTTGTAGTCTCCCCTGGCATACTGGTAAACAACTCAAACTCCTTTTTCAGCAGAGATGCTTTACTCTTGAGCATCTATGTACTTCCTTCAAACTTCTTCTTAAGTGCTTCCCAAATCTAAAATGCACTCCTTTCATGCTGAAGCAAAACAAATATATCCTCTTTAACTGCTTGTTGTAAAAGACTTATCATCATTTTCTCTCCTTTATAGCTATCTCTCTCTTTGTCTGAAAATTCCGAGATGATTTTGTCAACATTCAAAGCAGTCTGCGGTCTAACATATTCTGTTTCAATACTTTCCCAAGCTCTCAGATGGTTTGCCTGAACCCAATTCTCAAAACGATTTTTCCAGCCATGATACTCTTCAATTCCCATAAGATTCGGGGGTTTTTGCAACGTTCCAGTTTCATTTTCCATGTTCATGTTCTTAGCAATCCCAGTCGGAGTAGTTGGGGATGTGGCAAACGCGTTGTAGAACTCCTCTTCCATGTTTAAGCAAATTGTTTCACAAACCCAAGTCTTACACAAAATACCAGTTCAAACGAAAACACTTCTCAAACAGAATTACTTTGATACGGAATCCCTAATATCGCTTGGAACGTCTCAAACGAAATCACACCTTTCAAACTAAATCACCTAATTTCGTTTGAACAAGCTTATTTTCAAACGGAATTATGTCTTTGAAACGAAATCAACTGATTTCGTTTGGGAACACTCAAACGAAATTACCCCTGAAGCGAAATCACCAACTTCAAACGGAATTAACTGGATCTTCAAACGAAATAGCGATATTCAAGCGGAATTAACCTCTAATCTCGTTTGAAGGGCTGCTAACGTTATCATATTTCGATCTGTTTCAAACGAAATTAAGTATTTGTTCAAGTTTTATGCTGATTTTAGATCCAAAACTCACAAGGATTCTTTAAAACATTGTTATGCATGATATACGTGAAAATCAGACCATTTTGACCGTGACATTTGTTAATTTTGTGAAAGAAGGTGTAGAAGTCAGAAAAAATGGCTGTTTTGGCAAGAACTCTTCCTCCTGAGCTCTGATACCATTTGTAGGATCGTGTAGCGACCCGAACGAATCGATCAGAAGAGCTCTTGTCTGTTTCAGAGGCGAAAACAAAGAAACAGACTTGGAAAACAGCTTGTTTCACACTTAATCGTCTTGTTTATTGATAATAACAGCTTTACAGATCAAATGACGCGTCGGCAGCACTTCGGTACAGGAATGAGAACCGTTTTAAATGATCTCGTTTGAGTGACTATATATAGGGCTGTGATTTTGTTTGAAAGTGTCTCTTGTCATTTCAAACGAAATTAGCTCAAACACTCATAAATCCTACCCTATTTCTTGTACAACGCGCCCTTATCTAACAATTCTAATACTAGACTCGATACAAGACGAAGTTGACAGGCGTATGCACCAACACCAAGGGATGCCTTTGAAGTGAACCAAGCACCCCTATTTATAGCCTAAACAGAGCCCTGGCCACGGCCCCGTGTCCAGTGGGCACGGCCCGTGGCCAACCTTCTTCTCTTCCATCATTAAATGCAGCTGTCAGCAAGGGGCCCCACGCGACCCCGTGGCCTCTGGACACGGCCCCGTGGTCAACTCTTCGTTGTACTATCAAGATTCTGCGAAGCTAAGAGTTGACCACACCCCATGGTGAGCTGGGCACGGCCCCGTGGTGGGCGTAGAATCTTCTGCAGAGTTTGTCTTGTTATGCAGGGTCTGACCATGCCCCATGCCCAGCTGGGCACGGCCCTGTGGTCAGCTTCTGTTTTTTGTTTTTGTCTTTGTCTTTGTCTTTGTCTTGGGAGATGTTGCCGAGGGGTCAGGCATGTCACGTTATTCTTTCTTCTTGTATTTATGTTGGTTTTTGGCTGCTTATTTGTTCCTTTTGTTCTTTTAAGCTCATTTGGTCATGTAAATTCAAAAGGAAGAAAGAAACGTGCTTTTTCCAACATTAGTACTAAAAAAAGGTTGGTTTTATGTCTCAATTGATGTAATTTATATGTTGCATTTTGTACACATCAAATCATCTACCAGCCCTAATTTATACATTCTAATCCTTCTTTCCAATACTTTATGTTCCCGACATTGTCTTATCATAATTTCTTTAAGTTCATATAACTCCCTATTAGTTATTATCACATTTCGGGACTCTTTAAAGGTTACGGAACATGTTTTAGGAAGTACGGAAGTCGTGGTGGGATAAACCATCAAAAACAAATTTGGACTTGTGAGGGGCATCGGCGACGCCCTCTTATGCGTCGACGACGCACCATGGATGTGGCGTGGGAGACTACTTGCGTAAGCAGGAGATTAAAGCGTCAGGAACAGGAGGCAGCGTCGTCGATGCCACAGGGGCCGTTGGTGACACCCCCTCAATGTTACCGATGTTGTTTTCCTTGTTTCATGTCCCAACATTCATATAAACAAAATTTCACACTAATCCCCATACTCTAACGTCCAAAATCAACATCTTATTACGCTACTTTCGGTTTTTGACCCGTTTGCTTCTACCATGTGATTTTCGACATAGTTGTCATACCCTCAATATCCACAAGCGGAGTATTACCGCGAGGCGTGTGACTGACCAGGATCAAACCACCAATCATACTGAACATTTAATTAAAGTAAAGTAAGGTAAAATAAAACCATAGCAAACCAAACGTCTAAAGTTCACCAAACCAAAGTCCAAAACCAAATTTAATAGTCAGCGGAAGCATTAAGTTCAAAACCAAAATATAAGTTTAAAGTTTCATAAAGTTTCTCATGAACACACAGCGGTTTATGTCCCACAACGACTCCTTCTCCATTGCAAGCTCCAGCAAATAACCTAATGACCTGCAAAGCATATGGTAACGTGTCAACAAAAGGTTGGCGAGTTCACAGTTGGTTGTCTGTTTTAATGTTGTTCCAAAAACCATAAGTTGTTAAGTTGTTTCGAAAACCAAAAGTTATCCAGTTCCATGTTCCCATAACCATATACCGTGGGGGCTACCCCGTGTTGTAAACCACTAGACCCGTTACCATATCGACTACTGACTTAAGTCATGTTTATGTGCCATGCATCAATGTCTATCATCATTCACAAGTGCCCAAGTACATTAGTCCACTCATGTCCTCTGCGGCACGGTGTGAGGCTTGTCAGACCTAATAGCGCTATTTAAGTAATAACCCGTTCGCCAATGGCCTGGCGATTAAGTCGATATAAAAATGAGGGACTTCATGATAGAGTTTTGTCTAGTAAGTTTATGGTTGTTGTCCTACCCAAGGAGGACCGAGGTACGTATTCTACCCAAGGAGAATACGCAGGTTGCATCCTACCTAAGGGGGATTGTTGTTAATTAACCCATTCCCAACCCACCGGGAATCCTTATTTGACTCATTCCCAAACCACCGGGAATCCTTATTTAACTCATTCCCAAACCACCGAGAACCTTATTTAACTCATTCCCAAACCACCGGGAATCCTTATTTAACTCATTCCCAAACCACCGGGAATCCCATGCTTTGTAGAAAAATGTGAACTCACCTTTGGTTGCTCGGTTGGACTCTTAAAAATAGCTAACAGTCAGGGTTGGTCAATCACGTCCTAGTATGATTACCATTTAGTCAATTAGTGGTTTCAAATATAGCACAAAGTTCCTACACGCATCTACCACATAACATGCACTCACTTTGACAGTTCACGCCCATACTACATTCCACCTATAACTACTCAAGAGCAAGCACCCGATACTTCACATAACACTTTCATTGACATATAACAAATTGAATCATTATCAGATAACATAACCGACATTTAGACACGCAAATCACTACTTATATCGTTTCAGCTTAAACATCCAAAACTGGGGTGTTTTCGGGTATTTTAATAAAATAGTTAACTTGTTCCAAAAATTCCCAAAATTTTTCAAAATGTTCAAAACGGTCCAAGTACTACTGTGTAAAAATATCAGGATCCAATTCATTACCAATTATTTTATAAAAATCATTTACCGGGCTGCAATCATATTCGTCACTTTCTGACTACAGTCCACGGAAAAATTCATTTAAATTCATCGTAAGTCTGATTGACGAAATTCCAGTTGTAGAATTACAATGACACCCGTGGCCATCTACTTTATAAATTTCGTGACCTAACACTATCCAGATTTCAAGTTATGATGAAAAAAATAACACACATTTTCTGCAGAAAAAACGCAGCTTTTGCTGCTGTACAAAACGGACCTTTAAAAATAGCAAACGACCTCAAAAAATGTGCTTCAAGTTCCATTTGATTCATTTTTTGAAAATGTATAATTTAGACTTCAGAAAATCAATTTTTCGATTTATAACGGTCCATTTACAGCCAACTGAAGTTGGTTGTTTTCGTCAATCAGCATGCTGTTTTACAAACCAAACAACACCAAAACGCGTGTAAACGATCCCGGCCCTTCCTAATACCAACTAACAGCAGGTTAATCATCGATTATCACCTAACCATATTAATAACCACAAAACCCTAGATATAAACATCATGATTTTCACCAAGAACGCAGCCAACAATCATTTACGCATACATATCATCGATTAGTTCAAGAAATCGCATACTCAACCGAAATAAATCATGCAATATCAAAACCCTAGCATGTTCACTAAAAATCACAGCCATGTTTCCACAAAAATCACACCAAGAATCACAATCCAAATCAAGAATACTAACCTTGGAGCAAGAGAAGGGATTACGAGGAAGTGGAAGGCAAATCAAGAAGCTTAACTGAGGAGCTAGGGTTTGCGCAGAGAGGGGGGGCTCCTGTTCGACGCACACAAGTGTGTTTAGGGTTTCTTGTTTGATTTTTCTTGTTTCCTAATCCATATACGTATAATTAAAACACATGGAAGTTGGGCTAATGGGCTACAAGGAACAAGAGATGTGGGTTTGGGCTTTATATTTCGAATAAGGCGACAAGGGTGGGGTTGGGCCTATAAATGGCGCAAGAAGGGGAGGGGTTGGCTTGGGTTTGGTTTTAATAGGTAACGGTTTCGCACAAAGTGATGGTTTCGCAAGATTCATGAAATACCTAATTTAAAACGTTTCATATCGCAAAGCACTATAATACAACACTTCATTTCACAAAATAACGTATTCCAATATTTCAGTTTCGGGTTTCGGTTTCACACCTTACCAAGCACACAATTGTTCAAATAAAATCAATCGCCAAATTCAGTTCATTTAACGTACATGAAATTACACAGTAAAAACGAAACGTTTAGGAATTTACACGAGTTGTCACAATAGTCAACTACATTTGACACACAACAATAATACTTACCTTGGTGCTTATCATTACCTATACTTTCTTACATGATTCCCTATATTAAATCATAGCAAACATCAAATATAATATAAGAAGTGAATTCGGAATTCACTTACCTTAAGCGTCCGTAATCGTATTCACTTCCTCGTCTACTCTCGACCCGTTAGCTTTCCATGCTTAAGTCCTTACTAACGCGATTCATATCCTTTCATGCCATTATGTTATGACATTGTTAGTATCCATGATTATTCATATTATCAATCATTCCACTCCTATGTCACATTGACTTTCATTGGTCAACTACTAACATACACAAGGCATAGATTCATTACCACATTATTCATAATACAATCAATTCAACTTACCTTCATGTATGTCGCGTAATAATCTAACAAGTATTCACATGATTTCCATATTCTCACAATCGTGTTAGAAAGTCTAACCTCGTTATTCATACCTTGTTGACTTTCTAGAAAGTCAATTGTCAATCATATAAACTTCCAATCTCATGAACATATTCCATACCAATGAAATCATATGCATTTCATTCCCATGTGGTAGGTCATATGCAACCTTGTGATCACCTAGTTAGACACATATATTCACACAATCAATTCTACACACACTAGTGCTTCATGATTCTATAATTGGCAATATTATGCAAGGTTAGCTAATACAACATAATTCCAACATTATTCTTTACTAGTCAGCTCGTATTTTTCACATGTAGTACATATTCACTACTTAATCACCATTAAGCGATTAATCAACCCATGGTGACCGTCATACCATTCAAGCACAAGGTACAAGCCCATAATGCATAATTTTGACCAAAACATATATTCAACCCGAATTCTCATATGAATTCCATCTAAAGCACATTATTCATGTTAGTTTACTATCAATTACATCATTATCATTTTCATTCATAATTGTGAAGTTCTTTCATAAAATCTTACATTCTAACTTCACCTAGATATTGCATCAAACAATTTGTGTGCATACAACACACTAAGCACATACTACAAGTGATAAATGCCTAGCCTCCTAGTTCATAACATAAATCATCAAGTCTTCTTACTAATTAGCAAGTATCATTCACACATAGACATCAACATAGCAAAATCTCTAGTTCTTCCAACTCATTCATATTAAACCATAAACCATCAAAAACCCCAAGTTCTTGAACATGGGTTCTGTCGCAACCCCCGTACCCTATCTGTCCCGGGAACGGGCGGCCGCGAGACCAGTTTCGGTGGTATCGGTGTTTATCATTTTGGCAGCGGAAATTACATCAGGACCGTAGTTAGGAAATATTTTATCAGAGTAAATACCACACTTTATATAGATATATTGGGATAAAAACCAAGTTTCATTACAAACTATTTTATAGGGATAAACCCCATTTTATTTAAATAAAACATCTTCTTTTATTTAGGTAACTTTTATAGCCACTTTTTCCAAGCCTTCAGTGCTGTCCAGCTGGCTTCTAGTTGGCTTTCACATTTTTGTTACTTGAAACGCGTTTAAAAACATTTTGTCAGTAGGAAATACTGGTGAGTGAATCCCAGTTTAATCAAGAAGGGTTTTATCTTTTAACAGTATTGAGAGCTATTACAATGTTTATTTCTACACAATTACTCATTTAGTACTGTCAATCCTGACTAGTGGGTCATATTACTCATTGGCTATCTCGTTGTCCAATGGTAACGTGTTCCACATTTTGTATACAAAACCCCAACATACCGGCAGTAATTGAAGAACTACAAAGACTCAATCACTGCTAATTACATTGTAAAATAATTAAGGTTTTGTAAAAACAGTTTACAAAAAGGTTTACAAAAAGGAGATTACTCACATTGCTGTCTTAGATTTTCTTTAAGGGTTTCCTGGTGATTATCTATTAATTACACAAATGTACACGTGTTAGTATAATAACCCAATATTTACATTAGCAATACCCTCCCCGAGACGGCATTCCAATGACTTCGTCGGGCAGAACCACGACAGCCATTACGGAACCCTGGATCAATCGGGCAGCGTATTAGGGGGGTATTATACCCGAAAAGCACTTTAACTCTATAGAAATTCGAGAGAGAAAGAAGGGAATGAGCGAGTTCGACTGAAGACTGAAGGCCTCTATTTATAGGTGACCTTTCGGCTTCCCTCGCGGCCCGCGTAGACTACATAAGGGTCCTTCGCGGCCCGCGTAGTAGGTGTGTAGGGCTTTGCTTCGTCGATTCAACAAACTAGCTTCTCCGGGTGGCGTGACACGTGGCGGGCTAGGGTTTCGCCTGGTGGCACTAGGTCGCGACCCGCGTAGGAAGTAGCCAAAGGCTACGCACCCCGTGACAGCCCTTTAAAATTTGTTTTTAATTAAATTTAATAAAATTAAAGGTATTCGGGGTCCGTTTTCGCATACGGGGTATAATTTAGGACATATAGGGACATTTTAAAATATTTTAGGGGTGTCGGAATATTTTGGAGGGTCGTTATATCCTCCCCACCTTGACTTAGAGCTCGTCTTCGAGATCTACTGGAACAGGTGTGGATATTTCCTTTGCATCTCTACTTCAAGCTCCCATGTGTACTCTGGTCCTCTTTTGGAGTCCCATTTCACTTTGACTAGAACTAATCTTTTGTGCTTGAGGTTCTTGACTTTCCTGTCTTCAATCTGTAGAGGCTTCTCTGCAAAATTAAGTTGTTCATTTACCTCTATATCCTTAAGAGGTACTACGAGTGATTCATCAGCTAAGCATTTCTTGGGATTAGATACATGAAATACATCATGTATTCCTGCCATTTCCTCTGGCAGTTGTAGCTGATAGGCTACAGGTCCTATTCTTCTAATAATTTCAGAAGGTCCAACGTACCTGGGACTTAGCTTTCCCCTTTTGATGAATCTTACCACTCCTTTCCAAGGAGAGACTTTCAATAATACTTTATCTCCTACCTGAAATTCTAATGGCTTTTGTCTGTTATCAGCATAACTCTTTTATCGATCACGTGCTGCTTTCAATCATTCCTTAACTTGAATGATCTTGTCTGTGGTTTCTTGTACTATCTCAGGTCCAGATAGTTGCTTTTCTCCAATTTCTGCCCAACAGACTGGCGTTCGGCACTTTCGTCCATAAAGTGCTTCGAATGATGTAGCATTGATACTTGTGTGATAACTGTTATTATAAGAAAATTCTATTAACAGTAAGTGATCGTCCCAATTACCTCCGAAATCAATTACACAAGCTCTAAGCATGTCCTCCATTGTCTGAATTGTCCTTTCACTTTGTTCGTCCGTTTAAGGATGGTAAGCGGTGCTTAGATTTAACTTGGTTCCCATTGCTTTTTGGAAAGTTGTCCAAAAATGAGAGGTAAAACGACTATCTCTGTTAGAAACAATTGATAAAGGAATTCCATGTAATGAAACTATTTCATTTACATATAATTTAGCTAATTGTTCCATACTGAAAGTTTCTTTCATTGGTAGGAAATGAGCTGACTTGGTTAGCCTGTCTATAATCACCCAGATTGTATCATTACCTTTTCTTGTTTTGGGTAATTTAGTAACAAAATCCATTGTTATCAATTCCCATTTCCATACAGGAATTTCTAACTGTTGCAACAAACCTGAGGGTTTCTGATGTTCAGCTTTGAGTTGTGAACAGGTTAAACACTTTGCAACATATGCTGCTATATCCTTTTTCATTCCTATCCACCAGAAATTCTTTCTTAAGTCCTAATACATCTTATCACTTCCAGGATGCATCGTATACTTAGACTTATGGGCTTCTTCTAATATACGGTGGCGTAGATTTCCTAATTTAGGTATCCACATTCTTTTCTTATGTAATCTCCAAATTCCATCAGTGCCTTGTTCTAATTCCTTAATCATTCCTTTCAATTTCTCAGTATCATCCTTGATTACTGATTTTTGTGCCTTTCTAATATGTTCATTTAAATCCACTTGCAAATTTAGTTTAAGTGAACGTACTCTTTTTGGTTTTTCATGATACTTTCGACTTAAAGCATCCGCTACTACGTTTGCCTTTCCTGCATGATACTGGATATTACAATCATAATCACTAAGTATCTCCATCCAACATCTTTGTCTCATATTCATCCTTTTGTCCGAAGACATCCCTTAAACTCTTATGGTCGGTGAAAATGGTAAACTTACTACTGTAAAGGTAATGTCTCCAAATTTTAAGGGCAAAATTTATAGCTCCTAATTCTAAATCATGGGTTGAATAATTTTCTTCATGATTCTTAAGTTGTCTAGAGGCGTAAGCTATAACCTTTTGACGTTGCATTAATACACATCCATAAACTAACTTAGAAGCGTCACAATAGACTATAAAGTCTTCAGTTCCTTCTGGTAATGCTAGTATGGGTGTATTGGTTAGTCTTTGCTTAAGAATTCTAAAGGCTTTTTGTTGTTTTGATCCCCATTCAAACTTAACAGATTTACAGGTTAGCTTAGTTAAGGGAATGGCTATTCTAGAAAAATCTCGAATAAATCTTCTATAATAACCGGCCAATCCTAAGAAACTTCTAACCTCGATTGGTGACTCAGGGGTTTTCCATTTAGTAATCGCCTCGATCTTAGTGGGATCCACATGAATTCCTTCATGATTGATTAAATGTCCAAGAAACTGTACCTGTTCTAACCAAAACTCGCACTTTGAAAATTTTGCATAAAGCTTTTCTTTTCTCAATAAACTTAGAAGTGCGTGCAATTGCTTTGCATGCTCCTCTTTACTCTTAGAATAAATAAGAATATCATCTATAAAGACAATTATGAATTTATCCAAATATGGCTTACATATTCGGTTCATCATGTCTATAAATGCAGCTGGGGCATTGGTTAAACCAAATGGCATGACAGTAAATTCATAATTGCCATACCTTGTTCTGAAAGCGGTCTTAGGAATGTCCTCTTCCTGTACCTTTAATTGATGATATCCTGACCGTAAATCTATTTTATAGAAAAATCGTGCTCCTTGCAACTGGTCAAACAGATCATCGATTCTTGGTAACGGATACTGATTCTTAATTGTGACCTTGTTCAATTCACGGTAGTCAATGCATATACGCATTGATCCGTCCTTCTTTTTAACGAATAAGATCGGTGCTCCCTATGGTGACGAGCTTGGTTGTATGAATCCTTTTTCCAATAATTCATCTAACTGTTTCTTTAGTTCCTGCATTTCAGCGATCACATCCGGGATCATCTTTGCTTCTTCTGTAGTTAGAACAAATGCTCTAGCATTTTTAGTATTCTTGGTGTTCGTGGCTGGAGCTAGTTTTGGATAGTTTGGCTTGATATGACCTGGTTCTCCACAGTTGTAGCATATCTTGTTGTTAGGATTTTTCCTGCAGTCTTCCTCCTTGTGTCTGGATATTTTGCAGAAGTTACAATATATGAGCATCTTCCAGAATGCTTCCTTTTGCAATACTTGCAATAGGGTGCAGAGGTAGAACCTACATTTTTCCACGGTTAGAATTTTCAGAACGGAATTCTTAGGTAAGCTTTTGGGCTAGGTTTCTCCTCTGATCCTCTTCTTGAGTATGGACTAATTCATCTGACAAGGTGTTTGCTAGTTCTACAGCTTCTTCTATGGTTTCAGGTCTAGCTGCTTTGACTACATTCCTAATTTCACTAATTAATCCCCAAATGTAACGGGAGATTAATACTGGTTCAGGTGATGCAAGGGTTGGCACTATTCTAGCATATTCAAAGAATAATGTAGTATAACCCTTACCATCTACCCCAGTCATTCTAAGGTTTAGGAATTTATTTTCTATCTGATCCTTTTCATTGGGAGGGAAGAATTTTCTTTCTACCATGATTTTAAATTCCTCCCAATCCATATTGTAAGTTCTATCACTTCCCCTTGACTGGAGGATAGTGTTCCACCATTCTAAGGCTGAGTTCTTAAACAGATTAGAAGCAAACATTATCTTATCATCTTCCGAGCATTTGCTTATTCTTAAGAATGCCTCAGTCTTTTCTATCCAGCGTAGAGATGCAACGGCCCCTTCATTGCCCGAGAATTTCATTGGTTTACAAGACCAGAATTCTTTATAAGAACAACCATAGGACATGGTTCTTCTTCTTTTGGGAATGGGCACTTGAAGTATGGGTTCATTGTTTACGCTGCGTTCAGGTTCAGTGGGTCGTTTACTATCACGTTTACTTTTATTTTCTGCTTCCATAACCGTTTTGATAATATATAGCATTGCATCTATTATCCCTTGTGCCACTATGTGTTGCATGGCACTGTTATCCACTTGGTTTTCATTATTGTTGTTGTTCGGATTTTCGTTATCCGAGTTATTGTTACTATAGTTATCATTATTCTGGTTTTCCCGGTTCACTTCATTGTCCATCTGAATTTTAAACATTTGTCAATTATTAATATCACAAAATAATATTTAAGGCAAACAATCACACAACACACATATTGGTCAAAAGCGTCAAGCATTGTGACTTACTCTTTCTTATAGTATGCATCTAATACAAACTGATACTAGAATTTAAAATTACAATACTACTATGCATCACTAACCACAAAGTGGTCTATACTACGATAGATATATTATTATTATTATTATTTTTATACACACATATTATATATATATATATTATTATATTATTATTATCACCGTCACTGATATGGGTTCATCCAGAACTCCATATACGCTCGTCGTACATCCAGATGAGTCGTTCTCCAACCTGCCTCATTCTCTCGCTACTTTCTAAAATCTCCTTTTCGAAAGTTCGGAGTTCTTGCACATTTTCTGCACTCATTGGGGGTGCAGGTGCTGGTACTGGATCTGGGTACTGTGGCATGGGTTCTTCCTGGGGATACGGATTCTCTAAGATTTCCCTAATGTATTCATCATTATCGTAGTAGGGATCTAGAGGGTCCAGACCTGGGTAGGCTGCTGGGTTTGGCATGGGTTCGTCTGTTAGGTGGTAGCGTTGTACATAATCCCTATGATCATCAAACCACGAATCGTAGTCTGGGTCTAAGGGATTGGGTGCTGGTATCCTAGGTATCTCCTCTGGGTTAAAATCATGCATTTGGACTTGGTTTTCTGGGTTGTTTTCAATCTCCATTGGCTGGGTGGGAAACAAGGGTAATGGTTGAGGGGCTACTAGTTGTTCCCAGTTTGGGTCTGTCACACCCCCAAAATCCACCTGCAGAGTATCACCTCTTGGAGGCATGACTGACCAGGATCAAGCCACCAATCATATTGAACAAGCATGTAAGTAATAATAAAATCCAACACAATACAATTGGTGTCCAAACAAAACATAGTTTAAGTTGCAAGCGGAAGAATAATGTCTAAAACCAAGGCATAAGTAAATAATGTTTAAGTTCATCATGAACACTCAATGTCCATGCTCCACAACGACTCTTCCCCATGCAAGCTCTTGCTAAACCTATTGACCTGCAAAGCATGTAGTAACGAGTCAACAACAACGTTGAGCGAGTTCACAGTTGGGTGTTTGTTTTAAGTTGTTTCAAAAACAGTTTCCTTTAACTGGCATCCCTGCCGTGGGGGTTACCCCATAGTTGAAAACGTGTTTTGTTTAATCCCGTTTACTCTGGCAATCCAGCCGTGGGGGCTACCCCATGTTTAATTATCTGGCTCTCCGGCCGTGGGGGCTACCCCATGTTTATACTACTAGACTCGTTACCATATCGACCACTGACTTTAGTCATGTTTATGTGCCCTTAGTGTCAATGTCTATCATCATTGACGTGCCCAGATCCATTAGTTCACGCCCGTCCTCTGCGGCACGGTGTGAGGCTTGTCAGACCTAAATAGCGCTATCTAACTAATGACCCGCTCGCCATTGGCCCGACGATTAAGTCGATATAAAAGGAGGGACTTCGTGATAGAGTTTTGGTCTAGTGAAATTTAAACTGTCCAAGAGGACGAGGAATTACATTCCTTAACCCGTACTGTCCTACCCAAGAAGGACGAGGAATCCATATTCCTTAACCCATTCCCAACCCCTAGGAATCCCATGCTTTGTAGAAAGTGTGAACTCACCTTAGGTTAGCTCGGCAGATAAACGAAAGGTCAATTGAGCTTCTAGGGGTCAACCACATCCTAACATGGTTACCATACAAGTCAGGTCTAGGTTCAAGTAGTGCACATAAGTTTACATGTAAGCTAACAGGTTACGACACGTATTGATCATGGCAACACATTAACAGTCAAGTACATAACATATTCAAGCTTGTGCGATTCAAGTTGAAGCCCAATAATACCTGGCCCAACCTTTTGTGTGTCCATCACATCTTGTGCGACTCACAACGGGTTGTGCGATCCACACGTACCCGACCCAACATCATAAATAATCCAACAGCATATGCGGCCCAAGAATTAAACAGTTTCATAACCTTGTGCGGTCCAGTTCAGCTTGTGCGACTGGACAATCTTGTACGATTGAGTTGGGCCACATGGCCCAATAACATAACAAACTTAGCATCAATGTGTGTGTGTGGCCCAAGTCTTGTACGATTGAGGTGAACTCTGGGCCACGACGGGAGTTCCAACGAACTCGAACGAGAGGTATTCTGGTGCGCTTGAGAATTTTCACATCTCGGTCAGTAATCTCTACTGGTTCTTCGACAAATCGCAGCTGATCGTCGATAGTGAGCTCCTTCAAAGGAACTATGAGGGTCTCATCTGACAGACACTTCTTCAGATTCGACACGTGGAAAACGTTGTGAACTGCACTGAGTTCTGTTGGTAGGTTCAGTTTGTAGGCCACCCTGCCTATTTTCTCAATGATTTCAAACGGTCCAACGTATCATGGGTTAAGTTTGCCTCGTTTGCCAAAATGAACAACACCTTTCCAAGGTGAGACTTTGAGTAGCACTCGATCCCCAATCTGGAATTCGAGTGGTTTTCTGAGCTTATTAGCGTAGGCTTTCTGATGGTCACGAGCTGCCGCCATTCGTTGTCGTATCTGAGCAATCCTTTCTGTTGTGTCTACCACAAGTTCTGGGCCAGTGATCTGACTATCCCCCACCTCTGCCCAACAAAGAGGTGATCGGCATTTACGCCCGTGCAATGCCTCAAATGGAGCGGCCTGAATGCTGGTGTGGTAACTGTTATTATACGAGAATTCCACTAATGGCAGATGTTTTTCCCAACCGTTGCCAAAGTCAATCACACATGCCCTAAGCATGTCTTCAAGGGTCTGGATGGTGCGTTCAGACTGCCCATCCGTTTGCGGGTGATAAGCTGTGCTCATATCTAAACGTGAGCCAAAGGACTTGTGCATTGCTTGCCACACTTCAGAAGTAAAACGTGCATCACGATCAGAGATGATGGAGGTTGGCACCCCGTGCCTCGAAACCACTTCCTTAAGATAAACGTCTGCTAGAGTAGAGAACTTGTCTGTTTCTTTGATAGCCAAAAAGTGTACAGACTTTGTGAGTCGATCCACGATCACCCAAATAGTGTCATTTCCGCGCTGAGATCTAGGTAGGGCAGTAACGAAATCCATGGAAATCTGCTCCCATTTCCATTGTGGTATCTCAGGTTGTTGGAGTAGGCCTGAGGGTTTCTGGTATTCGACTTTGACTCTCGCACAAGTCAAACATTTACTAACGTAGGTTGCTATGTGGGCTTTCATGCTAGGCCACCAGTATATAGTTTTGAGATCGTGGTACATCTTATCCGAGCCAGGATGTACTGAGTAACGAGACTTGTGTGCCTCATCCATCACAAGCTCTCGTAGGTTGCCATAGAGTGGGACCCAGATGCGTCCTGTTACATAGTATGCACCGTCTTCCTTTTGTTCTAACCGTTGCCTTGAGCCACGTAGGGCTTCAGCCCTGACGTTTTCTGGTTTCAATGCTTCTACCTGAGCATCTCGTATCTGGGAAGGAAGACTAGATTGAATGGTGAGTTGTAATGTTCGTACGCGCTTAGGCGTAGTGTCCTTTCGACTGAGGGCATCAGCCACAACATTGGCTTTGCCTGGATGGTACTTGATCGCATATCCGTAATCATTTAATAACTCGACCCATCGACGTTGACGCATGTTTAACTCCTTTTGCTTGAAGATATGCTCGAGACTCCTGTGATCGGTGTAAATGGTGCACCTGGTACCGTACAGGTAATGTCTCCATATCTTGAGTGCGAAACCAACAGCTCCCAGCTACAAATCGTGCGTAGTGTAGTTACTTTCGTAAATCTTAAGTTAACGTGACGCATAAGCAATAACCTTGTCACGTTGCATCAGCACACATCCAAGTCCCTGAATGGATGCGTCGCAATAAACCACAAAATCGTCTGTGCCTTCAGGCAATGAGAGGATAGGGGCGCTACAAAGTCTATCCTTTAAGTGCTGAAACACAGTTTCCTGTGCATCACCCCAACGATAGGTGACACCTTTCTGAGTTAGTGAGGTGAGAGGTTACGCAATCTTGGAGAAATCCTTGATAAACCTTCTGTAATAGCCCGCTAAACCCAAGAATTGGCGAATTTCTGTTGGTGTTCTAGGTGCAGGCCAATTCTTGATCGAGTCTACCTTGGATGGATCAACATGAATCCCATCCTTGTTTACCACGTGGCCTAGGAAATGGACTTCACGAAGCCAGAAGTCACATTTCGAGAACTTTGCATAAAGCTGTTCTGTTCGAAGGAGTTCCAAAATAAGTCGTAGATGCTGCTCGTGTTCTTCCTGATTCTTAGAATATATCAGGATGTCGTCGATGAAGACTATAACGAATTTATCCAGGTAAGGTTTGCACACTCTATTCATAAGATCCATGAAGACCACCGGTGCGTTTGTCATCCCAAAAGGCATGACCACAAAATCGTACTGTCCATAACGAGTTCTAAAGGTTGTTTTGGAGACGTCCTCACCTCGGACTCTCAGCTGGTGATATCCCGATCTCAGATCAATCTTCGAGTAGAAGCTCGACCCTTGCAGCTGGTCGAATAGGTCATCAATGCGTGGAAGAGGATAGCGGTTCTTCACCGTCACCTTGTTGAGCTCGCGGTAGTCTATACACATTCTGAAGGTACCGTCTTTCTTCTTCACAAATAGCACTGGAGCTCCCCATGGCGAAGAGCTAGGACGAATAAAACCCTTATTCAAAAGCTCTTGTAGCTGTGTGGACAGTTCTTCCAATTCTGATGGAGCTAGACGATAGGGTGCTCGAGCTATGGGCGCTGCTCCAGGAGCTAGCTCGATTTGGAATTCAACCTGGCGATGAGGCGGAAGGCCAGGTAATTCCTCAGGGAATACCTCAGGAAAGTCACGTACGATCGGAAAATCTTCTATCTTCTTCTCCTTCTTCGAGGTATTAGTAACGAGAGCCAGAATAGCAGTTTGGCCCTTTCTCAAACACTTCTGGGCCTTAAGGAAAGAGATGATGCTCACAACAGCACCACTCTTGTCGCCACGAATCATGAGAGGTTCATCACCCAAACGAGGAATACGGACAATCTTTTCGTTGCAAAGAATCTCTGCTTGGTGTTGGGATAACCAATCCATCCCAATGACAACGTCGAAACTACCCAGGACGATAGGAATGAGGTCGATAGAGAAGGTCTGATTAGCAAGAACAAGATTACAACCCTTGACTACGTGTGTGGCCTCTAAACTCTTACCATTAGCTAGTTCTACAGTGTGCTTGGTGTTCAAAAGTGTTGGGGTACGCTTAAGCATTTGAATAACTTTTAAGGACACGTAGCTAGTATCGGCACCCAAATCAAATAAAACAGTAACATAAAAGTCGTCCAGTAGAAACTTACCCGTCACGACGTTGGGATCGTTCCTTGCATCACCTTGTCCAATCACAAACACACGACCCCTGGCACCATTGCCGCTGTTACCCCCGTTGTTTCCATTCCCCTGATTGTTATTATTGTTGTTGTTCTAATTCTGGTTCAGTTGGGGACAGTCTCTCTTGAAATGGCCTTCAGCTCCACACTGAAAGCACCCTATGTTGATACCTTGTTGCTGCTGTTGCTGCTGACGTTGATTCTGTGGGGGTTGTTGTTGATGACGATTTTGATTCGCGGGGCGTAAACTTCTGCAATCCTTTGCAGCGTGTCCTGGCTTGTTGCACCGATGATAGTTACCCCTGGTGCATGGCCCGCTGTGGTGTAGGTTACAGCGATTGCATTTGGGGTGAATTCCCCTGTACCCTCCTTGACTTTGACTACCAGATGATTGCTGACCAGGGCTCTTGTAGTCGTTAGTCCTTCTCTGTTGCGACTGAGACTGAACAGAAGTTGAACCTTTGCTTGAAGTTCCATCCCATTTACGCTTGTTGTCGCCGGGAGTTTCAGAAGTAGCTGTAGCACTAATAGGTTTTGGTAATCTGTCCTGCTCCACCACCTGATCAGTGAGACGATGAGCCAATTGAACAACTTGCTGGATGGTGGCGAGGTTAGCTGAAGTCACATGACTTTGAATCTCTGGAACTAAACCCTTAAGGTATAGTTCGATGCGTTTGATGGGAGGATCCACCATAGTAGGACACAAAATTGCTAGCTCGTTCGATCTTTTTGTGTAAGCTTCAATTTCTGACCCCATCATCTTTAAGTTGAAGAACTCTACCTCCAGTTTGTGAATGTCATCATGATTGAAGTACTCTTCCTTAATCATTTCCTTAAAATTGTTCCATGGGGTAGCATTAGCAGCAACCAACCCCAGCATTTGGACCTGAGCGTTCCACCATGTGAGCGCTACACCCTCGAGAGTACCAGTGGCATACTTCACCCTGCGAGCCTCAGGGCATTCACACATCTCGAAAACAGATTCGAGCTTTTCAAACCAGTGGAGGAGACCTACAGCTCCTTCGGTACCACTAAAGGTACTAGGTCGACAATCCATAAAGGTCTTGAAAGTGCACACGGGAGGCTGTGCAGGTTGACCTGCCGTGAGAGTAAGAAAGGACAAAGTTTAACACAAAGGTTGGTTCACGAGAGTAGGACCTAAAGATCCTAGAGTGAGTTGAAATGGCAAGGTATACCTCCTGCCTGTGCGGCTGCAAGTACCGCAGCAACTTGCTCATTGATCAAAGCCGTCAGCTAGGCTTGAGTTAAGTTCAGGCGTCCACTCATGATCTTCACATCGAAGAAAACACAAGTAAGGAAAGCGTCGCGCATGTGTGTAAACGTGGAGTGACAGAAGAGAGTAAGCACACGGAGTTCAAGCAACAGTTGTTATACTAACTAAGCATACCATAAGCAATGTACTATGTAGCTAGCAAGTAGGCAATATAAAAAATACATCATATCACCTATAGTGTCGAGCCTTGTACGTGGAGTGAAGCATCGTTGTGGATCGTTGAGCACTGTACAGGTTATAGTCTGGTTTTGTCAAAAAGCTTTTCCCTTTTAAAACCAAGTTCACTATAACCAATGGCTCTGATACCAATCTGTCACACCCCCAAAATCCACCTGCGGAGTATCACCGCTTGGAGGCGTGACTGACCAGGATCAAGCCACCAATCATATTGAACAAGCATGTAAGTAATAATAAAATCCAACACAATACAATTGGTGTCCAAACAAAACATAGTTTAAGTTGCAAGCGAAAGCATAATGTCTAAAACCAAGGCATAAGTAAATAATGTTTAAGTTCATCATGAACACTCAATGTCCATGCTCCACAACGACTCTTCCCCATGCAAGCTCCTGCTAAACCTATTGACCTGCAAAGCATGTAGTAACGAGTCAACAACAACGTTGAGCGAGTTCACAGTTGGGTGTTTGTTTTAAGTTGTTTCAAAAACAGTTTCCTTTAACTGGCATCCATGCCGTGGGGGTTACCCCATAGTTGAAAACGTGTTTTGTTTAATCCCGTTTACTCTGGCAATCCAGCCGTGGGGGCTACCCCATGTTTATACTACTAGACTCGTTACCATATCGACCACTGACTTTAGTCATGTTCATGTGCCCTTAGCGCCAATGTCTATCATCATTGACGTGCCCAGATCCATTAGTTCACGCCCGTCCTCTGCGGCACGGTGTGAGGCTTGTCAGACCTAAATAGCACTATCTAACTAATGACCCGCTTGCCATTGGCCCGGCGATTAAGTCGATATAAAAGGAGGGACTTCGTGATAGAGTTTTGGTCTAGTGAAATTTAAACTGTCCAAGAGGACGAGGAATTACATTCCTTAACCCGTACTGTCCTACCCAAGAAGGACGAGGAATCCATATTCCTTAACCCATTCCCTACCCCTGGGAATCCCATGCTTTGTAGAAAGTGTGAACTCACCTTAGGTTAGCTCGGCAGATAAACAAAAGGTCAATTGAGCTGCTAGGGGTCAACCACGTCCTAACATGGTTACCATACAAGTCAGGTCTAGGTTCAAGTAGTGCACATAAGTTTACACGTAAGCTAACAGGTTACGACACGTATTGATCATGGCAACACATTAACAGTCAAGTACATAACATATTCAAGCTTGTGCGATTCAAGTGGAAGCCCAATAATACCTGGCCCAACCTGTTGTGCGTCCAGCACATCTTGTGCGACTCACAACGGGTTGTGCGATCCACACGTTCCCGGCCCAACATCATAAATAATCCAACAGCTTATGCGGCCCAAGAATTAAACAGTTTCATAACCTTGTGCGGTCCAGTTCAGCTTGTGCGAGGACAATCTTGTGCGATTGAGTTGGGCCACATGGCCCAATAACATAACAAACCTAGCATCAATGTGTGTGTGGCCCAAGGCTTGTGCGATCAGCACAGGCTTGTGCGATCCACAAGTCTTGTGCGATCCACAAGTCTTGTGCGATCATGCATATCTTATCTGTACTGTGCGCTCTACTAAGTCGTACCCTACTTGTGCGATTCCCTTGTATGTTTGGTCTTATGCGATCGGAGCCTCTTGTGCGATTAAGAGACTTGTGTGATCAGTTACATGTTTCCTAAAATTATGTGATCAATTAATTTGTTTCCTTTTATCTTGCAAGATTAATTCTAACAGTTTCCAACTAATCAAACACTCGATCAAATCGAACAATCATCATTAATTCGTATGAACCCTAATATCATAGCAACTCATCATCATCATCATCAACGAATCAACAGTAGGGTTAACACCAAAATTCCTAACTCAACATGCAACAACTTTTGACAAAACATACTAATCATCCAAATCCAATTACACCACAGCCGATTAACATGCATTCGACCCTAAATCATCATTAGCACCATACGATTATCAAACCCTATATTGATCTAGCATATCACACTTATGAGCCAAAACACAAAGACATCAAATCTCATTGATTACATTACAAACGAATACATACCATTCCTAAATCATCACGTATAACATATAGATCACAACATCATTCAACATACAACAATAAGAAGAATACTAACCGGTTAGAGGGTTGAATGAAAGGTAATCCGAACAAGGAAATCTTCGATGGGGAGAGGGTATTGCCGTTGGCTTCAAGAGGAGAGAAAGAGAGCTAGGGTTTGTGTGTTTAGAGTGTTTAGCAAATAATGAGGAGTATACCCCCCTCCTATGAGGTTATGCGCAAATAAGAGAATGGGCCGAAACCATTACGGGTTGCCTTTGTGGTTTGAGTGCAAGGAGTGTGGCCCAACAAGGGCTTGTGCGACGGGCTAGAGTTGTGCGACCAAAGCTACATACATATATAACACACATAACATAACATTCCATTAAGACCTCATATAACGTAAACACGTATTGTTCAAACAAGTTACATCAAAGTACAAAGAAGGTTCTAAAATACGAGTTGTCACAGGGTCGGCAGCTGTGGTTGCTAAAATATGGAAGTTTGCTAAACCCCTATTATGCATGTCTTGGGTGTGGGCATCTGTTTCTCTTTTAGCGGCTGCTAGCGCGCTGTTGTTGTAACTTTTTTCATTCTTTTCCTATGCTCGTGTGCTCCCATATTGAACCGTCCTCTCTTTTTAGGAGGGAATGGCTCTTCAGACTGAGCCTTAAACACGAATATCCCATCTTCATTGTCAGCTGAATACCCTGAGAGGGCAGTCTGTGAAGAGGTGCCTTCGCTTCTAGGTGAGCCGGACAACTGACGATAGTCGTCGAAGGGTCCTCGATCGCTCATACTGTAAACTAACAAATAGTCAAATAACACACAACAATAAAATATAGATATGCACGTATTTCCGTAATTAATTTCCTAACAATTTGAATAATATCTTGGTGTCAGCAGAACACTTCTGTGGCTGAATCAGTGGCTTAGCTCTGATACCACCTTCTGTCGTAACCCCCGTACCCTATCTGTCCCGGGAACGGGCGGCCGCGAGACCAGTTTCGGTGGTATCCGGTGTTTATCATTTTGGCAGCGGAAATTACATCAGGACCGTAGTTATGAAATATTTTATCAGAGTAAATACCACACTTTATATAGATATATTGGGATAAAACCCAAGTTTCATTACAAACTATTTTATAGGGATAAACCCCATTTTATTTAAATAAAACATCTTCTTTTATTTAGGTAACTTTTATAGCCACTTTTTCCAAGCCTTCAGTGCTGTCCAGCTGGCTTCTAGTTGGCTTTCACATTTTGTTACCTAAAACGCGTTTAAAAACATTTTTTCAGTGGGGCATACTGGTGAGTGAATCCCAGTTTAATCAAGAAGAGTTTTATCTTTTAACAGTGTTGAGAGCTATTACAATGTTTATTTCTACACCATTACTCATTCAATACTGTCAATCCTGACTGGTGGGTCATATTACTCATTGGCTATCTCGTTGTCCAATGGTAATGTGTTCCACATTTTGTATACAAAACCCCAACATACCGGCAGTAATTGAAGAACTACAAAGACTCAATCACTGCTAATTACATTGTAAAATAAATAAGGTTTTGTAAAAATAGTTTACAAAAAGGTTTACAAAAAGGAGATTACTCACATTGTTGTCTTAGATTTTCTTTAAGGGTTTCCTGGTGATTATCTATTAATTACACAAATGTACATGTGTTAGTATAATAACCCAATATTTATATTAGCAATACCCTCCCCGAGACGGCATTCTAATGACTACGTCGGGCAGAACCACGACAGCCATTACGGAACCCTGGATCAATCGGGCAGCATATCTGATACGTAACCGGGGTTATAATACTTACAACGGGGCAGAACTTCGTTAATTAGGGGTATTATACCCGAAAAGCACTTTAACTCTATAGAAATTCGAGAGAGAAAGAAGGGAATGAGCGAGTTCGACTGTAGTTAATTAGACTAGTTGGACCACTTCATGCCATGTACAAGAAACTTACTAGTTGGACCACTTTTGGGTTGTTACACTACGGCAGAGATCAACTGTCGTTTTATTGTTTCGTGTGCAGTAGGCTACGACATACATGTCGTAGCTTACGGCGGGTCTTTTCTAATTCTTTTTGTTTGATTGTTTTGATGAACATGGGTAGTTAAGCTACGTTTTAATCATCTTATAACTAACGCGTGAGATGGTATATGATATATAGGTGATAGCTATGATGTTACGGATGAAGATCAAGCATAACAAAGAACCTAACAGAACCGAAGTTAAAGCTTCCGCTTTTGTTTAGTTATTTTATAAACCGAACAACGTTAATGTGTTGGAATATTTTAAATACTTATGAAGTTTTATCAAACTCCAAATTTTGTATGAATGATTCTTTGCATTACTTTCATATAAATGCAAAACTTTTTATAAATTCTTAGTTATGTAAGTTCGGGTCTTACATTTTAGGTCTTAACTTAGTACGTTTTCAATCAAAGAAAGAACCGGTTTGTGACCAATATGGTTTAAAACCAGTTTTTAAGGGGAGAAAGAATTAGTTCGGTTTGAAAATATGATTTTATTTGGTTCTGTTTCTAGAGTAGCTTGGTTTCAGTTTAAGAATTATGTTTAGTTCACGCGTGAAAAACAGTAATGATCACATGTGTAACTGGACGATAAACAATAATGATTAAACCTGTAATTTTTTAAAAGTTCAGAGTGAAAATCAACAATATAAGTTCCATCCATACAATTTACTTTATAAGATTAGCATCAAATACAAAATTAATATAAAGGGTGGGAATAATTTAGTCAAGTGATTCTTGATCTTTCTCCACATCCAAGACACATGTCAATTTCCTCAATCATTTTAAAACGTCTATAACTTTTTCGTACGATATTTCTAAATAAAATTAACCATAATAATGAACATTTTTTATCTTTATATGAGTCAAATATTTTTTACTGATTTTCTTTGCATTGTATTAAAAGTTATGGTCATTGTGTTTTTCAACTGGGTTTTAGTCATTGCGTTTTTTATTAGGGTTCATATACATTGTGTAATTATCAAAACTTATAACATAATGTTAATTTGGGTTCTATCTATTGTGTTTTTATTAGAGCCTATAACACAATGAAGATCGTGTTATATTTTGGTTTTTTATACATTGTGTTATTGGTTCTAGTTATTGTGTTTATCAACTGATGGGTATTCTATACATTGTGTTATAGGTTATGGTCATTGTGTTTAATTTGCTATCCATGTGTTTTAGTTTGTTATCCATTGTGTTTTTGTTATGTTGTCCATTGTGTTATAATCTGTTGTTCATTGTGTTTTAGTCTGTTGTTCATTGTGTTTTTAGTATGTTGTCCATTGTGTTTTTGTATTCATTGTGTCTTAGTCTGTTGTCTATGGTGTTTTAGTTTGTTGTCAATTGTGTCTTTTATCTGTTGTCATCAATTGTGTTTTTAGTCTACTTTCTGTTGCGTTTTTAGTTTGATATACGGATGAGCATTTGGTACCAGGGACCGGTATCGAACCGTACCATGTATATTCGGTACCGGTACCGATACCCACTTTCCCTGATTTTCGGTACCGGTACCGATACGGTAACGGTATTTACGGGTGAAACGCCTGTAAATACCGGTATCGTATTGGTTCGTACCGGTGTATTCGGTACCGGTACCCACTTTTCCCGTTTTTCGGTACCAAACGGGTACCGTGCTCATCCCTAGTTTTATATTCATTGTGTTTTACATTATGTCTATTGTGTTTTAGTTTGTTGTTCAATGAGTCATTTATCCGTTGTCATCGATTGTGCTTTTAGTCTACTTTCCATTGTGTTTTAGTTTGATACACAGGTGCTGTTTGACAACTTCTGAATGGTTAAGTGCTGAACCAGCAAGAGGTCTGAATCATTAAGTGTTGAACCTTTAAGATGTCTGAATCATTAAGAATTAGTATAATGCTTAACCATTCAGAGGCAAATATCTGACTAATCCAGATTAGAGGTCTTAACCATTCAGACTCAGTATAATACTTAACTATTCAAATGCAAATGTCTGAATCATTCAGACATTTGCTCGCGAAACAAACAGTCTGAACTATTAAGTGCTGAACCAGTAAGAGGTCTGAACCATTAAGAGGCTCATTAAAAGGTAAACAAACAACCCCTCATTGTTTTTTACGCAATTGAGTTTTCGATTTTTTTTTTGAAAAATATATAACAATAGCGTAGTTGTATTAAAGATTATAAGACGCTCAATATTATAGTATATTTTTTTAAAAAACAAATGATTAATAGAAAAGTTATACACATTTAAAAAAAGAGAGAAAATAACATATGACTTACATGTGAGAATGATGTGGATAGTGATTTATCTTTTCCACTCGTTTTTTTATTAGACACTTATCACTCGAGTAAACTGTCATTTCGGTCCCTGTGGTTTGGGCACTTTTGACATTTTAGTCAAAATCTCAAACTTTTTAAATCTGGGTCCCTGTGGATTCGTTTTTGTTGCCATTTTAGTCCAAAACTCAAAAAACCCCTTATTTGACTGTTGAAAGCTGTCTATTTTGTCTTCTTGTTCAGGGACAAATTGGTCATTTTATGAGTTATTATAACAAATAAAAATAAAAAACTTCAACCCTCACCATCTTCACCCCTTATCTGCTCTCTCCCTCTCTAAACACACCTCACCTCTTCATCTTCAACCTTAAACCACCATAACCAAACTGCCACAACCCTCACCCTCTTCACCCCCACCACCCCTTTATCTTCAATCTTCAACCACCATAACCAAACCACCACAGACTTCACTATCGTCGCACCACCACCATTGTTACTCAGAAAGAGAGAGAGAAACGAGTTACACAGAGAATCCAAAAGAGAGAGAATGAGAGGGAGGTTCGCCGGTCTTGATCGGAGGTTCACTTGCAACCACTATCACCTTCTATTTTGCTTTACCGGTGGTTCATAGGCCGTGACTGGAACCTCGGGTCGGAATAGCAGCTACGAATCCGACCGTCGTCGTCTATTCACTGTTGAACTCTCTTCTCCGTCATCTAAACACCCTACGTCGTCGCCTAGTGCCTGAACCATAGCTCGCAGTCAACATCCTCTTTGAAACCCTAGCCGTCACGACCTTTAAATTCCTTAATGATGTCGTCGCCATGGACCATGGTAACCACCGTCTAACACGGTTACACGCTACTGAACTTGTGGTTGTCTGAATCGGAACCATCTCGATCTTCGTTTTTTGGATGCAGTAAATGGTGGTGGTGTTACAGAGATAAGGAAAGAGAGAAAGAGTGGTGTTATGGTGGTGGGGGCAGTGTGGTGGGGGTGGGGTGGTGATGAGGGTGATGGTGGTGGTGGGGATAATGTTGGGGTGGTGGTTCAAATGAGATTTGTGGATTGTGTGTGTGGGGAAGATGATGTTCTGGTAAATGATTTGGGGAAGATGATGTTTTTAGGTTTATTATTTTTAATTAGTTGTTAGTTGTAATAATTCTAAAATGACCAAAATGCCCTTGAGAATAAAGACAAAATAGAAGGTTTTAAGTTTAGGAATCTGGCCAAATTTGAAATTTGGACCAAAATGGCAACAAAAACGAAACCACATGGATCCAGATTTAAAAAGTTTGAGATTTGGACTAAAATGGCAAAAGTGCCCAAGCCACAGGGACCAAAACGGCAGTTTACTCCTTATCACTCTTTATGGCTTTTTACCATTCTTGTTTCCTTATCGTTAATATTGTTTTTATGTACTTAGGTAAACATAAGAAGGCCCGTGGCTTTATCCCATATTTATTGGGTTTTCTCATGAATTGGTGTATAGGCATTATGTCTAGTGGAGATGGATATGATCGGGTGGTTTCGCTGGTAGCACAATGATATCTCAGTGGTATGTCAGTGATCCGAATTTGTCTTTAAAAAAAATAAGTATAAGAAGAATTTGATTTTTTTTATTATTTTAAAATTCTTTTTTTGACGGCAGTAGAAGAGTTTGATGAGCATCGCACCGTCTTATCCGGTGGCGGAGTCACCGGGAAACACGTCATGAAAACCACTCTTCACCGGAAATTCAGGAGACTATTTTTTATGCACGTGGGCTGGTGCATGACCCACATTTTTTTTAATAAAATTGCATCTCTTCTCATCTTATTTTAACTATTTCTTTGTTTAAGTTTTCAATAAAAACATATTATTAAGCATATTTATATATTAAAAAAATGACCCCTATGATAAAAAAAAATGTTTTCTGTTTACCCTAGACGGGTGCCTCACAACCCATATGTATAAATTATTTAACCCTTGTAATAACTATGTTTATAAACATATGGGCGAGCTAGTGTATCAGGAGGGGTAGCACGGGCTACCTCTCAACCCCGTCTCCGTACTGTTTTTATAGTGTAAAAAAATATTATTTTTTTGGATTTATACAAAAAATACCTCAGATCCAAAAAAATTAGCATGCCAACGTGATTAGAGAAGTTAAATAATATTAGTTATATGAATAAATGAATAATATGATGATTACAAAATCGAGTCATCTTAAAAATCATTTACAGAAATGTTTTTTTATTTTCTTCTACAGTCTACACCCAAGACCGTTATACCAACCACTCACATTATTCAAATTCATAAAACTAACTTATTTGTCATACTTTACTAAACTTTTTAAGCAGTCACTATCATGCGCATATGATAAATAACTTTTTCTTTTAGTTTTAGTATTATGTATATTAACGTTATTATGCTACATCTCCCGAAAGGATTTTTTAAATATCTCACAACACTATTTAAGCAACAATCGTTGCAACGCTTTGACTAGCCACTTGCAAACTTAAAAACACAAAATTGAAAATACTTAAAACTTTCATGAGTGATTATTTACATGTATATTCGATTCTGAATCACGAGATCAACATGAAAAGGAAGAGAAGAGCTAGCAAGCTGGACTACAAATTTTTAATTTTTAACATACAAACATTTGTAATTGTAATAGATGGTCATTTCATTGAAAGCGAAAAGCTAGTGGTGACCTTGAGGGAAGTTGTGCATTACTTTAGCCTAGCGAAAAAAAAATGTATATCGACGACCTCTATCAATATACATACTGTGAATTTGTATACATACTCTCGAACCACAATACATTATTATGTTTGTGTGATGATATCTTCCTATCGCTTGACTAGTTATATAGTGATAAAAATGTATAAATTTTAAGTTGACGTTTACACACTCTAGGTTATTCATTTTGTGATAAGGTACAAAGATGTCATCTTAACCTTCAACTTTATTATTTAGATCATATAATTATTGAAATTGATATACAAGTATTCGAATATGTATCTCGTTTTGAATATACTAATTTTTTTGATAGAAAAATATGGTTGTTGATGAACATTACCACGTAATTTTTCTAAAAAAAATTATATCATTAGTTACTTTCTATAAATTAAAAAAATATATATATATCGAATGATCAACATAGCAAATGCATATTTTCTTTGTGATTCGAGTTTAGTTGAAACTGCATATGTACACTTTACTAGTTACGGTCATTTTATTTTTTTAATATATATTTCTCTTTTGAATTCTTTTCAAATATATAAAGTTTAATAATACAAATGTCATTTATTTATACGCTACATAAAGTATTAACTATTCATCATTGGTCAAGAAATGATGAATGGATCACAGCTCTTAATTGGCTTTCTAAGTGGTGGATGCATACGTGTGTCTTGTTTTTCAATAAATTTAATATGTATATAATAATAAAAAATAGTGATTTAATTAAGCTAATTAGAATTAGAAATAGTATAATATAATAACACGTGTCGTAATCTAGTAAAGCAAGAACAATAATCATCAAGAATCTTTTAGAGTGGGCTGTTACTAATGCGACATTATTGCTTCCTAATCACAATATAATTAAACACTTTCATCAATTTAATTTTACAAATAGTAGTTACTAAGTCATTGTCATAACATAGTTTATATTGGACTATTATAAAAATTCACATACACCAAACTCTGCACCTTAATTAATAAGGTATACTTTCTCTAATTTGTCTTTTATGTCTAACTATGATGCCATTTGTTGATGCACAATTGCTAAGATGAGAACGTTACAATTTCGTAATTACAGATTGAAGGGGCAAAAAAAAAAAGCCAGAAAGAACACAATTGATAATTCTTTTTATGTAGTTTTATCGTTTTCTAAACTAAGTAACTTTCTAATACTTTACTTTTAGATAGATTTTATCACAAAATCGAACATTTTTAAACGTTTGTGTTTATGCATATAAATGTGTGTGTCTATATATATATAATGGCATGCTACATTGCTACTATATGTAATTGTGCATAATTATATACATAATTGTTCTTATTATATATATTTACACACATGTGTTTTTTTTATTAATAATCATGACTTTGTACGCTATACCATAATTATCCTTTGTACATGACCCCCCCCCCCCCTGAAAATATTAGTTAGTTATTCTTATTTTTATGTTGTTTATCTTTATGTAAGAATCTATATTCATGACCAACGTTGCAAAAGGATCAAACTATAAGGCTACACGGTATGGTGATGGTCTTCACTTGGAGGATGGTCCGTCACGTAAGCGCCACGTAGGATGGGCATGAGGATGGAGCAAAGAGGATGGAGGTATGAAAATGGGCGGATGGACCTAAAATGTGTATGTATAGGTGTGTGCGAGAGGGAGAGGAGTAAACATTTTGTCTTCTTGTGAGCGTCCCCAACGTCCAGAACTCGACGCCAAGGACGAAGCCGGAGGGGGGCGGGATGGTGTTGGACCGGCGCCGGACCGAGGACGGAGGGGGATGACCCCCCATACCGTCTAGCCTAAGGAGGATTGCTAATTTATGACAACCTAAAACGCTAGATACAAAAATAATTAGCTCTATTTAACAAACTTTTAGTGTTTGACTGTTTGGATTGATATGTCATATCGTGTCTGTGTCCAAGTTATACTAAAGTTAAATGACCCGACTTGTTAACCCGTTTTATATTAGAATAGAAGAATATGATTTATAACCTCTATATGTTAACTTGTTTACGACGTGTTTCACCCTTCTATAACTTTATTGCAACATGTTTGCAACTCTATTACAACCTACTAATTTTAACTTGCCGGCCCATCTGACCCACTTAGATACACAAGTTACAAGGATTATTTTTGTGTTACATTGTTTAGGTGTGTTCATGCTATGGTTGATATCTTTGATACAAACAAACATAGTGTTGTGCTTGGATTATCAATCTCATCCCATCAATCCAATATGATTGACACATCCGATAACAATAAAAGAAAAAAAAGTATAAATTACCTAACACTCACGCATGGCTAATCTGGATATTTTTGAAAGAGGAACATAAAAGGAAAACATTAAAAATTACCTAACACTCACGCATGGCTAATCTGGATATTTTTAAAACATGAACATAATAGTGAATAACTGAATAACGTAGAGTAAACTGCCATTTTGGTCCCTGTGGTTTGGCCAGTTTTGCCACTTTAGTCCAAATCTCAAACTTATTACATCTGGGGCCCTGTGGTTTGCATTTTGTTGCCATTTTAGTCCAAAATCCAAAAACCCTCCATTTTGACTGTTGAAAACTGGTTATTTTGTCCTTTAGTGTAGGGGCATTTTGGTCCATATTAATTTATTATAACATTTCAATAAGTAATAACATCATCTTCAAAACATCATCAAACATCATCATCAAAAACCCAGAAAATCAAGAACATCTTCAAGAAAATAAAGAACCCAGAAAATCATCATCTTCAAGAACATCATCAAAACCCAGACATCGTTCATCTTCAAACATCATCATCAAAACCCAGAAAAATTACAAAAATCAACAAACGATTTCTGAACAATTTGCTTGTTGAATCCATTGCTAATCGAGTCATCATCAAAACCCAACAAATTTATTGTTTTCTCACACATATGAACACTATTAAACAAAACCCAGAAAAATTACAAAAATCAACAAACGATTACAAATCCGATTTCTGAACATCCATTGTATTTGTGAACATCATCAAAACCCAGAGATGCAGATTCAAGTAACAAAAACCAATCCAAAAACACAAGATAAATTACCTAATGTAACTTGAATCCGATTCGATTTCTGAACAATAACACTCTTTATCTTCAAATACATATTGATGACATTGAGTATTGCTTATCAATGGTTCTGATTCTTGTAATTTAATCTAGGTACATTGCAGTTGGAAATGAACCCTTCCTCTCAAGCTACAGTGGTCAATTCCAGTCATACGTATTGCCAGCCATAACAAATCTACAACAATCTCTCGCAAAAGAAAATCTAGCCGGTACAATAAAGCTAGTTGTCCCTTGCAACGCTGATGCATACGAAGCTTCTCTTCCTTCTCAAGGAGCATTCCGACCTGAACTCACCCAAATCATGACAGATCTCGTTACATTCCTAAATTCCAACGGTTCCCCATTTATCGTCAACATCTACCCGTTTCTAAGCCCCTAACTCCGCCGCCCCTGTCGCCCCTAACTCCGCCGCCGCCCCTTTGCTCAGATTCAAGAACAACTACCACCAACATCATCTCGCAGCTCTCTCTCTCTATGGAATTTCTCTGGTAAAGTAGCAGTTGATTCCCAGCCGCCGTATCTTCTTCTCAATCGATGGTGGTGGTGGCCATGTTTAGGAGGGTTTAGAGAGAATGGATCTTGATAAAAAGTTGTGATGTTTGTGTGTGAGAAAGAGATCTGACTGGGTTTTTATTAGATGATTGAACACAGATCCATAATCCATTTTTAGGATTATGATGCTCGATTTAGGTCTGCATTTTGTTGATGATGATGATTTAGAGAGAGAAGAGAGAGAGTCAGCTGTTTGGGGATGATGATGATTTATTTGGGGATGATGTTAATTAAGAAAATGTAAAATGAAACGCAAAATGACCAAAATACCCCTGCACTAAAGGACAAAATAGACAGCTTTCAACAGTCAAAAAGGGGGGTTTTTGGATTTTGGACCAAAATGGCAACAAAATGCAAACCACAGGGCCCTAGATGTAATAAGTTTGAGATTTGGACTAAAGTGGCAAAACTGGCCAAACCACAGGGACCAAAATGGCAGTTTACTCAATAATGTATTTAAATGGTCTAAAAGCATTCACAATGGATCCTCTATATTTATGTGAGTGTAACCCCTATATTTTTTTTATAGTGGTAGTAAATGATTGTGAGTGAAAAAGAGAGAGAAATGAGAAAAAAATCAATGTTCATCGGTAAATTTGAAGGATATACTGTTCACCTCTATAATTTTTTAATGTTTTTTAAAGTGGTTGTGAGTGGAGGAGAAAAAAAAGACAAAGATAAAAGTATAAAAATATTACTTAATTGAAAAGAAGACAGAAAAAATAATATTTTTTAGTGTAATTATAGAAATTAAGTAAGAGATTTGATTTTTATGGATGCTCTAATAAGATACACCAGGTATAGAAGGAAACAACTTCTTGATAAATATTATGTGTATATACATAAATGGTACTCTCTCCGTCCCATTAAATTTGTCTTATTTTGAATTTTCAAAGTCTTTATTTATAAACTTTGACTTTAATTATATATTTTTTGTGTTATATAAAACTTGATGAAAATTAACCCGATAAAAACACTTGTAAAACACACTCAAATCATATAACTTTCATCAAGTATTATCTAACACAAACAAAATTATTTAAGGTCAAAGTTTATAAATAAAGACTTTGAAAATTCAAAATATGACACTTTTAATGGGACGGAGAGAGTATTAAAAGTTTTCTTCTTTTATTTTGATACTTTTTTTTTTCTAACACACATTTGTATTTTAGTGGTTTTATCTTTGGATTTTATATAATTTTGTTATTGATGCATTTATAAGGTTTTTTATATGTACTTTGTGCATAATATAATATAATGTCTTTTGGATTTGTTGTATAAATAATTACATTACATAAAAGGTTTTGCAGGCAAAGAGATAAAATGAGAGTGGGAACAAAAAAACCATATACATAACATTTTTGTCATTTTTATTTCAATAAATTCAATCAACTGGAAAATCATAATTGAATTAGAAATATTAATGTTTGAATCATCACACATAAATACATATAAGAGTATATAAAAACATAAATCTAAAAATTGTATTTTTGTCGGTGACATTTGGATTTTGTTTGGGTCTATGAATCTTTGAATAACGACATGTGAGTGTGAGCGTATCCCTTGTCTTATCAACGGACACTAATGAATAAATAAATAATATACATAGAGTAAACTGCCAAATTGCTCCCAGAGTTACGTTCACTTCTAGCACTTTATTTTAAAACTAAAATCTTTTAAATTTGGGTCTCTATAGTTTCAATTTTGTTACTATTTTCATCAAAAAGTAAAATCTGGTCAGGTTTTTTTTAATATTTTTTTGTGAAAATTTGTTGTTTTTCGTTATTAAAAAAATTTGGCTACTAAAAGTAGCAATTTAAATAAAAAAAAAGTTGTGAGTGTTTTTAGATTTTTTTACGTTTTTTGGGGGTTTAGTTTTTAGCATTTAGCTTGTGGGGGAAGGAGGTTAGGTTTTTGGTAGTGTAATTTTTTTTTTTGCTACTAAGAATAGCGATTTAAATAAAAAAAAATATTAAAACACACACAAACCTGTGGGGGTGTTAGTTTTTTTTTAGGGGGGGGGGGGGGGGGGTTAGGTCTTTTTAGGTTTTTGGTGGTATAGTGGGTTTATTTTATTGTGTTTACATTGGTTCTCGCGATTTTCGCAATAAATGTGGTTCTCGAATGAACCCTACCACATATATATTTAGGATTAGATTCAAGAGTGAACACTAGTGTAGCTTGCGAACTGAGTGAACTAATCCTGGCCATGAAGAATCGATATCCTCTTCCACGCATTGATGACTTGTTCGACCAGTTGCAAGGGTCGAGTTATTACTCTAAGATTGACTTGAGATCAGGATACCATCAGCTGAGAGTCCGAGAGGTGGACGTCTCCAAAACAGCATTCAGAACTCGTTACAGCCATTACAGAGTTTCTGGTTATGCCTTTCGGATTGACGAATGCACCTACAGTCTTCATGGATCTCATGAACCGAGTGTGCAAGCCTTACCTGGATAAGTTTGTCATAGTGTTCATCGACGACATCCTGATCTATTCTAAGAGTCCAGGAGGAACACGAGCAACACCTGAGGCTTATTTTGGAACTTCTACGAACAGAGCAGCTGTATGCCAAATTCTCGAAATGTGACTTCTGGCTTCGCGAGGTCCACTTTCTAGGCCATGTGGTAAACAAGGATGGAATTCTTGTAGTTCCATCCAAGGTTGACTCGATCAAGAACTGGCCTGCACCCCGCACACCAACAGAAAATCCGCCTATTCTTGGGTTTGGCAGGATACTATAGGAAGATTCATCAAGGATTTCTCCAAGATTGCGCAACCTCTCACTCACTGACTCAGAAGGGTGTCACCTATTGTTGGGGTGATGCACAGGAGTCCGCATTTCAACACTTGAAAGACAGACTTTTGTAGCGTGCCTATCCTTTCATTGCCTGAAGGCACAGATGATTTTGTGGTTTACTGCGACGCTTCCATCCAAGGACTTGGTTGCGTGTTGATGCAACGTGACAAGGTCATTTCCTACGCATCGCGCCAACTTAAAGTTCACGAAAGGAACTACACTACGGCACGACTTGAATTGGGAGCAGTTGTTTTTCGCGGCTTAAGATATGGAGACATTACCTGTTACGGTACCAAGTGCACCATTTACACCGACCACAGGAGTCTCGAGCATATCTTCAAGCAAAAGGGAATTAAACATGCGACAACGTCGATGGGTCGAGCTCTTGAATGATTACGAATGCGCAATCAAATACCATCCGGGCAAGGCCAATGTTGTGGCCGACGCCCTCAGTCGAAAGGATAATATACCTAAGCGTGTACGTGCATTACAGCTTACTATTCACTCTAACCTTCCCGCTCAAATTCGTGATGCCCAGGTCGAAGCATTGAAAGCAGAAAACATCATAGTTGAGTCCCTGCGAGGGTCGCGGCAGCGGTTAGAACAGAAGGAAGACGGCGCCTACTATGTTAACGGACGCATCTGGGTTCCACTTTATGGAGGCTTACGTGAGCTTGTGATGGATGAAGCACATAAGTCTCGTTATTCGGTACATCCTGGTTCGGATAAGATGTACCACGACCTAAAGGCTACATACTGGTGGCCTAGCATGAAAGCCCACATAGCAACCTACATCAGTAAATGCTTGACTTGTGCTAGGGTCAAGGTCGAGTACCAGAAACCATTAGGCCTACTTCAACAACCAGAGATACCTAAATGGAAATGGGAGCAAATTTCCATGGATTTCGTTACTGGCCTGCACAGATTTCAACGCGGAAACGATACCATTTGGGTGATCGTGGATCGACTGACCAAGTCTGCACATTTTCTGGCTATCAAGGAAACGGATAAGTTTTCTACTCTAGCAGACATCTACCTAAAGGAAGTAGTATCAAGGCACGGAGTGCCAACCTCCATCATCTCTGATCGAGATTCACGTTTTACATCTGAGTTGTGGCAAGCTATGCACAAGTCATTTGGCTCACGTTTAGATATGAGCACCGCTTATCACCCACAGACAGATGGACAATCTGAACGCACCATCCAAACCCTTGAAGACATGCTTAGGGCATGTGTGATTGATTTTCGCAATGGTTGGGAAAAGCACCTCCCTTTGGTGGAGATTTCGTACAATAACAGCTACCACACCAGTATTTAGGCGGCTCCGTTTGAGGCATTGTATGGACGGAAGTGTCGATCACCTCTTTGTTGGGCAGAAGTTGGTGACAGTCAAATCATAGGCCCAAAACTTTTAGTAGATACAACCGAAAGGATTGCTCAGATATGACAACGAATGGCGGCAGCTCGTGACCGTCAGAAAAGCTACGCTGACAAGCGCAGGAAACCACTCGAGTTCCAGGTTGGGGATCGGGTGCTACTTAAAGTCTCACCGTGGAAAGGTGTAGTTCGTTTTGGCAAACGAGGCAAACTCAATCCGCGCTATGTCGGACCGTTCGAAATCATTGAGAAAATTGGCAAGGTGGCCTACAAGCTGAATCTACCGGAAGAACTCAGCGGAGTTCACAATGTTTTCCATGTGTCGAATCTGAAGAAGTGTCTGTCAGATGAGACCCTCATAGTTCCTCTCAAGGAGCTCACTATCGACGACCAGCTGCGATTCATCGAGGAACCAGTAGAGATTACTGATCGAGATGTTAAGATTCTCAAGCGTACCAGGATACCTCTTGTTTGAGTCCGTTGGGATTCCCGTCGTGGCCCAGAGTATACCTGGGAACGAGAAGACCAAATGAAACTCAAGTATCCCCAGCTGTTTAAGAAAAGTGCAACCACTACTGAGGCTGAACCTACTGCAGAATTTCGGGACGAAATTCCAAATCAACGGGGGGATGATGTGACACCCCAGGAAAACCAGGAAACCAACGCAACATAACTAGCTTCCTCAGTAGCCACGAGCTAAATTTCGGGACGAAATTTTCTTAACAGGGGGAGAATGTGACAACCCGCATAATTCCATGTATCCGTACAATTTATTAATGATAATTAAAGTGCTTGATGACTGTGCTAAATCACTTAACTGCTTTCTGATTACTGTGTTATACTTACATGTGCTTGTTAACATACTAGTAGTGTACAAAAAAGTTATTAAATAGTCCGGTATGCTTTCCTGAGTGTTGAGAATTAAAAATGTTACAAAAATATATATATATATAGGACACTTTACGAATTAATTAAGCACTTTAACGGAACAGTATCAAACCGAACAACCGGACATTACCCGGAACACTAAAATATTGCAAGAAACATTGTTTTTATTTTTCTGAGCTAGTTATGGTCCCCAAGCACTATAACACATTACATAATACCCGGTACACACTAAACACTAGACATAACATTAAACTCCCACTAATTAATTTATTTACCCACAAAGTTACAATTAACCCCCCCCCCCCCATATACATAACCGTCCCCTAAGGGGACCCACCACCACAAGATTTGAATAAATCTTCATAAATCTTCCTAGTTCCCCATACAATCTATCCTTGGGATTTTGAGGATCTTGTTTGGTACTTAGTGGACATAGCTACCATTGGTTAAAAGGTTTAGAAATTTATAAGTCACCTAACATTCTCATCATCTTCATCAACATAAGAATCTCTCTCTCTCCCTCCTACAAGGCTATGGCCAAACATCCCATACACAACACCACCATTTTCTTCCACCATCCAAGCAATCCAAGGTCTTCACAAGGTGCACAAAGGTGTTTTAGGGGGTGTGAAGCACTCGGAACGTGAAGGACCTCTCTCGTTTTCTTTTATCCACCACTTTTACCCTCTTGAACTCCCCTAGCCTTGTGCTAGTGGTAAGAACTTAGATCTTTGCTTTTTTACATCTTGTTTAAGTGGTTAATAATGTTTAATGATCAAAATGATAAGAACTCTAATGAATCTTGTAAGGTCTTGAACATAGAGCTAACTTAATGATGAAACATTGTTGAAATATGATGTAGTAATGTTAGTATGAAGTCGTTTTGGTTATGTTACTGATTACTTGATGATTTACTTGTTAATATTGATGATTAAGGTCGTTGTTGATCACTAGACATGTTAACGGAGCAAATAGAACATGCATTAGAACACCACAAGCTGAAAACAGCTTCTGTCCAACTATTACAGCCAACTTCAGTTGGCTGTAACCACATCGTAACTTAACAAAAACTTGATTTTCTTGAATCTATAACGTGTTATTATGAAATACGGTTCTAATGGCACTGGAATCATAATTTTTGGACTTCGTTTACTATTTTTAAAGTGTCGTTTTGTAACAGCAGCTAAAGCTGCATTTTTGCTGCTGAAAATATGCGTTCTGTTTTCTGCCATAACTTGAATTCTGTGCAGAGTTAGATCATGAAATTTGTACTGTAGATGACCACCGATTTCTTTGTAATTCTCTCACTGGAATTTCGTAAATCGGACTCTCGATGAATTTTAAACAAATTATTCCGTGGACTGCAGTCAGAAAAAGATAAATCTGATTACAGTCTGGAAAATGAATTTTTATTAAATATTCGTAATGAATTGGATCCCGAGATTTTTACACAATAATATTTGGATCGTTTAAGATATTGTGTAAAAATTTGGGAATTTTTGGAATAAGTTAACTGTTTTATTAAAATGCCCGAAAACAGCCCAGTTTTGGATATTTAAGTTGAAATGACATAAGTAATAATTTGCGTGTCTAAATGTCGAGTATGTTATCTGAGGATGATCTAACATGTTATATGTCAATGAAAGTAATATGTGAAATATCGTATGCTTGTTATTGAGTAGCTATAGGTGGAATGTTTATATGAGCGTGAACTATTAAAGTGTGTACATGTTATGTGATAGAAGTAATGAGTAAATAAACCGTACGTAGGATACATGTTATGCATGAGAAACTGATTGTTATCCGTACCGTGTTAGGACGTGATTGACCGACCTTGACTGTTAGCTATATTTGAGAATCTAACCGAGCAAACCGAGGTGAGTTCACACTTTTCTACAAAGCATGGTAATTCCCGGTGGGAATGGGAATGGGAATGGGTTCAGGAATAGGGATTCCTCGTCCTTTGGGACGTGTTCAGGAATGTAAATTCCTCGTCCCGTTGGGACGGATTAGACTTACCGGACTAGTACTCTATCAGCGAAGTCCCTCCCTTTTTGTATCGACTTAATCGCTGAGGCTTTGGCGAGCGGGTCATTAGTTAATAGCGCTATTAGGTTTAACAAACCTCACACCGTGCCAGTCGGACTGGCGTGTACTAATGGACTACGGCACGTCGGTGATGATAGACACCGACGCTAGGGCACAATTAATCTTCGTTAGTAGTCGATATGATAAATGAGTCTGGTAGTCTAAATAATGGGGTAGCCCCCACGGCCGGAGTGCCGGGCTGGATAGCCAGGGAAGGTGGACATGGGATGGTTAACTAATCAACGTTTTCGAACTATGGGGTAACCCCCACGACTGGATAGCTGAATGAGATTAAACTACGTTTTTGGAAACAACTCTAAAATGGACAACCAACCGTGAACTCACTCAACTTTGTTGTTGACTCGTTGCTACATGCTTTGCAGGTCGCTAGATGCTATGAAGTTTGCATATGGAGGTGGTCATTGTGGGATGCGAACTGATATGTCACGTACTTAATGAATAAACTTTATGAACTTATGAAACTTATGTTTGGGTCTTTAAACTTATGAACTACGAACTTATGTTTTGAACTTACGTTTTATGCTTCCGCTGTTAACCTAATGTCGGTTTACTTTCTTTTGGTCACCAATCGTATTGTGGTTGGTTTTATTTACTTAATTGTGTTGTTCAATATGATTGGTGGCTCGATCCTGGTCATGTCACGCCTCCAAGCGGTGATACTCCGCATGGTGGATTTTGGGGGTGTGACAGATTGGTATCAGAGCCATTGGTTATAGTGAACTTGGTTTTAAAAAGAGAAAAGCTTTTTGATAAAACCAGACTATAACCTGTTTAGTGCTCAACGATCCACAACGACGCTTCGCTCCACGTGCAAGACTCGACACAGTAGGTGGTATGATTTATGATATATTGTCGGTTAGATAGTTCACACTGTGCATTAGTTAACGTGATAATTGCTATTTGAACCTTGTGTGCTTACACTCTACTATCGTCCCACACTTACGCACTTTCGCGACACTTTTCTCACTTACGTTACTTCGTTGTGAAGATCATGAACGGACGCGGAGGATGTATCAACCTAACTCAGGCCCAGTTGACGGCTTTGATCAACGAACGAGTTGCTGAGGCACTCGCAGCAAATCCTGCAGGAGGTCAACATGCTCAGCCTCCTGTGTGCACATTCAAAACCTTCATGGATTGCCGACCCAGTACCTTCAGCGGCACAGAAGGAGCGGTAGGCCTTCTTCACTGGTTTGAGAAGCTTGAGTCTGTCTTCGAGATGTGTGAATGCCCTGAAGACCGTAGGGTGAAATATGCTACCGGAACACTTGAAGGTGTTGCGTTAATGACGTGTGCGCGACTATACATATTTTTACTATGAATTTACACACGAATTGGTTTTAAATTTATAAAAGTGATTATTACTTTTACATCAAAACACACACGAAAGAGGCAAGTGTACCCCGTCATATATGTAATAAAGTATCGGTAAGAACCAAGTATCAATCCAAGGAAATGGGCGGAGAAATAATACTAGACCTTTGTCACTAAACTACCGGTAAAAACATAGGTTTTGTTGATTTTAAACTAAACTAAAGTAAGCATAACCAAATACATAATAAAAACATAATATATAGTAGATAAAAAGCCTTGCTAAATACACAACCACAGCATGTCAACTAAGTCAGTTATGGCACTAGAAGCATTCGGTCAATATTCCAATTTAAGACAATTAGTATCCCTTTCGGGAATCCTAACATGACAGTCATTCGGAAAGTTAAAACGATAAACACACTTTAACCACCTAAAATTGTTCTTTAACGTGCAATTGATAAATGTCTATGAAAATCTCTTAAAAATAAGTTAGTCAGCCGTTAGGATTGTTCTAACCTCACTTAAACAAGGAAAGCGACACCGATAAACACAATGCAACCACCGAGATAAGCATAAACTAGATTAAATCACAACCGAGTTCATTTTACAAATCTTGCACAATAATTCACTAAGATAGCAATTTTGGCCTAAACTACTAACTAAGCTAACAAATCATGGCAAGAATTTATAACGACACCATCTAACCCGTTTAGGCCCTTACGTGACGGCAAGCTCTCTTGATTAACAATAATTACATTTTATTAAATCACTAACCATTTCTAGTATCATGATGCATACATTTAAACCAAGTTAAACTAGTTAACCAAATTCAAAGTTTACTAATACAAGATTAATTAAGCTTCATTTTTCAACTATCTTAACTAACCAAGCATCAATCATCCAACATAATTACTTATAATCAAGAATTCAATATCAATAACAAGGTTGCAAACTAATCATCAAAGATAATCATAGAAAATACTTCAAATGTCATTACAAACAAAGTTTAACATACTAATGGCTATAATCTAGCAAGGGATTGTTATGTTTTTGCCCAAAGGCTACAATAATACATAAACATTAATCTAAGTACTTGAAAGATTAACAAAAACATGGAAAGATTAGAAAATCAAACCATAAACAAGTACTAGACTAAGGATCCGGGTAGTAATCGAGCTAAACGAGACAATGTGGCTTGAATCCGGGTGAAAGCTAATGCCTCCGGAGCCTGAAAATCGCCTGAGAAGCTCTCCAAAAATCCAGAATATCGAGCAGAATGTTTCTGCAAGTTTTTATACTTTTTGCTGTCGCACGGTCGTTCTCCATATGGCACGACCGTGCACTTTATTCAATTATTAGAGATGGGTCACCATACTGCATACGTCATCAGATCGTTGACCAGATTCGAAATGGCACGACCGTTCTTCGTGTGGAACGGTCGTTTAGTTCTGGGTTACATGTTGCACGCCAAGTCGCACCTACCGTTCATCACCGAGACTCTGCTGATTCACCGGAGACGCACGGTCGTTCCTCAGATGGAACGACCGTTCTTCACCTAGTCGCTTGTTTTCCTGGAACGACCAGTCGCACCTCTCGTTCATTGCCGAGATGATCAAGTTTGTCGGAGATGCACGACCGTGCCACAGGTGGAACGGTCGTTCCACAGGCCCAGTTCAGAATCCTTAACAGAATGTCTGCAGCTTCGTCATTTTGTCCGGAAAGTCCTCGTTTTTGCTATCATCTTGTCTGGAATGCAGTTTTAGGCCTGTAAACACAAATGTAGATAAATAAGTATCCGAATGACGGTTTTACGGCCAAAAACGCATAAAATAGGGGTAAAACGGGGGACTAAAATATGTGTAAATTAACGAATATCAGTTAACCTGGTGGAAAGCGCAGGTTCAACTGCTTGGGTTGGCGGTTTCTAATGCCACCTCATGGAATGATTTCAAAGAACTGATCAAAGAAGAATACTGCAGTCGTGATGACATCCACAAGCTAGAGGTGGAATTTTTCAATCTGAAGATGACGGGGTCTGAGATTGAGGCATATACGAAAAGGTCAAACGAGCTGGCCATCTTGTGCCCTACTATAGTGGACCCTCCCATCAAACGTATTGAGCTTTACCTCAAGGGTCTTGTACCAGAGATTCAGAGTCACGTAACTTCAGCTAACCTGGGTACCATTCAACAAATCATCAAGTTGGCTCACCGTCTCACCGACCAGGCAGTGGAACAAAACAGACTGCCTAAGCGTATTAGTGCTACTACTACTGACGCTCCCAATGATAACAAGCGAAAATGGGATGGGAATTCCGGTAAAGGTTCTACTTCAGCTCAGTCCCAGCAGCGAAAGACAGATGAATACAGGAGCCCCGGTCAGCAGTCTTCTGGGAATCAAGGTCAGGGTGGATACAAGGGAAATCACCCCAAATGTAATCGCTGTAACTTGCACCACAGTGGGCCACGTAACAAAGGCAACTGCCATCGATGCAACAAGCCTGGTCACATTGCAAGGGATTGCAGGAGTCAGCGTCCAACAAATCAGAACCGGCAGCAAGAGCAAGCCCCGCCAAATCAACGCCAGCAGCAACAACAACAAGGTAACAACAAAGGGTGCTTTCAATGTGGTGCTGAGGGCCATTTCAAGAAAGATTGCCCCCAGCTGAATCAGAACCAGAACAATAACAATCAGGGGAATGGAAACGGCAACCGGGGAAACAACAATGGTAATGGGGCAAGGGGTCGTGTGTTCATGATTGGTCAGGGTGATGCAAGGAACGATCCCAACGTTGTAACGGGTAAGTTTCTTCTGGGCGACTTCTTTGTTACTGTTTTATTCGATTCGGGTTCCGATACTAGTTATGTGTCCTTAAAAGTTAGTCAAATGCTTAAGCGCAAACCAACCCTTTTGAACACCAAACACACGGTAGAACTAGCAAACGGTAAAAGTCTTGAAGCCACACACGTAGTTAAAGGCTGTATCCTCGTCTTAGCTGGTCAGACTTTCTCTATCGATCTCATCCCTATCACACTTGGTACTTTCGACGTCGTTATTGGGATGGATTGGCTATCTCATCATCAAGAGGAGATTGTTTGCAAGGAGAAAATCGTCCGTATTCCTCGTTCTGGTAAAGAACCCCTTGTGATTCATGGCGACAAGAGTGGTGCTGTCGTAGGCATTATCTCTTTGCTCAAGGCCCATAAGTGTTTGCGAAAGGGCCACACTGCCATTCTGGCACTCGTTACTGACACATCAACGGAAGAGAAGAGAATTGAAGGCATTCCTATTGTGCGCGATTTTCCTGAGGAATTACCTCGTCTTAGCTGGTCAGACTTTCTCTATCGATCTCATCCCTATCACACTTGGTACTTTCGACGTCGTTATTGGGATGGATTGGCTATCTCATCATCAAGAGGAGATTGTTTGCAAGGAGAAAATCGTCCGTATTCCTCGTTCTGGTAAAGAACCCCTTGTGATTCATGGCGACAAGAGTGGTGCTGTCGTAGGCATTATCTCTTTGCTCAAGGCCCAGAAGTGTTTGCGAAAGGGCCACACTGCCATTCTGGCACTCGTTACTGACACATCAACGGAAGAGAAGAGAATTGAAGGCATTCCTATTGTGCGCGATTTTCCTGAGGAATTACCTAGTCACCCGCCTCATCGTCAAGTTGAGTTTCAAATCGAGCTAGCTCTTGGAACAGCACCAGTAGCTCGAGCACCATATCGTCTAGCTCCATCAGAACTCGAAGAACTGTCTACGCAACTACAAGAACTCCTGGAAAAGGGTTTCATACGTCCTAGCTCTTCGCCTTGGGGAGCTCCAGTGTTATTCGTGAAGAAGAAAGACGGTACCTTCAGAATGTGTATAGAGTACCGCGAACTCAACAAGGTGATCGTGAAGAATCGATATCCTCTTCCACGCATTGATGACTTGTTCGACCAGTTGCAAGGGTCGAGTTATTACTCTAAGATTGACTTGAGATCAGGATACCATCAGCTGAGAGTCCGAGAGGAGGACGTCTCCAAAACAGCATTCAGAACTCGTTACGGCCATTACGAGTTTCTGGTTATGCCTTTTGGATTGACGAATGCACCTACAGTCTTCATGGATCTCATGAACCGAGTGTGCAAGCCTTACCTGGATAAGTTTGTCATAGTGTTCATCGACGACATCCTGATCTATTCTAAGAGTCAGGAGGAACACGAGCAACACCTGAGGCTTATTTTGGAACTTCTACGAACAGAGCAGCTGTATGCCAAATTCTCGAAATGTGACTTCTGGCTTCGCGAGGTCCACTTTCTAGGCCATGTGGTAAACAATGATGGAATTCATGTAGATCCATCCAAGGTTGACTCGATCAAGAACTGGCCTGCACCGCGCACACCAACAGAAATCCGCCAATCCTTGGGTTTGGCAGGATACTATAGAAGATTCATCAAGGATTTCTCCAAGATTGCGCAACCTCTCACTTCACTTACTCAGAAGGGTGTCACCTATCGTAGGGGTGATGCACAGGAGTCCGCATTTCAACACTTGAAAGACAGACTTTGTAGCGCGCCTATCCTCTCATTGCCTGAAGGCACAGATGATTTTGTGGTTTACTGCGACGCTTCCATCCAAGGACTTGGTTGCGTGTTGATGCAACGTGACAAGGTCATTGCCTACGCATCGCGCCAACTTAAAGTTCACGAAAGGAACTACACTACGCACGACTTGGAATTGGGAGCAGTTGTTTTCGCGCTTAAGATATGGAGACATTACCTGTACGGTACCAAGTGCACCATTTACACCGACCACAGGAGTCTCTAGCATATCTTCAAGCAAAAGGAATTAAACATGCGACAACGTCGATGGGTCGAGCTCTTGAATGATTACGAATGCGCTATCAAATACCATCCGAGCAAGGCCAATGTTGTGGCCGACGCCCTCAGTCGAAAGGATACTATACCTAAGCGTGTACGTGCGTTACAGCTTACTATTCACTCTAACCTTCCCGCTCAAATTCGTGATGCTCAGGTCGAAGCATTGAAAGCATAAAACATCAGAGCTGAGTCCCTGCGAGGGTCGAGGCAGCGGTTAGAACAGAAGGAAGACAGTGCCTACTATGTTAACGGACGCATCTGGGTTCCACTTTATGGAGGCTTACGCGAGCTTGTGATGGATGAAGCACATAAGTCTCGTTATTCGGTACATCCTGGTTCGGATAAGATGTACCACGACCTAAAGGCTACATACTGGTGGCCTAGCATGAAAGCCCACATAGCAACCTACGTCAGTAAATGCTTGACTTGTGCTAGGGTCAAGGTCGAGTACCAGAAAACATCAGGCCTACTTCAACAACCAGAGATACCTAAATGGAAATGGGAGCAAATTTCCATGGATTTCGTTACTGGCCTGCCCAGATCTCAACGCGGAAACGATACCATTTGGGTGATCGTGGATCGACTGACCAAGTCTGCACATTTTCTGGCTATCAAGGAAACGGATAAGTTTTCTACTCTAGCAGACATCTACCTAAAGGAAGTAGTATCAAGGCACGGAGTGCCAACCTCCATCATCTCTGATCGAGATTCACGTTTTACATCTGAGTTGTGGCAAGCTATGCACAAGTCTTTTGGCTCACGTTTAGATATGAGCACCGCTTATCACCCACAGACAGATGGACAATCTGAACGCACCATCCAAACCCTTGAAGACATGCTTAGGGCATGTGATTGATTTTGGCAATGGTTGGGAAAAGCACCTCCCTTTGGTGGAGTTTTCGTACAATAACAGCTACCACACTAGTATTCAGGCCGCTCCGTTTGAGGCATTGTACGGACGGAAGTGCCGATCACCTCTTTGTTGGGCAGAAGTTGGTGACAGTCAAATCACAGGCCCAGAACTTGTAGTAGATACAACCGAAAGGATTGCTCAGATACGACAACGAATGGTGGTAGCTCGTGACCGTCAGAAAAGCAACGCTGATAAGCGCAGGAAACCACTCGAGTTCCAGGTTGGGGATCGGGCGCTACTTAAAGTCTCACCATGGAAAGGTGTAGTTCGTTTTGGCAAACGAGGCAAACTCAATCCGCGCTATGTCGGACCGTTCGAAATCATTGAGAAAATTGGCAAGGTGGCCTACAAGCTGAATCTACCGGAAGAACTCAACGGAGTTCACAATGTTTTCCATGTGTCGAATCTGAAGAAGTGTCTGTCAGATGAGACCCTCATAGTTCCTCTCAAGGAGCTCACTATCGACGACCAGCTGCGATTCGTCGAGGAACCAGTAGAGATTACTGATCAAGATGTTAAGATTCTCAAGCGTACCAGGATACCTCTTGTTCGAGTCCGTTGGGATTCCCGTCGTGGCCCAGAGTATACCTGGGAACGAGAAGACCAAATGAAACTCAAGTATCCCCAGCTGTTTAAGAAAAGTGCAACCACTACTGAGGCTGAAGCTACTGCAGAATTTCGGGACAAAATTCCAAATCAACGGGGGGATGATGTGACACCCCAGGAAAACCAGGAAACCAATGCAACATAACTAGCTTCCTCAGTAGCCATGAGCTAAATTTCAGGATGAAATTTTCTTAACAGGGGAGAATGTGACAACCCGCATAATTCCATGTATCCGTACAATTTATTAATGATAATTAAAGTGCTTGATGACTGTGCTAAATCACTTAACTGCTTTCTGATTACTATGTTATACTTACATGTGCTTGTTAACATACTAGTAGTGTACAGAAAAGTTACTAAATAGTCCGGTATGCTTTCCTGAGTGTTGAGAATTAAAAATGTTACAAATATATATATATATATATATATATATATATATATATATATATATATATATATATATATAGGGTCAGGATCATTTCAGAACCATAAATATTTACAGAACTCGCAGAACTCCTAATAAACAATCTTCTTATTTATATATTTTTATGTTTAGGATAATTTTATCATTTATTATGTTTATTTTTACGATTACATACATGTTAAGAGTAATTTTATCATTTTTTATATGTAATTTTATAATTACACATATGTACACTAGTTTTTTTTACATATATGTAATTAGTTATGACACATATATATAATTTTGGCAATTAAACATATGTAAACTACTTTTAACATGTATGTAATCAAAGGAATACATATAATAGATGATAAAAAGATCCTAAATACAAAAACTTATATATAAAATGATTGTTTATTAGGAGTTCTGAAAGTTCTGTATTTATTTAGAGTTCTGAAATGAACTCAACACTATATATATATATATATATATATATATATATATATATATATAGGACACTTTACGAATTAATTAAGCACTTTAACGGAACAGTATCAAACCGAACAACCAGACATTACCCGGAACACTAAAATATTGCAAGAAGCATTGTTTTTATTTTTCTGAGCTAGTTATGGTCCCCGAGCACTATAACACATTACATAATACCCGCTAAACACTAGACATAACATTCAACTCCCACTAATTAATTTATTTACCCACAAAGTTACAATTAACCCCCCCCCCCATATACATAACCGTCCCCTAAGGGGACCCACCACCACAAGATTTGAATAAATCTTCACAAATCTTCCTAGTTCCCCATACAATCTATCTTTGGGATTATGAGGATCTTGTTTGGTACTTAGTGGACATAGCTACCATTGGTTAAAAGGTTTAGAAATTTATAAGTCACCTAACATTCTCATCATCTTCATCAACATAAGAATCTCTCTCTCTCCCTCTTACAAGGCTACGACCAAACATCCCATACACAACACCACCATTTTCTTCCACCATCCAAGCAATCCAAGGTCTTCACAAGGTGCACAAAGGTGTTTTAGGGGGGTGTGGAGCACTCGGAACGTGAAGGACCTCTCTCGTTTTCTTTTATCCACCACTTTTACCCTCTTGAACTCCCCTAGCCTTGTGCTAGTGGTCAGAACTTAGATCTTTGCTTTTTACATCTTGTTTAAGTGGTTAATAATGGTTAATGATCAAAATGATAAGAACTCTAATGAATCTTGTAAGGTCTTGAACATAGAGCTAACTTAATGATGAAACATTGTTGAAATATGATGTAGTAATGTTAGTATGAAGTCGTTTTGGTTATGTTACTGATTACTTGATGATTTACTTGTTAATATTGATGATTAAGGTCGTTGTTGATCACTAGACATGTTAACGGAGCAAATAGAACATGCATTAGAACACCACAAGCTGAAAACAGCTTCTGTCCAACTATTACAGCCAACTTCAGTTGGCTGTAACCACATCGTAACTTAACAAAAACTTGATTTTCTTGATTCTATAACGTGTTATTATGAAATAAGGTTCTAATGGCACTGGAATCATAATTTTTGGACTTCGTTTACTATTTTTAAAGTGTCGTTATGTAACAGCAGCTAAAGCTGCATTTTTGCTGCTGAAAATATGCGTTCTGTTTTCTGCCATAACTTGAATTCTGTATAGAGTTAGATCATGCAATTTGTACTGTAGATGACCACCGATGTATTTGTAATTCTCTCACTGGAATTTCGTAAATCGGACTCTCGATGAATTTTAAACAAATTGTTCCGTGGACTGCAGTCAGAAAAAGATAAATCTGATTACAGTCCGGAAAATGAATTTTTATAAAATATTGGTAATGAATTGGATCCCGAGATTTTTACACAATAATATTTGGATCGTTTAAGATATTCTGTAAAAATTTGGGAATTTTTGGAATAAGTTAACTATTTTATTAAAATGCCCGAAAACAGCCCAGTTTTGGATATTTAAGTTGAAATGACATAAGTAATAATTTGCGTGTCTAAATGTCGAGTATGTTATCTGAGGATGATCTAACATGTTATATATCAATGAAAGTAATATGTGCAATATCGTATGCTTGTTATTGAGTAGCTATAGGTGGAATGTTTATATGAACGTGAACTATTAAAGTGTGTACATGTTATGTAGTTTTCTCATTTATATGTAGTTTTCTCATGATCCTCTCTCTCTCTCTCTCTCTACATATATATATATATATATATGGGAAGGTTAATTGGGGAACACTAAAAAAGTGGGAAACAGCGGGGAACCGGCTCAAACGAACTCCGATTGGACTCATTCCAGCGGCGTTGGAACCGACTCGTCGAACCCTAACTAAGATCTCTTAACCCTAAACCCTAAATCCTAACTCCTAAACTCTAAACCCTAAAGCTAAAAAATAAGGCTAAAACCTAAGCTAAACCGTAAAATCTAAACTATAAACCCTAAAAGCCAAACCCTATAGCTAAACCCTAAAGCTAAACCCTAAACCCTGAACCCTAAAACTAAACCCTAAAGTTAAACCCTAAGGCTAAACACTAAAACTAAACCCTAAAAGCCAAACCCTAATATATTTAGGGTTTAGGGGTTATGATTTAGGGTTTAGGGTTAAGAGATCCTAGTTAGGGTTCGACGAGACGGTTCCAACGCCGCTGGAATGAGTCCAATCGGAGTTCGTTTGAGTCGGTTCCCCACTTTTTTAGTGTTACTCAATGAACCTCACACTATATATATTTAATTAAAAATATATTGGGATTTTTTTCAGAACAATAAGTATTGGGCTGTTGACTTCTTCCCGTTACATCCTACACTTTACACCTAATCCCCAGTTTTTAAACAAACCCCACAATTTTATAATTTATTATTTCCTCCTTCCCTTTTTTTCCAACTATTTTTCAGGTTTCAAATTAACCTTTTTCTGATTGCAATATAAGGGGTAGTTGTGAATAGAGAATTTATCTTTTATCTTTGAACATCTTTAGTGCATCGGTATACTTGGTGTATGGGACATGTATATATACATAAAAAAAGAGTATAGGTTACTATATAACACACAGCTTCTAGGTTTTTCCATCGCCAACACCCAACTTTAAAATCAATCAACTCGGTGTAAAGGAGTCAAGCCGAGACCAAACTAGTTTTCAAACTCGAGTTCCACTAGTTTATTATAATTAACTAATTTATTTGAAAAATATATAGTTATTTATTTGTAAATCATGTATAGGTTATATTAGCTACACATGTGTAGGTTTGTGTTAACGATCTAAAAACATACGAAGAAATTAGTTTGATGGTTTTTTATATACATAAACATATGAATGTATGATGCATAAGAAATAAAAAAACAATTAAAAATATGAATCATTGATCAAAAAAATAAACAATTTAGGCTTGTTTTCATAACAATCCAGTATTCTGTAATGAAACTCACCCTCACCCTATGTATATAAATATCTATATATAAAAATTACATCTTGAAATGGAATGAACTGTACTTTACTTTACTTGTCTGAGTTGAATTGCTTTAACAGAAGAAGAGAAGTAAAACAAGTAAACCCAGATGCCATTTTGATTTCTGAGGTTGAAGTTATACTTGTAACCTTATCTACAATTGTAAACTGGATGCTATTAATAATCAAGTCAAGTCTCAGTGAGTTTGTTGGTGATGAAGAAACTATAAATGTCACTGAAAATTGCCATTATGCTTGATGATACTGCCAATATTATTATCACCCACGACACGCGCCTATCCTTTTTCGTCGCAATTCCATGAGTGTCCCTGCAACACCAACAAAACTCAGTTTCCATCCAACTAAAACTTAATTCACACCTTCATTTATTCTGGAAAAAAAAGAATTTTTATTTAATACTTATTGTGAATAATTTTTTACTAAAAAAGAAGAAATTCCCAAGTAGTGTGTTGGATAAAGTATCCATCATATCATGGTTTAAAAAAACGTTTGAGGCGTGCACCTCAAGGAGCGCCTCGAGGCGAAACGGCCAGAAAACGAGTCTGAGGCGTGGTGTTTTTAATGTATGTGCGCCTCAGAGGGGCTGAGGCGCTATGAAAGCTGCGCCTTAGGTGCGCCTCAGGGGATTTTGATAGTTGTTTCTGATGTTTTTGACTTTTTGTGTCAATTTCAAGCATTTCATGTCTTTTTTAAGTGTGTTTTTGATGAATCTTATGATGAAATTAGTTAGTATTATTATTTTTATAATATATATAATTTTTATATTTATTTATTAATACCGCCTCGGCTTACGCCTCGTTTCGCCTCGAGCTTACGCCTCGAAACTCGTTTCCTTTCTTTTAAACCTTGCATCATATTAGAAACACTGCTAGAATTGATTATAACATGTTGGTTAGGTTAATTTATGATAAACTTTGCTTAGTGATGATAATGCATGTTAGTGTTCTTGGTGAAATTCAACCAAATGACCAATCTTGATCAAGAGTTGAATTTTATGAAAGACTGTTATAACTTATGAGCACTAGTTGTTTATCAAAATCGATGATTATTAACACTAGAAATGTAACATTACAAGAATTGTGAATTTTACCACAAATGGCGACTTTGCCACCCAAACTGGTCAAGAATGGAAATACTTTTGCAAGCGTTTTCCATCTTAAAAATTTGGTGTGGAAGATGATCAAACTCATTTTAGTGATTTAATAAAAACGAGTCGGCTCATTTGAAGAATTTGCAAAAATATAGTAGTTAAAGCTCAAACCAACTCTATGCTATTAATTCGTGACAAAATGGATGCCAGTGGGGAATTTAATTTAAATTACTAGAATTGTGAATTGATCATGTTAGTGAAGAATTTGGTCATATATCATGTTCATAGATACTGTATGAAGCATACTTATGGAGTTTAAAATGAACGATAGGTGTTCATGTAATATGAGTACATGAAGCTTTCTTCCAAAATAGAGTATACACCTAAATTAACTATCTAAGATATTTACATAAACTGCTTGCCCGTTTCCTTAAATATATCCAACGTGACTAACTTGATACTTTTGTTGTGTGGCCATGTTATAACTTATATGTGCCTATAATGTGTTGTTAGTTCGAAGTTATAAGTGTTGTATGTTATATACTAACTATCAGTTAAATAACTAACGCCCCGCTTGCGGTGTGCACATATAATGTATATATGTGTGGGCCCTCAGGGGCAAAAGTGAAATTGCACTAATTTTAACGTTATTTTACTAATTTCGTGAAACTAACGTTAAAAGCGGCGGACGGTTAATCATGCATCATGTTGTGGCGTTCATAGCCAAAAGACAAAAGGGTACATGCACTAATCGGCCTTTGTCTTTGTCCTGATTGTTGAGTGTTATATGCCTTATGTCCAAGGCTTGATACAAAACTACTATCGAGCCAGGGGTCTAACTGGAAGCAGCCTCTCTATTCATTTGGCTGTCTACATCTTACCCTCCTCAGACCCTACCTTAGCTTTGCTATTGGTGGGATTTACTGAGTATGATGATAAAGAGGGCATTGAAAATCTTGATTATAGCCTATTTGGTATTGAGAACTTAGATTCTCACTTATTTGGTATTGAAAAGTATGATATGATCTTCACAATTTGGTATTAAGAGCTTAGATCTCACTTTTTTGGTATTAAAGACTATGATCTTCACTAATTGGCAATGAGAAACATGATTCTCACTGAGAACTTGATTTTACATCTATGATTTTTTGATCCTGTTTGTGTGAGGTATGTTGTTATATATAGTGATTGATAGGATTACCTTATGTGCACAATATTGGCTTCCTGATTATTAGCTTAGTTAAATTAGTGAGTCTGGATTCATTCCTACATGTTATATAAATTCACTAGTATGTTGCTTTATAAATAAATGAAGTAACTTGGAATATGTGGCAATGCTTAGGTTTAAATTGACCACCTTCGGGTTGTGCGAGTATTCAGCTCAAAAATCGTGAAGCTTTCACTACAATACTCATACAACACCATTGAACTTGGCGACTACCATAGCCTAATGGTACATGTTTTCCGCAACAAATTTTTAAACTTGGCAAACGCTTTAAGACAAAATCTCTGTGTGTTCATCTAGCTTTGCTTACGTGTGTGGTGTATGCTTTCAGGTAATACATCCAAGGAAACCAAGTTTGAGAAGTAGGACTACTTAAGAGATCGATCATGTATGTGCTCAAGATCGTTCATTTATTGTATGCATAGTTGTCAATAGTGATCGTAGCAATCGCTATAGCGCGCTATGGGGTCCACATCTCCCAAACTGAAACTCAACCCACTACCTCTCCTCCTTCAGCCCAACCGTTGGCCCAGCCCAATGCCACCCATCCTTCAGCCCAACCATCGGCCCAGCCTACTGCCACTCATCCTTCGGCCCAACTTCCTACCTCTCCCACCACTCAGACCCCCACCCAGCCCATCTTTACCGCCCCCTCCGACCACCACACTGCACCAACCAGCCCAAACACAGCCCAACAAACAGCCCCTGCCAAGGCTGCCATCGCCCAGCCTGTTACCTCTCCCTCAGCTTCCACAGAATCTACTCAGCCAAACCCTCCTCCCGTCATTCACACTTACAGCCGACGACAACCCAGGTATGTTTTCTTCCTGGATCATACTGCGTCAGCCCAAACAGCCCAACCTAGTCCGTCTCAACCACCAGCACCTCAGCTTCCCACTCGCACCATGCACACGCGCTCTATGCATGGCATTTCTAAACAAATTAGACCAAACCTCAACTTTCACACTTCCGCCATTGTTCCTATTCCCAAAAACCCACAGGTTGCCCTATCCACACTAGAATGGTACAATGCTATGAACGATGAATTTAGTGCTCTGATTAAAATGAGACCTAGGAACTTGTTCCTAAAACACCAGATATAAACATTATTCGCAGCATGTGGCTTTTTAAGCACAAATTTAAATCAGATGGAAGTCTTGAATGTTATAAGACTCGGTTGGTATGTGACGGTCGAAAACAGCAGATGGGTATTGAGTGTGGGGAAACTTTTAGTCCGGTAGTCAAACTGGCAACTATCCGGTTGGTGTTATCTTTAGCTCTTTCTCAGTCATGGAACATTCACCAACTTGATGTCACCAATGCCTTTCTACATGGGAATCTGGCTGAAACTGTCTACATGCATCAGCCCATGGGATTTCGACATCGGGATTATCCGGATCATGTGTGTCGCCTTAAAAAATCTCTATATGGTTTAAAACAGGCACCTCGCGCGTGGTATCAACGTTTCATTGTTAGTTGCATTTTTAGGCACGTTTTTATAGCATGTTAATATGGAAATTTCATCACATATCATGCATATCTCATAGTCATTCCTCATTATTTTGCAAAACACTTGTTTTTGTGGAATGAAATCTACTTTGGTTTGTTTTTGGTTAATAGGATTGCAATAGGGCATGGAAAGAACTGAAATAAATTTTGAAGACAAAAGCTCCAAGATGAGAACAAGCTAAATGATAAAGAAAAAAGTGTCATGAAGACAATTGAAGGAGCACATGAGATTTGAGATGAAAGAAAAATTAAGAGTCTACGTAATATTTGTTGGATCAAGGATCTTTAGTGGGCCAATAGGAATTAATGTTAGCTTAAATTGATTTTTTAATTGAGTTTCAATTAAATCAAATATGGGCCATGAGCAACATTTTGGTGGGCTTTAGAAGAAGTCGGTGGGCAGAAGGTATGAAAAGAACTGAAAAGGGACTAACAACTGACACGCACAAGCTGGGACTTCTTTTTGACGGCTGCAATCTTTGAAGCAAGAAGCAATTGGAGTTTTTGAAGACTAAAAACTTTTGGTTTGTTGGTTTATGCTTTGTTTCGTATTTAACCTTATTGATTTAGCCATCATGTGCGGCTAATCAATTTAATTCTGACACTAGGGTTTGTTTTCTTTGGTTTTGATTCGTAAACTTATGTGAAACTTTTATGAGATCCAATTATTGAATGGTTTGTTTGTGTGTTTCTTGATTTTAAATCCGGATATTTTACGGGATATATATTAGTTTGTTAATGAAACTGGCCACTTTGTTAATTATTCTAATAAAGTTCATCAAGTTTTAAAACCTTAACTAGTTTTGATTTTTGATAAAAGGAACAAATAATGGGCTGTATTTGTCTATGAACTCGGTTTCGTTATAGAATCATACAATCTAGTTAAACATTCCGAACGACATGAATTATAATAGATATTTCTATCACGCAACCCGCATGCTAAAATCCGAACGGCGTGAGCTTAGAGTAGCGGGTTGGCTCTAATCAACAAACTGCGCTTGGTTAGACTTTAGATGGAGTGGATGTCCGAACAGCGTGACGTCTAATATTGATATAAACCGTTTAATTAAGGATTATTGCACCATAATTGTTAATGATCGTAAACCGAATCAAATCAAGAAATTGCCTTAGTGTTGGAATTAGTATTTAACATCTGAATTTCCCAACAATTTAATCGTGTTAATTTGTTTTTAGTCTAAATTAAATACCCCCCTTTCAAAACAACCGTATCGGTGTCTAAAACGTTTTGGCATAACTAGTTAGTCTGTATCCCTGTGGACACGAACCTGACATCCATTCATACTATTTTTAGTGTGTCAAGTAGGTTTATTTTATATTTATTTGCTGGATTCGACACCCAACACTCATGCAGAGCAAGTCTGACAACTCTCTCTCTTCATCTATCATCAGGGATCACACACAGCTTATCTTCTCATTTATGTGGATGACATCATCCTCTGATGATCTTCGCAAACACCTGATGTCTTCTCTTGTCGGTGAATTTGCTATGAAAGATTTGGGGCCCTTGAACTATTTTCTAGGGATTTCGGTCACTCACACTGGTGATCAAATGTTTCGATCTCAACAGGCCTATGCTAAAGATATTCTACATCGAGCTGCTATGGATTCTTGCAAGCCTGTCCCCACTCCTGTTCACACTCAATCTAAGCTGAGTGACTCCTAGGGTCCTTTGTTCGACGACCTGACTACCTACAAGAGTCTTGCGGGTGCTCTACAGAATCTTACCTTCCCACGTCTCGATATTACATATGTCGTGCAACAAATTTGTATGCATATGGACTCACCTCGTCTTGATCACTGGAATTCCCTCAAAAGAATCATTCAGGGCACTTTTGAGTTTGGTCTTCTCTTAGGACCTGTACCATAACTATCCTTGCTTGCCTACACTGATGCCGACTGGGCTGGTTGTCCCGTCACTCGTCATTCCACATCCGGATACCGTGTTTATCTCGGGGACAATCTCATATCCTGGTCCTCTAAACGTCAGTCCACCATGTCTCGCTCCAGTCGAGAAGCTGAATATCGCAGCGTTGCTAATGTTGTAGCCGAGATTTGCTGACTTCGGAATTTGCTTCTTGAGCTACACCGTCCTCTCTCACGTGCAGCCCTAATTTATTGTGACAATGTCGGTACCATTTATCTATTTGGCAATCCAGTTCAGCATCAGCATACCAAACATATTGAACTGGATATTCACTTTGTTCGGGAACATGTGCAGCGAGGTGATGTTCGTATTTTCCATGTGCCGTCTCGTTACCAGATTGCTGACATATTCACCAAAGGGCTCCCGCGGATACTATTTGAACACTTTCGGTCCAGTCTTAGCATACGCTCTCCTCCTGCTTCGACTACGGGGGTGTAATAGACATCGTACATATTTATAGTAATGATTGTATAGATGGATAGGATTTATGTTAAATGAGAGAAGATCTCTCAATTCTCTTGTATATATATTCTAGGTTATTAATCAATACAATTCATTCAGAATCGTTCTATCTTACAGTGTGAAATCTTGTAATTCAATAAAAGAGATATTGAATCTGGCAAGATCAGTTTGACATTAGTTGGTATTTTGTGGGAGTGTCTATCGTTATAGAAACCCGTTCCTACCACAAACAGTTTATACCATCAAGGAGGAGTTCATAGTCGAAGAACAACGGATCAACTTGTGTAGTTTGATAATTCGACTCAGATTTACTCACAACATGTGGTTGTTGCAATCAGATTTTGGGACAAGACCGGATGTGAAGCGGGTCCAAATCAGAATTATGGGGGTGAACGAAGAGATAATTCTGATTTGGTGGATATCCGTAAAGTTAATATGGGTTAAGGATAATTCAAGTTAGTCAGAGATAAAAATAGTTTGGTTTATTTATTAAATTAGTTTGAATTATTTGTTTATTAGATAGGTTTATTTAGTTAGTTTTTTTAATTATTTAAATAGAATTTGAGTAGGTTTAGGATTAGTTCATGTTTAGTATAAATAGAAGATTATGTATTTAGTTTTATTTGTCGAGTTGAGTTTAATAATAAAAAAGTACGAGACATGTTAGTCTCCAAATCGTTTGTGTTTGGATTTGTATGTTCGTAATTGGAAGCATAGTTGTTAATAGCGAATAGCGACAAATAGCCACAAGCGACCTATATGCTATATAGCGAATAGCGACAAATAGCGACCGCTATTTCATATATAGCGACACACTAGAAAAAGAATTTTGAAAATTTGTATATGTATATTATATCAAGATACCTTGGTATAGGGTAGGGATAGTGTACATTAATTCAAAAGTGTGAGAAGTGTTTTAAACCATTAGATCTTTGATCTAATGGTTGAGATCAATAGGGACCAAAATTTGGACTGATTTGAAAATTGTAGGGGTAATAGTGTCTTTGTATATGTTTCAAATTAGGTAACTTCTCCTAAATTCTAGCGATTCACTCCTAAATTCTAGCGATTCAAATTTAAACTTATTCTAAAATTCGGATATTCTAAAAAATCCAGAAAATATGTAACTGCTACAAGAAATATATAACACTATACATCCATCATATAACACTATATAACACCATATAACACTATGTAACACTATGTAACACTATATAACACTATATAACACTATACATCTATCATAGACATGCTATCAAAAAAATATAATACTATAACACTATATAACACCATATAACACTATATAACACTATACATCCATCATATAACACTATATAACACCAAAAAACATTATATAACACCATATAACACTATATAAAAATATATAACACTATATAGTTCTGAATGAGATGACACAAATTCGTAGATTAATTCTTAAATTGTATTCCTATAATTAAGGGTGGCGGTTATGGAAGGTTACCAATTAATTAAATTAATAAGAAAATTACTTGTTTACCCTTTTGAATTAATTAAGATTTAGGACACTTGTCATCACCACAATATTTCTCACCCTTCTCACACTTTTAGATTAATGTACAGGATCCTCTACCCCTTGGTATATATGCTATTTTACATGTATATTTAACAAGACACTTGGTCGCTTCGCTACGTAGCGCACTATAGCGGTCGCTATAGCCGCTATTGACAACTATGATTAGAAGCCTGGGCCAACACCCTTGTGGTGGTGTGGACATGGCGTGGTGATGAGGGCGGGGAGTTTTCCACTGGCATGAGGGGGCATTTGGGTTGTGAGGTGGAGGCTCTTGATTGGTGGGTGGATTTTGGGTTTTTAATTGGTTCAAGTTTATTTTTTTTTTTTTATAAAAACGCCACGAACCACGCCGCTCCCACTCCTTTTTTGCACCACGCCACTTTTCTGACGTGGTAGCCACTTTTGTGGTGTGGCCATATGTGCCTATAAGGTGTTTAAGCACTTTAACTTCTAAGTTATAAGTGTTAGATGTTATGTGCTAATTAGTAGCATGTTAGCCTTAGAAAACTTAATTCTCACTAAACAATAATGGAAACCTTTTCACCTATTTGGTACTGAGAACTTAGATCCTCATTTATTTGGTATTGAAGCTTATACTCTTCACAATTCGGTACTACGTGCTAATTAGTAGCATGTTAGCCTTAGAAAACTTAATTCTCACTAAACAATAATGGAAACCTTTTCACCTATTTGGTACTGAGAACTTAGATCCTCATTTATTTGGTATTGAAGCTTATACTCTTCACAATTCGGTACTGAGACTTATTTGGTATCAAAGACTAAGATCTTCACAATTTGGCATTAAGAAATTAGATTCTCACTTATGTGGTACGGAAGACTATGATTGTCACAATTTAGTCAAGAACTTAAATTCCTAATAAATGGCACTCAGAACTATGATTCTCACCATAATGTTACTGATAACTTGATTCTCACATTTATGTTTATTTTTGATCCTATTCGCGTGAAGTATATCATGTTTTGTGCAAGTGATTGATAGGGCTATCTTATTATTTAAAACTATGCACAATATTGGCTTCATAACCATTAGCTTAATTAAATTAGTGAGTTCGGATTTATTCCTACATGTGATAACGTTATGTATACTCACCAAAAAAGGGATGATGCCCTTTTTCACTAGACATTCTAATACCAATATATTGCAATTTATATGGGACATAAAAAGTTTAATAACTGACTCACCTTAGCGCAACAGCAGCCGGAAAAATGAAACCGACAGAGACAGTAGCAGTGGCACCGGTAAACTGAAAAGCGTCCCAGATACTAGGAACAAAGTTTGCTCCAAGAAATACAAAACTCATAAGTAAAGCCGTCACCAGGAAGAATCTTCGATTGTCAAAAGCAATAGGGATAGCGTAAGGAAAAAGAAGGCCATCAAGATTAAGCCGCAACGAGAAAAAAATAATTGGAAAAACGAGCATTAAATGCAGACAGTAACTTATTCTCACAACATCATTAATCAGTGAGCTATATGGTATTCCAAGATCACCATCAAAATTGGCAAGTACATCATCTTGTGTATGATCACCGAACAGAAGGTATCCGAAAAAGCCCGTTGCTATATAGACAGATGAGCATAATATGATTGATGTTTTAACTATGGATTTCATCTGGGTGGGATCTTTTAACTCATTGTCTATGGGGTGAACTGCGACAAATAATTTAACAAAAAGCACCAAGTTAGATAAAAGTTTGTTTATTTAATGATCTTTTAGATGAATAAAAAACTACATAAAAGAAAGAGTAAATCGTCAAAATCGTCCCTAAAGTTTGGGCATGTTTGCCAGTTTCATCCAAAATAACTTTTTTGTACCATATTGCCCTTCACTTTTGGGATTTTTTGCCATTTTCATCCAAACGTCTAATTTGGATTATTTTTTCTGGCAGATATTTGGATGGAAATGGCAAAAAATCTCAAACCTCGGGGACGATTTTGGCAAAAAGTTAGACGTTTGGATGAAAATGGCAAATTAGCCCAAAAGTGAAGCGCAATATGATACAAATAAGTTGTTTTAGATGAAACTTGCAAACATGCCCAAACCTCAGGGACTTACTCTAAAAGAAATTACCATTGTGGTGGCAGATATACGCGGTAACTAGTACGGGAACAGTTGTGAAAAGCTTTAAGAACGATGTCTGATCAACAAGATTGGGATGCATACGCGGTGTTGTAATAGTTCCGTTGATTATTTTAACTATGGTTACTCCAGCTGTGATTACCACAAATACAACTGCTAAACCCACCGACAAGGCTGATGTGAATCTTAATGAATCTGGCAGTGTTTGTCAAACAAGAGAAAAGTCAGATAATGACATATTTAAACATGAAGACTTTTGGGTGTTGATAAAGTATCACTAACATGCTTTTAAGAAACGCGAGAAGGGATTCTTTTTTCATATTATACTAATACGACACTACCTATAAATATTCAAGAAAGCAAGCAGAAGTCTGCACACGATCTAACAGACCAAATTATCTAATGGCTATCTTTTATTGCAGTAAAACATAAAAATTAAGCATGTGTTTATCATGTGAGTAAAAGAGCAGGAAAAACTCACCTACACGTTTGAAGGATATAAGAGGAGAGAAAACAAGGAGGGAGGTTAAAAGCAGCAAGACGGAACGTGAGGTCCACCATTGATGACCGAACCATTCTTGCATCAACCCCAAATGGTGTTCCCCCTCTGACCATGTTCCTGATAGCACATCACCTGCACCAAAACTCGCAACCCTTAATACTCACGATCGCTCAGCTTTCCATACAGAATTCATTATACAATACTATAATAGTCACTGCCTAAAATGAAGCAGTCAACAGTTTAAACAGTTACATGATCCCCCTAAAGGATCATTTATTGTGTCTAAATCTATTTACATCTCTAAGTTCTACATGTAAAACGGCATATACTTAAACATCACACACCACGTATAGGTTATAACTACGGTTCATTACCTCCTCATCCTGCATAAGTCAACGGTTTTCTTTTGCAGAACTGCTCAAATGTATATTATTTGTTTGGGATCTACATGGTACAAAAACTAAGTCACCTTACCATATCATAAATCTCATAAAATCAATAACCTAGTTAATTATAATGACATTAGTGATTGATCATTTAATACTACAAAAGGTTTCCAGATTGAACAGATCTTGAAAAAAAAAAAAAAAACTACTCCAAAAACACAAATGGATGCAACAAACAATGTGATAAAAATCTCCATAAAATCACTAAAAAAATTATAATAAAAATAATAACAAAATCAACTCGCTGCCGAAGTTGCTGATTGATCATTCTGCCAACTTGATCTGTACCCGTACTGATTTTGGTTATTCGGTACATGTATCAGTATCATGTTTTATTGATTTTGGTATTGGTACCTTTTCAGTAAAAAAATGGTACTGGTACGAATAAGTAAAGAATTTCAATAGTTCCGTACCAGTGCTGTACCATACTAATATATTCGCTACCCAGTTTTGTTCAGATTCAATACTATCGATCCCATCCCTTATTTCATAGATCAATTCAGCAAACAAACTCACAATTAATAAAATGCAGGATCTAATCATGTGTAAGTACCAATAATAATCATGTAAACAACGAGCAATCCAACGTTATTAACAACAATTCCGATCTGCAACAGCGACCGTCCGGCACCACCGAACGCATCTCCAACAAGTCCGGCGTACGAACTGGACTTAGAAGCCCTACTAAACCTAATTATCATATCAACGGAAGTTTCAGTCAAGATTCCGACCAGAAGAATAACAATTAGGCCTGGAATCATGCCTAACTGCTTCAGAGTGGCCGGAAGGGCCATGATTCCGGCACCGACGATGGTGGTTGAGAGGTTGAAGACGGCGCCGGAGAACGAGGAGCCGGTGAATGTGGATTCCGGTGGGAAGGTGGAGTTGGTGGTGGTGGTGGTGTGACGGTGGTGGGGGAGGAGTGGAGTTGAGTTGAGGATCCGCCGGCGGTTGTGGTCGCCGGTCGGCATTTGGTGGAAATTTGTGGTGGAGAGAGGATGGGAATGATGAGGTGGAAGTGATGTTAGTGATCGGAAAGTGACGTAAGCAGATGGGTGTGAATGTTTGTTAAGTGGTGTTTGATTTTTTGTTATTTAGACCTTGCGTAGTGGGGCGCGACCACCACCCATAGCGCCGAGATGGCGCCATGCACACCAAAACAAAGGGCGCTATGCCCAAAAAAATTTTGAAAGCGCGATAATTTTCGCGGCGCCATGCATTTGGTTTGTGTTCCCTCCACTCTCACAGAGATATATACATACATATATATGTATAATTTAAGGGTTTATTAATTAATTGGGTAATGATGAGGTAGGGGCGTTATGACTACGGGCTTAAATGCATAAGGCCCCATAACGCCCACACGCTGACGTGGCGCGCCACGTGTCGCATAACGCCCACAAAGGGGCGTTATGACTACGGATGGCCTTATAGGGTGAGACCACTTGTTAGTTCTCTGATCAACGTTAAGGGTGAGAGGGGCACTCCTCTCTTAAGGGAGTGACCTCTCTTACACACACCCAATCAGCACGCGTCACGTCAACTTTCCTCTTAAGTCCTCATTTTGCACTCAAACGTTGGCATCACTCCACTCACACAATTATTTTTTTATAAAAAAAAAAGAAAAAAATATGATTGGTGGAAAAATGATGGACCCATATTGACAACCAATCACCCATTCTCTCTCTCCTCTCTCTCAATCGGTGACCATTCACCGAGCCAAGCCATCACCGAGCGGTGAAAATTTGTTGGTGGCGGTGTACCCGCACGGTGAGCACACTCCCCGCATGGGGTCACCGCATGTGCCCCGTGCACCCTAACGTTTAATTTTGATAGACTTTGGTTTCGTTTACCGGATAACACCTCGTTATCTATCCGCACACTTTGCTTTTTTAATACGCATCGTATAGGCCTATACGATGCGTATTGAAAAAGTAAAAAAACATGACAGAATGACAGGTACAGGTGTTGTCTGGTGGCTGGCTTAATACGCATCGTATAGGGCTATACGATGCGTATTAAGGCACTGAATTTTTGAAGTTTATTTTTTGTGTGTTGTGTTTGGTTTTTGGTGATTTGGGTTTGTTATTGGTTATTTTTGTTTTAATGAGTTTTTAAATTTTTATTATTTTTTTATCGTTAAGCATCTTATTATAGCGTATCGTGGCGTATCGTATTATTTTTTTTATTTTTGAAGTTTAATTTTTGGCGTATTGTATCGTATCACATTTTTAACTTAATATCGTATTATAGCATATCGTATCACATTTTTAACTTAATATCGTATTATAGCGTATCGTGTCGTATCGTATCACATTTTTAACTTAATATAGTATTATAGCATATTGTGTCGTATTATTTTTATATCGTTAAGTATCGTATTATAGCGTATCGTGTCGTATCCTATCATATTTTTAACTTAATATCGTATTATAGCATGTCGTATCCTATCACATCTTTATTATTTTTATATCGTTAAGTATCGTATTATAGCGTATTGTGTCGTATCCTATCACATTTTTAACTTAATATCGTATTATAGATTGTACGTAACCAAACATACCAATCTAAACAGTTAAAATAAACAATCACAAATACAAATAAATTGAAACTGCAAATTTAATTCCAAGATAAGTTTGTACATACACAGGACATCGTTCAAAACACATAAACCGTCAAAATACAAGAAAAGTACAACGATCCTAAACCTATGGATCCTGAGGGCCCCGCCCCCTGATCCGCATCCTCTCCAGGGGCAGGCGACAATGGCGGCATTGGCAATGGATCCTGAGTGGTGCCTGAGGGCCCCGCCCCCTGTATATCGCCCTGGATCGCCCGCATGAGAAGACGATCCATACGTGATACGACGGTGAGCGGCGTCCATCCGCGCCTCCAACCGATCTAACGCACGTGCCACAACTGGATGGAGCTTATAACAACTCTCCCAAAACCATTAAAATACTCCTAAAACGTCCAAATATACACCCTGTATGCGAAAAACGGTCCCAAATAACATTTATATTATTAAAAAACAAATAATCAAGTCTCTCGCGGGGCGCGACACAGACCAGCCTAGTCTGTCGCGGGCGCGACAGCTGGACACCAGGCTACACCCGATGCCGCCACGTGTCCCTGTCGTGTTAAACCTACACCGATGATTCGCCAAGCCTAGATCCTACCCTATATCGCTCGTGGGCCGCGAAGGGCAAGCTTGTAGCTCTCGCGGGGCACGAGAGAACGACGATCAGGCATATATAAGGAGTGGTCGAGCTTAGTTCACAATCGTTCAATTCTTTTCTTTTCTCTCAGTCCCTATAATAGTTAAACGTTGCCCGATATTATACCCCTAAAAAGCGAAGCTCTGCCTCGTTGTAAGTATTATAACCCCCGGTTACGTATTAGTTACTCTGCCCGATTAATCTAGAGCTCTGTAACGCATGTCAAGGCTCTGCCTGACTCAGTCGTTGGAGTTCTGTCTCGGGGGTACGGCTAATGTAAATTGGGTTATCTTAGTAACACGTGTGCATTGTTTAATTTAATAGATTATAACCAGGAAGTCACCAGAAAGCAGTAGTATTATCTAAAACAGCAATGTGAGTACATCTGCTTTTCGTAAACTGTTTTTACAAAACCTCAATTATTTTAAAGTATATTTAACAGTGATTGAGTCTATGTATTCTACAATTATTGTCGGTATGTTGGGGTTTTGTATACATTACTTGTTACTACACTATGAGTAGTAGCATGACCACAAGTCAGGATTGATAGTACCATGGGTGGTAATTGGGTAGATAAAAACATTGTAATCACTCTCAATACTGTAAAGACATAAAATCCTGTTTTGATTAAACTGGGATGCACTCGCCAGTATTTCTTGCTGATAAAACTTTTTAAAACGCGTTTCAGGTAACAAAATGTTAAAGCCAAATAGAAGCCAGCTGGAGAGCACTGAAGGCTTGGAAAAGTGGTTGTAAAAGTTACCTAAACAAGAAAGAAGTTTTATTTCAATAAAATAGGGTTTATCCCTATAAGCATATTATAATGGAAACTTGGGTTTTTCCCATGTATTTATTATTTATAAAAGTGTGGTGTTTTACTCTGATAAACTATTTCCTAACTACGGTCCTGATGTAAATTTCCGCTGCCAAATTAATAAACACTGATACCACTGAATCTGCCCACGCGGCCGCCCGCTCTCGGGGTCGGGGGCTGCAACAGAGAGTGGTATCAGAACTACAGCCACTGATTTAAGCCACGGAATTGTTCTGCTGACACCAAAATTTTATCATTTATGTTAGGAAATAATTTATGTGATTACGTGTATACATGTATATTATTGTTTTGTGTTATTTGACAATCTGTTAGTTTACAGTATGAGTGAGCAAGGTACGTCTGACGCCTATCGTCACCTAGCTAGTTCTCCCAAAAGTGAAGGAACTTCATCACAGCCTACTCCTTCGGGGTATTCTGCTGACACTGAAGAAGGAATCTTCATCTTTAAGGCGCAATCCGAGGAACCATTCCCTTCGAAAAAGCGAGGATGGTTTAGTCGGGGAACACATGAGAGGAGAAAGCGAATGAGAAAGTTGCAACAACAAAGAGCGTTAGCAGCAGCCAATAGGGAAGTAAATGCCCAAACACAAGAAGCAGTTAATAGGCGGTTGGCAAACTTTCATATACTAGCCACCACTGCAGCAGATCCAAACCTAGATCAGATAATTGCACCACAACCACTGCCACTATTCCCAACCCAACCAATGGAGATAGAACTTACCCAAGGAAACCAATTACCCATACCAGCATTTGACCCTAACAAGAAACCTAGAATCCCAGCACCTAATCCTCTAGCGTATGATCCATGGGAGGATGACCATAGGGGATATCAGGAATTCTATCCACAGGAAGAACCGATGCCAGATCCCATAGCACAGTATACCAACCTTAATCCCGCAAATCCATTTTGGAATAACGACCCGTATTTTCAGAGTGTGTTAGGCGACCCATACCCATATGGAGAACCTATACCTCAGTACCCTGACCCAGTACCCGCACCACTGCCATCCATGAGTAAAGAGAATGTGCAGGAACTCCGCACATTTGGTGAGGAATTAGTTGAGGAAGGAGATAGGATAAAACAGATAGGAGAGAAGCTCGTGTGGAAATACGACGAGCGAGAATTGTAATTCTAGAGAAACGACCCATTATATATATATATATATATATATATATATAAATATGTGTAGTTTGAAAAAAAAATCAACTAAAATAGATAACCTAATATCTATCGATGCATAACTAGTAGTGTGTTTAAATTCCAGTTGTAGATTGTAATATATATATATATATGTGTGTGTGTGTGTGTGTGTGTGTGTGAAAAGAGTAAATGTCGCAATGCTCGACGATTTTGATCAATTTGTTTGCGTGATTGTTTGCATTAAATATTATTCTGTGATATTAATACCTGATAAATGTTTATAATTCAGATGGACAACGAAGTAAATCAGGAAAACCAGAATAATGATAATAATGGGAACCAAATAGATAACAGTGCCATCCAACATATAGTCGCACAAGGAATTATAGATGTTATGCCATATATCATCAAGACTGTTAAAGAAGCAGAAAATAATAAAACTAATAGTGGAAGTAAACGGCCACCTACTGAACCCAGTCACAGCGTGAATAATGGACCATTACTCCAATTGCCTATTCTAAAAAAGAAGAAGAACCATGTCATATGGTTGTTCTTACAAAGAATTCTGGTCTTGCAAACCAATAGAATTCTCTGGCAATGAAGGAGCCATTACAGTTCTACGTTGGATAGAAAAGACAGAAGCAGTCTTAAAAATAAGCAAATGTGCAAATGAAGATAAAATTATGTTTGCTTCTAATCTTTTTAAGAATGCAGCCTTAGAATGGTGGAATACTATTCTCCAGTCTAGATGAAGTGATAAAATTTATAATATGGAATGGACTGACTTTAAGAACATGGTTGAAAGAAAATTTTGTCCTCCTCATGAAAAAGAACAAATTGCCAATAAGTTCTTAAATCTTAGAATGACTGGAATAGACTGCAAGGGTTACACTACCGTATTCTTCGAATATGCTAGAATAGTACCAACCCTAGCCTCACCATAACCAGTATTAATCTCCCATTACATCTGGGGATTAATTAGTGAAATCAGACATGTAGTCAAGGCAGCTAGACCACAAACCATAGAAGAAGCAGTAGAACTAGCCAATACCTTGACTGATGAATTAGTACGTACGCAAGAAGAGAACCAGAGAAAGAACCTAGCCCAAAAACTTACCCAGGAATTTTGCTACGGTAATTCCAACCGTGGGAAAGGTACAGGTTCTACTTCTGCACCTTACTGTAAGTACTGCAAGAAGAAGCATTCAGGAAGATGCTCCATATACTGCAACTTCTGCAAAATATCGGGGCACAAGGAAGAAGACTGCAGGAAGAAACCCAGCAATAAGCTATGCTTCAACTGTGGCTGGGCATATCAAACCGAACTGTCCGAAACTAGCTCCAGCCACAAACAGCAAGGCTACCAAGAATGCCAGAGCATTTGTTCTGACAGCTGAAGAAGCCAAGATGATTCAGGATGTGATTGCCGGTACGTTTTTAGTTAATGATATTTTTGCTCAAGTATTATTTGAATCTGGTGCAAACCAAAGTTTTATTAATACTTCGTTCTGCAAACTTCTTAATCAACCATTAACTAAACTTCAACAAGAATGTCTGGTAGAAACGGCAAATGGAGAATCCATTAAGATTACAGAAATCTTGCAGGGAGCAAGAATAGAAATTTTAAACCATAATTTTATTGCTAACCTTTACCCAATGAATCTGGCTGGATTTGATATCGTATTAGGAATGGATTGGTTAGTAGCCAATCATGCCAGTAGTCTATGTGATCAAAAGTCAATACAAGTAAGTTCACCAAAGGGTGAAAAGATCACAATTAAAGGAGACAAGCCAACTAGGTCCACAAAATTCATCTTTATGATGAAAACAACAAGTTATGCAAGGAAAGGATCACTAGTGTATATGATTTCCCTAATCATTAACACTAAAGGAAAATAATTGAAAGACATTCCCGTAGTATCTCAATTCTCAGATGTTTTCCCAGAAGAGCTACCTGGACTACCGCCAGATAGAGAGATTGAATTCAGAATACAGCTACTACCAGGGACAACACCGATTGCCAATGCACCTTACCGTTTAGCACCAACAGAGATGCAAGAACTGAAGAAACAATTGGATGAACTTCTGGAGAAAGATTTCATACAGCCCAGTTCATCACCATGGGGAACACCAATCTTGTTTGTCAAGAAGAAGGACGGATCAATGCGTATGTGCATTGATTACCGAAAACTTAACAAGGTCACTATTAAGAATCAGTACCCACTACCGAGAATCGATGATCTGTTTGATCAACTTCAAGGAGCTCGATTCTTTTCTAAGATCGATTTACGCTCAAGATATCATCAATTGAAAGTACAGGAAGAGGACATTCCTAAAACTGCTTTTAGAACAAGGTATGGTCATTATGAATCTACAATCATGCCATTTGGTTTAACCAATGCCCCAGTTGCATTTATGGACATGATGAACATAATATGTAAACGATATCTGGATAAATTCATAATTGTCTTTATAGATGATATTCTTATTTACTCTAAGAGTAAGGAAGATCGTACAGAACATTTGTATATACTTTTAAATTTGCTGAGAAAAGAAAAGCTTTACGCTAAATTCTCAAAATGTGAATTTTGGTTACAAGAAGTACAATTTCTTAGACATCTGGTTAATCATGAAGGAATTCATGTGGATCCCACAAAGATTGAGGTGATTACTAAGTGGAAAGTCCCTGAATCACCAACGGAGGTGAGAAGTTTTCGTGGACTAGCAGGATATTATAGACGATTTATCCGAGATTTCTCTAGAATAGCCATTCCTTTAACAAAACAGACCTGTAAATCAGTTAAGTTTGAATGGGGACCAAAACAGGAAGAAGCTTTTAGAATTCTTAAGCAAAAATTAACCAACGCACCCATACTCGCGTTACCAGAAGGAACTGAAGACTTTATAGTCTATTGTGACGCTTCTAAGTTAGGTTATGGATGTGTGTTGATGCAAGTCAAAAGGTTATAGCCTATTCCTCTAGACAACTTAAGAATCATGAAGAGAATTATACAACCCATGATCTAGAGTTAGGAGCCATAATTTTTGCCCTTAAAATTTGGAGACATTATCTTTACGGTAGCAAGTTTACTATTTTCATCGACCATAAGAGTTTAAGATATGTTTTCGGGCAAAAGGAATTAAATATGAGACAGAGACGCTGGATGGAAATTCTTAGTGATTATGATTGTAATATTCAGTATCATGCAGGAATGGCTAATGTAGTAGCTGATTCTTTAAGTCGAAAGTATTATGAAAAGCCAAAACGAGTACGTTCTCTTAAATTAAATCAGCAGATAGACTTAAACGAGCAAATTAGAGAAGTACAGGAATCAGTAATCAAGAACAATACTGAAAAATTAAAAGGAATGATTAAGGAAATAGAACAAGGAACATATGGAATTTGGAGATTCCATAAGAAAAGAATCTGGATACCGAAACAAGGAAACCTACGTCACCGAATTTTAGAAGAAGCCCATAAGTCTAAGTATACGATACATCCTGGTAGTGATAAAATATATCAAGACTTAAGAAAGAATTTCTGGTGGATAGGAATGAAAAAGGATATAGCAACCTATGTTGCTAAGTGTCTAACATGTTCACAGGTTAAAGCTGGACATCAGAAACCTTCAGGTTTATTGCAGCAACTAGAAATGCCAATATGGAAATGGGAACTGGTAACAATGGACTTTGTTACTAAATTACCCAAGACACGAAAAGGTAATGATACAATCTGGGTGATTGTAGACAGATTAACCAAGTCTGCTCATTTCTTACCAATGAAGGAAACATTCAGTATGGAATAATTAGCCAAGTTATATGTAAATGAAATAGTTTCGTTACACAGAATTCCTTTATCTATTGTTTCTGATAGAGATAGTTATTTTACTTCTCATTTTCGGACTAGTTTCCAAAAAGCAATGGGAACCAAGTTAAATCTAAGCACTGTTTATCATCCTCAAATGGACGGACTAAGCGAAAGGACAATTCAGACAATGGAGGATATGCTTAGAGCTTGTGTAATTGAATTCGGAGGAAATTGGGACGATCATTTACCATTAATATAATTTTCCTACAATAACAGCTATCATACCAGTATCAATGCTGCACCATTTGAAGCGCTTTATGGACGAAAGTGCCGAACTCCAGTCTGTTGGGCAGAAATTGGAGAAAAAAACTGTCTGGACCAGAAATAGTACAGGAAACAACGGACAAGATTATTCAAGTCAAGGAAAGACTAAAAGCAGCACGCGATCGCCAAAAGAGTTATGCTGATAACAGGCGAAAACCATTGGAATTTCAAGTAGGGGATAAAGTGTTATTAAAAGTTTCTCCATGAAAAGGAGTAGTCATATTCATAAAAAGGGGAAAGCTAAGCCCAAGGTATGTTGGACCTTTTGAGATTATTAGAAGAATAGGACCAGTATCTTACCAGCTACAACTGCCAGAGGAAATGGCAGGAATACATGATGTATTTCATGTATGTAATCTCAAGAAGTGCTTAGCAGATGAATCCTTAATGGTACCTCTTAAGGACATAGAGGTAAATGAGAAACTTAAGTTTGTAGAGAAACCCCTACAGATTGAAGACAGGAAGATCAAGAACCTCAAACACAAGAGATTAGTTCTAGTTAAAGTGAAATGGGATTCCAAGAGAGGACCAGAGTACACTTGGGAGCTTGAGTCAGAGATGCAAAGGAAATATCCACACCTGTTCCAGTAGACCTCGAGGACAAGATCTAAAACAAGGTGGGGAGGATATAACAACTCTCCTAAAACCATTAAAATACTCCTAAAACGTCCAAATATACACCCCGTATGTGAAAAACGGTCCCAAATAACATTTATATTATTAAAAATCAAATAAAAACAATTAATCAAGTCTCTCGCGGGGCGCGACACAGACCAGCCTAGTCTGTCGTGGGCCGCGACAGCTGGACACCAGGCTGCACCCGATGCCGCCACGTGTCCCTGTCATGTTAAACATACACCGATGATTCGCCAAGCCTAGATCCTACCCTATATCGCTCGCGGCCCGCAAAGGCCAAGCTTGTAGCTCTCGCGAGGCGCGAGAGAACGACGATCAGGCCTATATAAGGAGTGGTCGAGCTCAGTTCACAATCGTTCAATTCTTTTCTTTTCTCTCAGTCCCTATAATAGTTAAACGTTGCCCGGTATTATACCCCTAAAAAGCGAAGCTCTGGCTCGTTGTAAGTATTATAACCCCCAGTTACATATTAGTTACTCTGCCCGATTGATCTAGAGCTCGATAACGCATGTCAAGGCTCTGCCTGACTCAGTCGTTGGAGTTCTGTCTCGGGGGTACGGCTAATGTAAATTGGGTTATCTTACTAACACGTGTGCATTGTTTAATTTAATAGATTATAACCAGGAAGTCACCAGAAAGCAGTAGTATTATCTAAAACAGCAATGTGAGTACATCTGCTTTTCGTAAACTGTTTTTACAAAACCTTAATTATTTTAAATTATATTTAACAGTGATTGAGTCTATGTATTCTACAATTACTGTTGGTATGTTGGGGTTTTGTATACATTACTTGTTACTACACTGTGAGCAGTAGCATGACCACAAGTCAGGATTGACAGTACCGTGGGTGGTAATTGGGTAGATAAAAACATTGAAATCGCTCTCAATACTGTAAAGACATAAAATCCTGTTTTGATTAAACTGGGATGCACTCGCCAGTATTTCTTGCTGATAAAACTTTTTAAAACACGTTCCAGGTAACAAAATATGAAAGCCAAATAGAAGCCAGCTGGAGAGCACTGAAGGCTTGGAAAAGTGGCTGTAAAAGTTACCTAAACAAGAAAGAAGTTTTGTTTCAATAAAATAGGGTTTATCCATATAAACATATTATAATGGAAACTTGGGTTTTTCCCATGTATTTATTATTTATAAAAGTGTGGTGTTTTACTCTGATAAACTATTTCCTAACTACGGTCCTGATGTAAATTTCCGCTGCCAAATTAATAAACACTGATACCACTGAATTTGGCCTCGCGGCCGCCCGCTCCTGGGGTAGGGGTCGGGAGCTGCGACAGAGCTCGTTGTTGAGTACGTGCTGGGGGTACTGAGGCACCCCATGTGGCTGCGGCTCCGGTGGGTCAGCGTGGTCCCCATCGTCGTCATCGGAGGAGTAATCGTCGTCGTCGTCCTCTGCGGCATCACCATCTTCCGACTGACCCTGACCCCGTCCTGGCTCTGGAGCCAACTCTGGTAACTTGTCTGGGAGAGCGGCGGGGACGAACACTAGCCCGTTGGCCCCTATAAATCGTAGCCCCACCCTAGGGTAGTCACTCATCACGTGCATGCCGATCAGGGTTTGACGGGCCAACCTGACCGGCTCCACCACCCCCCTCTCCGAATAATGGGTCCTGCTGGGGAACAAGGCCCAACTAGACGGCGATACGTGTGATGTACGCCCTCCGTACAGCACAGACATGTCATGTCTATGGTACGCCATCACGAACCACTGAGCTAGGCAACGATGGAGGGCGCACGTCTCCCTGCATATAAGGCACTACAGGTAAAAGAGATCCCCCTGATTGCACCACTCGTGACTCTTCTCGTGTGGTGCAATGGATGTGGCAATAAGCTTGTGCAGGTAATGGTACAGGGGATCGGTGATCCAGGAAGCCCTCAACTTTGACTTCGGGCCGAAGCGACGGGTGCTGATCGTCTGCCAGAACATCGAGAGAATCGTTAAAATTACTCTACAAGAACATTTTACAAAATTACTTTACAAGATCAAAATTACTCTACATGATCATTTGTAGAGTAATTTTGATAATTACCCTACGAGCAAATAATTACGAAAATATCATCGCGTTTTTTTTTTTTTTTTTTTTTGCCTTTTTCATGCTATTCGTACGTTTAGTACGTTAAAGTTATTTGTACGGGAACTTTACTCTAAAATTATAAAAAAATCACTAATAACATGATTAGCAAAAAAGATTAATTGTCCGAAACACAGTTTACGTTGCAGCGGAAAAATAAAGTAAAACCCATCAAGAACTTAAAACCACAACTTTAATAAAAGTTCAAAACATAAAGTTATAACGAACCACCCACTCCAGCTGATTGCAACGTCCGTCCATAGTTGTTCTTACTGACCTGCAAAGCATGCAACTACGTGTTAACAATAAAATTTTTAGATCATAACTCAATTCCTACATTGAGTTATGACATTCGTAATGGGCTACAAATTTTGATAGAAAATGCAGCCTAGACCTTTGACACGAAATAAATCATTTAAAATACCAAACGACGTTGAAAAAATGCGATTCCAGTTGGATTTGAGAGGTATTTCCTGGAACTTCATCATAGACTTAAGAAGCATCAGTTTTTGATAATGTTTGACCCAATTACAACCGATTAAAGTCGGCTGTAACGTTCTGGACAAAACATGTTTTGTTACCCGAACCCCACAAATGATTAATTTATGAACTCAACGACCTATATACTATAATCACAGCAGGTTTGTGTCACAAAATAGATCATGTAACAACCGATTTATCACTACCCACTAGATTTAGCCCGTCAACGACACCCGGGAGACGTACCAGCATCCATGTTCGACCATAAAACCAACTATAACGATTTTTAACAACCCCAAGTAACCATCAAGCTTCAAGATTCATTATCTAATCAGAAACGCAGTCTAGATATCATACAAAAATCATGCTTGAACACTTCTAGTTATCACCAAAACACAATATTCATCCGTGATTAAACCCTAGTGCTTTAACCGAGCTCATGATCAGATAAAACATCATAAAAATTGAATTCTAGCAGTCCTATCCTACAAGTATCATCATTGAACACAATCACGCAGCCAAAACATGAAATCATCGAAACTCTGTTTCATACATAATTACATAAAGTCTAAACATACTTGATCAACAACCCTAACATCACACTTGATTTCTTTATGAATTTCAACCCACAACTTAACATCATAACATCCAAAATCATTATTTTATCATGAACACAACCAAGTAACTTTGTTTAGATCTTGTATGAACATTGAAACTCCATAAAACACAAGATGAAAGATACCTAGTAAAGAATGAAGTAGAACCGAGCCTTGAACCAAACTCCTGAAACCCTTGGAGTTCCTTGGTTGTGTAGGATCGTTTTCAGACCCGAACGAGTCAATCAGAAGAGTTTTTCTCAATACGAAAGGCGGAAACAGACGTATTGAGTTCAATTCAGCAAGAATATCACTTTAACTGTCAATTTGATTGATTTGACAACAATTTACAGCGAGATGACACTTCGGCAACACTTCATGGCTCAACCGGAATCACACATGAATCACTCAAACGAAATCAGGCACGTCCTATATATAGGCTTCTAATTCCGCTTGAAGATGTATCAAACGGAATTACATCTCAAGCGAGATTAGCTTCAAACGAAATTAACGTGATAATTTCGTTTGAAACTGTCATGTCAATTTCAAGCGGAATTACATACCTAATTCCGTTTGAACTTGCCTCTTATCCTATTTTTGACATATTTCTCGTATATCGTGCCCTGTTCTATCTACAAACATACAAGACTCGATACAAGACGAAGTCGACAGACGCATGCACCAACAGACTCCCCCTCGAATGTTGACAAGTCTTCAGTGTCGAGTCTTCGCATCTTCAGTTTTTATCAGTCCTCTTGAACTCTTTGAAGTATCTGACACTGTAAAGTATCCTCAATCTCTGTCTTCTCTTTTCATCAGCAACAGACTCTCCCTCGAATTATGCTAGGTTCACAGGATCAAAATCTGGCTCACATCCTGCTCTGGATCGCAATCTGGCTAACCTGCACATTCTTAACCCAGAAATAAATTTCACACATTTTTAAAATTTTACAAATTTATTCTCTGTTTATCACTTGTAAATATAATTCTCAAAATGATTTAACATTTATAATTTCTGATGAACCACTTGCAGGAATATCATGATTTAACATTTAAGAAAACTTCTGATGACCACTGGTAGACAAAACTTTTTCATTTTCAAACAATTTTTCAAGCACACTCTCCCAAACCTGTTCATCCTGTTTAGCACCCGGAATTTTGAAAATCAGTTCTCCAACATCAGTTGTCGAAAATCTTTTTGGATTTTTCAAAATTTATGCTAAAACACACTAAAAATCTTTTTGGATTTTTGAATGTAAAGAAATGCAGAAAGAAAAATTTACAAACAATAATTTTTGTGAGTTTGTGTAAGAGGATCATATCAGTTTTTGAGACAAATCACCAACACCGTTAAGCTTTAATCATTTTAAGGTCTAAACGATTCACATAGATTGTCAGTATACTGATCCACTTAAATTTTCACACAAAGTTCAACTGTTTCGAGATACGAGATTAATGTTTTAAGCACTTAAACTTATTCACGTGTCCCACCTCAGAATATACTCCCGTATCCAGATCCCAATATTCAGTCTTACAGGTGAGTATACCATAGATGATATCTGTAAGGGGTTATATTGCGAGGGCCGTGAGAGCTCAGGTCAGAACTTCCGTTCAGCAGAGAGATGACGGCTTCGACTTTTGGTGTGTCCCCTTTAGAGGATCTTTTCTTCAACAGCGCATGATTTACATATTTTTTCAATGTTTCATCATTTTTTATGCTGAGGGTGGCGCTATATTTCAAGCAAGCCTAAAGTATTTTCCGGGGACTAGGCCATTGCTTCCGCAAAATCAGAAGTCCCGGGATAATACCCCAGATATCACTGAGCATAAAGACCAAGTATCTCAGAAAAAGGGACCTTTCAAACAAGATTTCGGGGGTTACCCATATATCCGAGAGATGTTCCCCACGATATAAGTAAGTTTGAAATTTAGGTTTATATCTCGTCACAATCTACTAAAAGTGCAAAATGTGACACCTGGGTCACTGCGACCATCAAACAAATACCAAACCAATGAAATATTGTATTTCATACTTGGGATTTGTATAAATATGTGTATCATTTGCACATATCAATTTTTGTTCAATTCCAAACTCTAAATCGCTTTCTGGAAGGTTATACGCGCACCGATGCGTAAATATAACCAGTTTAATGCAACAAACACTCTGGAATAGTGACATAAGCTTAACATACCTTAAATAACCTTTACATAACTTAGAAATAAGTTTTGGAAGGTTTGGTATGCCGAAATCAAGTTAATTCGCTTACAGGGACTAAATTTGACAAACTGCAACAGACATTCCGGAACATGACCATAAGTTAAACATACCATAAATATCCTTTACATAGCTTAGAAATAGGCTTTGAGGGGTTCGGTATGCTAAAATAAACTTTGGGTCATTCAGGGACTAAAAGCGTCATAAAGTGCACAAGTTTGCATTTTCGCGCATAACTTACGTTCTGACTACATCCGGACATCCAAAAATTTATGTAAGCACTAAAACATTTTATTTTAGTGTTTGGCGTAAGAAAAATCCATTCGTCGCGTCATTTGGATCGTTTTTCGCGCTTATGCGCATTCCGTCGTAATTAACCGAACAACGCGATCGTAAGGCCAAACGAACCGACACCCGAGATATTTTTTAGCATGTTTCATGTCCACAATGTTTAGGCATCCTTGTGGAGCCTTGAAAATGATTTAACGAGCCTTAAACATGTCGGAAATGGCCTTAATACGCAACGGGGACTGAAAGGGGAACATTGGAAAGTGGTTGCTGATCAGGGGGACCCTAGCGTGACACCTAGCCCCCTTGGCATCACGCTAGGCCTCTTCTGATCAGCAAAAGCCATTTTAAACACATGTTAACAGCCCCTAACACCCTCCAAAGGTCAAGTGCCACATGTTAACCTCTTGTGGTGGCCAAAATCAGTTACCACAACATTATGACAAGTGTACGGGCTAGATCATTCCCTCTTCTCCAAGAAACGATCCTAACGGTGAACCGAAAACTATAAATACCCACCTTATGTTCACTCATTCCTCACAAAAATCTGATCTAATGTGCTCTAAGTTGAAACCATTGTTTCATACCTGAGCTATTTTGATCTAGATTAGCATTCGGGGACCCTTCGTAAGTGTTCCTTCGTTCTTTTATTGCTTTTCGAGTCCGAAAGTCAAACTTTGTTTGACTTTCTGCATTGATCAGTTTATGGTCAATGCGAAGTTCGTTTGAACTTCGCAACGTGATTGTAATCATGATGGTTATAGTCCCTTGTGACTATACCTACTGATTACCACGTTGTCTAGGGTCGTAAGGGTAAGCGATCTAATAAATCGCTTATACCTTCGAACCCGACCCATTTGGTCGATCATTAGGATCCGACCAAACACATTAGGTGACCATAGTATATAGCGAATAACCTTCCGAGGTTATACCTTATGGTCGCTTCGTTTAAGTAGTTGTATGATAGGTAATTTATATGCCTTAGGTAAATTACCAAAATGCCCTTTTGACGCCAAAATTCATTTTAAGCGTATGTAACATAACTTTTGGTATCTAAACCGATTTGGTAACAATATTAGATATGTTAAGGCATATTTTACTTGTCATAGGACTAGTTAGGCGTTCCGAACGCGTTTCACGCGAACGACGCGTTAAAATAGCATAAGCTACCTAAACGGGTCGTAATGGGTCGTAAGCACTTAGGTTAGGTTTCATTTAGTATGTAGGCGTTGTTAAACCATATGACACGAGTCTCCATACTCTTTTGGTTTATGAACCCTCATTCTATCTAAATCTTCCGATTTAGGTCCGGTTTATTAACATAGTTACCTATATTAGGTACCGTTTGATTTCCGTGATCTCTAGCATTGTTTGGTTGTCACTCAAGGACTACTGAGCAATCTCAAGTGAGCACATAGACCCCACTTTTACTGTTTTTCAAACTGTTTTGGGGTGGAACACATGTGCCTACTGTTACTTTCATGCTTTCCATGTTTTCACATTATATACATGCTATGTTCATTAGTACACTATTAGTACATGATTTCATTACATTTTATGTTATGTATGTTCATTATGTGCATACTTAGTACATTGTTTTACATTTACATTTTATGCTATGTATGTCCATTGTGTGCATACTTAGTACATTGTTTTACATTTACATTTTATGCTATGTATGTCCATTGTGTGCATACTTAGTACATTGTTTTACATTTACATTTTATGCTATGTATGTTCATTGTTGCATACTTAGTACATTTGTTTTCATCACATGCTTACATTTTGGTATGGCATTTGGTTTGTTTACAATGGAACAATACATTCATTAACATTAGCTACGCCGTTCGTTAGTAGGTAGTGGTACCATAGGAACTGACCACTCCCGTTACGGACATCCTGGGTAGGTGGGGATGAAAGGAATGACCGAATTCGATACACATAACTTAGATAAACCTTTAAATTGTTTAAGGGTTTATCGCCTCAGTCTCAAGGCTTGGATGTATGCATTTTCACAACACCGCATAGATGTCTGTATCAGTATAGCATGCATTTCCACAAAACATAGCTTTGATTTAAACCATGTTTTACTTCAATACTTTGTTTTTATGCATATGGTTTAGTTGATATATTTCACTAGCCATACATATCATTTTGGTTACACATTACATGATTTACATTTGACACATAAACATTATTGACATTGGTTATACATTACATGACTTACATCTTGACATAAATATTTTGACATAATATTCAATACGTTTGGCAGTTGGTTTAAACATAAACATCTTACATTGTTGGTTTTGTTTGGGTAAGTGATTTAAGTAACGAGGCGTGTGTAATATGATACAAGCATGGTGGATACGCCGCTGGTACTTCCTATATATAAGTGATTGTATGGTATTACATATCGTAGCGTTATTTGAATCATTTCAATTTGGACATATAACATTTTATACAAATAACATACTTTTCACAATACATTGTTTTACAAACAACTTAATTTATACAAACTCATTTCACATGGTTATCCACTTAACCATGTATTATTCTTTTATACATATATATCATTTGGTTTATTTATCACTTTTCAAATGATTTACAAGACAAAGCAAATTACAAGGTTCATGACTAAACATTTTCTTAAACAATAAGTCATGAATCCTATTTTCATAAACCTATGTATCTCACAGACATTTTTATGCTGACGTACCTATTTTCACATGTGTTTCAGGATATGATGCATAGGATTTATCAAGATACACTTAGGCGGACTTGGGCCTTAGCGACAATAAAAGATGCAAGACTAGTTATTTATGTTATGTTTCTTTGATTGTCAAGACATTGTAACTACTTTAATCAATAAAACAATATTTCAATTTCCGTGTGTTATGAAACAATGATTCTGTTACAACACTCCCCGACGTTTTCCGCCACGTTTTGTTGTTCTACGTGGTCGGGGTGTGACACAAAAACCTACTGGCACATCATCAGTGAGACCGTTTATCACATTTTAACTTTCCAATTCTTTAGCATGTTGTGATAGTCCACTGATGTACTATTATTTCCTCTTTTATACAACAAAACTCTTTTTTTGATTTTATCATGTTTTTGACTTTTTCAAATTTTCAAATGTTTTTGGATTTTCTAGAAATTCTTACTCCCCCTAAAATGCAAACACATTTAAAGAAAATTTTGAAAACAAACTATACAAACAACATGACAACTGATATCGAATCACTTCAATTCACTATCCACTTGGCATAAATAATCAGAACTCCCCCTCACAACAAACTATTTTCCCATTGATTTCAAAACACTTAAGTTTGTTTTAATAAAATGGTTTTTCCGGAAAATTAGTTTTGTTGATTTCATAAAACCACTTGTAGGTTAGGGGATTCATCACTTTGTTCTTTCAAAATACCATTTGAAAAAATTTAACATTTTTAGGTTCAATCATCAAACACCAACTGTAGAAAATCAAGTACAACTTAATGTCCCTGATTTACCACTTGTAAGACGAAATCACTTTCGTGAATTTCTCAAGAAAGATGCCGATACCTGCTCCTCGTTTACCAACCTGGGAGCTCCGGCAAGTCCAGATTTTTACTGTTCATAATATGTTCCATCCCAGTCACAAACCTGAGATGAAACACTCTTACCTGGTTTCTTCATTTTTTTCTCATAAAACTCCTTCACACCTTTAACCTTCATGTCAACCATTTTACCAAAAATATGGTACACTTTGGAGTTAAAAGCTTTTTCAATATCAAATTCTTTCTTTTCAGAGAAAAATTGATTTGAAATCTCAACTTTGCCAACTTTTTGTTTAAAATTTTTAGCCCACAATGGTGGAAAATTGACATCATCCATTGGCGGCACTGATGTTTCCAATTTTAACTCAGCTTGTGGCTCCTCTGACTTTGTGTAATCAGATTCATCGCCAGACAATAGCTCCTCTGATTTTGACGAATCAGAATCATTGCTAGACCTATCATCAGATTTCTTAACAACCCATTTGTGATTGTCAAGATTCACTCTTTTCTTGTAAAACCTGTTTGAACATTCACCAATCTTAAAAGTTGAATTTTTGAAAAGTTTAGTTCTCTCAATTGGTGGTTCAAACACACCCTCTTTATATTTCAGTTTAGAAACTCCCTGTTTAGTTTGGTTTGCCTGTGAACATTTCATGGCAATATGACCACTTTTTCCACATTTGAAACAAGTTCGAGTTTCCTTCTTCTGATCAACAGTCTGCATCTCTTCTTGCTTCTTCGCAAGGAAATCTCTGTTCGACTGTTTTCTGAATAATTTTTCTTTTTCTTCTTCAGAAGATGTACCTGAAACAAATATCATTTTTGATTTAAAATCACAAACATATTTTTCATTTTTATGATTTTCTGGTGGAATAAATCCAAGACCTTTCTTTTTGAAATTACCGTTATGGTTTGGTTTCTTTCGATAACCAGAACCAGAACTGTAACCCTTTTTCTTGTTTTCTCTTTGTTGAACTCTTGAGGTGTACTTTTTAGGTTTATCATTAAGATTTACATCTTTTATTTCAGAAATATTAATTTCTGTTAGTTTGAAAACCTTTTTGATCATTTCTGGTTTAACACCTCTTATTGGAAATTCCTCATCAAAATATAATTTGTCTGAATCATTCAAAGTATATGCCACTTTGATTAATCCGTCATTCAAATTAGATTTTGATAACAGGAATTCTTTATTGTAAACTCTTTTGCCCTGTTTGACGGTATGACTTGGAGTGCTGGCCTCAGACTTTGACTCTGACATAGACTCCGCCTTTAACTCCTCAGTTTCATCATTATCTAACACAAGATCCACCACTTTCTTCATCAATTGAGATTGTTGATCAGTGTCAGACGATGTAAAAGTGACATCAATATTTTCTGGCAAGTTAACTGAAGACTCCGACTCCCACTGTAAATTTGTTGCTTTTTCGACTCTTTCTGAATTTGGATTTCTCGGAGAATATCCATTTTCAAGTGGGGGTGGACACTTGTTGTAACTGATACCTTGTTTCTTACCAGATGTCTTAACTTCAGTATCCTTCTTCTTTTCTTTTTTCTTTTCAGGAGTCTTTTCTTCAGATACCTTTTGTTCTTCAGTTACTTCATCATCCTCAAATGCCTTCATGCCTTCAACAGTTGGATAAATCCTGTCAATGACATAAGAAGTACATGAGTAACTTTTTAACAAACGATTAACTCTTTCTGTCTCAATCCTTTGTGTTTCAAGTTTCTGTTCTAGCACAGCACACTTCTCAATGTAATTGTTGACGACTCTCTGCTTTGTCATGAAAGCTCCTTGAAGTGTTTTCATTGCTGTTGCTTGTTCTTCGCTTGATTGATTGTACTGATTCATTGCTTTGTTCAGAACATCATATGATTCTTTCAATCTGTTCATGTTATGAACCAATATGTTGTTCTGCTTCTTTACTGCTTCACAGTTTTCACATGTCACAGGAACCTTTTGTGCATTAGCTTCTGCTTCAACTTTGAACTATGGAATGTTCTTCACCTTTTTCCTTATCACAGGAACTTCTTCATCATCACTGCTGACTGGTGTTTTGACCTTTTTCTTTTTCTTTTTAGTTTTTTCATCTTCACTATCACTTTTTGCCATCATTTTCAAATGAGCTGCCATTCTTTTCGCATAATACTCAGTATCATCATCACTGTCTTCTTCAATACGAGCAACAAACACTTTGTGATTTGAAGTTTTATTTGGATTATAATTATCCCAATTGAAATTTGCCCAGCTAAAACCTTCTGGCAACTTTTCATCATCTTGATTGATTAGGCATGCTTTATTGTCGGCTGAAATATGTTTGTCCCAGCTGAAATTATCTTGATTCACCAAACATGCTCTCTTTGACGATTCTTCAATCTCCTTCCTGCCATGAGCAGTTTGTGGTTGTTGTTGATGTGGCTGTTGAGCAACTTGATGATAAATCGATTTCCGATAGTAATCATTATTGTTGAACGGATTTTGAGCTCCACTTGCTTCGCGATTAGTGCACTCCCTCTTGAAGTGTCCTTTTTCCCTGCAACGAAAACAAGTAACTTTAGATTTATCAAAACCCAAATTAGAAACACACGCATCACGGAAATCATCTCTTCCTGTGATCTGTTTAAACTTCTCAGCTCGTCTCAACACACTAGCCAAACACCATTTTATATCCATCAATTCCATCTCTTCAGCATCAATCTGATCGTAATCCTCTTTTGTCAACATTGGATTCCCGATCCGTCCTGCCACAAAACTTCCATAAGACTCTAATACGGTTCCCAACAAAGACATATGGCTTTTTGCAACTTCTTCAGAATAATCCTGATCATTCTCAAGATTCAATACAATGTTGCATTGTAGCTTCTTGCCATTCTTGGTTGCAGAAAAATTTGGATCAAAAGATGGATATGATGAAAAACTCGTGTTGCTGTTTGATCCTTTGGATGAACTTCCTGATGAACTCTTTGCATTGAATGCAGTCTCAACCTTTGGTGACATGTTGGTAGTTTTGTCATTCAACCCTGCTTTGTAATAAAGCCCAATGTCTTGTTCACCATCGAAATCTTTCATTCTTAAGACCTTTCTCTGTTCCATTTCTTGAGCCTCAATCTTTTCAATGAACTTGCTCAAGGTCAGACTGCTAAACCCTTTCTTGTTCCTTAACATCATGAGATATGTGCCCCATGTTTCGTATGGCAATGCATCAGCTAGCTTTTCAATCAACTCCTCATTATCTTTATTGATGCTCAACCTCTTCATGTTAGCTAGCAAATTGCAATATCTTTCAATGATCTGCTTGGTGCTCTCAGTTCTCAAACCACGAAATAGATCAAATTCTTTCTTCAAAAGTGATTTTTTGTTCTTGGCCATCTCTTGGCTTCCAACAAACTTCGATCTTAATGCTTTCCATATTGAATACGAAGTTCCATTGTGTTGCAATAAAACCAAGATATCTTCCTTCACAACTTGTTGTAGTGGATTTAACATCATTTTTTCATCTTTGTATTTCTTTCTATCTTCGGCACTTAGATCTTTAATTGCAATAATCTCTTCATTATCAGTCATCGGTCTAACATATTTCGTTTCAACACATTCCCAAGCATCCAAATAATTCGCTTGAACTCAGTTTTCAAAACGTCCTTCCCAACCTTTATACTCCTCAATGTTCATGAGCTTAGGCGGTTTTTGCATTGTCCCTGTTTCATTTTCTAACATTGTGTTCTGTGCTAGAGTAATCAGGGTAACTGGAGTAGCAAATACGTTGTAAAATTCTTCTTCCGGATTCGGTTTTCAAGAAATTCTCTAACAGATTGTTCAAACGGAATTAAGCTTCACAAACAGAATTACTTTCAAGCGGAAATACCCAGTTCAAACGAAATCAGCACTCTCAAATGAGATCTCTTTCAAACGGAATTACTCTAACGGAATCAGCACGTTCAAGTGAAATCTCCTTTGAAGCGGAATACCTTTTCAAGCGGAATACCTAATTTCGTTTGAACAAACACTCTTTCAAACGGAATCACTAATTTCGTTTGAGATTTTCAAACGGAATTATAAGTTGAAGCGGAATAGCTGATCTCAAGCGGAATTACTCAAACGGAATACCAGTTTCAAACGAGATTAACCTTTTCAAACGGAATACCGGTTTCAAGCGGAATTAAGAGTAAATTCCGTTTGAAATGCTGCTGATGTCATCAAACTCGCACTGGTTTTGAAACGGAATTACCAATTTTATCAGTTTTAAATCGATTTTAAGTCTAAAATTTTCAAGGCTTTGTTAAAACAGTATTGCGCATATTCTGTGAGAATTTTAGCCGATTTTAACCGTGAAAAATTTTTAATTTTGAAAAAGAAGGTGTAGAAATCAGAATTTGCAGCTGAATTGGTAAGAACTCTTCTTCCTGAGCTCTGATACCACTTGTAGGATCGTTTTCAAACCCGAACGAGTCGATCAGAAGAGTTTTTCTCAATACGAAAGGCGGAAACAGACGTATTGAGTTCAATTCAGCAAGAATATCACTTTAACTGTCAATTTGATTGATTTGACAACAATTTACAGCGAGATGACACTTCGGCAGCACTTCGTGGCTCAACCGGAATCACACATGAATCACTCAAACGAAATCAGGCATGTCCTATATATAGGCTTCTAATTCCGCTTGAAGATGTCTCAAACGGAATTACATCTCAAGCGAGATTAGCTTCAAACGAAATTAACATGATAATCTCGTTTGAAACTGTCATGTCAATTTCAAGCGGAATTACATAGCTAATTCCGTTTGAACTTGCCTCTTATCCTATTTTTGACATATTTCTCATATATCGTGCCCTGTTCTATCTACAAACATACAAGACTCGATACAAGACGAAGTCGACAGACGCATGCACCAACAGGTTGCGTAGACAAGAGAGACAAGGGGAGGGAGTGCAGAATCTAGATTAGGGTTTGGGGATTTTTATGGCAGTTAGCATGCAAACGTATGTATTATGGGGTAGGGGCGCTCCACTAGTGATGGAATTCCATCACTCACAATATCCAATCAAGTTTCGCCACGTCATCGAGCTTTATTCCATCACTAGTGGAAATGCCCATCACTTTTATTTTCTTCCTTCAAATTATTCAAATCAATGGCTGCTCATCCCACAACGGTAACTTCATAACGCTGAAGACGACAACACGACATCTCCTCCACGCATGATGAATGGTGGTGGCTGTCACACCCCAACCGATGGCGGAATCATCGGGGCGTGGCACTAGGCGAATCAGATTGCTCAAGAGAATCCATAACAACAATTTAGTGACAATATTTAGTGTGTCCATTATCCCATACTAACAAACAATATTTCATCAAACAGTTATACAGAATTCTTATCTCTTAACAATACAAATCCGACAACCTAGATTTTATGTGGGTTTCTAGACTTCCTAATCTTGATTTGAGATAATCTGTGATTAACCTGCAACATACGTTAAAATAAAGTCAATACAAAAAGTATTGGCAAGTATACAAGTTTGCATAGATATAGTATAGAAAGCGTTTACGCATAACCAGCATGTAACACATAATAGGCGAATCAAGTAAGCTATCAACAATGCTGCAACCTAACCAGGTGATTGCGATGGAGAGTATGCGTGACACATGTTCACCGAAGCGAACACGTGAAGTAGAGTATGTGATTCTTAGCAACCCCAGTTTACAATAGGTGCTAAGTCCAAACTATAGTACTATCATTGCTAAAGGCGGTCTAGCGTAACACTGGGTAAGCATAGCAACAAATAATTCAACTAATCACGTATAACATGCGAGTGCGGTTAGCGTTTGTAATGCGTTTAAGTGTTGTGTTTTTATAGAGAACGTATGTTACACCCAAAAGTGCGTTAAATGAAAATGGGTTCGAGTATACTCACAGTGTGTGTTTAGCACGTAAACACAAGCTGAATTGGATTGAAAGGAGCGCGTCTAGTCAGCCTATTCATGGAAACAGAAGCATAAGTCTTTCTCGGGGCTGAATGGTTGTAAATAGAATGTCAAATGGGTTAAGTGTTTAACAGGTGATCCGGACGGATGGTCATCCTGGCGGATGACCATTTGAACAGATGGCCATTCGAACAGTGTGTGGGTGTTTGTGAATCGTTAAAATTCGAAGTTTGAGTTAAAAGTGTTTAAACAATGGGAATTGTAAGGGTCAGGTCATCCAAGCGGATGGTCATCCGGGCGGATGGCCTTTCGGGCGAACGATCTGCGTTTGAAGTTTTTGTAAAATTTTCTAAGTAACAATTTTGAGTTAAAGGAGACGGCGTGTCAAACAATGGAACATACCAAATCCAGTCCATTCATTCGGATGGGCCCAGCCCATTCGAACAGACGTGCTGTCCTTGATGAAGTTTCATGTTTGACCCGTTAATCGGTCCATCTCTTTGGTGGGAATCCGTTTTCAAGCTGGCTCTCGACTAAAGAATGAGTCAAGAGTCTGATTGAGTCCAGATTCCATCAATATTGTGTGAAAACTGAAGAAAATTCAAAATAAGTTTGTAAAAGTGTTGAAATCTTTCATAACTAAGTTGAAAAGTGTGAAATCCTGTAGATCTGGAATGAATCTCGATTGAATGGTGCCCTTCAACAGTTTGCCCAAGCAAATTGAGTGGAAACCACCTTCGAGAGGTCCAAATCAAATGATTTTGAGAAAAAGTTTAAGTGTGTTTGGGATTTTGATGAAGAAGATGGTGTAGAAGTGATTAGAGGTGAAGATTGACGGAGATTTGAGAGAAAAAGCTTAAAAATAGGCCTTGAATCGCGACTGAGAGCTTGGTGGCGGATGACAGAACCAAAGTGTTGAAATTAGGCACAAAGGCCCTATTTATAGGTGAGGGTGGGAGTTAAGGCGGTGTGCTCGAATGGGTTCGGATGGGTGGCGTTCAGATGGGATTCATTCGGATGGCTCCATTCGGATGGCCTCCATTCGGATGGCTTCCATTCAGATGGCCTCCATTCGAATGAGTTTTGGTGCGATGTCAATTTCCAAGTTAAGCGTTGCGTTGCGTTAAACATTGTGGATACTTTACGCGTTTTAGTGAGATAAGCAGTATCGTGTTAGGTTGCATTTCAGTGCGATATATTGAGTTGCGCGTGCCAGCGTGTGCGCATTTAAACAGTTTTAATACTTAGATATCTATATCTAACTATTATTATAATATAATAGGTCATAGCATAAGTACTGCGTTTCGAGTTTGCGTTTGCGAGTAGCGTAGCAATAGCGTAATAGTAAATGTGAAAAGTGTAAGCGTGTTGTAACAAGTGATGAAATGCAAAAATATGCGAAGTAGCGTAGTTTGCGATATAGTTTACATTATGATCCAAATCTCTGGTGCTAGGCATAACGAGGGTAACGAGAGTAACAAGCGCGAAAGTGCGGGTTGTTACAGTCTCCCCTGCTTTAGGAAATTTCGTCCCGAAATTTATTCGCAGGGAGGACTGCGAGAATTGGCACGAGTAAGTAGCGATAAAGCGTTAGGGTACGTGAGTGATCGATCGAGGATTTGACGAGTGAGAGCGTCTAGGTGACATGGGGAAGGCGATGAGTATTTGTTTGACTAAAGGATGGTAATTCACGAGTTAGCGATCCAAAAATTTTTTAAGTTCTTAAAAGGTTTTATCGAAAAGTGATTTTAAGGAAAACTCAGTTGTGAAAATTTCCTTACGACGCGGTGTTAAACTGAGTCGATGTTCACACCAGCGCTGTAAGAGAAGTCTTTTGTTAAGTTATTAAGATTTTAAGGAAAACTTGATTCACGAAAATTTTCCATCGTTGTAAGAAGGTTTTGTTTGTCCAAAAGGTTTTAATTAAAATTTTCAGAAAGATTTCCTTTCATTCCAAAAAGTTTGCAAGAAAAGTTTTGTTTACAAAAGGTTTTAACAGTACAAAAGTTTTAATTAACGTCAAGCCCCACATGGCACCTTTCCACGAAAGTTTGCTAATATGGCTAAAACACTTATATATAGGAAGTACCAACGGCGTATCCACCATGTTTTAGCCATATTGACTCCGTCCCGTGGAGCAATGTCATGTGTGTCGACATGGTACAGATAGAGTTTTGTATCCTTGGTCCAAGCGTTAAGTGGTTGGACCAAGTTCGAGAGGGAGATTGAGTAATCTGAGCGTGCGGTAAGCGAATGGTTCAGCGATTGAAGCATTGAAACAGCGTGAGTGTTGAGTGCGATAAGCGACAAGTGGTAAGCAGTAGTGGTAAGCCGTAAGTCATACGTGACAGGTGATACGCAATAAGCGATAAGCAGTAAGCGATAAGCGATAGGTGATACGCGGTAAGCGATAAGCGTCGAGATGGAGAAGCGATGCGAGTATCGAAGCGTTGAGATTGACATGTGCGATAAGCGTTAAGGCGTTGAAGCGTTGAGAGGTAAAGCATTAGCGAAGTGAGTTAGATTTCAGCGAAGGTACGATTGCGTTCGTGTAGACTTACGAAAAGCCTAGAGTTGACACGTTTGAGATGCGATGAGATGTTACGCCTTGCGAAGGAGTTTAGCGTGTTGAAAGTAGTCTCAATAGTATAAGAGGGCAAATAACGTTCAACTCCAAATGGCATTTTCTTCACGGAAGTTTGTTAGCATGGCAAAGCACTTATATATAGGAAGTACCAGCTGTGTATCCACCATGCTTCGACCACGCCACTTCCGTCCCGTGAGTAGATGTCACACTTTGTTGACATGGTTAAGACGCTTATATAGGAAGTACCAGCGGCCTATCCACCACGCTTAACCATGCTTTTAACATTATGGCATCATTGGAACTTACTACGATCTCCGTGCACTTACCAAAATAATCCCGTGTGCGCCCGTGATTAGTTTGGTCCTTGCACGTTTATCGTAACTTATTCCAAGGACGCGTAGTTGGGGTAAAACACATTATATCATGATATACTATATAGTGCTAGTAATATAATCTGTGTGTGAAATTAAACTAAGTGTGAGGACGAGGAAGAGAGAGAGAGAGAGAGAGCGAGAGAGAGTCAACGTCGCATATTGTGGCGACGTCGAGCAATAGAACGAGTATAACATATAAGAATTAACATTGAGAGTCGTATCATCAACAACATCGTTCTGTGCTTGGTTGGAGTTGATGTTGAATACTCTTGTTGGGGCTGTGGTTGCTGCTGGAGTTTCTGCTGCTTGTGCGGCGGCTGTTGTTGCTTCTAGTGCAGCGACTGCTGGGGCTACGGGCCCTGTGTGGCCCTGTGTGGCAGTGATGGGTGAAATGACCAAAACAGTTGCAGTTTGCGCAATAGAGACAGTTAGCTCCTGACTGGTGATGATAAGTACACTTCGGGCACAGGGAAAAAGTTCCTATGTAGGCGCGTTTTTGGTGGACTGGAACTGCTCGGAGAGGTTCGGGGTTCAAAACTGTTTGGGGTGGAGCTGTTGTTAAGTAGTTAAAACTCGGGTTCTTTCGCTTGCGGCTGATCTTTTCGGTGTCTTGTGGTTGTGCGGCGTCGTCAGATGACTCGGTGGTAGCTTGGTTAGCCTTATTGGGGGCATCCTTGGAGAAGAATCCATCCAAGACTCGCTTGTCATTGATTTCTACAGCGAGGAGATAGGTTTCTTCGATGATAGCAGGTTTTGCAGCTTCGACAAAATCACCCACACACTCAGGCAAAGCACGGATGTACTTCTTGATGGCCTTTTCGAGAGTGTCAACTTGGCTTGGGCAGATTATGCTAAGCTGTTTGAACCTTGCTGTGAGGCCGTTGTTGTCACCTTCAACTTGCTTGATTTCCCAAAATTAGTTTTCTAGTTTCTGCACTTCATGGGGAGAGCAGTACTCTTCCTTCATGAGCTCCTTCAGCTCATCCCAGGAGAGTGCGTAGGGTGCATCGTTCCCACGTTTGGTATGCTCAGCTGTCCACCAGTCGAGGGCTCTTGATTGAAATACTCCGGTAGCGCACATGGTACGAAAATTCTCGGGGCACCCACTCTGACGAAGGGTAACCTCGATGGCATCAAACCACTGACGTAACTGAGATACATCTCCTTCGCCTGTGAATACCATCGGGTCACAGGCTTTGAACTGTTTGTAGGAGAATGTAGACTTTGGCGTGTTGGTTTTAGAGTCTTCCTATGTCTGAAAGTCGTTGAGGGATTGAATCTACGAGACGATTTGAGGAATAACCTTGGCCATTTCCTTAGTGAGGGTGGGAGTTAAGGCGGTGTGCTCGAATGGGTTCGGATGGGTGGCGTTCGGATAGGATTCATTCGGATGGCTCCATTCGGATGGCCTCCATTCGGATGGTTCCCATTCGGATGGGTTCCATTCGGATGGCCTCCATTCGGGTGGTTCCCATTCAGATGGCTTCCATTCGGATGGCCTCCATTTGAATGAGTTTTGGTGTGATGTCAATTTCCAAGTTAAGCGTTGCGTTGCGTTAAACATTGTGGATACTTTACGCGTTTTAGTGAGATAAGCAGTATCATGTTAGGTTGCGAAAAGTGTAAGCGTGTTGTAACAAGCGATGAAATGCGAAAATATACGAAGTAGCGTAGTTTGCGATATAGTTTACATTATGATCTGAATCTCTGGTGCTAGGCGTAACGAGAGTAACAAGCGCGAAAGTGCAGGTTGTTACAGTGGCAGCGGTGTTTCACTGGCCATAACGCGTGAAACTTTGTTGACAACGGGTCGCCTCGGGTGGCCTTATAATAAAAGACATGGGGGCGGTTTGGGTTGCACAAGTGGGCCGACGCAAACAAAACAATTAAAGGAAAAGGAATTGTGGGCTGAGGTTGGCGCCGTAACCAATCAAAACACGGGAATGTGTGAGCCTGAATTTTGGAACATGGTGGATGGCAGTAAGAATTTTGTATAACTTTAGTTTTTTTTAATTAAAATCACTAATATGAATGTATAGAATTTTTGCCATGGTTCGGACCTCAAGAGTTTCAAGTTACGCGAGTTGCACGAGTTATGCCATGGTTCAAACGGTTTAGGTCGGTTTCACACGATATGGATTAGGTTTAGAATACTCGTTTGTATAATATAAATTTGATAAGCATGCAATTAATTTATCAACAAGATAAGCATATGATTTGATTTATAAATTCAAAACAAGCGGCTTTTACCTCAAAATCACGGGTTGTCACACTCTTCATCAACATCATTTTCTTCATCATAATCTTCTTCAACGTCTTGTATTTGAACACCTTGTTCTTCAACCTTTTATTCTTCAACCGCTTGTTCTTCATCATCAAATATTGGGAGCCCTCGGTCTTCACTATGGATTGGGTCACAAAATGGACGGTTTTGGTAGCGGGGGTATGCAAACGGGTCAAACTTTTTTGAGGATACGATATTTGACCGGGTCCAATACAAGTAGGCATGATTGGCACTTGAGGACACATAATAAATGAATATTGAAATAATTGTTGCAATTGAAATGGTTGTTGTGGTTGAAATAGTTGTTGCGTGGGACATCTTCGACTAGAACCATCTGTCGATTTTTCTTACACCGCCCTTTGAACTTTCCATAATATAAAATATAAGTTTTTGGTGTAGAGTGTAGAAGGAATGTATTTTGTTGGGGTAGAAAATAAGGAAATGATAAAAGGTATCTATAAGCTTTTAAAAAAATATTATTGAATACGTAACATACTAATGAATAGTGTCTAATTTGTCTTTTATTACGTTTTTTGGCTTTTGTTATTTTTATCTTAATGTTTAATATTGACATTTACAAAGCATCAACTTTTTAAACACTTTGTAAAATGTCATTATTACTTCCTGGAATTTTACTAACTTGGTTTACGTTTCGACGTAGATATTTTTCCAAGTTCCGCCAGGTCAAATATAATATGGTTTCATTCTTATTTTTATGTATGTTTTCGGTTGATCACTTTGTGTTATAGATTCGTGTGTTTGGTTTACGTTTCCTAGGTTTCGGTTGTCGTTCAGTTATCACGGTTTTAAGCCCCCGACCCGCAACTCGGGGGGGTTAAGACTAGTTATTATTATTGAATAAACCCCTAACCCCAACGGTCATATCCCCCCCCCCCCCCCCATCAAAGCCTTGTTGCTCTTTTTTTTTTTAAATAAGATATTTCTTAAATTTTAAATGGAAAATAAAGATCTGTTTAAAAACGATTCAGAAGAATCGGAACAAATAACTGAATTAATAAACTTTAGTGAAAACGAAAAGGGTTTTGTATCAGATTATATGATTAACTCTGATCAACTAACAAAAATTAGCAAGCTTAAATTCAAGCTTGACACAAAACAAGTTTTTAATTAACCAAAAACTTTACAAAGTTTAGTTTCTAGAGCTTTTTCTAGAAAAAATAAAATATTTTATTGTTTTAACACTGAAGAACTCTCACATAAAAAATACATCTGGAGAAGTTTATTTGCCACTCCTAACAAAGGGAGAAATAGCGAAAAAGCTTTTACATATTAAACCAGAGTTGAGAAAATCTCTCAATATGGTACATGTAGGAGCAGTCAAAATTCTCCTAAAAGCGCAGTTTAGAGATGTAATTAATTTTCCTATAAAAATGGCTCTTGTTGATAATAGAATCTATATATATTAATAAAGGAGATGATTTGGGCTATTTGTCCTTGGATGGTGAAGCCAATTTGATGATGTGGCAACCATTGGTTTAGTGAGCCTTCATTTTGAGAGGGAAAATGTCTAATTCTTCAAAGAAAACCCATTTTTGGTAATACACAAACCATATTGTTCAATTATACGCGAGATCCGAAATTACTGGGTCGGATATTTGTTTTCCCGAATTAACCCAAAATGAAATATGGATCCTATATAATGTAAGTTATCAATCATTGAACCCTAACTTTTCTATAAACACAATCTTTTCACTCGGTTCTCTCTTCTAAATTACATCTCCGATCAACATGTTAGGTGCCGAATCTTTCAAAATTCGTCGGTAAATCTACTTTATCGAACTTAAATACTCTTTATTTATGTTATTAGATCTCATATAAACTTTTTTTTTTGTTGAAAACCCGATCGGCAGATGTTAATAATTTTTGTTGTTATGTTTTTGTAGATCGTTCCACATAATTTGTAGGTATGTAATGAAGATTTGGTTCTTAGTTATTCTTGATGTTTAATGTGGATTTTTGATTAATTTTCAGTTTTTCGGCGTTTTTTTGTTGTTGTTGATGCTTACAACCCCTAAATCTGATCATCAAAATACTATAGACGATAATCCTGTTAAGTGACGAATCTTTCAATAGTCGAAGGTAAATTTAGTGTTTATATGTTTATATATCTTATATCAATTTTGTTTTATGCAAAACCCTTTTGGCTGATGTTAATGTTGTTATTTATTTATAGATAATTCCAGAAAATACTATAGCCGGTCATCCTTTTAAATGACGAATCTTTCAACAATCATAGGTAATTTTACTGTTTATATGTTTTTAGATATTATATTTTCTTTTTGGTCAAAACCCATTCGGCAGATCTAACTTTTTAATGTTTATGATCATATGTTTTGTTAAAAATACAGATTATTTTCATGTATTTCCTTCATTTTTTTTTGTTTTTTGTTGTTGTTGATGATTTTGCATTATTCGATTCAAATGTTGAAAAGATTTTTTGTATATTTGTTTATGTTTTCATTCTGTTTTAATTTTTTTTCTTTTTCAAATATTTAATGTGTTTCTAAAAATAAATTGTATTTTAATTTAGTTGAAAACGTTTAGTTATTATTTTTGGTAATATTCATTGTTTTGTTATAAATACATTGCCGTTTTATTTTTAAAAAAAAAAAACTTCATATATTAAATGCAGGTATGGACCCCTTGCACAACAGTCCTTCATTTTTAAAGCTTATTGATGAAGATTTCCCGATATTTTTGGTACGTTTATTTGTATTCTAATGTTTACTACTCATATTTTATGTAAACTGACATTTGTATTTTTTTTATAATTTTTTTTAAACTCATAGCAAATACCTAATGACTTTGCTTCAATGATTTGGGGAGACCAACCACCTTACAAAGATTCAGTTAAGATTGTTGATGGTAACAATTTATGGTTTGTAAGAGTGAAAAAAACTGATGTGGGCCCTGTTCTTGCTGATGGATTCACCAAAGTTGTTCGGGATAGTTGTGTAAGGAAAGATGACTACCTTATGTTTCAGTCATATGGACCATCATCATTCTTTCTAATGGTGTTTAAATCATGTGTTCATAAAACTGCTTTATATCCAAGATCAATCCTCATGAAGATGTTATTGTAAGTAGTATCTTATACTATAAATATAATCAATAATGTTTTATTTCTGTATATTGGTATTTAAATTAATTCTTATTACTAATTATAACATCCTATGCAGGTAATGGCTGATGAATTTTGGAGGCAATTTTATGGTAAAAATTTCAAAGGTGGTCAATCAACTTTGTATTTGGGAGATAGATTTTGGAACGTTAACATGGACGGATTAACTGACAGCTGTGTTTTTACTCATGGATGTTCTGAGATGATAAACGAACTTGCCTTAGACAGGAGATCTACCTTTGTCTTCTCACTTCATGGAAATAAAATTTTCGAGCTTTCAGTCTTTAATCATCAAACCAGTACTCAAATTCAGAACAACAGGGTTGAGTTAGTTGTATTGGATGACCCAATCTATGGGGATGATTGTGATGACTTTGTTATTGCGGTTAGAATTATACAACTACACTATTGTTTACTTATCAACGCGAGCTTACAAGTTGATATTGTATTTAACACATTGTTAATTTTGATTTTTTTGTAGTCCGAACTTAAGGAGAAGTGTATTGGTGTTGCAACTGACGTTCAAGAAGGTGTTGTTGTGGAAAGTGAAGATGTCAAATTTAATTTGGCAACTTTTGAATCTGTGTTCAATGTAATTATCTATATTAGAAGCAAATTAATTAACTTTTTTTATAAATATTTTTTTTTGTATTTTTACATTTATTTTCTTTATTCTTAATTCTATAGGATGTCGATGATTCCAAGTTTGATAAGTTTTTCTCATCGCTACTTGAAATGGAAGACCTTAAGAAGAAGGTAATTTTTTGACATGTTTAGCTTTATTTTTTATAATAATTGGTACTATATTGTTAAACATTTATTTTTCTTATATGTAGTTCAAAGATGATTGGGATATAGAAAGTGAACCGCAAGGCAACTCAAGTGTTTTTTTGTGATGAAGATTCAACTATGAAGGTTTGTGTTTATTTAATAAATGATATTTTTTTTAATTATTTGAATTATTTTTCTTTTATTTTTGCATTTTCAAATGTTAATGTTCTAAGTTTCGTAGGATTATCCGAAGGCGAAAAATATTGTTGTTGTTGATGAAAGTCTAAGTTTAAAGGTTCTATTCGTGTTACTTAATTATAATTTTCTTAATTTAAATGTATTTGTGTACATAATTTTTAGAAATATGTTTTCCTTTTACAGGACAAAAGCAAGTTTGAAACGGATCTCGACAATTTTTTAATACCCAAGAATGTTATTTTTTCTAAACCGACTCTGTGCTCCACAGTTGTTTCTGATGTGAGTTATGCTGAATGTTTATTTTTTCCAATAATCGTAGTTACTTATGTATTTATTTACCTGTTTAGGCCATTCCGAAATATGCAGTGGATGTTGGTCACACTGTTTTGCCGAAAAAGAGAAAGGTATAGTATCATATTCAATTTTTACTTTAAAAGTTGTATCTGAAAAAACAAAGTAATTATTATTTATTTGGACTTATCAGGCCACTCCGAAATGTAAGTCAGTTATGATTGTGTCCGATGACTCTCTAATTGCTCATCGTACACGTTCAAAGTATAGAAACAAAAATGAAACTGTGGTTGTTGATAAGATCAATGATGTTGAAACCGCATCTGTTAGCCGTAAACGTTCTAATTCGAAAAGGACGAATACAGTTTCAATCATTGAATTCACTAAAGTCGCAGAAAACCGATTGGTATGTGTTTTCATATTATTAAGTTTTTTCGATTTCATAATAAAGTGATAAGTATATGTTATAGATTACTTTAACAATTATTTTTTTGTATGTATTCAGTGTTTACCGTCTGCTGTTTCCGATGATTTGTGTATTTCTGTTCACAACCTGCGTGAGGTTTGGATAAAAAACCTTAGATGTCAGGTAACAAAAATCAAGACGATAGCGGAAAAGAATGGTGATGGTTACAGGTATGGTTTTTCCAAGTGGTCGGCTTTCTTGAAATCAAATCAAATCCACATTGGCGCTACTCTTTTCTTTAAATATGTGAAGTCTTCTTAGCTTTTGATTTTGACCAAAGTTGTTCACAAGACTACAAAGAAAAGAGGCCGTGCGTGACTGTTTGCATTTGTGGTTGTTAGTTGGGTTTTTAAATGTTTTAGCGAACTGTTGGTTATTAGTTAATAGTCTGTTGACAATGTTTTGCAAGTCTGATGTTAGTTATGTTTATCTTTGGACAATTAGTAGTTAAACATGTCTATTTTGTAAGAAAGTTAGCAACCCGTTTTATGTTTTAAATTATAAAGTAATGTTGGTACTACCTTTTTTTATAATTTTTTTATTATCTTTCCACAAGGAATTATAATACTGTTATAATATCCACTCATCAACACAGACATCCTAAATTCTAAATTTATTAATTTTATACCAATAGGAAATTATAATATCTTAAAAACTTTAAAATATAACAGTTTCAACTCAATATTTTATTGATGTTAAAACATATTATATTTAGTTTGTTACATTTTTATAAAAGGTACAGTTCAGATTACCCAATCACTTGATCTATTCATATATTTGTTAACTTATTTTCTAAATTCATATCTTAAAATTTTACTAACTTATTATGGTGATGTTTTTTTTGAAACTTATACTTATTTATAGATAAAATTCACAAAAATGATTATTTATTTTTTCTTAATTTATGTTGTCCCAGCAACATATTCGTATTTTCAAAAAAAAATTAAAGTAATTCTTCCAATGATAATTTAATATTATATAGAAGTTATTTTAGATTTAAGATATATTTCTTTTACTATCAATTGATATTCTTATATAAATATAATGGAAACTATAATATAATTACGGAATTTTTGGGGTAAGTTTCAATTCTCATGTTGTTTTTATTACAAGGAATTTATTTGTATTTCCATTTTTTTTATAAATATATAGATACCATTATAATTTTTTTAAATGTATTCATGACACATTATGTTAATCAGATATACACTTTCCATACTAATTAAATGTTGACATACTTAACTTTTTATATTTTTTTCGCAAATATTGTTTCTAACAATATAATGTTACAAGTTTTCATATAAATTCATGTTAATTTGTTCTTCATTCATAAATTTATTCCAAATAATAACTTTTATTTTCCTTGAGTAACTGTTCCAGAGGGAAGCTATGGTAGACCAAGGTGAAATTACTTTTTTGAATGATATTGACGCTCTCAGTACAAACTTCAATATCAAAGTGAAGATTATTAGTTTGTGGAGAAAGAAGATGAAAGGTAATGAAAGAGAGACATATCGTATCGATATGATACTAATGGATGAAATGGTAAATTAGTTAACTAATTATTTATTCATGTTTGTTTTTTTTACATGTTCTAAAGTTCATATTAACATTTTTTGTTATTTTATATTTTGTTTATGTACAGGGTACCAAGATTCAAGCTTCTTGCTTACATAGACTCTTTTCAAAATTTGAGAGACATCTTAATGTTGATGAATGCCTTATAATAAAAAGGCCAACTCTTGCTGCGAACACTGCATCTTTCAAAATTGTTCCTAACAATCTTAAGTTATCTTTTTATTACCAGACATTTGTCGAAAAGTGTAGTAAATGGGATGGGCCTCAGTTTGTGTTTGATTTCGTTGATTTCAAGGATGTTCTGTCACAAAGATACAAGGAGGGTACAACAATAGGTATTATTGTTAATTCTTACAAAATATATGTATTACAACATTTTTTTCACATTTACCTTAAAATATTGTGTTGACTTTATATTAACGTGTTACAATTTTTATTCTTAGATTTCATCGGTTACATTGTGGTTTGCTATAAGATTGAGGACACTAACAAAAAAGATGGTACTAAAGGAAAACGCCTCAATATCAAACTTCAAGATCTCCAGTAATACAATTTTCATTTTTAAATTTCATATATTGCCTATATATTTAATTCATTTAAATTTTATAAATTTTAAAAGGTTTTATTTCTCTTAAAAAAATATCGTATATTGTTTATAGAGATGTTGAGGTTGATTTAACTCTTTGTGATGATTATGCGAAGGACATGTGTTCTTACATGCTTAGTCAAGATCGTGAAGCCCATGTTGTCATTGCTGTTCATTTTTGTGCAGTTAAAACCTACAAAGGTATCTTATTAAGTCTTAAATTTAATTTAAAATTTATATATATAGATGTGATTTTTTAATATGTTTCTTAATAACAGGTAAACGGGGGATATCTAATAATTTTGATGGTACACGACTTTTCATTAACGACAATTTTGATCAGATACTGACATTCAAGCAAAAGTGAGCAAAAAAACTATTTTAAATTCTCTAATTGTATGAACTTATTATTTTTTTATATTATTTTTTTATTTTAGATTAATTTTTCTGAAATTTATTTTCATTAGGTATATTGCAAAACTTTCTGCATCATCCGACTCAAGTAGTCATGTTGGGTCGTATTTATAAAAAGTTTGCCATTAATGTGTTTGATTTTAAAATTTGGAAGTCAATCGTATTTTAATGTAAATTTGGAAGTAAACCATTAATGTGTTTCACGCGTTTAGTCCATTCCTTTTTTCAATTAACTTAATTTATCTTTAATGTGACAGAATTGATGGAGTGCTCCAAGAAGGTTTTTTTTGTTAATTAATTCTTCTCTTCGGCTTACAAGGGATGGCGCTAAGGTAATTAACATCAAAATTCTATCTTTTTATTACTTGAATTCTCTTGCTTTATAATTTCTTTCAATGTATTATTTTGTGTTTTGACTTGGATATAAAACATAATGTGAAGGTATATTTCAAACTTATTTTACCGGTTTTTTTATTTGGATTGCAAAACAAGTGCTTTAATGAACTAACATGTATTTGGATTCTATTGGAGTGTAAACTTATTTCAAATGTTCTGTAGGTTCTATTGGAGTGTAAATTTAGTTCTTGATTTTGATATTTGGTATTTTTGTTGTTTCAAGTTTTAGGTGAACATCCAACGAATAAAAAGGAATTTTGATTATGAGTGTAGGTTTTATTATTCAAAACTTCGGTTAGAATCTCTTCGAAAGGATTATTAATGAAATCATGTCTCTTTTTACGGACCAGTTTACTAATTATTTTATATATGTACTGTTTCATACATTCTTTTTCATTTTCAGTTATAATCTTTGCTCTGTTTTTTGTTTATTTCAGCACATTTGGGGTTTCGAGTTTCATTATTGTGCTTTAACACAATAGATATGTGGCCTGGTGATTGCGTCTTGGCATAAGGTTTGTTAACAATCAATAAATTTGTCTTAACAATCAATAAATTTTATGAAATTATATTTATCATTTGGTTTCCATGAATAATACCCAGACTTGATTCCCTTTTAACCTGTTTTTATTTGGAATACTAAGATAAATATAAATAGTTTTATGTCTTATGTTGGACCAGCGGATTACAATACCCGTTCTCAGCTTTGTGTGATTTCTTTTTGCGATGCGATGAACCTCAATTTTTGCGTTACATGGATCTTTTGAACCAACTTTGTTGATTTCTTATCTTGCTTCACTAAATTACGGAACTGTTAAATTGCTTCTCTCTACTGGTAACAAAATCACTAAATTATATGTTTACTATTGTATTTTGTTTCAGTAAAGTTAGATCTTGATATTCTTTTGATTCATTTTGTTGATCTACGATATTGTTTGTGATTTGTGCTTTTAGCCTTCATAATATGGCTTTTATCAATGGTGTATGAAGCTGAATATGGTATTTATGACGATGCATTAATGTAAGCTTTGTTGTCGTACAAATGTTCTGTAGGTTCTATTGGAGTTTAAATTTAGTTCTTGATTTTCATATTTGGTATTTTTGTTCTTTCAAGTTTTGTGTGCACATCCAATGAATAAAAAAGAATTTTGATTATTAGTGTAGGTTTTATTATACAAAACTCCGGTTAGGATCTCTTCCAAAAGATTATTATGCAAATCAGGTCTCTTTCTACTGACCAGTTTACTTATTATTTTATTTATGTACTGTTTCATACATTCTTTTGTATTTTTCGTTATAATCTTTGCTTTGTTTTTTGTTTATTTCTGCACATTTGGGGTTTCGAGTTTCATTATTGTTATGTGATGTTGTATAGTTTTGTAAATGAAATGGGTATGAAGGCTATGGTTAAGGATAAATGATAAGATCTTCAAAGGGCTCGATGCTTTTCAAACTAAAATAGTGCAAGACATTAAGGAGGCTACTCTCTGGTGGATGAATAACAGATCGATAGGCGTCAATCTCTCAATCTGGTCCGCTTTCTCTGGTTTAGACTTTGGTTAATGTATGTCTATAGATAATTGTTTTAAAGTGATTGGATGTGTAATGGGGTAAGAGTATTTTGGATGTATCTTAGTGTGTTTTTTTGGCAGCTTAATTGTTGTTTGTATGCCTCTTTTGGTAATTAATAAAGTTTGGTTTGCTGAAAAAAAGCAATTTCAACCGTTTTTAGCTAATGGGTGATTTGCTTTATATTTATCTCTAATTGCTCAAGTAGGTAAACTTTGAAAAAATGTTTAAAGACGGACTTATGATTAGTTTGTTTGTATTTACTTTGAAAAATTTATGGAACTGTTTCAAAGGATTATGTGGTTGACTTGAAGCAAGCGTAACCTTAGTGATTTGTATGCGATTGAACAGGGACTGGGGTCATCAGCAAGTAAACCTTGCATAAGTGTTGATAGCATTTGTCTTGATGAAGATGTTGCCAAGAATTGATAAACGAGAGAAGTGATTGTTACGATAAAAAACATTTGGTTTGTTATTGGAGTGTTTGCTTTGAGTTTTTTATTTTGTCTTTAAAACATTTATATGGTTTCCCTATTTAATATGACATTTTGAGTTATCTATTTTGGCATTTGGTTCGAAATGATGTTTACTTATGTTTCTTATTTTATGAGATTACATTTTTTATTTACTAATCTAATCATACGATAAAAAATGAAAATTGCAAATTTCATATTACTCTTATCCTTAGTTACTTTTCATAAAAGCAACACTAATTATTTTTTTTAAATTCTTTGTACAAATAAGTTACAATTTTATATTTAGTTTATAAAATACTAGGTTATCACCCGGGAATACTCCCGGGTTGTGAATCTTTATATCTAAAAAATAAATATACATCTATATATATTAATTAATAAAAATATACCATGTAGTTGTGAATCTTTATAACCTGGAAACTTCCCGGGCAGAAAAAATCAATTTATAATCTAATTATGTCACTAAATAAATTAAAAGACATGTTTTCAAACGTTATTAAGTGTTTAAATAAATAAGTTAAAATTTGGTGTCAATACTATGCGGTACCAATGTTGAAATTAGTTTACCTACATAATCACAAACCAAATCATTCATATTAAATTACTTATGGCAATTTTGACCTGGTCATTGTTGCTCAAGCCATTAATTTATGATGAGAGTATTCAAAGAAATTAGTTTTGTGAACTCATAATCAATTTTGAATTGGAAAATTTGAAGAGAAGTACCTTTAAAAAATACGGGCCATCATGTGCCGTTTGACCTGAAATATGCAAAGAATTTCAAATATTCCATTTAAACGGGTGAAGTTGGTCATACGGATAAAAAGTATACAAAAGTTATTAAATAGACTCACAAAATGAGAATTACAAAATTCAAAAAAAAAAAAAAAAAACCTGAATCCAATCTTTTTTTCATACTAACTGCAAGATGCAATGCAGTGTTTAGGACGTTCTTATTGTCTCCATGTTTCATTTGTTCTAAAACACAAAAACAATAAGGTATCAATAACAACATCAACCATATAAACAAAGAGTAAAGAGAAAATTACACAAATGGTCCTTGTGGTAAAGTCTTATTGTAAGTTTGGTCCTTTTGTTTCAGAAATTACATATATGGTCCCTATTGTTCACCGACCAGTAACACCCTTGGTCATTCACTAAGGAACATTAAAATATTTGTTAAAACCATGTGAAATGACCATATACCCTTTTTACTTAAATGGGTTGAAAATTTCATTGAAAAAAAAACTAAACATGGAATTAATAAATGTTTTAACGTCAGTTAACCAAGACCATTCGTGTAATTTACTCAAGAAAAAAATAAAGATATTCAAATAAATCTAAGACAATCAGTTGTTACCCCTATTGTATCTATGCATAAAAAGGCTATTTTATTCAAAAAAATTTAGAACATTAATTAGATCATTAGTGAGATAAGGTAACTTTTATGCATATGTAAACTTATAGTGTATCTTTAATGCATATGTAAACCTCCTAAACTATTTTATTCAAAAGATTTAGAACATTGATTAGATTATTAGTGAGATAAGGTAACTTTTATAGTCATATTTGTAAACTTATATATTTATACAAAATTCTAAAAATTCGGACAAAGAAGTAGTTCAACCAAATCCATTTTAGACCAGTATTAACCAATTAACTTACCATCACCAAGAGAATATGAGTATATCCAACTCATAAACCTCCACTGGTATAGTTAGTTGTACCTCATACGGGCCATCACGTGGCAGTTGACCTGAAATATGCAAATATTTCAAATATTCCATTTAAACGGGTGAAGTTGGTCATACGGATAAAAAGTCGCCAAAAGTAATATCATCTTTGAACTGTTCAAAATCAAAATCAAGATCCAAAAGTGATATTATATTGGAACCATTCAAAACTAATAAAGCTACAACCAGCAATGTAAAGCAAATTAACTTGTCTCTAAGTGCGTGATCTAGGTTCTAACTCTCAATTCTTAATCATCCATTCAAACTACTGAAGCAGCTGTAACCCCCCCCCCCCCCCAAAGCGGTCCTATCCAACCTAAATTACTATTCCTAAACCAATCTGAAAGCCCGAGCACAACACCATTCCTGGTCATAGACTGATTAGGTTGTATATATCCGAAAAAGAGAAAGGTTTTTTAACAGTCTCAACCTTTTGTCATTGTATTTTTGCAAAATTGTTTTTATTGTGTAGATTGTAGAATACTCAGTTTTTTTAACAATTTCATATGCATTTCGTGCTTATTCATGTGATAGTAGACCTGGTCATTGTTGCTCAAGCCATTAATTTATGATGAGAGTATTCAAAGAAATTAGTTTTGTGAACTCATAATCAATTTTGAATTGGAAAATTTGAAGAGAAGTACCTTTAAAAAATACGGGCCATCATGTGTCGTTTGACCTGAAATATGCAAAGGATTTCAAATATTCCATTTAAACGGGTGAAGTTGGTCATACGGATATAAAGTATACAAAAGTTATTAAATAGACTCACAAAATGAGAAATATAAAAATTCAAAAAAAAAAAAAACCTGAATCCAATCTTTTAGTTCAAAAACTGTTTCTTTTAGTTCAACCCAACCCGTTTTGACCCACACTTAATATTTGACCTGAATCATTTTGACATCGGCTTCAAATAGCATATATTTTCTATTAGCCACATTATCTATAATCAATTAATTTGGTTGATGGCTGACATATTTACCTTTTACCAAGTGACGCCATCATATATAGTTTAAGAGAGTCCAAATGAAGCCGTGGGTTCAAGGTGGTTTCATCATGCACCAAAAGTACCGGTACCGAAAACCGGGGAAAGTGGGTACCGTTACCGGTATCGAATACACCGGTTCGGTACCGGTATCGGTACCGAAAATTGAGAAAAGTGGGTACCGGTACCGAATTTACCGGTACCAAATGCTCATCCCTACACAAAACCTATCAGCATTTCTTCCTTAAGCCAAAACCTTCCTACTTATAATAATTTCAGTCACATGTACTTTTTGGATCAAAACAAAATAGTAAAAGTCAACATTGCAAAACTAACCTGCTTTATCAGATTCGGCTTTAGCAGATCCCTCCCGCCTTTATGAAAAAAAAAAAATAATAGATAAAAGGAGATAAGGTAACTTATAAACTTGTCAAAAATTACTTATTAGCTTATCATCAACTTCTCGACACACGATTCTAACCGCACCTTGTTTCAACAGCAAGAAAAAAAGTCATCAATAGAAAGAATTGATATCAACAACTGGTTTTTTAAATTCAATAGTATTCTATAACAGTTCCATGTATCATATCCAAATTAATATAATCGAAATTAATTGAAAACTATACAGAAAATCATGAAAGAAAGATCAATACCATGGGCACATATCGAAATCAAACGACTGATACTCAACATATATGTTCGTCATCTTTATTGCAGGTACCAATGATAGAGTAATTGTATTCAGTAGAAACCCTACATTCCCAAATCACCTAATACATAACCAAATCAGAATAAAAACTTGAAAATTAAACAAACAGATGCCCCACATTCCAAAAACACCTAAAACCAACCAACAATCAAAAATAACAATTCAAACACACATAGTTTAATTCACGATCAAACAAAAAGACGAACATAGGAATTATCGAATTATAAATCAAGATTGAACGAACATTAAACACGGATCATCAAAGAAAGATACGTTTAGAACATTACAGATTGAGAATAAAAGTTACCTTTTTTGCTTCAATCGCGATAGATAAAATACAGGGTTCCTTGAAACTGAAAATGTAAAATCGTTGAAGGAGAAAGATAAACCATGAATCATGAAACAAAGTTTAGAACATTATAGATCGATAAAAACTAACCTAGTTGCTTGGCTGCTTCCAATTGCTTCTGAAGAGATTTAGGATCGATTGCGAAGAGGGAGAGAGAATTCGGGGAAACCCTAGAATTTGAGAAGGAAGCTGATGATTGTTCGGGTGAAGAAGACGATTAGGAGCGTGGTGAAGAAGACGATTGAGATTGAAAGCGTGGTGAAGAAGCTGAAACCCTAGTGTGATGATGAATCCAGTAAAGCGATGAATGTGAGGGAGGCTAGGGTTTCAATTGAAACATAAGCTTTTATATGATCCAAATGATTAAAGCCAGTGCGTTAAAAACCCAAAAATCCGACCCGGATTAATGCCGGATCCCGCGTCATAGTTAAATGGATGCATAAGATTGCTTCCCACCTAAAACCTCCACCATAACATGCCACGTCAGCAAATGGTTCTACCATCACATGCCACATGGCCCAAATCCTTTTCATTTATTAATATATATAGATCCTGATTATAGAAATTAGATTGTAGTATTGACTAATTTAAAAAATTCGTAATCTTTCTAAATTTAACATACTTTCTATAATTAAGTTCATTAATTTAATTGTAATTGATTTGTAATGATGTCATTATTTATTCCTTAAATAGGTTATGTCTATAAATAGAAAAAAATTTCATACTTCTTCATTTCATCTTCAGGTTTATTTGAATCTTGATTCTGACTTTTTCTACGTTGTCATATTTTTTCTATCACTCTTTAAATTTCCAGTAAGTTTTAATGTATTGTACTATCATTTATACGTATTTTCATGTTTTCCATTGTTGATAAATCTATGTTAGTTTTAATTATTTTTTTAGAAGATAAAAGTTTTGATTCTATAACTATAACCGTGTGTTATGATGTTTTATTTTAGCTTTCTGCTGGGGTTTAGAAAATGCATAATGCGTTCAAACAACTATATTCATCTCCTTCTGACCTTCCAATGAATGTCGTCGCTAATGATTGTTTCTTTGCTTTTTATTTTGTTTTATCATATATTATTGTTTAAAACATTGAAGAGACTAATGAAATTCTTTTTTCCCAAAATCTTTCAGATTTCAGATGTTGGTTCTCTTACGTTATGAAAGGTAATTCAATATTGTTCTCAATTTTACATGTATTCTTACGTTTTAAAACTTAATCCATATTGATTTTTAATTTTTTGTTACTCCTTACTTTACCTCTTTATTTTTTTTTTTGGAATTGAGTTAGAACTTATATAATAAGGCAAAACACATATAAACAACCACATTTTAATTTCTAAATATATATATTTGAACATCGATAATCAACAAGCATTTAGATTTGATACCACTGTTAGATATATTAAAAAATATGGTATCTGTCATGATGATATACCACTAATTGTTTTTAAGCTTAAACTACCAACGACCAAAATAAAACATGATAAGAAGAGAACTTGCATGTCCAAAAAAAAGATACATAAAAGCAGTAGCACAAAAGAGTCATGATTTCGTCTTCACAAACACCTTCAACATTATCTTATAAGATTACCTGTTAACCTACATTAACTGCACCTATGTGTGATAAGATCAGGAGATTTCCTGAACTTACAAATGTGCTATAACCGTTTTTCCTAACCGTACATGGTTGGTTGTTATGGAAAAACATGGTCAAAATTTGTATATGACTACTGGATGGAATCAAATTAAAGAAGACATGAAAATTAAAGATGAACACTTTATTATCTTCGACATGATTTCGGAGTCAAAATTTGATATGATGGTTTTTAGAGGCACAGAAGATTTGATTCGTATTCCTGAATGTCGTCTTGCACGTGTTAAAGTAGAAGTTAAAGAAGAAGTTAATGAAGAAGTTGCTGCTTAAAGTGTTTAGTATTAGGGTTTATAAATGTTTTTCTCAGTATTACATTTTATAAATCTTTACTTCTACAAACGTTCGTATTATTGATTAATCTACCCTATTCATCATGAAATTTTCATTTATTCATATATATGTATATATTTATTTTTTTAGAAACATAGATTAACAACCCGGGAGTATTCCCGGGTTATAACCTAGTTATCAATAGGCAAGACGCTCTTCTAGGAGCGATTCAAGGAAATTTGGCTTATGGTAATTTATGTTTACTATCTATCCTAAATTTGCTTTACATAGAGATTCAAAAGATTTTGATAAAACTCTAAGTTTTATACATGAGTATGAAATAACTGATCTTATGGAACCAGGAAATAAAGTTTTTACGATTAATTATTTAATTTCGTATGCTTTAACTAATAGTACTCATTCAATTGAGTATAAGGAAAAACAAAATATAACAATTGAAGATATTTTCTCAGAAATTGGAGTTGTTGAAGGTAGTAAATTTGCTGAACCATCACAACTACAAGAAAATTGGGCAATAGATATTGCAAGAAATAAACAAATTCTAGTATCAAAACCTAGACAAAGTTTTGCTGGAACCTCTTTACAAATAAGAGAATCTAGTAATACCAAACAATTAATACGATCTATGTCGGAAAGAATAGACAAGTATGGAGAAATTTTAAAAGAAGTTATTGGGGCATAATGCCTTTAAAACCAATTTTAGAATATTTACAAACTCTTGAAGAGGAACGGCGCCTATGAAGAGGCCGATATACAAATTTCTTTTATAAGAATACAACAACTAAAAGAAAATTTTATGATGAGTCATAAAATAAGATCTCTTAATATAGAAATTATTAAAAGAAACATCATTGCTTCTGAGCAAAAAATTATTGAGCTTAAAACTAAAAAAGCAATAATATCTACAACATGACTTCCCTTTTAAAGTTAGAAGAACTTGTTAAAGAGTTAATTTGCTAGGTGGAAAGTTTATCTACCAACGAAAATCTTGAGGTAATTGCTGCAAAAATTATCAAAGATGTTTCAGTCAAAATTGATGAAAAAAAAAATTCAGAAACTCTTTTGCCCGAAAAGCCAAAAGAAAAAATGGTCAATGAAAAAAGCTTTTAAAAATATTCATTTCCAAATTTCATCGTTGGAAATCCATCATTAGGAAGCTCTAAAAGTCCAAATGCATTAACATGGCCTTTCGGACCACCTAGACCACCCACATGAACAATATATTTTTTCATAAAAGTCATAAAAAGACTTGAACAAAGAATTAAAAATCTTAAAGCTATAAAGATTATTTTGTCTTGCGGGTAAAATGAGCTCTATCACTCAAAAATTGGAGCAAATTTTAGAAGAACAATTGGAAACCCTTCCAGTTGAACAGATAAATGAGCTTGTTCATCTCATTTCATTAGATGACAAAGAATGTGAACAAAAGTTTTCTGAAAATAAAATCTTAAATGAAATATATTTTTCTGAAAATAAAGAACGGATCTTTGCTTTAAAAGAAGAAGAACCCGAGACTGAAGAAAGTTCTTCAGATATTGAAATGTCTTCAAAACATAGAGTAAATAAGGCCTCTACTAGCAATAGTAACAAACGTTCTAATAGAAAAAAGAATACGGAATTTTCCATGCCGTATCATAAAGGTATACCCGATTCTAATGGTAATAATAATGGTAGTTCAGCTACTATTAATACTATTAAAATTGATTGTATCTTTAATCTCGACAAAAGAAAAGAGATAATTGATAAATGGAACACTGAGACCAGTCTAATCATTCATGCTAATCCAGAAGAGTTCTCTCATGCTAAGGCTTTGTTATTATTAGTTGAACATAAGTCTGTTGGAATTGTCCAAAACTTCATCAAAGTAACAACTTGGAATGAAGATTTGCATGGTGAGGATCTTTTTGATCAAATAATAAATGCAATATACATGATGTTTTTAGGTCTTCACTTCATGACAGATAAAGACTGAGAAAATCAAAAGTTGCTAGAAAAAGCAAGACAAAATATTGCTAAAGCACAACTTTGTGATATATGTCTTTTAGACGATTTCACTTGTCTTTATGAAACAAATTTATATAAATTAGGCACAGGTGAATTCCATTCTTGGATTGATGCCTACTTAATGAAAATTCCCATTGTCGGAGAAAAAGCAAAAGAACGATGGAACAAAGAAAAAATTAGTTTACTATGCATTCTCTTTGGTTTGCTACAAGAATTGTTAAAGAGGAAATTGCAGCCTATTGTGATTTTTCTAATAAACAAAAACAGTTAAAACATTTTAATAAAAACTGTTGTAATAAACTCACTGAGTTACCACAATTATCTTTAGGCTGTGAACCAACAAAAGATAAAGGTTATTTCAAAAAGAAATATAAAAATAAATATAAAACAAAAACTAAAAAACGTTTTTGGAAAACCAAGAAAAGAAAATTTTCACCGGGAAAATATTTTTCTAAAGAAAAACCTAAGGTCTGTCCTCAAGGGAAGAAAAAATGTCGTTGCTGGATATGTTCTGAAGAAGGACATTATGCCAACGAATGTCCCAACAGAAAAAAATTTCCAAAAAAATTAAAATTTATCTCGGAAGCTGAAATTGAGGGATATTTTCCTTCTGAAAATATTTTTGATGGCTATACGCAAGTATATACATTAGAAATACTAGATAACTTGTCATCTTCCGATTCTTCTACAGAAGACTCAGAATGAATCCTAACAACACTTTTAGTTGGGGAGATGAGAATCATAAACAAACTCATTGTTTTGAATTAGCCTATTCAAATATAACTAATCCAAATTCAATTTATATCAAAGGAAAAATCTTTTTCAAAGGGTATAAAACAATTGCTCCACATTGTTATGTAGATACAGGGGCAAGTCTTTGTTTAGCAAGTAAACATGTAATTCCTGATGATCTGTGGTAAAACACTCCCAAAGATATTAAGGCAATTATTGCTAACAAAGAAGTCATTAAATTAGATAAGGTTTGTAGAAATCTTATAATCTATTTTTCTGGAGAACCATTTATCATTCCTACTATCTATCAACAAGATCCAGGTATGAATTTACTTCTTGGAAATAATTTCTGTCAACTTTATGAACCTTTCACTCAATGGTTAGACAGAGTATCTTTTCATCTTAATCAAGAAATGATTTTGATTAAAAAAGTTACAAAGGCTTTTCAAATCGGAAAACCAAATTTTCTCGAAACTATGAAAAAAGATTCAAAGATAAAATAAATTCCTGGAACTAATATAGTTCAAGAGGTTATAAAACCAGAAAAAACATTCTTACTTGAAATAAACAAGTTTCAAAAAATTGAAGAACTACTCGAAAAAGTTTGTTCAAAAAATCCAATTGATCCAGAAAAGACAAAAAATTGGATGAAGGCATCTATTAAATTAATAGATCCTAAAACTATTATAAGGGTAAAACCTATGAAGTATGTCCTCAGGACAGGGAAGAATTTAGTAAACAAATCAAAGAACTTCTTGATTTGGGACTAATAACTTCTAGTAAATCTCCTCACATGTCTCCTCCTTTCTTAGTAGAAAACGAGGCAGAAAAAAGAAGAGATAAAAAATGAATGGTCGTCAATTATAATGCTACTATTGGTGACAGCCATAATCTTCCTTGTATGCAGGAATTACTAACCCTCTTAAGAGGAAAAACTATTTTTTTTTCCAGTTTCGACTGTAAAAGTGGTTTCTGGCAGGTACTGTTAGACAAAGAATCACAGCTACTGACTGCGTTTACATGTCCATACGGTCATTATCAATGGAAGGTAGTTCCTTTTGGATTAAAACAAGCACCTAGCATATTTCAAAGACATATGCAAAATGCTTTGAGAGGTTTGGAAAATTACTGTACCGTCTATGTAGATGATAGTATAGTTTTCTCAAACTCAGAAGACAAACATTATTTTCATGTCCTTTCGGTTTTAAAAATAATTGAAAAATATGGAATTATTTTGTCAAAAAAGAAAGCTAATCTTTTTAAGACTAAAATAAACTTTTTAGGTCTTGAGATTGAGCAAGGGACACATTGTCCACGAAAACATATCTTGGAAAATCTACACAAATTTCCAGATACCTTAGAAGATAAAAAAACATCTGCAAAGATTTCTAGGTATATTAACTTATGCAGAAATCTATATTCCCAAGCTCGCTGAGCTTAGAAAACCTATACAGGTTAAATTGAAAAAAGAACACATATGGGATTGGAAACACTCCGATACTGACTATATTAAAAAGATAAAGAAAAACTTAATCAGTTTTCCAAAACTTTACATTCCTAAAGAAAATGAATTTTTGATCATAGAAACAGACGCTTCTCATGATTTTTGGGGAGGTGTTTTAAAAGCTAAAACTGCAGAAAGAGAAGAAATTTGCAGGTACACTTCAGGAAGCTTCAAACAGGCAGAACAAAATTACCACAGTAATGAAAATGAATTACTGGCAGTGAAAAACACGATTTCAAAGTTCTCTATTTATTTAACCCCAATTAAATTTTTAGTTAGAACAGATAATAAAAATTTTACCTATTTCCTAAAAACAAAAATTGCAGGAGATAATAAACAAAGTCGTCTTGTCAGATGGCAAATGTGGTTTTCTAGGTATTCTTTTGAAGTAGAACACCTAGATGGGGCAAAGAACGTGCTAGCTGACAGCTTGACACGAGATTTTCAAAAGACATAATCAATAATGTCATTCTTCCTCTATAAATAGAAGGCATCTCTTCTTCAAAACTCATCACCTTCAAACACAAAACACTTTTTGAAAGAAAGGGAGATGGAAGAATTAAAAGCTTTACGCCTGAAAGAAAAAATTCTTTTAATAGAATTAAAAGCTATTCAAGAAAAAATAGCTCTCTATGACGAAAGTCTAGAAACAACTATTAATTCAGAACAGGAATCTGAAAGGATACAATCTGAATCTATTCTCTTACAAACGGCTAAGGGTAAAGAAAAATCAAGTCCGTTGACTCCTGTTGCTTTGGAAAAAAGCAAATATAAAGTAAATGGACTACGATCTTCATCTAGCCCAGATGCAAACGGCTTTGGTAAAGGCATATCAAATCCGTTGATGGCTGACAGTTTGCCAAAAACTGAACAGGTCTCTCTTAGACCAAGTTACTCACAAACTACTCAAGAACCAGAAAAATTTAAATCTAGATTCTATGTCATCTTTGATGGAGAGCATAGAGGCATTTATGAAGACTCGTCCATTGTGTCTCATTATGTTTCTGGAAAACCGGTAAGATACAAAAAAATTGGGTCCTTACTACAAGCCCAACAAGAAGCCACTCGATACTCAGCCGAGTGTGGAAAGAAAGAAATACCTCTAAAGGTAACAATTATTCCTGAACCACTGAAGTCCAAGAAAAAAGAAAGGATTATTGAATTCAAGAAAACTTTCTCAAAACCATTCTTTAATGAAGAAAAAGAAGAAAAAGACACAATATCATTTGACGAATTTAGAATGATTTGGTCCAAAGCTAGAGCTCTTAGTCAAAATGATTTCGAATTCGAGCATATCTATACAGAAGACAAGGCTACTAAAAGTCTCATTATCTTTTGTCCAGGTGCAAGCCCAGAACTTGTTTCACTAGCATTCTCTGCTGGTTTAATAAAGTTCATCTACCCTACCCCAAATTTGCTTGAAATCAGCATGTTGCCAGAAGGGATAAAGAAAGCGATAAAAAACATTCGAAAGAAGATTGCTGCAGCAAAAGATGCAATCATCTTCATTAAGTGTAACTCTACACTTCCAGATTGGTATCAAGGAATATCTTTCCAAAACTACCATCACCTAGAAATCGGGCTCGCCAAAGCAAGAACCGTTAATCCCTCAAAGGTAATGACTGAGGATTATAAAGACCACGAAAATTGGGTGGAAATTAGGGCTAAAGGATTCTTAAAAATCCTAAGCAACCTTCAAAATATTAAAGCGGGAAGCTTTAATAAAGTGAATTATTGCAGTCATAACTGCATCATTACAAGTTACAGTGGAACTCCGTTACCAAAGTACGAAAAAGAGGCTTTAGAAAGAACAGAACAGCGCATTATCTTTAATAAAGTTGATATGAGTCCAACCACAAGACAAAAACTCTGTCAAATAATGCAAGGTGCACATGAAAACCATCATTGCACATGCTGTAAAGAAACCTCCACCGAGGAAAATTCAAGTGGCCCCTCTACTAAAAATAACATCTACTTTTCAGATGAAGACACTAGAGAGTTGGACCCAACACATGGATATGTCGATTAAAAACGTCATGCATGACAAAGAAAGGACATTATAGTCTTTTGTAACAATCAATTTCCTCTCTATAAAGGAAAAAGATTTTAGTGTTAAGGATCCCTCATCTCTCGTATCTTTTCCTTTCCAACTTTTCATTTGTAACAAATATGTGTGTAAGTGAGTAGACTCCTTGCTAAAGAAGAGTATTATGTAAATATCAAGTTCTTCCTTAGGGAAGAACAGTTATGAATAAAAATATCAGTTTCCTTTTTATCCATTATGTTCATCTTTAAAATTTTGCAAAACCTGGAGCCATAAGAGTACCGTTTAAGTAGAAGGCCGTAGGGAAAAATTGGTTGGGTTGGTCACTTGGAAAAATCAACTTAAAGATTTACTTAGCCGGATAAGGATGAAAGGTATATTCTATTCTAACTGTTAAATTACTTCGAAATATTTATGTTAATCTCTCCTTAGGCATTTTTATAAATATCTGTTTTTCATATACAACAAACAAAAATCGATTAATCATTATCGAAATCAAATGATTCTTTTAATCAAAAGTTTTAGTCAACAAATGACTATAAATAATGAATTTCATAAATTCAAAATTATGAATTTTAGAACGATATTCTTTTGTTCAAACCAACTAAAATAAAAGGCAAAAAATAATCACATTATTAGTAAAATGACAACTTTGTTTGTCGTCAACTTACTACACAAAAGATTTCTACACTTTTGGTATGACATCTTTGCCAATCAAATAATTAGAACCGTTCCTCATTTGGTATGGCTTCTTTGTCATTGGCATCTCTGTCATTCATTTTCTAGAACCATAGAACGATTCCGCATAACCCCAATGGTCATATCCCCCCCCCCCCCCCCCCCCCCCCCAATTGTCAAAAAGTCACACCAGTTGCCTCAAGCTAGCCTTGAACCCAAACCGCCCACCCCTACCCACACAAACGGCGATGGTGTAGCCGCATCAGCCCACAACCTGCGTATCCTTACCCGTGTAACGACCCTAAATTACCCTAAGAATGAACAAGAATCTTATGTGCTAGTTGTTGCACGTGTTTGTTGGTGTTTTGATGGGTTGGATAGGAGATTGTTTAATACAAAACCAACCATATGTTACAATACTACATAGTGCTTTGCGTAGAACTTTTTTCTCTGTTTAAAGTCGTTCAAAAAAAAAAAAAAGAAAAAAAAATCGGTACATATCAATTCATATGATAATTCCTACACGTTAGGAGAGGATAACCCAACCCATGCCAAAAATTTTGAAGGTCAAATAAGCTCAATGCAGGTTTGGTAGGGCTCTCGGCTAAAAACTTTCAACGGTTTATTTGTATGGTTTTGGGTCATAAACCTATTACTAAAGGTTTGGCTCATAATTTGAACTTAAAATCGTCAAAAATCAGAACATAAACCACACAAAAATATCGTTTCTCATACTAACGAGAACATGAAATAATCCTTCCGATGATCAAAACATATACAATGTTCGATCTAACTAGTACATTAATCAAAGGTTAAACTACCAATCACCTTACAATACTAGTTGTCAGATTTCCATAATCATAATCACCGCTTCCTCTTCTTTTTGCTGGATTTAGTATCAGTGTTTGATGATTCTTCAACCTTGGCTCCAATGGCAGAACTCCATAAAGCTCTTTCTACATCCGAGGGTGTGAACACATCCCCTTCTGCACTTAATTCCTATACAAAAGGATGAGGCAAGAAACACAGTAAAAAATGATATTGCCAAATGTGATTATGAATAATATTACGGTGGCAATTTCATACACACTCCTAAAAACTTGTAGTAACATCGTATTTGCTGGCCGATAAAATAATCAAATATACCGGTATAAAAGACCGTTACACAGAGTCTGCTTCTGATTAGACAACTGTTTCCGGGTCAAGTAATACGAGTTGCAATAAAATCTACAATCTTGTAACCAAATTTGAGATTGATTATTACAAATTCAAACAACAAAAGCACATCCAAACAGTATTTCCTCATCATCGTGGTTCGATAAAACTATCATATTTAGATTATCCAATATCACACAATGACTCTCAAAATGCAAATCCAAATACCCCTTTAATAACTTCAGTCTACTATTTCCCATAGTTATTAAAGGCGTTAGCGCACTCAAGGCGCATAGGTCTCGCCTGGGGCCTAGACGCAAAAAAAAAAACGCGGGCCTGAGGAAAAAAAGCGCATAGCAAAAAAAACTTAAAATATTTTTATATAATAGAAAACTAATACTATTCTTCAAATAAAATAAAACTAAAGCTATTATATAACATTTAATATCGTCTATTTATTACCAAAAGTTATAAAATGCTAGTATATTAGTGTAGAAAAATAGTTTTCATTAGATAAAAGTATAAGTTTAGCTGGAATCTTGCCAGAATTTGGCCGGAAACTCTATAGAATCTAGGAATCTTGCTGGAATATGCACATGAACCATCACCCAGAAAATCAAAGCGCAATTGCCGCGCCTTGCTAGGAAATTGGGCCTCGCCTTGTAGATTTTCATGATGGTTGAAGAGCAAGATTTAAATGCTTGGAATGAAACTATGCTATGCAATTAATCATCCATGACAGGAACAAGGCAAAGATTCAGATAAATCGAAAACTAACCTTTGCTTTCTCCTGAAGCTTGTCAACAAACAAGAGGTATTGTTTCAATGTATAGTCTTAAGAGTTGCCAAGAGCTGCCACCATTGCCTTTATACAAAGAACAGTAATCATGTTGCCTCTGTTCATTTCATGAAAGTTGTAACCTTGGTTTTAAAATGCATGTAGCAATCCGATGCGTTTTGATCCCAAAATCCGATGCATGACGCGCGATGCGCACACATCACGTGTGCAAGGTGTTCTTTATTCAATAATACTAAAAAATATATAGAGCTAATATTTAAACTTGTGAACCTTTAAACACTAAAATATAATATATTCTCTTCATCTTTAGTAAGATTTATTCAATTAAAGATCTAATTTGTTCCAATACTAGTCCACTGCATAAGGCGCCACATTATGATGTGATGCGCGCATCACTGAACCGCAACACGCAAATGCGATCCCATCATTGCATCATGTGATGCGCGCATTTTAAAACCAAGGTTGTAACTGATAATCCGTACCTCATCAGACATAAAAGGAGCAACATCCGGAGCATAAGCAGCCAAAACAGCAGACGCAGTTGCCGGACCAACGCCTTTCAACACCGTCAGCTCCGAAACCGCTTTGGAAACCTCCGGTAACGCTTTAAACGCCTTCTCAGAAGCCGCTTTCACAGTCTCCTCGTCTATAGCCGATACAAAATCCAGCAACCTAGGTCTACAATCAATCAATCAACAAGTTCAAACACAAAATCAAAGCACACAATACAATAAATGAAGTTAAGTAAGTAAGCAAGTAAGAAACCTCCATTTTCCGCGAGTGAGCTTCCATTTCATGAGGTTTGAGAGCTCTGGAGTGGTGATATAGGGGTTAGGGTTTCGTTTGTGGATGATGGATGGTAGTTGTTTGGTATAGAAGTGATCTAGAGATGCGAGATCTGGTTTGTTCAGGGACTGGATTCTGCTATCGTACGCTGATAAAGCTGCCTTCCATTGGTTCACGTCGGAGACCTTCAACTCCATCGGGTTTCAAGGGAGGGGAGGGAGTTTCAAATGAAGAATATTTGGGGGAAAACTTATTTAGCAAAGCCGCTTTAATTTATTTAGGGCGTAAGACTTCAGAGTGGCAAACTAAAAAATCAACTAACGAGGGTGTGACATGTCAAAGTGGTAAACTATGCTCAAAAGTGTTGGCAATGTTTAGACACTTGGTGAAGTGGTAAACTATTTTTTTTTTAAAAGAAAAATGTGTGATTGGTTGAGATTGGAATGGACCCCACCCCACACTACCCTCTCTCTCTCTCATGATTCCCGAGCGGCATTTGGTCACCAAGTGTTTAACGAAACCGAGCGGCAAAGGGATCGGCGACGATGTTGCCGCATGGCAAAACCCTTTGCCACTCCCCTTTGCCGCACCACTCCGGACACCCTTATGTAAAATGACAAAAAAAAAAAAAAAAAAAAACTACTTGAAAAAGAAAAATCCATTTTATAACAAGATGCTGTAAAATCTATACTTTCTATAAAAGGGCAAATGTCGCTGACATAAAAAAAGCTGAGGTGGTAGCCATAGAGACTGTCCAGCAATGTCTTTTTTATGTCATTATTGTATCATAAATCTTAATATATAAAATCACTTTAAAACCTCTGCCATCAAAACCTTTGCCCATATTCATCTACACAAAATTCAAACCTCTGTCCAGATTCAAAATTCAAACCATATACATATATAATATACATGATTCTGGCTCCACATTCAGATTTCAATTCATCTCTCTCACTCATATCCGCGAGCAATCTCTCTCTCTCTCTCTTAAATGCAGAGCTCCCATGATTCAACGGATTAATCTCCGATTATAGATCTTTGTTCAAACATTTACTGCTTCTGTTTACACATCATCGTTCCAACGAAGCTTCTAATCACACATCAACGTTCCAAAATCATTGTTCCAACAACGTTGAAAGTATGTTTTTTTTTTTTGTAATTTTGAATTTTGAACCGATCTACTCAAATTCTCAATTTATATTTCAGTCTGTTGGAACAATTGGAACTCTGTAACTGTAACAGACCTGACCGTCAAAGATAATCACAAAAACCACAGTCTGCGGTTGACCATGTGCTAGATTTTTTGATGAGAGAGTTGCATGTTAGGTTTGTGGCTTATTTTTTTAACTGTAGTTATACTTATTTAATTTGATTATGAAGAAACAAGTGTTGATAATTTTTATTAACACTCAGATTTTAGAATATGTTAATATGGATATTGTCACGGCCCCCGACCCGGTGACACCCGGTCCAGAAGCCGCGAGACAGAAAACCCGTGGTATTTGTATTTAGTTTGGCAGCGGAAATATTAACAGGATCGTTTAAACTTGAAAATGTCCAATTATTTTATTTCACAATTTGGGACAAACCCCATAATTTACAGTAAAGGAAATTTCACGAGGAAATTCCCTGTTTTACAAAACATATTTATTTATTTTATTGAGCCACTTCTTCAAGCTTGCAGTGCTACATGGCACTTTTCCTTAGATCACAGCAGATTACCTGAAACATGTTTAAAAAGATTTTTATCAGCGGGGAAATACTGGCGAGTCATTCAATTTACACAAAAGACACATTGTTATAAATTTACAGCATTAAGGGTTTTTATATTTGCTCCTATCATATAATTATCTGGTTCAGCTGTCACTCGACCGAATCTATGACTGTGGACATATCACTAATTAGGCTCGCCCACCTAAAGTGATAAATCGTTAGTAGTAATGTGCACAAAACCCCCACATGTTGCCAGTAATTAAAGATTAGCAAAGACTTAATCACTGCAAAGTATAACTGAAAAACATTTAGGGTTTTGTAAAGCAATTTGATAAAAAGAGAATGACTCACATTGCAAGTTTAGTTGGACAGAACCTTGCCTACTGATTTATTCCTGTAACCTAGTTTAAATAACAATGCACACGAAACTAGGTCAGTAACTTAATACAACATTTACGATAAGCTCACGAAATCAAAACCCTCACGACGAATGACAAAGTATAGCCCGAGTTCGGGCAGCACTTAAACATCCATCGGATCGGTTTCAATCGATCGGACATTGTATCGTAGCAGTGATGGAGTTATTACCCTATTGTCGCAGCAGAGGGTCGGGATTTTGATTGTTTTGAACTAAACAGTGTATAACTAAACGCACGTAATGAATTTTTCCGTCGTAACAAGACCAACATGCAAGTGCCAAACCCCTGCTATATATACTGAAAAAGGGTCTCCCCCGCGTGGCGCGCCAGACTCACCTGGTCCTGGCGCGTGGCGCGACGGGTCCCTTTTTAGGGTAGGGTAGCCTCGTGTCCACTTAGCTTGGGTGAGTCAACAGTTCGACGAAATTTGTTTCCTACAACGAGTTATGAAGATAATCGTCAATTAGGGGATACCCCCTTGAGTTTAAGGGGGCCCTGATCCTAGTTCCAACGGTTCTGAAAATTTTAGGGGTCATGCAATATTACTTGGGGGTCTTAATTAGGGTTTCCTATTGGACATAATAAAATAAGAAATAATACTTTTGGTGAGAGTTGTTACATCCTCCCCACCTTAATTAAAATCTCATCCTCGAGATTTACTGGAACAAGTAGGGATATTTTCGCTTCATTTCTGATTCCAATTCCCAAGTGTACTCAGGCCCTCTCTTTGAATCCCACTTGACTTTGACCAGTACTAGTCTTTTGTGCTTGAGAAACTTAACCTTTCTATCTTCTATCTGAAGTGGTTTCTCTACAAATTTTAACTTTTCATTTACCTCTATGTCTTGGAGAGGAACTACCAGGGATTCGTCGGACAAACACTTCTTGAGGTTAGATACATGAAACACGTCATGTACTCCAGCCAACTCTTCTGGTAGTTGTAGGCGATAAGCAACTGGTCCTATTCGCTGGATTACTGGGAATGGTCCTACGTACCTTGGACTTAGTTTTCCCTTCTTACCGAACCACTCCTTTCCAAGGAGAAACTTTCAAGAGTACCTTATCTCCGACTTGAAATTCCAGCGGTTTGCGTCTATTGTCTGCATAACTCTTCTGACGATCTCGGGCGGTCTTTAGTCTTTCCTTGATTTGAGTTATCTTGTCGGTGGTTTTGTGGCAACTGGCACCAAACCGGTAATTTCCGTACACTTTAATTATCATTTAATGACTGCAATTATGTGCTTAAATGTCAACATTGTCTGATTACATTCTATACAAGTGAATTCATGCACGTTTATACTACAAGAATTACTTTGTGCATCAATGAACCTCGTGGCGTCAGAAATACTAGTAAACTCACCGGTAAGACACATTGTGTCAACAAATCTGCAGAAAGCAGTTGGACGATAGAATTGGAGCCTAGATGTAGGTCCAATGACAAGAATACATTAAAACCCAAGAGTACATACAAGGGTTTATATATAGACCATCCGGAAGCTAAAATACGCACTAAAAAGCACCCGAAACGCACTTTAAGTGCAGAATTTCATTAAATTCAGCTCAAATCAGCTTTTAAACATATAAATATCATGCAGAATTTACGTTTTATTATCCAAAATACTTCCCCAAGTGTTGGGAATTGAAAGGGATACAAAAGGGCACTTGAAAGACAATAAACGATGCAATTTAGCACTTTAACGAACCGGTATCTAACCGAACAACCGGACATTACCCGGAACACCAAAATAATGCTAGAAGCATTGTTTTTATCTTTCTTAGCTAGTTATGATCCCCGAAACACCCTAACACACTATATAACACATAATACACATGAACACTAAACATCACACTTAGATTTCAACCATCTGACTTAACTTATCATTAGAAACCAACTAGACCCCCCCCCCTTGATTGGGATGGTTACAAACATGGCCCCACACCAAAATTATCTTTGATTTAATTTGATTATTTTATAGATCATGTTGGTACTTCCTAAGACATTGTGACCTTGGGGTAATGGAGATAAGAGTTTATATAATGGACCTTAATCATTCAACATCCCACCATCTTCACCACACTCTCACCCTCCTCCCTCTACACCTCTCGGCCGAAAACCCCCACACCCCACCACCATTGCTCATCCATCCTCTTGTCATTCCAAGTGCAATACAAGGTGTAAGAAGGTGTTATAGGAAGCTTGGTGTTTGCGGATCATCAAGGACCTTCTTCGTTTGCTTTTATCCAACCATTTTGTCACTTTCAAGTTCTAGTATTCTTCCCTAGCTTGAAGCTAGTGGTAAGGCTCTCTTGATCTTGTTTGCTTCATATTTTAAGTGGTTAAAAGAGGAATCATAATGTTAAACATAAAGAACACTAAGAATCACAAGAAAAGAACTTGAACATAAGCTTTAAATATGAAGAAAACTTGGTGTACATGAGTTGTTATGCTTGTTGATTATTGTTTGTTGGTATAAATGATGTTGATCATCATGTAATCTTGCTAGATCATGATTAAAAACATAATCTAGCAAGATGAGAGGATGAACATGTTAAGGGTTATGGATCATCCTCACTAAAGTCATGAACTTGAATGAATATAATGTTTCTTGAAAAATAATGATCAAAGTATGTTGTGAATCATATAGATCTAAATATTCCAAGTACGATTTACCAAGAAACCAAGTTAAAAATACAAGTTTCACTAAACCTTGGTTATTACATAAACAAACATCCTTTTTAGTGGGTAACAAAGCAAAGAAGCACATGTGTAACAAGAAAAATACATAAAGAAGTATTTTTAGAAAACATGAACATAAGTTGTAAAGAAACATATTCTTTAAAAATGGAGTTTTTAAAGAAGCAATCACACTTTAAAGGGTAACAAGACTTACTAAATACACTAGTAAGTTACTACGCATTTTTATAAATTTTCAAGTACATGAAATAGAGAAATTAGTGTATGTTATTGATGATTGTTGTTGAAATTTATTGATGGTGATTTTTAAAAGAAAATAAACACGTGTTTTGAAAACATGGGAAACCTCCATTTTTAGGGGAGACTCTGTCAAAAATTTTATAAATTTTGACACTTAGAAAAATATAAGGTTTTGAGAAACTTATCCCTAAACATGTACCTCAAACATTGACCAAGGTTTCCCAAACTTTTGTGTTAAGAAATGAGGATTTCTTCAAGAATAAAAATGGATATTAAGTATGTATATTTGTGAGAAAAATATATATATTTACTTATCACCAAATTTTGTGCTAAGTGTATGTAGTATGTATTATACGTGATAGTGTATTAGGATTTGAAAATACACTAAATACTCATAAGAAGTAAAAACACAAAAATACACATACCTCGTGCTTCCGCCGCAGAAAGGGGTGTGACAGATTGGTATCAGAGCTGCGATTGTAGTGAACTAGAATTCCTTCTCGAGTCTAGTCTACAATCTCTAGGATCCTTTCACGAAAATAATTTTTCAAAGAGTTTTCATTGCATAAAACCTCCCACGACATCCACTACCTGAAACTGTTTACCAGAGTCAAGAAAAGACACTACGAGACTTAGGGGGCACTGGAGTAGCACTTATCTGTGATTAAGAATTACTTGCAATTATGTGTGATAATTGATACTTACATATACTAGAAGTAGAATGTCACAAGTATACGTGACTTTACCTGAAAACAATGTCCTATCTGAAGGAAGAGATACGAGGATGAAACAAACTGTGTGGACTGTGCAAGGAGTTACATAATTATGGATGCATACATAATTATGGAATTCAGTGCACAGAAATCACAGCAAGTCTTGTCACGTGTAGATTCCCTCAGTGCAAGAAAATGGTCAAACGTGAACACCCCTCCCACAGCCTACTAAGTACTCCGTTGGAGTAATAATTGTTTGATGTCACTTATGTGGTATATGCCTGAATATATATACTACTACTATCTCGTAAGACGATATCAAACAAATATATAACCCTGCTGTGTTGTGTTCTGATAGAACATGGCGCCCAGGAAACCTGTGAATGCTCACAATGATGATCAACCTCCTCCTCCCCCACTGCCAAGAACCGCTGAAGAGCTGAACGCTCTACTGGAAGAAAGGATCTCCGTTGCTATCGCCCAATACGAGGCAAACCGTACTGCAGACAGTGGAGGACCAAGCAATGCTAGACGCAATGGGAATGGAGATTCATCTGGAGGAAACACAGCTCAGGGCTACACTTTCAAGCAGTTTCTCGACTGCAAACCGATGAACTACGACGGCACAGGAGGTGCAGTAGCATTTGTACGCTGGACGGAGAAGACTGAAGCTACTATCCGCATGAGCAAGTGTACCGCGGATCAACAAGTCACTTTTGCTACTGGGTTGTTTGTTGATGAAGCTCTGACTTGGTGGAACTTGCAAGTCCAAACTTTGGGTGATGATGCCGCGTATGGCATGACTTGGGATGAACTAAAAGAGAAAATGAGGGAAAAGTACTGCTCCCGTGCTGAACTCCAAAGGCTGGAAACGGAGTTCTGGCACTTGACCATGGAAGGTGCTGACATTAATGGGTATACTCGAAGGTTCCACGATCTGTCTAGAGTGCTTCCCTACATGGTGACTCCCGAATTTAAGCGCGTTGAACGCTACATTTGGGGATTGGCCTCAGAATTTCACGGCATGGTAACTTCGGCCAAACCTCAAACAATCACCGAGGCTGTAACTCTGGCTGTCAGCCTTACTGAAGATTGTGTTTGTATGAAGAAACTATCGCTGAACCCAACTGAGAAGACCGAGACGCATGCTGAGTCGTCTGGTGACAAGAAGAGAAAGCATTCAAATCTGAACCAAGCAACCCGCAGCAACAACAAGGGTTCGAACAACAAGAAGCGTGACACTAACCCACCTACGGAGGCAAAAACCTTCGCGGCTGCAAGCAATACATGAACTAAGAAGTATCAGGGCACTCTGCCCAAATGCAACCGCTGTGACTTTCACCACATGGGAAATTGTCACGTGGGGAAATGCGAGAACTGCGGGAAGTCAGGCCATCGTACCGAGGATTGTTAGGGAAAAGGTATTGGAGGCCGCAATGGTAATGGTAATGGAAACAATGGTGGGAACGGCAATGGTAACTGGAATGGTAATAGAGCTGGGCGTAACCAAGGATGCTTCAGCTGTGGAAGCAATGATCATTTCATGAAAGACTGCCCAAAAGGAAATAATGCTCAGGCTCGAGCATTTGTGATAGGAGCAAAGAACGCACGCGAGGACCCTAATGTGGTCACCGGTACGTTTCTCATTAACAATCACTTTGCATCCATATTATTTGACACTGGTGCCGACTATAGCTTCATGTCTGTGGAATTTAAACGCATGCTCGGAATAGAATCTAGTAGATTAGACAGTCCTTATTCCATAGAACTAGCCAATGGTAAACTTGTTGAATCGGGCGAAGTTGTTAGAGGCTGCTCATTAGAACTCGGTGAACGAAGATTTAGCATCGACCTCTACCTATTCAATTGGGTAGCTTCGATGTAGTGGTCGGAATGGACTGGTTGTCCAAGAACAAAGCTGAAGTTATTTTTCATGAGAAAATCATTCGCATTCCTTTGGCGAATGATGAAACTCTCATCGTACATGGAGAAAAACGAGACGCGCCTCTACGAATCATCAGCTGTATGAAGGCACAGAAGTGCTTAAGGAAAGGATGTGTTGCTTTCCTAGCGCACGTTGTAGATAAGAAGGCTGTGGAGCCGAAACTCGAAGACATTCCGGTGGTAAAGGAATTCCCTGACGTTTTTCCCGAAGATCTGCCAGGACTACCTCCGCAACGACAAGTCGAATTCTGTATAGACTTGGTTCCAGGAGCCATTCCTATAGCCAAGGCACCCTATCGACTTGCACCATCCGAAATGCAAGAATTATCTACACAACTCCAGGAGTTGTTGGATAAAGGATTCATAAGGCCAAGCTTCTCGCCTTGGGGAGCTCCAGTATTGTTTGTGAAAAAGAAGGATGGGACACTGCGGATGTGTATTGATTACAGAGAATTAAACAAGCTCACTATCAAGAATCGGTACCCGTTACCGAGGATTGATGACTTATTTGATCAGCTGCAAGGATCGAGCTACTATTCCAAGATCGATCTTCGATCTGGATACCACCAGTTAAGGATACAAGAAGAAAGCGTACCAAAGACTGCATTCAAAACACGCTATGGGCACTACGAGTTTCTTGTGATGCCGTTCGGGCTAACGAACGCACCAACGGTATTTATGGATCTAATGAACCGCGTATGCAAACCATATCTCGATAAATTCGTGATTGTATTTATCGATGATATCTTGATTTACTCGCGAATGAAAGAAGAGCATGAGCAACACCTCAAGACCATTTTGGAGTTACTGAAGAAAGAGAAACTCTATGCAAAATTCTCGAAGTGCGAATTCTGGATTCGCGAAGTACAGTTTCTGGGTCATGTTGTGAACGAGAAGGGCATTCATGTAGACCCAGCCAAGATCGAAGCAATAAAGAACTGGGAAGCCCCCAAAACCCCAACTGAAGTTCGATAATTTTTGGGCTTAGCGGGCTATTATCGGCGATTCATCGAGAATTTCTCAAAGATAGCTCAACCGCTAACTACCCTTACACAGAAGGACAAGAAGTACGACTGGGGTAACAAGTAGGAAGAAGCCTTCCAACTACTTAAGAACAAGCTATGCGATGCACCAATACTATCATTACCCGAAGGCACTGGAGACTTCGTGGTATACTGCGACGCTTCACGACAAGGTTTGGATTGCGTGCTCATGCAACGCTGGAAAATCATCACTTATGCTTCAAGACAATTGAAGGTTCATGAAAGAAACTATACCACGCACGACCTGGAGCTAGGCGCGGTGGTATTCACCATGAAGATCTGGCGACATTATCTATATGGTACTCGATGTACAATCTTCACAGATCACAAAAGCTTACAACACATATTCGATCAGAAAGAATTAAACATGCGTCAGCGATGATGGGTCGAGCTACTAAACGACTATGACTGTGAGATTAAGTACCATCCTGGAAAGGCAAACGTTGTAGCAGACGCGCTAAGTCGAAAAGAAAGGGTTAAGACCCTAAAGGTTCGAGCGTTAGAAATGACTATTCGAACGAACCTCACTGCACGTATTCGTGATGCGCAACAAGAAGCCCTTAAGATGGAAAACCGTAAAGCTGAATACCTCCGGGGTATGTTGAAATACATGGAGCCAAATGAAGAGGGAGCCTTATACTTTAAGAAGCGTATTTGGGTTCCACTCTATGGCGGTATTCGAGAAGTCATCCTAGATGAAGCGCATAAATCGAGATACTCAGTCCATCCAGGATCGGACAAAATGTATCAAGACTTGAAAGAATACTATTGGTGGCCGAGACTCAATAGCGATGTTGCTGTTTATGTTGGAAAATGCCTAACCTGTGCTAAGGTTAAGGCTGAATATCAGAAACCGTCCGGCCTATTACAACAACCAGAGATACCCATGTGGAAGTGGGAGCAAATCTCGATGGACTTCATAACGAAATTACCCAGGACCCCGAAAGGGCACGATATGATATGGGTGATAGTCGATCGGCTAACAAAGTCTGCGCACTTCCTACCGATCCGAGAAAAAGACAGCACTGGAAAGCTTGCTGAGATATACTTAAAGGAAATCGTGGCACATCATGGAGTGCCTATCTCAATTATTTCAGACAGAGATGGACGCTTTGTCTCAAGAATCTGGCAATCCTTTCAGGAAGCCTTTGGATCTCAATTAGATCTAAGCACGACCTTTCATCCACAAACAGACGGCCAGAGTGAACGAACCATACAAACGTTAGAAGATATGCTTCGCGCATGTGTTATGGACCTAGGCGGCAGCTGGGATACTCATCTACTTCTAGTTGAGTTTTCCTACAATAACAGTTATCATACAAGTATAAAAGCCACACCGTTCGAAGCTCTGTATGGTCGCAAGTGCCGATCGCCCTTATGTTGGGCAGACGCAGGAGATAAACGTATGGTTGGTCCTGAACTTGTACAAGAGACAACCGACAAGATCATACAGATCCGAGAGCGCATTAAGGCGGCTCGAGATCGACAAAAGAGCTACGCTGATCGACGACGAAAACCATTAGAATTCGAGGTGGGAGACAAAGTTTTGTTGAAGGTCTCACCTTGGAAGGGCGTAGTTAGATTTGGAAAGCGTGGAAAGCTGAATCCACGATACATCGGACCATTCAAGATTTTGGAAAGAATTGGTACCGTGGCATACAAGTTGGAGTTATCGGAAGAACTTAATGGAGTACATGATACGTTCCATGTATCCAACCTCAAGAAGAGTCCAACACAAGAAAATGTGATCATCCCTGCGGATGAAGTGCATATTGATGATGCCCTCCGATTTACAGAACAACCCGTTGAGGTTACCGACTGGAAAGTCAACAAGACCAGGAGGAGCAGTGTGAAACTTGTCAAAGTACGTTGGAACTCTAAGCACGGACCCGAGTACACGTGGGAACATGAAGACCAGTTCAAAGAAAAGTACCCCCACCTGTTCAAGAAGACTCCTGCAAGAGCCAGCTCAGCCTGAATTTCGGGACGAAATTCTTTTAACGGGGGGACACTGTGACAACTGGCACCAAACCGGTAATTTCCGTAAACTTTAATTATCATTTAATGACTGCAATTATGTGCTTAAATGTCAACGTTGTCTGATTACATTCTATACAAGTGAATTCATGCACGTTTATACTACAAGAATTACTTTATGCATTAATGAACCTCGTGGCGTCAGAAATACTAGTAAACTCACCGGTAAGACACATTGTGTCAACAAATCTGCAGAAAGCAGTTGGACGATAGAATTGGAGCCTAGATGTAGGTCCAATGACAAGAATACATTAAAACCCAAGAGTACATACAAGGGTTTAAATATAGACCACCCGGAAGCTAAAATACGCACTAAAAAGCACCCGAAACGCACTTTAAGTGCAGAATTTCATTAAATTCAGCTCAAATCAGCTTTTAAACATATAAATATCATGCAGAATTTACGTTTTATTATCCAGAATACTTCCCCAAGTGTTGGGAATTGAAAGGGTTACAAAAGGGCACTTGAAAGACAATAAACGATGCAATTTAGCACTTTAACGAACCGGTATCTAACCGAACAACCGGACATTACCCGGAACACCAAAATAATGCTAGAAGCATTGTTTTTATCTTTCTTAGCTAGTTATGATCCCCGAAACACCCTAACACACTATATAACACATAATACACATGAACACTAAACATCACACTTAGATTTCAACCATCTGACTTAACTTATCATTAGAAACCAACTAGACCCCCCCCCCCTTGATTGGGACGGTTACAAACATGGCCCCACACCAAAATTTTCTTTGATTTAATTTGATTATTTTATAGATCATGTTGGTACTTCCTAAGACATTGTGACCTTGGGGTAATGGAGATAAGAGTTTATATAATGGACCTTAATCATTCAACATCCCACCATCTTCACCACACTCTTACCCTCCTCCCTCTACACCTCTCAGCCGAAAACCCCCACACCCCACCACCATTGCTCATCCATCCTCTTGTCATTCCAAGTGCAATACAAGGTGTAAGAAGGTGTTATAGGAAGCTTGGTGTTTGCGGATCATCAAGGACCTTCTTCGTTTGCTTTTATCCAACCATTTTGTCACTTTCAAGTTCTAGTATTCTTCCCTAGCTTGAAGCTAGTGGTAAGGCTCTCTTGATCTTGTTTGCTTCATATTTTAAGTGGTTAAAAGAGGAATCATAATGTTAAACATAAAGAACACTAAGAATCACAAGAAAAGAACTTGAACATAAGCTTTAAATATGAAGAAAACTTGGTGTACATGAGTTGTTATGCTTGTTGATTATTGTTTGTTGGTAGAAATGATGTTGATCATCATGTAATCTTGCTAGATCATGATTAAAAACATAATCTAGCAAGATGAGAGGATGAACATGCTAAGGGTTATGGATCATCCTCACTAAAGTCATGAACTTGAATGAATATAATGTTTCTTGAAAAATAATGATCAAAGTATGTTGTGAATCATATAGATCTAAATATTCCAAGTACGATTTACCAAGAAACCAAGTTAAAAATACAAGTTTCACTAAACCTTGGTTATTACATAAACAAACATCCTTTTTAGTGGGTAACAAAGCAAAGAAGCACATGTGTAACAAGAAAAATACATGAAGAAGTATTTTTAGAAAACATGAACATAAGTTGTAAAGAAACATATTCTTTAAAAATGGAGTTTTTAAAGAAGCAATCACACTTTAAAGGGTAACAAGACTTACTAAATACACTAGTAAGTTACTACGCATTTTTATAAATTTTCAAGTTCATGAAATAGAGAAATTAGTGTATGTTATTGATGATTGTTGTTGAAATTGATTGATGGTGATTTTTAAAAGAAAATAAACATATGTTTTGAAAACATGGGAAACCTCCATTTTTAAGGGAGAATCTGTCAAAATTTTTATAAATTTTGACACTTAGAAAAATATAAGTTTTTGAGAAACTTATCCCTAAACATGTACCTCAAACATTGACCAAGGTTTCCCAACTTTTGTGTTAAGAAATGAGGATTTCTTCAAGAATAAAAATGGATATTAAGTATGTATATTTGTGAGAAAAATATATATATTTACTTATCACCAAATTTTGTGCTAAGTGTATGTAGTATGTATTATACGTGATAGTGTATTCGGATTTGAAAATACACTAAATACTCGTAAGAAGTAAAAACACAAAAATACACATACCACATACAAGATACATAATTCGGGTGCAAAATACAAGAAACTTATAATTATTTTTGAGAAAATAATATAAGTCAGACACATAGTTAAAAATATAAATTATTTTTAACACAAGAAAACATATACAAAAGATAGTAACTTGTACTTGTGCGATACAAGTCTAGTGACTAACGTTAAGGAAACACGTATAGGTCACGACGTTAATTAAGCAAATCCGGTGAAGTTTACGACGCAAGGAACGCAAAGTTGTGAGTTCATGCTTCCCCCTTTTCTTTAACTGTTTTTGGTTTTATAACTTCGGGGGTTAAATACATGTTACAAATGTTACAATGTTTACAAGTGGTATGATGGGTACAAAAACATTCAAGTGAAACATTCTAGATCATGTCTCGAATAGGGTACCATAAGCACCATTAATCAACGTATACATTCAGACCGCAGAACAAAAGGTTAGATCTAATGGGTTTCAGGCAACCCCACTCTTGGCCTACTTCTACCAATGAGTGCTTTTGTGTCTCAGTCAAAATCGACAAAAATGCCTAGGTTTGGTGGCTTCCTATGTCGTGACACATGTTAGTGGCCTTGCAAACCACTAGCGATCTCACACATTCAAACATTCATAGTACGGAGTTACAGATACGAGTTAGAAATACATTCAAACATTCATAGTACAGTTACAGATACGTTTTACAAGTTACATTCAAACATTCATACATTCTACAAGTTATATACCATGTTTTCATTCAAGAATTTAAACATTCAAAATAATCACTGCATGAATTCACACCAACATTTTGTTGACATTTTTCCAAAACTCACATGTATTTCAGGTAACTAAAAGTGGATGTGCGTGCGGTCTCACTCATGCTCTTGGATGCCGTCTATGTTTATCTTTAAATAAAGTTGTAAACTTTCAAGACAATGTTTTAAGCTATTTCGTGATGTAAACGCTAAACTTATGTTTTCAAGATATGAAATGTTTGGTATTTGAAATTATTTTTACGAGCATGTAGTATGTTTACCTTTCGTTTGCAATGAGAACCTTTCATGATCACACCTCGTGCTTCCGCTGTAGAAAGGGGTTGACAGGTTTCTTGTACGATTTCAGGACCTGATAATTGGCTTTCTCCTATCTCTGCCCAACAAACTGGAGTTCTACACTTTCGTCCATACAGTGCTTCAAACGGGGCAGCTTCAATGCTTGAATGGTAACTATTGTTATAAGAGAATTCAATTAAGGGAAGGTGATTATCCCAGTTTCCACCAAAATCTATTACACATGCCCTGAGCATGTCTTCCAGGGTTTGAATCGTCCTTTCATTTTGTCCGTCTGTTTGGGGATGGTATGCAGTACCTAAATTCAGTCGTGTCCCCATTGCTTCTTGGAAACTCGTCCAGAAATGTGAAGTGAAACGACTATCTCTATCCGATACAATAGAGAGTGGGACTCCATGTAAGGATATCACCTCGTCTACGTATAACTTGGCTAATCTTTCCATACTAAAAGTTTCCTTCATGGGCAGGAAATGAGCTGATTTGGTTAATCGATCCACAATTACCCTAATTGCATCGTTACCTTTTCTGGTTTTGGGCAACTTAGTAACAAAATCCGTGGTTATTAGTTCCCATTTCATTTCTAATTGTTGGAGTAACCCTGAAGGTTTCTTGTGTTCTGCTTTAACTTGTGAACAAGTTAGACCCTAGATACATATCTAGCTATGTCCTTTTTCATTCCTATCCACCAGAAGTTATTTCTTAAATCTTGGTACATCTTATTATTTCCAGGGTGTATGGTATATCTAGATTTATGGGCTTCCTCTAAAATCTTGTTTCTCAAATTTCCTTGCTTAGGTACCCAAATCCTTCTTTTGTGGAATCTCCAAATTCCATCAGCTCCTTGCTCTAATTCCTTTATTCTTCCCTTCATTCCTTCAACCTCATCCTCAATTACTGTTACTTGAACGTTCTTCAGTTGTTCCATTAAATCTAACTGTAGATTTAATCTAAGAGCACGAACTCGCTTTTGCTTTTCATGATACTTACGACTTAGAGCATCTGCGACTACATTTGCTTTTCCTTCGTGATATTGGATATCACAGTCGTAGTCACTTAGAATTTCCATCCATCTTCTTTGCCTCATATTCAATTCTTTTTGCCCAAATATGTACCTTAAACTTTTATGATCTGTATAAACGGTAAACTTACTTCCATACAGATAGTGTCTCCAAATCTTAAGGGCAAAAATTATCGACCCTAATTCTAAGTCATGTGTCGTATAGTTTTCCTCATGCTTTTTCAATTGCCTTGAGGCATACGCAATTATCTTTTTGTGTTGCATTAGCACACATCCTAATCCTAGCTTAGAAGCGTCACAGTAAACTTCAAAATCTTCCGTCCCTTTGGGTAAGGCAAGAATTGGGGTGTTTTGTTAATCTTTGTTTTAAAATCCTAAAGGCCTCTTCCTGCCTAGGTCCCCATTCAAAGTTAACTGATTTACAAGTTAGCTTAGTTAATGGCACAACTATCTTAGAAAATCTTTAATGAATCGTCTATAGTATCCAGCTAACCCTAGAAAACTTCTAACTTCCATAGCTGATTGTGGGACCTTCCATTTGGTGATCGCTTCTATTTTGGAGGGATCTACATGAATACCTTCGTGATTCACCATGTGTCTTAAAAATTGTACTTCCTGTAGCCAAAATTCACATTTTGAGAATTTGGCGTAAAGTTTTTCCTTTCTTAACAGAGTTAAGAATGCATGTAAATGCTTACAATGCTCATCCTGATTTTTGGAATAAATAAGTATATCGTCGATGAAGACAATTCAAATTTATCCAAATACGGTTTACAGATTCTATTCATCATATCCATAAATGCTGCCGGAGCATTTGTTAGTCCAAAAGGCATAACTGTAAACTCGTAGTGGCCATACCTAGTTCTGAAAGCGGTTTTAGGTATGTCTTCTTCTTGTACCTTCAACTGATGATACCCGGAGCGTAAATCTATCTTAGAAAAATATCTAGCCCCCTGAAGTTGATCAAAAAGATCATCAATCCTAGGCAATGGGTATCGATTCTTAATTGTAACCTTATTCAATTCCCTATAATCGATACACATTCACATCGAACCATCTTTCTTCTTTACGAACAACACTGGTGCTCCCTAAGGGGATGAACTAGGTTGTATGATTCCTTTACTGAGCAATTCATCTAATTGCTTTTTCAGTTCTAACATTTCAATGGGTGCTAACCGGTAGGGTGCTTTAGCTACGGGTGTAGTTCCAGGAATTAGATGAATTCTAAATTCTACCTCCCTATCTGGTGGTAATCCTGGTAGTTCTTCTGGAAACACATCCGAGTATTCTGATACTACAGGAATTTCCTTAAGTTCCTTACCCTTAGTGTTAATGATTACCGAAATCATATACACTATTCCTTGCTTTTGTTCATAACTAGCAACTTTCATTACAGAAATGAACTTCATTGATTTACATGGCTTATCTCCTGTAACCATGATTATTTCTCCTGATGGTGTATGAATTTCTATGGAATTCTTATCACAGAAGATTCGAGCATGGTTGGCTACTAACCAATGCATTCCTAATACGACATCGAATCCAGCTAAATTCATAGGTAATAGGTTTGCAGAAAATGTATGACCTGAAAGTTCTATATTTTCTTTTTGCAAAACCGTATCTATGTTAACAGAGTTCCCGTCTGCCGTTTCTACTGTATAAATCTGCCTAAGATTGGTTAAGGGTAGTTTAAGAGCTTGGCAGAAAGAAGTATTTACAAAACTTTGGTTTGCACCAGAGTCGAATAATACTTTCGCATAAACGTTGTGTACCAAAAACGTACCAGCTATTACGTTGGGAATCAGTTCGGCTTCTTGCGTGGCCAATTGGAAGGCTCTTGCGTTCCTCTTATTAGTTCCTTCAGCAGGTTTAGCCTTGTTATCCGCTGTCTTGACCAATTTAGGGCATTCTGGTCTGAAATGCCCAGCTTCTCCACAGTTGTAGCAGATCTTTGATTTCTTTTTGCATTCCTCCTCCCGATGGCCCGAAATTTTGCAGAAATTACAATTTTCTCTACATTTTCCAAAATGCTTCTTTTTGCAATTCCCGCAAAATGGCGGGGTGGAAGAGGACCCAGTTCCCTTCCTCTTGAAGTTAACATTATTACCCACACGAAATCCTTGGGTAATCTTTTGGGCTAACTCTTTTTTCCTGTTTTCTTCCCGCGTACGCACCAGCCCGTCGGTCAAAGTATTGGCAAACTCCACCGCATCGTCAATGGTGCGGGGTCTCGCAGCTTTGACGATATCACGAATCTCGCTAATTAAACCCCAAATATAGCGAGAGATAAGTACTGGTTTTGGCGAGGCCAGAGTGGGCACAATTCTAGCATATTCGAAGAATTTCGAAGTATACCCTCGACAATCAACATCCACCATTCGATGGCTCAGGAACTTATTCGCCATTTGTTCCTTTTCATATTCGGGGCAGAATTTCCTTTCCACTAGACACTTAAATTCTTCCCAACTTATGGCATAAGCCATGTCATTTCCTTTGGCTTGCAGTACCGTGTTCCACCATTCTAATGCCTCTTCCTTAAAAAGGTGAGAAGCATACATGACCTTATCCTCCTCGGCACATTTACTTATTTTAATCACTGCCTCGGTTTTCTCCAACCAACGCAGTGCAGCAGTTGCCCCTTCATTGCCTGCAAATTCAACAGGTTTACAGGCAAGAAATTCTTTATAAGTGCAACCAGGTGTTGCAACTTTCATTTTCTTAAGTATCGGGGCATGAATCACGTTGTCATTATTGCCGCCTCCGTTAACACTGTTACTGAAATTATCGTCGCGCGTGCGTTTACTAGGGTTGGCTTGGGAAGGTTCAACAGGACTTTTAACAGCAGCGACGATTGCCGGGATAGCATTGGCTATTTCCTAAGCAATGATGTTTTCTATATCTTGCCTATTAAGAAAGTGATCCTCATTGTTTTGCCCGGATTGGTTAACTTCATTAACTGGTTCATTAACAGCATGTTCCATCTGATAATTAACAATATATATAAGTTATTGGCATAAAATAATTAACAACCAATCGCAATAAAGCAATCACACATAATCACGTCAACATGTATAGCCAAAATTGTCGACTTTGCGACTTTCATATTTTTATATATATAGTATGCATCGATACACACCCAATATTTTACAAGAGTTTTATTTTAAGTTATTTTACATGATTATATTTTTTATTATTATTATTATTTATTATTATTATTATTATTATTATTATACAAACACACAGCCATACGACCACACCACCATTAGCTAACTTTTCAAAAACGACGTTCCCTCTCGTCGTATTTCCAGGAGATTTGTTCTCCTACTTCCCGGATTCGATTCCCCGCGTCAACCAGTTCCTCACCGTAGTGACGGAGTTCAGCCAAGTTTTCTATGCTCATAGGTGGGTTTGGTGTAGGCTCAGGGTCAAACTGGGGAAAATAGGTATTAGGGTTATTTAAGAGATTCTGAAATTGCCAGTCAGTGGTCCACCATTCTTCCAGCTCTCCTTATAGAGGTCGGGGGTTGACAATAGGATCTAGGATAGCAGGTTCTAAATTAACTGGAAGTTGTGATTCAACTGGGTAATTGAAGAGATTTTCATCGGCGGGTCCGATGAGGTCGCTATTTGCCAGTTTGCGATCCAGCTCCTCCCATGGTGGCATTTCCTGAGCTTGCTCGGAACTTTCCCCGATCTCTTTTCCTTTGCCCTTATCCTTTGGATCCTCGGTCTTTTTAACCTTCTGTGCAGCTGGTTTCTTCCTACGCCCACGTTTCCAGTCCAAAATTCTCCTCCTCTTTTTCCGCTTTGGTTTCTCTTGCGGCTGGGCCTGGAATACTATTGGCTCTTCAGTATCAGCCTGATAGCCAGATGGATTTTCTATAATATCCATATCTATGCTATGGATAGTAAAGTTTCGGAGTGCCTCCGATAGTTCATTCATGACGTTAGCACACATGAAGAAACACACAAATTTTAAGTTAAAATTTTATTTATTGTAAATTTAAATTTTCACAAAATCACATAATGGCAACCAGGAAAATTAAGTATTTTTAAATATTTAATCAGCTTAAGTCAGTGGCTCTGATACCACCTTTTTCTGTCACGGCCCCCGATCCGGTGTGACCCGGTCCAGAAGCCGCGGGACAGAAAACCCGTGGTATTTGTATTTAGTTTGGCAGCGGAGATATTAACAGGATCGTTTAAACTTGAAAATGTCCAATTATTTTATTTCAAAATTTGGGACAAACCCCATAATTTACAATAAAGGAAATTTCAGGAGGAAACTCCCTGTTTTACAAAACATATTTATTTATTTTATTGAGCCACTTCTTCAAGCTTACAGTGCTACATGACACTTTTCCCTGGATCACAGTAGATTACCTGAAACATGTTTAAAAAGATTTTTATCAGCGGGGAAATACTGGCGAGTCATTCAATTTACACAAAAGACACATTGTTATAAATTTACAGCATTAAGGGTTTTTATATTTGCTCCTGTCATATAATTATCTGGTTCAGCTGTCACTCGACCGAATCTATGACTGTGGACATATCACTAATTAGGCTCGCCCACCTAAAGTGATAAATCGTTAGTAGTAATGTGCACAAAACCCCCACATGCTGCCAGTAATTAAATATTAGCAAAGACTTAATCACTGCAAAGTATAACTGGAAAACATTTAGGGTTTTGTAAAGCAATTTGATAAAAAGAGAATGACTCACATTGCAAGTTTAGTTGGACAGAACCTTGCCTACTGATTTATTCCTGTAACCTAGTTTAAATAACAATGCACACGAAACTAGGTCAGTAACTTAATACAACATTTACGATAAGCTCATGAAATCAAAACCCTCACGATGAATGACAAAGTATAGCCCGAGTTCGGGCAGCACTTAAACATCCATTGGATCGGTTTCAATCGATCAGACATTGTATCGTAGCAGTGATGGAGTTATTACCCTGTTGTCGCAGCAGAGGGTCGGGATTTTGATTGTTTTGAACTAAACAGTGTATAACTAAACGCACGTAATGAATTTTTCCGTCGTAACAAGACCAACATGCAAGTGCTAAACCCCTGCTATATATACTGAAAAAGGGTCTCCCCCTGCGTGGCGCGCCAGACCCACCTGGTCCTGGCGCGTGGCGCGACGAGTCCCCTTTTAGGTTAGGGTAGCCTCGTGTCCACTTAGCTTGGGTGAGTCAACAGTTCGACGAAATTTGTTTCCTACAACGAGTTATGAAGATAATCGTCAATTAGGGGATACCCCCTTGAGTTTTAGGGGGCCCTGATCCTAGTTCCACCTGTTCTGAAAAATTTAGGGGTCATGCAATATTACTTGGGGGTCTTAATTAGGGTTTCCTATTGAACATAATAAAATAAGAAATAATACTTTTGGTGAGAGTTGTTACAGATATTGATAGTATTAAATTAAAAACAAAGAAAGATTAAACACTAAAATACGCATAAAATATTACATGCTACAATTAACACTTGCTAGGATTTCGTAGACTCTCGCCTTCTTCCATGCGATTTCATTCTTTCTTTTGTTTTGCAGATCGCCTAGCATGTCGCAGATTTTCTGATCTTGTTTCAGCATTTGTGTGATAAACTCTTCTGCATTGTTCTTGAAATCTGGTGGAGGAGAGTGGAGGACTTCATCAAGCAATCTGATGTTGCTCCAGGTTTTCTTGTATTTATTATCACTGATGATGCCGACTTTTCTGTTTAGTTCTTCATCTGCTCTCTTTTCTTCGAGCGACCATCTAGAGAATTGCGTTTTAACATCGTGGTATCTGACCAGTGGTAGAAGCATCTGTTTGCCATCTATAGTATTGTTGGTGTTGCTGATTTTGATTTGTTTTTTTTTTTTACAGATAGTTTTTTAAAAGACAATTGTTGATGTTTTGAATCAAACTAATCATCAGTCTTTTATAGTGTTTAAAATGCGTCTTTATGGTAAACGAAGAGGTTAATCGTAATTATGATAACCTGTTTTTTTTTTAAGGTTTAAAATTTGTCCTTTGAGTTTCTTGATATTTATTTTTATAGTTCTCCCATGAAAACTTATTTTTGAAAGGTTTTGCATTAAAAGGCTGTTGTTTTTAAATATAAATTTATATGTTTATATTAAATGTACATGTTTTTCCTTCCTAGATTATTAAATGTACAGTGAATTTAAATCTGACATTTGGGCTATTAGATATTTCACTATATAATATCATTGTCAGTTCACCTGTTTTTCATCACGTTTTACTACCAAGATATCCTTCTTTCACATCAGTTGAGTAATATATAACTTAAAATGGCGTCATACACTTCTGCAGAGTCTGATGATTTAAAGCAGTGTTTTATCAAGCAAGTTGAGGATCAAGTATATGCGGATATGGCTACTCTTCAAGAGCTGAAGAGATGTTTTGATGGACTGCACCTTGGTCTGTTCACGAGAGACCAGGTTTCCAGAAACCTGATGGTGATGCCTTCGACTTCCGTTCGTGACCTTTGTGATGTCAGTAATATAGAGTGCGGTGATAGAGACGTGGAGTTCATGGCGATGCTCAAGGATATGCATCGACAGGTTCAGCACTCGATGGAGTTGAAGCTAAAATATCTTAATTCTTGCTGTTAGATTCTTAAATTTCTGGGTGTTATTGTTAGATTTCAAAGTTTCTTAGTTCAATACTCGATGTAGTTGTTAATCTTTTAATGTCATAAATTTTAATCCTATTAATCTTTCTTGTCGCGTTTTACTTTTACTTATTTTAGCAAGCAAAAGTATTATTATATAGTTTTGAATATCATCTGAGGATTGCAGATCGATATTGATGTAGATGTGAAATTGTGTCTGAGTTTGATTTAGATTATGTTGATGTTGAATTGTGTCTGAACAGATGTTTGGTAAGTCAATAGAGGTTTAAATCCCCCAGGTTGGTTTAAGGCTGAACAGATGATTGCAAAGCCAAAATATTCTAGAATATCTGATCATGAATAACAATTTTTTTGAAGAATTTGCTCCTCCAAATTACAAAGACTCAATATCTGCTACTGTAAAGGTCTGCCAAAGCTAAAGTCTGCCAAAAGAGAACAACTGCTTAAAGTGATCCTCTGCTGATGAAGAAAGTCTGAAGAAGCAAAGGTCTACTATGGGTCAACAGATGTTAAAGAACAACATATGATATTCAACATATGCTGCTCAACAGAGGTTTTCATAGTAACAGTGCTTAGGCTAATAGCAGATGTTGGGAGTTTGTTAGGCTATTAGATGTTGCTCTCCAGGTGAACATTTTTATTACAATCTTTGTATAAGCATGATGATGAAAGCATATTTTCATTCTTATGAGAAAAAAGTTTATTATTCTTCTGCATATCTCCATTTCTGTTTTATCTTCTTCCATTGTTATCATCTTAACTGTCACAACAATCAAAATCAGATGCTAACAATTGGTATCAGAGTTTAGTTAATCAAATTCGATCCCAATAAATCCTGCTGAATTGGTTAATCAAAAGCATTAAAATGTTTTCAAAAAATCAGAAGTACATTCTTAAAAAAATAGCTATTTTTGAAAAAATTTCAAAAATCCTTAAAAGTCTGTTCAAAACAACTGTTTTTGAAACCTCTGCTTGGCTAAAAATTCATCCACTGCTGAAAGGTATCGTCTGTTCTCATAACTTTTGTTTATCCTAACGACTGTTGACTTACCACTGTTCCCAACCTCTGTTGTTGCCCAACAGAGGTTTCCAAACAACTGTCATCCATTATCACAACAGAGGTTCTGACGTGGACATATGCTAGCCATCAGATCTTTGTAATTGCTGCCACGTCAGCATTCACTTTTTCACTCTATATAAATCCTGTTTCATCCCCAAACCGAGCTTCTACCACTGCCGTCTTGAATTCAAAATTCTCAAAAGCAGTTTCCATTATCACCTTCTTCTCCGATCATGGCTCTGAACATAAAAAACTCTCACAACTACCTCCCCATCTTGGAGAAAACCAGCAAAAATACCAGCTTTCATTCAATAATTGACGTTTTAACGTCATCAAAATATAAAGCAATCCTTACTGCTGATGCTCCAGTTCATACGGAAACACTCCGACAAATTTGGGCTAATGATAAAATACAGTCTGAAAATAATAAGTCGGTTGCCATCACATCTAAAGTCGGAAAAAGTCTGGTTCGAATTTCCCCATCTACAATTTCCACTACATTTGCATTGGACGACTTGGCAGGTAAGACCAACTTTGAAAAACATGAACCTCATACAGAGTTCATTGAAAGAGGGTATGATGCACAATTAAAGGAGTTACTATTTTCAAACCAAACTTCCCTCCGCCAATGATTTTTTTCCCATACTCTTTTAACTTGTCTCTCAGCCAAGACCACTGCATTTAATGAGATACCTTTAAAATTCAGTATTTGGGATATGCTATTTTAACAAAATCTGATTACAATTTATCCCAAGCACTGTTTTCTGATTTGGTGACTAATGTGAAAAATGTGAAAAAAGTGAAAAAAGGTGCTAATAATGTTTTTTCTGTTGTATCAAAGACTTCTAAGCTACTACCTACGAAAATAAGTGTCACAAACTCAAACAAGAATGTTATACTACCTATACATACAGACTCAAACAAAGACGCGGTCATTAGACATAAGTGCACCAACAGACTCCCCCCTTAGATATTGTTGCAGTCTTGTCTTTGTAGGTTTTCGAAACTTCAATCTTTCAATCCGTAAACTAACTTCCGATATTCTTTTCTATGTTCCTCAAAGCTCTTTTTTGGCTTCTAATTTGTTATCGGCAGTTTCATATTCTTGTATCTCGAGATAGATGCTTTCTTTGTCTTCGTAGCAATCTTCACTAGTCTTTTTTTCTCTTTCTCTTCCTCTATCTTCTCCAACTCCCTCCAATACTTTCCCACATCCGACCAAAGTGTATTTCATATGCAAAGCAAATTCTGACAACTCTCTGAAATTGCATTGCTTGTTCTCTGTCTTCCTTTGCATAGAATATTTTGTTGAAGAATATAATCTCTATATCCTTATCAGACATATTTACCAGCCACATAGGATCGCACACCCGTATCGTTCTCCAGTTCTTTTCCTCTTCACATAACTCAATCACTGCCTCACCCGTGTTTTCATCATAATACCACCACTTGAAATATTTGTATATATCCTATTCCATTTCATGGAATGGTATCACCTTCAAAACATTCAGTTTCTTGTACTTCAGCGTGACGGCATATTTACACATCTCTGGATCAATCTTTGTCGTTGATACGATGCATTTTGGTTCTTGATACTTCCAGTATTTGAACCTTGTACGAGCTTCTCTTTTTATAAACCTTAATAGATGTTGATTGTATGCATTGAGCTCGTAATTAATCAACTTTAACTTGCATAACTCCTTAACGTCCAACCATGGCAAGCTTTTTATGTCATTAATAACTCTGAAGTATTGAACCACATATTCTCTTCGTATAGCAATTTTCCTCAACTTAGGAATCCAACTCCAGCTTATAATGTCTCCCATAGAAATATCTTTGTGTTCCTTGAAAAACTTTAACGGCCTTAGAAACTTTCTTTCATCTTTTAACTCCTTGAACCACTTCACTCGATCTATAATTGTATCCATATCATTCACCACAGGAATATTCCCGTCTTTCTTCAACCTTTCTTTTCAAAACATATTCTACTTATTCGGTAAATATTTCAACTACAAGTTCAAATACATAATCCTCCTGTTTATCATCATTCTCAGCATCATCCAGATCTTTCTCAAAATCAAATTCAATATCATCTTCAGAAATCCCACACAACTTAGCTAACTCTTCTTTGGTGTAATTGTGCACATACTTTCCTTCTTCGATGTCATAATCTTTTTCAAGCTAGTCTCACACCTAAACCTATATATATACATGAAAATCCCAACGAGTATGCCTGATACCCGTTGGGTAAATACCCGACAGGTAATGGACCGAACATGTGACAAGATTTTGCAAGTATGGGTATGAGATTAGTCATACCCAGCACATGGGCCATATCACCACCCCTTACGGTTGCCCATTATTATTCGTTAGAAAACATGAAACTTTATGTCGTGCTTCAACGTGAAAAAATCTTAATCGTACTACAAAAAAGTAGAATCATACAACCAAAATTAGAAATGAATAAGCGGATACATCGTTTGTAAACATCAAGCGGTGAACGACATTTGTTGAATATTTTTACATGTTTAAAAATCTCAAAATAACCAAATTTTGGGTTCTGAATAACGGTTTTATTTCTGCTAACCCTAAAACAATCAAATAATTAGTTTTGTACCTCTATAATCTATACCATATTCATCACTAGTTCAACCACACAAAACAAATACAAATACAAATACAAATACAAAAACATCATCATCGTCATCATACTCACTAAATCCTACCAATAGCAAAGCAAAGGTCGGTCTGAGGAGGGTAAGATGTAGACAGCCTTACCTGTACCCCGTAGGAATAGAGAGGCTGCTTCCAGTGAGACCCCCGGCTTGTTAGTAGTTTTGCATCAAGCCTTGGACATAAGGCACATAACACTTAGCAATCGGGACAAAGACCGATTAGTGCATGTACCCTTTTGTCTTTCAGCTATCAACGCCACCACATGATGCATGATTAACCGTCCTCAGCGTTTAACGTTATTTTCACAAAGTTAGTAAAATAACGTTAAAATTAGTGCACTTTCACTTTTGCCCCCCGATTGCCCACACATAAATACAAATACAAATTATAAAAATAATTACACTAAGCTATAAACTGTCTAAATGATATTATTCTTTCTTTCAGATTTGATGGCCTCATAAGAAGTCATAATTTCCTTGAACCTTGCTTCAGCAACCTCTGCAAACAACACCAAACATCCTTATATTAATATCAATTCCTTAATCAACCAAACATCATCATCCTATTTTGTGTTCATAGTAGTTGGCACCTTTGTTTTCCTGATTTTGATCAGGGTGATATTGCTTTGCCTTACTCCGAAATGCAGTCTGCATCGTGTACAACCAACACTATTCAGTATGTAACACATTAATAGCTTGAGTCGCGGCTCAACCTCTTTCAGGGCCTCAAAATTAATTATATTTTCAGGCCTTATACATAACATATTTAGCATAACAATCATCCCATTTATCTAGTTTTATTAATTTACGATAATAAAATAAATAATTTATAGTTAGAAAAGTTTTATAAACTAGTTTAATACATATTTCTAGATAAATTAGCTTTATGTAATACAAATTGTTGAGTAAATTTTTCATAATCAATTTCTTCTAATAGATTTATGAAAATGTGAACATAAGAGAACTTAGAAAAATATCATTCATGAGAGAAGAAAATGATGTAAAGAAAATATCATATATTGTTCTATTAATAAGAATACGACCTATAACCTAAGAGACGGATTAACATAAATGGATCACTACTGCAAACATCAAACAATTTTGCTTACCTTAATTTCATCATCCGTGTATGGCGTTGTCCTCGACCTATTGGCAAGAAAAAAAGATGTAGAAATATATAAATGAGCTTGGTTTTTGAAAAAAAAAAAGAGACTATAATCTAAACTAAAGTATTCACATAATTAGATAACTAACATAAATAACATAATTCAGACTTTTCGTTCTTTAGAATTACTTAAATTATGAATTTTCAAAGTTTTATGCTTTTACTTAATCATGATCATCATCATACTCAGTAAATCCCACCAATAGCAAAGCTATGGTAGGGTCTCAGGAGGGTAGATGTAGACAGCCTTACCTCTACGCCGTAGGCATAGAGAGGCTGCTTCCAATGAGACCCCCGGCTCGATTGTAGTTTTGTATCAAGCCTTGGACCTAAGACACATAACACTCAAATAATCGGGACAGAGACTAATTAGTGCATGTACCCCGTGTCTTTCAGCTATCAACGTCACCACATGATGCATTGATTAACCATGATAACCATCCGCCGCTTTTAACGTTATTTTCACGACATTATGCTTATACTTAATGTGAAATTCAATTGTAGTTTTTGGGCAGAAGAATAATCCCTCTGTAAGTGCACAATATCAATACTACTCCCCAGCTATTAATGCTTTTCGACTACATAGCATAACTTTTATCTCAATAAAACACGGTAATATTTTGCCTAACTCTGTTTTATGAAGGAGGCATTACAAGAAGATTTATGTCATTGATCTTAGGAGATTATACTCAGCAGAAGACTCTTTTATCTCTGAGTAGATAAAGTATTATTCTAGTATCTAATCAAAACAACATTAATCAAGCAACACCAACAACATATATATTAATGTTTCCATAGGGAAGATGTACCTACCTGGCGAGACCCAAAACGGCATAGTGATGAGACATAGAATAATTTGCAGGGGTATGAGTAGTGCCCTTGTAATTACTCCAATTCCCATAACTTGAATCGGTTTTCCAATACCAATCGTCACGTTGAAAATGTTGATGGTATTCCCAATAACTATCATCCCTCCACCTCTCATATCCCCTTCTGTGCTTAATCTTCTCCCTATTGAACACACTTTGCATACGCCTTATACGCTCCTATAAACACAAACTCAGCATCAAACACATCAAGAACTCAAAACCATAATAAATAACTTTCTTTTAATCTTTTATACATTCTAGGTGCAATTTAACAATATATGTTTAAATTATACGCAAGCAAATTGGATTTTAATAATCCAAGCTAGTACCAATTCATACCAGCAGTGTGACCAATGTCACTCTTAACTTTTAGCCCTTAATGAACAATTGACTGCTTTTGTTCCCAATCAGAATGTCATAAATTGTTTTAAAACGACATAAATAAAAGTTAGGGGTGTCACTGGTCACATTACCGGTATGAATTACTTTATATGGAATCGACATAAAACATATACAAAAAGATACACACCACTCTCTCCATCTCTTCTTCTAACTCCTCCCGCAGCCGGCGAGCATACCTTCTCCTAGCTTCATCTTTAACTCCTGTTCTCGAATACCCGCCACCCGAACCACCTTTAAACGCTGCCTGCGACACAACCCCTTATCCCCATTCACACAAATCCAAAAATCCCCATCTGGGTTCACAAAAAGATCCCATTTTTTTTCATACCCATATAACAAAGAATCTAAAACAATCACATACCTGAGAATGAAACCAATCAACCGACCTTCTCAGCTGCCCAATCTATCGAATTGTTCAAATAATATTTCAATTTCAAATATTTAACAAAATATAAAATAAAATAAAAACATACGGCGAAAGTGGTGGCGGTGGCTCCGATAACTCCGAATATGAGGATGCCCCAAAGTTTCATCTGTTCTTGATTTTGAGTGGGAGAATATGGCGTCGTTTTTGTAGGTTTAGGGTCGGTGCCATTGATAATGGTGTTGCTGTTGGTTTGTTCAGAAGACATTAGAGTTTGAAGAAGTTTTGAGAAAAGAAAATCATAGTTGTTGCATGTCAAGAGTTGTTCGATGATCGCCGACTTTATTGAGAGATTGATTGTTGTTCTCCGACTTTATTTGGAGAATGTTGATTTGTGTACGTGGTCGATTTGTGTTCGGATGGCCCAATGGGGGCAATTTTGGTGCCTTTTTTTCTTTGAACCATAAACATGTGTTACTACTCTATCGCCAAGAAATTAACCACAAAGAGGGGATTTCTAACATCTTCTAAGCAATGGATTAGAAATGATTGGTGTTAGAATATGACTGAACCAATACACAGTGGCGGATCTTGCCTGTTGAACGTGCTAGGACCGAAAGACACGGGAACTAAAAAAAGTCCGGGCAAACATAGTATATATAAAAAATTTCGATCGAAATGCGGAAAATTAGCACTACGGCCGAAAAACTTGTAGGAACTAGGTTCACGTTTTATTAAAAATATTAAAAAAATAAATATAATAACGAGACTCTCGTTATTTGTGGGAAATTAGACTAGTACAATACCGGTTAAAAAACTAAATAAACAAATATAAAATACAACTAAATTGTACCAATCTTGATTCAAAGCCAATGTCTTTGAAAACTTCAACCGCACCTACGAGATCGAAACTCCGCTGCAAGACAAGCAAAATTGTTGACGGTTTTGGTTGAGGCACGTGTTCAACACGCTTCCCTTAAAACAGATTCCGCGCCTCCTCTCAGACGGTTCTGTCTCCCAGAGTACAACAACCGGAACAGTATGTGTACTGCCGGAGATGGCACTCGCGCCCGAGATAGCACCGGGTATCATAGTATTCTAATTTACGTGGGAAAATAACGATAAGTTGGTGATGGTGGAAAAATTAGAGAGTACTCCTCTCTAAATTCTATAAACTTTGTGCATAATTTTCTCTAGTATATTTCTTTCATCTCTTTTTTCTCTATTTTCTTTCTTTCTTCCATCAATGAGTCATAAGTTCCTTTTATACTCAAAACTAAAACTTTATATTTAATTACTATTGTTTAAAGATAATTATAACCATAAAAACCTTCATTATGAGTCTAGTAATTTATTATGAGTCAAAAGGATTAATTTACATTCATGACATGTTAATGTCATATTAAATAAAATAATAAGACATAGCAAAACTTACATCATGACTCTTGAATAGAGATTAAAAGTCATAAAACCACTAATTTATGACAAAGATGAATTTATACTAGAGTCACCAAAGTTTAGAATTATTCACTTCAATCACCAACTTCGAGCATCGATATTCTATTCATCTTAGCTCCATTTTGGACATAGTTTGATTCATTGTTATGATGCTCTCACAACATAGAACACAAACCCATGAATTATTATTTATACAACACATATATAAATATAAGAGTAAATTGCCATTTGGGTCCCTGAGTTTTGTCCAAATTTGCCATTTTGATCCAAATAGTTTTATTTTATCCCCTGGGTCCCTGACTTTTACCATCTGTTGCCATTTTGATCACTTTGCCTAACTCCATCCAAAAACCCAGTTACTCTTTTCAATTTAAACCTTTTCAGTTGCCATTTTGATCCAATTCCAAAAAATCAAAAAAATTCCAAAAAATCAAAAAAATTCCAAGAAATTCAAAAAATTCAAAAAATTCTAAAAAATTCTAAAAAATTCAAAAAATTCTAAAAAATTCTAAAAAATTCAAAAAAATATAAAAAATTCAAAAAAATCTAAAAAATTCAAAATAATCTAAAAAAGTCTAAAAAATCATAAAAATTCTAAAAAATATAAAAAATTCTAAAAAATCATAAAAATTCTAAAAAATTCAAAAAAAAAATATAAAAATCAAAAAAATTCTAAAAAATCATAAAAATTCTAAAAAATCCAAATAATTCTAAAAAATCCAAAAAATCCGTTTCGGCGCGAACCGTTTCGAACACGAACCGTTTTGGCGCGAACCGTTTCGAACACGAACCGTTTCGAGCTGAACCGTTTCGACGCGAACCGTTTCGACCCGTACCGTTTCGAGCTGAACCGTTTCGAACCGAACCGTTTCGAGATGAACCGTTTCGACCCGAACCGTTTCGACCCGTACCGTTTCGACCCGAACCGTTTCGAGCTGAACCGTTTTGACGCGAACCGTTTCGACCCGTACCGTTTCGAAGCCGAAAACACTTCGGTTCGATACGGTACGGGTCGAAACGGTTCGGTTCGAAATGGTTCGCGTCGAAACGGTACGGTTCGAAACGGTTCGGCTCGAAACGATTCGGGTTCGAAACGGTACGGTTCGAAACGGTTCGGGTTCGAAACGGTTCGCGTCGAAACGGTTCGGTTCGATACGGTACGGGTCGAAACGGTTCGCGTCGAAACGGTTCGGTTCGAAACGGTTCGGGTCGAAACGGTTCGGTTCGAAACGGTTCGGGTCGAAACGGTTCGGTTCGAAACGGTTCGGTTCGAAACGGTACGGGTCGAAAGGGTTCGCGTCGAAACGGTTCAGCTCGAAACGGTTCGGTTCGAAACGGTTCAGCTCGAAACGGTTCAGCTCGAAACGGTACGGGTCGAAACGGTTCGCGTCGAAACGGTTCAGCTCGAAACGGTTCGTGTTCGAAACGGTTCGCGCCAAAACGGAATTTTTGGATTTTTTAGAATTATTTGGATTTTTTAGAATTTTTATGATTTTTTAGAATTTTTATGATTTTTATATTTTTTTGAATTTTTTAGAATTTTTATGATTTTTTATATTTTTTAGAATTTTTATGATTTTTTTAGAATTTTTTAGATTTTTTTGAATTTTTTAGATTTTTTTGAATTTTTTATATTTTTTTGAATTTTTTAGAATTTTTATGATTTTTTTGAATTTTTTAGAATTTTTCAGATTTTTTTGAATTTTTTAGAATTTTTTTGATTTTTTGGAATTTTTTTGATTTTTTGGAATTGGATCAAAATGGCAACTGAAAACATTTTTTAAGGAAATCCCCAAAATACCCCTGTTACAAACTGAGTTTTTGGATGGAGTTAGGCAAAGTGATCAAAATGGCAACAGATGGTAAAAGTCAGGGACCCAGGGGAGAAAATAAAACTATTTGGATCAAAATGGCAAATTTGGACAAAACTCAAGGACCAAAATGGCAATTTACTCTAAATATAATTATTGATGTCCAAAATATTTAGTGAAAACTCATTTTCACTAAAATTTCCAACAATCCCCCACATGAATGGAGATCGATTAAAACACACAAAATTCCCCGATGAAACCTCGACAGTAGAGTATTGCAGGATAGGTAGGTTTTGCCTTTGAACCTTTCTTTGTGAAGCACACTTAGTCTACTAGGGTTTTGTAGATGTGATATCCTTGAACAACCCCCCATTTGTGTAAACGACAATATACATTCACACAATACTTTCCCTAGCCGGGCCATCCCCTCATTATCGTGTCCTATTATGGTCCTGGAACACTAGCCTGGTTCTGCGAGAGCTCTAGGATTGCGCACCCACAATGCCATTCGAAGCGACCCTACTTCTCTCTCACATAGGTGATTCCTTTGAATCATTAAAAGCATTATGGCTTACTATGATTTCCACAAATCAATTAGCCATATATTATGCTTAGCCTCACAACAATGTCACTGAATATTATAGGAATGGACTAGGACATATTTAAACACCCTTTTATAGTTTTAGGGGGATATATGAACACATACACTAGCTTATACATAAACATATATATTAGCTATGCCCCCACAGTGACTACCCTTCGGTTCATGATTAAGTTGTCCTATTGAACCTAGATCTTGGGATCTCCAGTCAGCTAGGTTAGGTTTCCCTCATGTCCCTTTTCCATGGGCTTTAGTCTCATTCCACAACTTGATCTCTTATCAACCCACTGGTTTGTTGGATCCAAAATTATTTGTTGACTTCGCTAAGTCAACCATGATAATTTAAATTGAGATCAGTTGTTCTAACGTGTTCTTCAATCGCTAGTCAGTTTTGCCTTTTAGTCGATTTATAAGACTTATAACTCATGATCTCAACCTGGATTCAGTTATGTACCTTGTCTTTAGAATGACATGAAACTCAATTCATGGCTAGACACGTTTTCACCATGCCTTTGGTGTGTCATGACTGACATCGTACTAGATTTTGAATCTAACCAATTGGCATTCGAGTCCAATCTACTCGATTGACTCCATATAACCATTGTGTACTCCACTTGGTCATGCGTTTGCAATATATGCAAGTCACCCCCACATTTAAGTGTAATTGGATATCATCCAAATGGGGCGATGAAAGGTTCTCCCTTTCATTTCGAGTTTGAGAAAGCTTCTCAACTCTCATTTCCACATTCAAATGCAAGTCACCCCCACATTTAAGTGTAATTGGATAACATCCAAATGGGGTGATGAAAGGTTCTCCCTTTCATTTCGAGTTTGAGAAAACTTCTCAACTACCATTTCTTCATACCCTAAAGGGTTTGTTTCTTAAATGGTTCCTCCCCCCACATTGCTTGCATTTTAATTAACTATCCTTTAGGACTAAAACGAAGTTATCTTTATAGTTTTGTTTTAGCACAAAATTCGTTCTTGTGTCATCGCATATTTTGAATGTTTAAAGTTAATTTAATCTCCGTCGAGCATATAAATTAACAAGTATTAGTCTAGCATGCTTTAGACCACAATACTTTAGCATGTGAACAGAAGATGCATCATTATGATTCTTCACAGCCTTAAGAGATAACGCACTATCTCTTCCGAACATTCGTTTCTTAGTTAGACACAATAATGAAATTTTATTTCACCATTCAAAACCCATCGGTTTTTAGGAAGGCCTCAAAACCATAGTTAACTTCATCCATTAGGATCATAACTCGTTTGCTTTTTTTTTTTTTTTATCTCCAAGGCTTCACCATTGACTTCCTAAAGACTTAAACATAAGTCTTAATCTAAGTCACTTTGATGACAAATCTTTGTATAAAAACACTTGAGTCTTGAGATATAGCCAATTAGATTGACTCTCAACAACAAAGCATTCACGTATGCCTATAGTGATATATACATTTACGTTGTTGTTTCATTAATACCATATATTGGGATACTCTCCCAAATTGAGGACCAAGCCTCCACATAGTTTAAACAACATTGATGGTGGTAGAAGCATCTACAAGTCCATCACTATTGTAAATTTCCATTAATAAATTCTCTAAATTTATTAAAATCATTTACAATAATAACATATATTTCTTTCATATGTTATATTCAATGAAAAACTCACATGTGCATTTCCATGATGATGCTCTCAACATTAGATGACATATCTCGTTTTCGTGCTTTCATCTCAAACCATTCACCACGTTTCTTACGACGCCGTTATGCATTTGATGTTTGATTTGTGACTTATTACATAAGTCATTATCACAACCCGCTCGTTGTGTTTGTGTAAATTACTTTTTACACTTTGTACAAAAAAGTGTATCCTTTTGACAAATTATTAGTAGTCCAAAATAAATATTTATCTTTTATTATATTTAAACCATTTGTTTATGTGAAATAAACCCAAACGATAGTCTACCATTTATAATAAAAAGTGGACAAAAAATAAAACAGATACACTAAAGATGTCTAAACATCAAATGCCAAAGTGTTATTATCTTCAACGCTTTTGACCGAAATAAAAGCAATTATTTCGTTCGGTATCATGTTTTGAGGTACTCCCTCATCTTGGAACTCTAAACTTGAATAATCAGAAGTTGTCCAAAATATTAAGTTGTTTACATTTAACTACTCGCAAGTAGTTAAGCAACTTATTATGTCTATAACAACATCGAGTTGTTTTTCATAAAATAGTCTTTCCAAGACTATTATATGGTTCAAGACGTTATACTTCTCGTGGAAGTATCAAATCACTTATAATTCGCAAAGACATGTTTTATTCGTTCAAAGCATTTCTCGTTTTTGCAAGTGTTTTAAAATTAAACTATATATTTTTATGTTTTGATTACAAATCAATACCATAAACCTTATAATAGTTTATTTAATAAAACAGTTTCAAACTAGCTCGTTTGAAAAGAAAACGAATACACATCGTTTTAATAATTGGTTTATCATATTCAAACCGTTTCTAACCCGCTGTTAGATAATAAACGATTACCAACCATTAAAATGAGTGGTTTGTATGATAATCAATTCTAATACGCTAATTAGAATTTAACTGTTTGACAAACATTCAAAGTATTCAGTTTTTATAAAGTAAACCGTTTCTAACGCGCTCATTAGAAATAAAACGAATACACTTATTCTCATAAGCCAATTTTGGTTTATTTAAATGAACATTTTCTAACTCGCTCGTTAGAAATAAACATAAACCTTTTCTAAGACTTCCTTAGAAAGTAAACAATTGTCAAACTCTTTAAATCGTTTCTAACACGCTCGTTAGAAGTAAACATAAACATTTTCTAAGACGCTCCTTAGAAAGTAAACAACTGTCAAACTCTTTAAATCGTTTCTAACACGCTCGTTAGAAGTAAACATAAACATTTTCTAAGACGCTCCTTAGAAAGTAAACAACTGTCAAACTCTTTAAATCGTTTCTAACACGCTCATTAGAAGTAATCGGGAAAAAAAAAACTATATCTAATATGCTCATTAGAAATAAACAAATACAAAACAGTTTTAACATTTATGTAAAAAACCGATTCTAACTTATTTGTTAGAAATTTAAAGGTTTGACGAAACCGTTACAAAGTTAATTATTATCCATAAATTGTTTCCAACTCACTCATTAATAATTATTTGCAACAATAATCTTTTCTAACACACTCGTTAGAAAATCTGATCGTCCTTTAAGTAGTTAGGTTTACAAAATCATCGTATCTAACACGCTCATTAGATATAATAGATGATATTAAACCTTATTATTCTATAAAATTCTAACACAGTCGTTCGAGAATTAAACGATCATTTATTGCCATAAGCCGTTTTTGGCCTATATAAAATAAATGTTTTCTAACCCGCTTGTTAGAAAAAAAAATTGCCAAAGTCGTTAAATCATATCTAACACGCTCGTTAGAAATAACTTATTACAATTTTTGTTTTGAAGTTTATAAAAAACTATTTCTAATACGCTCATTAGAAATAAAAAATACGAAACCATTTCAAGATTTCTTATTATCCAAAATAATTGTTTCAAACACGCTCGTTTAACAATTATTTGTAATAATAATCTTTTCTAACATGCCCATTAGAAAATCTAAACGTCTTTAAACTATTGTTTCTAACACGCTCGTTAGAACATCCAACCGTTTTTAAAACATTGTTCCTAACACGCTCGTTAGAACATATAGATGTTTTAAAACATATTATTATACAAAATAATTATTTCTAACACGCTTGTTAGAATACATAAATGTTTTAAAACTTGTTATTCTTTCAACATCAACGTTTCTAACGCGCTCGTTAGAAAATATTAAAACTTGTTATTTCATAAAATAATTATTTTCTAACATGCTCATTAGAAAATATACATATTTCAAGACTTTTAAAATCAACATTAATATATCAATTATGGTTTCTAAAATCTTATTAAAAAGAAATTAAACGTTACAAACACTTTTGTAAGGGGCTACAAAATAAATTATTCTAATACGCTCATTAGAAAATTTAGTATTTCAAAACCTATTGAAATACATATTATTTTGCATATGGTTCGGTTTATCTAAACACGAACAAAAAACCCATGAACTCTAAAACATGAATCAAAACGTTCGTTTTGCAACACGGTATTCGGATTAAAGATTGTACTCCAATCATCAAAACTAATCCAACTCATTGTACTAAGCAAAATATTTCCCAAAAATATTTACAAGATTTTAACAAAAATCTCAATTAATATTTTAAACTTTCGTGAACCTAAATCCTCGTAGAGAAGGGATTTAAGATTGTAGCAACAATCTTCACGAAAGTCTGTTTTAAGATTGTAGGAACTAGGTTCACGTTTTATTAAAAATATTAAAAAAATAAATATAATAACGAGACTCTCGTTATTTGTGGGAAATTAGACTAGTACAATACCGGTTAAAAAACTAAATAAACAAATATAAAATACAACTAAATTGTACCAATCTTGATTCAAAGCCAATGTCTTTGAAAACTTCAACCGCACCTACGAGATCGAAACTCCGCTGCAAGACAAGCAAAATTGTTGACGGTTTTGGTTGAGGCACGTGTTCAACACGCTTCCCTTAAAACAGATTCCGCGCCTCCTCTCAGACGGTTCTGTCTCCCAGAGTACAACAACCGGAACAGTATGTGTACTGCCGGAGATGGCACTCGCGCCCGAGATAGCACCGGGTATCATAGTATTCTAATTTACGTGGGAAAATAACGATAAGTTGGTGATGGTGGAAAAATTAGAGAGTACTCCTCTCTAAATTCTATAAACTTTGTGCATAATTTTCTCTAGTATATTTCTTTCATCTCTTTTTTCTCTATTTTCTTTCTTTCTTCCATCAATGAGTCATAAGTTCCTTTTATACTCAAAACTAAAACTTCATATTTAATTACTATTGTTTAAAGATAATTATAACCATAAAAACCTTCATTATGAGTCTAGTAATTTATTATGAGTCAAAAGGATTAATTTACATTCATGACATGTTAATTTCATATTAAATAAAATAATAAGACATAGCAAAACTTACATCATGACTCTTGAATAGAGATTAAAAGTCATAAAACCACCAATTTATGACAAAGATGAATTTATACTAGAGTCACCAAAGTTTAGAATTATTCACTTCAATCACCAACTTCGAGCATCGATATTCTATTCATCTTAGCTCCATTTTGGACATAGTTTGATTCATTGTTATGATGCTCTCACAACATAGAACACAAACCCACGAATTATTATTTATACAACACATATATAAATATAATTATTGATGTCCAAAATATTTAGTGAAAACTCATTTTCACTAAAATTTCCAACAAAACTTGCCCGGGCAGTGGTCCTGCCACAGCACCATTAAGAACCGCCCCTGCCAATACATGTAATCGTGTGATAACTTTTTGTTCTCATACATCCAAAATACTATACGATAGTGTTTGTTATGCAGGAATAAGGGCCGTAATGGAATGAACTGTTACATGGAAATGAAGAAGAGGGTGTTTAGTTGGTCAATGGAATGGAATCATGCATTTCATTCCCTCAAAATCATTTCATCATCCCCGTGTTTTTTTCTTTTCATTTCATCTCCTCTTGCACCTTTCATTAACAACATCACAACCCACCACCGTCGCCACCACCTACCACCACCACCCATCAGTTGCCACAACCCGCCACCGCCTCCACCGCCACCTGACGGCCACTATTGCCGCCGCCACCCACCCACCACCATTGCCACCCACCGCTGCCTTCGCCGCCACCAGCCATTACAAACAAGTCCTTTAATTGATAATCGGCTAGTATCCAAAGTATATGCAACTAACAACTTCATATATTTACGATGCAAAATTTACAACTAATGACATTACTAAAATTGTAAGTAAACGAACTTACCTCGTTCTTGCGCCTTTTGTTGTAATCCGAAACTTGCTCCTTCTTCTTTCAATCCTACACGTAATCCATCCTTATTTAGATTATGTCATTCGTTTACATAACACTTATATTCACGTATCATTCGTATTTCATACGATTCACAATATATCAAGTTTCGTATTTTCCTTATGCAAGACATTATTTCACAATCCATTCAAAACTACTTCGATTATCATTGGGGCATTTCATCGAACACTTAATGTGCGTACCACATTTTATGCATCATGTACAACTGTCATACGCACAAATCTACTAGTAAACCACACAACTCATTCAATCAACTAACTTCACATAATTCATTCATCCTACAATATTATCTAACAATATTTTGGTACATATGCATTCATCCATCAAAATCACTCAAATTATACATTTACAAGATCATCATACTACTAGAACAAATGGATTTCAACTCAAATCTTCAATACAACCAATTTTCAAGCATAGGTCATCTTCTATATGATGATTCTAACTCATACACAAGTTCGATTTTATACAATTTCACGGATTGATTAAACCCACTTCATCAGGAAACATCAAAACACAAAATTTAACTTACCTTATGTTCAAAACACTTAGGTTAAAGAGTAATTAAGCTCATGCATTCAATTTTTGTCCAAAACCATCTCTAATTTGCTGAATTCTTGTGATCAATTGAAGGAGAAGGGTTTTCTTCTTTCCCCTGCCCCCTTCTCGCGACACACCCACCAGCACTGGGTTTATTTTTCATTTGTTTAATTATCACATTTTTACATATTCAGCCCTCATAATTACTTTTGTTGTCATTTTTGCATACTTTTTAAAGTTTATAAACTTTCATCATATTTATTAAATTTAATTAATTAATTTAAACATTTAACAACAAAGTAATCTATTATGCATTTTTGGGGTGTTACCCAAAACCCAACAAACCAAAAATTTGTGTGTCCCACCGCATTCCGCGAGCACCCCACTAGTGTTTATAATGAAAAAGGGAGTAATGACAGAAGAATCAGTAAGAAATAGAGAAATCTTAATAGATATAACCAATGTAAGTATGCTAAGTGATGTACGTAAAATACAACTTACAAATTACATCAAACAAGGGGTAAAATCAACCTTTTTTCGGTACTAATGTTGGAAAAATCATGTTTCTTTGTTTCCTTTTTATTTATAGGATCAAAAGATCTTAAACGCACAAAAGGAACAAATTAACAGCAAAAACCAACCTAAATACAAAGAAGAAGGGTTGACACGACTCGTCGAGCCGCCATCCACATCCAAACCAACAAAAATAACAAAAACAAAAGCTTAGGAACGGGGCCGTGCCCACCAGGCATGGGACCGTGCCTAGTCAAGATTCCCTGCTAAAAAAACAACAAGAAAAGACAAACCAACACGGGGCCGTGCCAACTCAACATGAGCCGTGGTCAACTCTAAGATTTGCAGAATCTGAGATAGTACAGCAAATACAATCACCACGGGCCATGCCGTTGACACACGGGGCCGTGTCAGTACAAGACCTGACACTGCAGTTAATGAAGAAAGAGAGAATGAAGGCCACGGGGCCGTGCCAGGTGGGCACGGGCCGTGTGAGCAGTCTGATTTCAGCTATAATAGGGGTGCTTGGTTTCATTCCAACTCATCCATTGGCAAACCACTTCTCTCACACTTGTCACCAGTCCACCACCACTACAACACCATCACCCACCACCATCATCCATCTTTCGTCTTTTAGAGTGTGTAGTAGTCTCAGGATCCAAGATCGATCGTAAAAGTTCTTGTCAAACAAAGGCCATGCTTGGCTAATCTCTTACATCACTTGGTGAAAACAAATCTTTTATGTATTACTTTTGATTTCCAATCTTTAATAAACTTTTTATTTGGGTATGTATTAATGACTTTAATAACTAGTTATCTATACTGAAGGTGAAATTTACTTAATCATTTCTTCATGTTTTGTTAATTCACTCATTCGTGTCTTTACGGTCTATATAGAGCGCGTTAACTGCCTTGAAGGGGGTTAGAAGGGTGTTTGGGTAAAGTTCTTGCCTTGTGCAGTGTATAGATCTCGTGAGGACCTGATTCAAGCTTAGTAGGACTTCCCTTGAGGCAGATAACATCAAATCGGGGGAAGTAAAAACCGTTTGTAATCCCTTATCTATAAACTACTATTAAAACATTAAACCGACCTTGCGGGACTGTATCCTTGCTGACTCAGGCCAATAGGTTGAGGGTAACGCTGCCTGGAAGGGGGCTGATGTATTGCAAAATACATCCATTTATCATGTAAAGTTTGTACATATTTCGTATTCGTTTTATTTAGATTTAGGTAGAATTTCGTTACTTTGATTCGTTTTGGTGTTTTCGGGTTGCTTGGTGCTGAAAGTGTCGAAAAACGAAGAGTAAAGAACTGAGTTTGGAGTTAGAATGGATTTCGGATTATTGGGATGCTGAAACTGCTTCAAAAACGAAAGATTCTATGAAAAATGACCTCTCGCGTCGCGCCACACCCATTCACTTAAGCTGTCGCGTCCCGCTAGCAATAAACAAATAATATCCGGGAGTTGATACTGTCACGCTGCGCGACACCTATGAGTCTCACCCGTAGCGCGACGCGACGGGGTTAGTTAGCGACACTTCTTTGTTTCGAGGTCAGGATCGCATATATATTGAACATAAACAACAAAACCCTAAACTTTTTACGAATTAAGGAAGCTTTGGATGAAATCCAGAGATCTTTTGGAGCGTTTTCGAGTTCGTGGAGCTACAGATTGAAGATACGAAGTGCGGGAATCATTCCGGTTGCATATTTGCCATTCGGGTGTCTTTACTTTCGTCTTTCTTTCACCACCATGTTTCATGTTCTTGATTATACTTCGTGTTTGATGTTTTTCATGACTTTGATTGGCTAAACTTGTTTAACTACCTAGACTTAGATGAATGATTGCTTAAGTTTTGATTATTATTATGGATTTATGAACGCTATAGATTATTTATGAATTGTAAACGACTTGTTCTATCGGTTAGATGTGTTTGCGTGCTTGATATTGTTTGAATATTGATTATTGCTTCGTATGATTCTTGGTGACGGTCTTTATCACATAATAAGTCGTGCTAGGTTTTAGATTTTGGTGAGTGTCTATATCACATAATAAATCTTTAATCTTTAGGGTTGAATTACGTAATAAACCTTAGAAGTAATATTCGGTAATCTTATAAAATCAAGTGTTCTACTAATCATCAATAGCTACAAGGTGCGAGGTTATTGCTAGGTTTAAGTCATTAAACTGAAAGGTAGGAGCTTCGTTAGGAGTAAACCTATTGGCTGATGTCTAGCAAGTCTAATTGAGAAAACAAGTCTATCGTTGGTTTAGATCTCGACAGGGAGTGAGCCTCGTAGGATACTTTCATAAATCCATTAGGTGTCTTGCAAAAGAGTGTAATAACCGGTAATCTAAACAACCTCTAGGGTGTCATAGCGTGCTCTTGAGAAGGGTTAGTAGTCCTTTAGATTTCCCGATAGGTGAGAACTTTAAGATCCTGGTTCCATAGTAAACAACTTCCAAATATAATCTTAACTAAAAGCAATCAGGATTCCAGTCTAGGTAGTATTTCCACCATCTGAGTAAAGTCTGACGTAATTCGTTTAGTTAACTTAGCTAATTAATTTAGTTTTAATTGCATTCTTAGGATTTTTAGAACCCCCCCCTAAAACATAAAAATAGTTAAGTGTCGCGTCAGAGTCAGTCTAGATAAGGTAATTAGCGTAATTCGATAGAGTCTCGTGGGTTCGATATCCGGACTTACATTAGCTATACTTGAGTCGATCGGTACACTTGCCGATTAGTAGTTTAGTGTGTCTTAGTGAGTCTAGAGTATTACTTAGAGTCTAGAATTAGGTTAATTTAGTTACTTTTATTAAACTACTTTTTAGCACATCAAGTTTTTGGCGCCATTGCCGGGGACTCTTGGCAATTGTGTTGATTGCTTTGTTTGGACTTTATCTGATATCATTACGTGTTATTTGTGTGTTTTTTAGTCGTAGGAGTCTAAATAGTTCTAGTGTCTTTTTATTTTTATTTTAGAGTCTTCTGTTAGAGTCGTCTTACTTGTTTATTTTCGGTTTTACAGTGAATGCCCCATACATGTTCTCAAGGACCACCGAAGCCGCCGATCGACAAGTCTGCCTTCTCGTCTTCTAGTTTAAAGGTTAGTAAATCTTCTACCTCATCTTCAGCCACTTCTGACTCTACACTCCAATCTAAACCACCAGCCTTTGACTTCACCCCGAAGTCGTCACCCCACAACTCCCCACCACCTTCCCGTTCCCGTACACCTAGTCCTACACCCATTACCCAAATGGCCAATAACCGAACCGTTTACGAACAAGCCACCACCGGTTTCACCGGTGCTACTTCACCCATCACCCTTCCAAACATAAACAATGATAGGCCCTGGCAAATCCCATCCTACATCATGACGGCCTTCACTAATTCGTGCCAATTCCACAACCGTGATGATGAGGATGCCCCCGCCCATATTAATCGCATTACCCGCCTGTGTAGCACCTTCTCTATCGAAGGTGTTAATCTTGATGCCCGATACCTTCAGGTTTTCCCATTTTCTCTCGCTGGCTACGCAACCGTCTGGTTCGATTCGCAGCCAGTGGGAACTTTCACCACCTGGGCAGGTTTACGAGTGTCGCAACCCCCGGCACCTAATTACTTGGGAACGGGCGGTCGCGAGCCAGTATCAGTGGTATAGGTGTTTATCAATTTGGCAGCGGAATTTACATCAGGACCATAGTTAGGAAATATTTTATCAGAGTAAAATACCACATTTTTATAATATTAAATACATGGGAAATTCCCAAGTTTCCATTACAAACATTTTTATAGGGATAAACCCTATTTTATTGAAAAAAAACGTCTTCTTTATTTAGGTAACTTTTATAGCCACTTTTCCAAGCCTTCAGTGCTGTCCAGCTGGCTTCTATTTGGCTTTCACATTTTGTTACCTGAAACGCATTTAAAAACATTTTGTCAGTGGGAAATACTGGTGAGTGAATCCCAATTTAATCAAAACAGGTGTTATCATTGTACAGCATTGAGGGCGATCTCGCAATTACATTTGTTTACTATTCTACCTTAATACCACCCACGGTACTGTCAACCCGACTTGTGGTCATGTTACTACTCACAGTGTAGTAACAAATTTTGTATACAAAACCCCAACATACCGACGATAATTGTAGAATTACAAATACTCAATCACTGTTAATTATAATGTAAAAACAATTGAGGTTTTGTAAAAACAGTTTGCAAAAAGGTTTACAAAAAGGAGATTACTCACATTGCTACTTTAGGTATTTTTCCTGTGACTTCCTGGTTATAATCTATTAATTAAACAATGCATACGAGTTAGAATAATAACCCAATTTACATTAGTTATACCCTCCCCAAGACAGAACTCCAACAACTACATCGGGCAGAGCCTCGATAGCCGTTACAGAGCACTAGATCAATCGGGCAGCGTATCTAATACGTAACCGGGGGTTATGATACTTACATCGAGGCAGAACTTCGCTAATTAGGGGGTATTATGCCTGGGAATTGCTTGTACTATCAGAAATTGAGAGAGAATTTCGAGTTTTGAACGACGGAAATGAACTGCCGATCGTTCCAATTTATAGGGCCTGATATTGAGTTCCTCGCGCCACGAGAAAGAGACCACAAGGGTCTTCGCGGACCGCGAGCTAGGGGTATAGGGTCTAGGGTTGCTGATTCTCCGGTTATAGCCTTGACACGAGCCTGCCACGTGGCAGCTCAGGAGCTCGCCTGGTGGACCATCTCTCGCGCCCCGCGTAAGCCGAAGACAAAGTCTTCACGGCCCGCGAGCGCCACAAGGATTTTGATTTTATTTAATTTTTACAAAATTAAAGGTATTTAGGGCCATTTTATGTATACGGGGTGTATTTTAGGACGTATAGGGGTGTTGTAACAATTTTAGGAGGGTTGTTATAACGAGATGCTTTCTTAGCTAAATATTTCCCACCCGCCAAAGCATCTCGTCTCCGTGATCAGATCAATTCGTTCCGGATGGAGCCTGATGAGCCTTACCACCTGGCCTGGGAGAGATTCCAAACCTTGATTTCTCGTTGTTCTCAGCATGGTTTGTCGGATTGGGCACTCGTAGAAAAGTTCTACAATGGTCTCACCCCCGAGATCAAAACCCGGTTTGTTACATCTGCTGGAGGGCAACTCATGGGTAAAAAGACAGTAGTTGAGTGCATTGATTTATTTGAGAGTTTTGACCATTCCAACATGGACTATAGCGCTACCAACAGGACTTCCATTCCTGTGACTAGTACCTCCTCGGCCGCCCGAGGGGTGTACCAAGTTGGCTTGGACTCATCGGTAGTTGCTACTTTAGATAGGATGGAGAAACCCTTCAAATAGGAGCTTAATGAGATTAAGAAAAAGTTAGATAGATGTGAAGTGTGTAGGGGAGGCCACGATACGATAGATTGTCCCACACTTACACTTGAGCAGGTAGAGTATATTGCAGGTCAGTCTAGAGGTTTCACTAATAATAATAACCCTAATTATAACTCCAACTGGCGTAGCAATAATAATAATTTTCGCTCATCCGGTAACCCTCCTAGTTTTTCATCCGGTCAGTATCAAAATAGGGGGCCAGGTCTATACACTAGTGGAGGTTCAGGTCAGGGAGGTCAGTTTGGTAGTTCAGGTTCAGAGGGTCAGTTTAATGGTGGGGGGTCAAATCAAGAAGGTCAGACTAGCGATAAAGGTTCAGGGGGTAGTCTAGGGAGGATTGAGGAGCTTCTTGCTCAGTTAGTAGTTAAGGATCAGGTTACCCAGAAAACCCTAACTGAATTTGGTAATTTTCCTAAAAATCAAGAGCAGATAAATAAAAATCAAGAGCTTCATATTAAAAATCAACAATCTGCGCTCTTAGATCTTCAGAGGACAGTAGGTGGTATAGCTAAACAGTTACAAGAATACCCTCCTGGTCAGTTCTCAGGTAACACTCACACTAACCTGGCTAACCATTCCGCAAAAGCAATCACCACCCGTAGTGGAAAGAGTTTAGGAGAGGTAGTTAGAGAGAGTGTTGAGGTAGAGGAAGAGGTAGATGAGGAGATAGAGATGGAGACTCCCGGTAAGGTGCACATTAGGCCAGACCCAACAAGTACCGCACACACCGAGGAGGCCCAAGTAGAGAAGAGTGTAGAAAAACGTCCCATAGGGGTTAGGTCTTCACCGTTAGTTGATCATTCACGCATCCCATACCCCGCCCGCCTAAGCATAAAAAATATACTAAGGAATATGGGCAATTTCTAGAAATGTTCAAGCAATTAAAGATCAACCTTCCTTTCATCGAAGCCTTACAGTCCATGCCTAAATACGCCAAATTCCTTAAGGACCTTCTCAACCGTAAGGATAAGATAGGTGAGTTTTCTAACATTCCTTTGACCGGAGGTTGTTCCGCGGTGGTCTTGAATAAGCTACCGGAGAAATTAACTTACCCGGGTACCTTCACCATTCCATGCTTCTTCGGGGGTGCCGTTACCCCCGCTCATGCTTTAGCCGACTTAGGTGCTAGCATCAACTTGATGCCATTCTCTCTTTATGAGAAGCTAGGGCTAGGAGAGCTTACACCCACGCGTATGTCATTGTCCTTGGCCGACCGCTCGGTCAAGTATCCTCGTGGAGTTATAGAGAATTTGCTTGTTAAGGTAGATAAGTTCATGTTTCCCGTAGACTTCGTGGTTCTAGATATGGAGGCCGATGAGAGAGTTCCGATCATTCTTGACCGTCCATTCCTTCACACCGCAAAGGCAGTCATCGATGTCTTTGATGGTAAGATTTCACTTTGTGCGGGTGATGAGATAGTTACCTTTGAGATAGATAGAGCCATGCAACACCCTAGTGTCACACCCCAACCGATGGCAGAAACATCGGGGCGAGGCACTGAGCGAAACAGATTGTCCAGGAGAATCCATAACAACTATAATTACCGAATATTTAACGTCATGTCCCATAACATAACATATAAAATAAAACAGTTATTACAGACATAGTGTTCTCAAAGACAATAATTGTTCCGACAACTCATAAAATTATTTAGTTTGTTTCTAGACTCCCCTAGCTTGATTCAACATAGTCCAGCAAAACACAGCATCCTAAACACCTGTCACGTACATTAAAATAGGTCAATACACATATTGTAAAGGTGAGCATACAAGTTTGGTTGTATAACAGTAGCGAAAAGCGATTTATGCATAACCAGCACGTAACACGTAGAAATGTGAAGCATGTAAGCTATCGACAATGAAATATGCACAGACATGACTGCGAGTAGTAGAATGCGCAACACACATCACCACTGTAACACATGAAGAAATACCCTTAACAACCCATGTCCACGACAGGTGCTGAGTCCAAACTATAGTACTATCGTTGCTAAGGTGTCAGGCAACAATCACTGTGTAAACATAACATACAAGCATTCATCGAATAACACGTATAACATGCAGAACGGTTAGCGTATAAAAAGTGTTTGCGTTGTGTGATCGATGTGATTTGATAAAGGTAACGTATGTAACACCCAAAAGTGTGTTAAGCAAAAAGGGATGGAGTATACTCACAGTTCGTGTTTAATAAATAAACACAAGCTTGGATTGAAGGGAGCGCTGTAGAGATTAGCCTGATCACAGTACAATAGTAAAAGAGATGAACAGTGCGTTAAACAGTGCATCGAGTGAGATGAGGGACGGATAGTGATCCAATCGGATGATCCGGACGGATGACCATTCGGTCGGAGGGTCATTCGTTTGGGAGGGATATGTTTGTGAATTGTTTGAACTTTGAATTTTTCGTTGTAGCATTTTAAAAGATGTGAAGTATCTCTATATGTCCAGTCATCCGGACGGATGACCGTTCGGTCGGATGACGATTCGTTTAAACTGATGCTCTTTGCAGTTTTGCAAATTATTTAAGTATTGAAATTCCAAGTCACTAGGTCGAATAGCCATTCGATCGAATGGTCGTCTGATCAGATGGCTATTCGATCGAGCGACCGTTCATTTTGAAAACTTGCAAAAACCGTTAAGTTAGAAAGTTTGCGGTTTGACCGAGACGGTGTGACAACGTGTCAAACAACGGGAACCACATCAACTCCAAGTCATCCGATCGGATGGGAATCACCCCGTTCGACCAGTAACTGTTCTTGACGGAGTTTCATGTTCAACCCGTGAATCGGTCGTCTCTTTGATAGAAACCCGTTCTCAGCTCGGTTCTCCACTAAAGAATGAGTAGAGAGCCCGAACGAGCTTAGATTTTAACGGTTTTGAGTTGAAAAGTTAAGAATGTTGAAGAAAAGTTTGAAATCAGTGAAAAGTGTTTAGATCTTGCTGAAATCAGTGTAAAACATGTAGAAATCCGTTAGATCCGAACCGTTCTTGCTGAGATGAGGTCACACTTTGGTGTTCATGAGAACCCATGATGACGTCACCCTAGAACAACTCAAAACTAGGTGATTTCACGATGGAAAGTTGTGATTTGATGGAGAAGATGATGAGAAAGTGTGTGCTGATTGTGAAAGTACAAGATTTAGAGTGAAAACTTACAGGAATCGCGAAGAATCGAGGGAAAATAGCCTGAGAATGCACTGGGTCGGAGGGAGCTGTCACATCTCATGAACGGTGATGTGACTGCTAAGTATTTATAGTGTGAGGGTGAGAAAGGCGGTGCAAAGGAAGACGGGTCGGAGGGCCTTTCGATGGGATGGCCATCCGATCGGATGGTCATCTGGTCGGATGTCCATTCGATCGAATGGTCCTTCGATCGGAGGGCTTCTGCGAGTTGGTTTCTGACTTTTGTTTCATGCGTTGAGTGTTGCATTGCGTTTAATCGAGTTGCGAGTAAGCGATGCGATAGTTTTAAATAGTAGTTACACAAATAGCATAACCAACACATAACATAAAAGTACCACTTAGTTTTCAAGCCCACGATGAGGATGCGTTGCAATAGAGTTACGATTGCGTTTTCGAATAACACCTTTAACATATATAAACATGCACAAGTAAAACATAATAACACACACACATAAATCAATACCAATAACTGCGATTCGAGTTGCGATGCGATAACGATGAGATAGCTTTAAGTAGGTTAGCTTTTAATTACGTTTATTGTATTGTTACTTCACATATTACAAATCGTACATTAAAATAGCGTAAACTACAGTATCGATTATCGAGTCAAAGAGTACAAGCAATAATTAAGTAAGGAATGACAGATCTAATTAGAAATCTTTTCTTCCTTTGACTTTGACTTTGACTTTGACTTGTACTTTGACTTCAAAAGTCGGGTTGTTACACCTAGTGGTAGTGATGATTCTAGTGGTCCGTGTCACTCCGTTTACTTCCTAGATTAGTTCATCTCGTGCGTTGATAGGTGCATAGATTTCATTAGTGGAGCCGATCTAGTTAGTGGGGGAGTAGTTGAAGAGGAGTTGGTTGATGAGGGTGAGGAGGTAGATTCGACTTGGGTTCCCGAAACCTTAGAGCTTTTTGAGATTAAGGAAGAGAGTGAGAGTAAACCCGTAGATACTCCACCTCTAGAGCTTAAGGTCCTTCCGTCACACCTAGAGTATGTTTTCCTAGGAGAGAACTCAACCCGTCATTATTTCTTCTAAATTGACGGAGGAGGAGAAGAGGAAGTTAGTTGAGGTGCTAAAGGAGCACAAGGAGGCGATTTCTTGGAAGTTGTCCGACATTAATGGGATTAGCCCCACTTTTTGCACCCATCGTATGCTTATGAAGGATGAGTTTAAACCGGTGGTGCAACCTCAAAGACGCCTTAATCCCAACATGAAGGAAGTAGTTAGAAAAGAGGTGTTGAAGTTTATGGAAGCCACCTTGATTTACCCCATATCCGATTCTTCTTGGGTAAGTCCTACAGTCGTCCCTAAGAAGGGGGGGATCACTGTTGTCGTGAACGAGAAAAACAAGCTCATCCCTTCTCGTACGGTCACCGGTTGGCGTGTGTGTATTGACTACCGCAAGCTCAATGACGCCACCTGGAAAGACCACTTCCCACTTCCACTTGTCGACCAAATGCTAGAGCGTCTCGCGGGGCAAAAATTCTATTGTTTCCTTGATGGTTTTTCCGACTACTTCCAAATCCCTATCGCGCCGGAATACCGAGAGAAGACGACCTTTACATGTCCATATGGCACGTACGCGTATCGACGCATGCCGTTTGGATTATGTAACGCTCCGGCTACATTCCAACGGTGCATGATAGCTATCTTTCAAGACATGGTTGAGAGTTATATGGAGGTTTTTATGGATGATTTCTCGGTTTATGGAGATTCGTTTGATCAATGTTTAAGCAATCTTGAGAGAATGATGAAAAGGTGTGTTGAGACGAAGTTGATGCTTAATTGGGAAAAGTGTCACTTCATGGTTACGGAGGGGATTGTTTTAGGGCATAAGATTTCTAGAGCCGGTATAGAGGTAGATCGTGCCAAGATAGATATAATTAGTAGGCTTCCTCCATCTACTAGTGTTAAGTCCGTTCATAGTTTCTTAGGTCATGCGGGCTTCTATAGGCGCTTTATTAAGGATTTTTCTAAAATCACTCGCCCCCTGACCCGACTCCTTGAGAAGGACGCCCCGTTTGTCTTCGGTAAGGAGTGTCTTCAAGCGTTCGATTTCCTTAAAGAGAAACTCGTGAGTGCACCCATTCTTGTATCCCCCGATTGGAGCTTACCCTTTGAGCTCATGTGTGACGCGAGCAACTACGCGGTCGAGGTTGTCTTGGGTCAAAGACGGGAGAATCACTTTCACCCGATCTACTATGCGAGTAAAACCCTCAATGACTCCCAAGAGAGTTACACTACTACGGAGAAGGAACTTCTATCCGTCGTCTTTGCTTTCGATAAGTTCCGTTCATACCATGTGCTTTCAAAGACCATAGTTTTCATCGATCATGCGGCTTTGCGCTATCTTTTCCAAAAGAAAGACGCTAAGCCTCGTCTTATATGATGGATCCTCCTTCTTTCCGAGTTTAACATAGAGATTAGGGATAAGAAAGGAGCGGAGAATGTCGCAGCGGACCATCTTTCGTGTCTAGAAGATCTAGTAGGGAGGAGATTCGTGAGGGGGCGATAGGAGATAGATTCCCTCACGAGTCCATCGATTTTGTTACGACGGAGAATGAGGGTTTGTCGTGGTTTAGTGATATAGCAAATTATCTTGCAAACGGGTATGTGATGAATGATATGAATGCCCGACAAAAGAGGAAGTTATTTAGAGATGCATACATATGGGATGACCCTTACCTTTTTAGGATAGGAGGCGACCGTATTCTTAGGAGGTGTGTTAGCAAGGAAGGGGGTTTAGATATTCTTAGGCATGTGTATAAGCGGTTGAAGGGAGGTCATCATGGTGCACACACTACCGCACAAAAAGTCACTGATTGCGGTTTCATTTGGCCTACGGTATTTGATGATGCTATAGAATTTGTTAGGACTTGCGATGCTTGCCAACGTACCGGCAATATCTCATCCAAGAATGAGATGCCCCAAAATCCTATTCAAGTACTCGAAATCTTTGATGTATGGGGCATTGACTTCATGGTACCTTTTCCCCTTCGAGTGGGAATAGATACATCCTCGTGGTGATCGACTACGTTTCAAAGTGGGTTGAAACTCAAGCTTTGCCTACAAACGATGCCCGAGTGGTGGTGAGATTCTTGAAGAAGTTGTTCACTCGTTTCGGTATCCCCAAAGCCCTTATTAGTGACCGAGGAATGCACTTTTGTAATGCCGTGATGGAGAAGACATTGGAATGATATGGAGTTACTCATCATTTGTCTACCGCCTACCATCCACAAACAAACAGTCAAGTAGAGATTGCGAATAGAGGAGTGAAGAGGATTCTAGAGAAGACGGTAGGAAAGAGTCGTAAGGATTGGTCAGATAAGCTTGATGATGCTTTGTGGGCATTTCGTGCCGCCTACAAAACACCCTTAGGTACCACACAGTTCATGATAGTCTATGGCAAAGCATGCCATCTTCTGGTAGAATTGGAGCACCGAGCGCTTTGGGCTCTTAAAACCGTGAACTTAGATCTTACTCAAGCGGCTAGGAAGAGGTATTTCCAAATTCATGAGTTAGAAGCCCTTAGAGATGCGGCGTATGAGCGTTCTTGGAGTATCAAAGAGAAAACAAAAGCGTTGCATGATAGAAAGCTTAAGGGGTTGAAGGAGTTTAAAGTTGGTGATAAAGTGCTTCTTTATAATTCGAGGTTTAAGTTATTTCTCGAAAAGTTGAAATCGAAGTGGATGGGACCGTATGTCATGAAGGAAGTGTTTCCGCATGGTGCGATTGAGCTATACGATGAAGTTAGTGAGAGATCATGGAAAGTGAACGGCCATCGATTGAAGCACTACTTAGGGGGCCGATTGACAAGACCGAGAAGGAGGAAACTCCTCTCGAAGACATTCCGAACACCACCGTTTAGCGTCTTGAGATCTCAAGTGTAGAGTTTGTATAATTTGTTTCGTGTCGCTTTTGAGTATTTTCGTCACTAACGGTAGTTTGTCGTAGTGTGTCGTGTCTTTGTTTTGTGTGTTTGAGTATTTTGCAGGAATCACATCCAACGAGGAGCGGAAATTGCGAAGAAAACGGCGTCTCAGGTAAGTTCCAGTGTTAGAAAAAATTTGGGATGGTTTTGGGGAGGTTGGGTAATTGTTAGAAAAAATTCTAAGGCATTGAACATGATTTTTCACGCAACCTTCTATGAAAAACAAGGTTTCGCGCTACGCCACAGCTACATACCTCTTCTTGTCGCGCTACGCCACCCAACAGTCCAAAAACAGCACTTGAACCCCCCTGTCGTGCTACGCGACCATGCTTTCCCTTATCTGTCGCGCTACGCGACGTCTTAACCTGAACCCCCTAAGTGAACCTACCTGTGGCGTCACGTGAGAACTGAACAGAGTTATCGTCGCGCAGCGCGACGACATGTATTACGATTTAAAAACATAAACAACACCTGTTGTCTTTCTCATTCCACACAACCCTAACCATGAGACTTCCACCGCCGATCACCATCTCCCCACCATATCTCAGCCATTAATCTGATAAATTCCACCATTTTTCACCCCTGCAACTGGAATCTCATTGTGAACAAAACCCACCAAACAATTTGATCGATTGGCCCCTGAATCTCTCCATTTCGGACCTCACCCATATCACGAAAATTTCAAAAATTTTCGCGAATCAAGTATGTCTTCCGCATTTACTCTCATATGTATATATGTCGCGTCTGTTTCGAGTCATATATGAGTCGTAGTTTGCGTCTTAAGTCAGTTTTGTAGTTTAGCTATTTCGGGTCAGTAGTGTCGAGTCGAGTCAGGTTATTTTTAGTGTAGTTAAATGGGTGTGGGTGGTTGTGGTTGGGTTGATGGGGCGTTGATTTATTGATGATAAATGATAAGTTACTACATTGGAAATAAAGTTCAGGCTTTTGTGTTTTGACATCAAGCTCGAGTCAAGTTCCGTATACGCTGTTTTAGTATCATACATGGGTGCGGATGGATGGTTTGGGGTTGATTGCGCAGTGGTTTGTTGTTGACGATTGATGCGCCCATATATTGGTGTAAAGTTTCAACCTTGCAATATTGAATCGGAAATTTTTGACAAAGTTAAAAACCTCCTTTCATTAGGCGGACTTTTTCAACGTTAAAAATTTGTTTTGAACTACAAAGCGGCTGAAATTAAGCAAGGTTGGACTTCAATGTCGGTTTGGTAGGCACTTGAATTTAATTGAGGACAATTAAGGTGGCGGGAGGGGTAGTGTACATTGAGTCCAAGTTAGAGTGTCGTTTTAGTCTAGTTTGAGTCGTCTTGGGGTTTACATGCACGTACAAGTTAATTAGGCTCGCCCGTACTCTATCTCCATTCGGGCGAGTTTAGTTACTACTTAGCAATTGTAAAAGGTAACCCAGTCGATTTATTTCAACTTTATTTTCAGAATTAAAGCGCGAATAAAATGCTATACGGTTATTCTAATTTTTTTTTAAATCCAAAAAAAATTAAAAAAATTAAAAATGCAAAAAATAGATTGAGATTACTGATTATCTGCTTGTTTCGTCTTGCTGAATAATTGTTTTGCAGATATGGCAGCCGTGGGTAGCAGTTCAGGAGGCGAGCAGCGGCCTCGTAAGAGGGGCCCAGGTCAGCAGGAGCAGCCGGCATTGCAAGTAGACGCGCCGGATTGGAGATTAAGGAAAATCAAATATAGAACTCCTGAAAGGATTCCGATATGCAAAATTAATAATAGAGCTGACCACCACTACTGCAGTTTGAGCTGAATTCTAATGAATGGAAAAAGTATGATAGACTGAAAGATACTGATTTATTACAGCATAGGACCATAGATTGGGGTTGGGTTAGATGGGATCGGGTCGAAACAGGAAGCGTTGGATCTTTTGGGACCAAAGTTGAAGACGATGGTAGATTGTGTTTGGGACTAGTACGAGGAGTTGGTCTTAGAGTTCCACAGTACTTGGAAGCATAAGGAAGGAAAGTTTGCAGATGAGAAGGCTGTGTTGTTTAGTTTGGGGAAACGGGTATTTGAGATGGACATGGCTCGTCTCGCGGTTGCTTCTAGTTTTTATACACCTGAGGAGGTTCAGCAGCCCAGATTCGCTACTAGTTTGAGAGGGGCATACTCCACTGATAGAGAGTTTAGTGTTGGAGCGGCAGAGTTACGCCAGTTTTGGAGCACCATTTCCGATCACCCTTTTGCACTGACGAACCTTATTACCTCGGTTCGTAATTTGGTGTATAGGTATGTTCTAAAGATCTTGTCTACTACTCTTGTGGGTCGGAAATCGGGTGAGAACAAGGCAAATTGGATAGAAATATTTATTCTGATGTGTCGGGTGGAAAATAGAGAGATGAATCTCGCGACTGTGTTAGCTGCTTCGTTTAGTAGGGGGCGTAGAGGGGGTCCACGGGATGCTTTGGATATGGGTCTGTATATTACGCCCTTGGGGTTGAGTTTAGGAGTGTCTGATAAATATAACCCCCGGTTTTTACATGAAGGACCAAAGACGGTGATCTTTGGTATGAGGGAGCTGCAGCAAGCGGGTATTGTTTTGTACACTGAGCCGTATGGATGGGAGGAGATTAAGCAGGGGCCACAGGTGCAGCCACCTAAGGACATCCAGTCGCGGATGTCATGATGCAGATTGAGCCCACCCATCGCCAGCGACCACCGCAGAGGCACGAGAGGCCTGCACCGCAGTATCCTCATAGGCAGCCGCCTCCTGAGCCACTTACTTTGCAGTCTCTATCTGGCTATGTGGAGCAGAGGTTTGATAGTCTTGAGCAGGTTATTAGGACCGCGCATGAGAGGCAAGAAGGGGCTTTGAGGTACATTATGAGTAGGATGAGTATGCGATTCCTGACTTCTTTCAGCCGGGTGGACATGTTAGACCGATTAATGCAGGAGTTATGGCTGATCTGGCTCACCCGTTTACTGTGTTCGGGGAAGGTAGTTCAGGAGCCGGTGGGCAGGCTGATAGTGAAGAGGAAAAAAACGAGAGTGGAGAAGAATAGTGTGGGGATGGCGAGGATACAGCAGGAGCCGATATTATATCTTTTGTTTTTATCTTTTATGTTGTATTAATCCTCAGTCTTTTGGTCTGTACTTATATTTTGAATACTTGTAAACAGGTCGGTTGGGATGGTTTGGTTGGTTTGGTTGGTTTGTGGTTGAACTAATGCACGTTATGGTTATATATTATCTTGTGGTATTGTTTTGGTTATGATGTTTGCTAGGTTGATGTTTGTTGCCGCTTTCGTTCGCGTGTACGATTAGGAACTGTTTGCTGAGTGCGTTCGGATTGGAGGGCTTATGTGGAAACGACTAGCACATTGATAGTCTCACATATCAGCTAAGTCATTTTCCACTTGTATATTTTGTACATTTTCTTTTACTCGGTATCTAGTTTATTTAGTTTAGTGGTAATTTAGGTAGTTTAGTATGTTTTCATCCTTGCATTAGGGACAATGCAAATTTTAAGTGTGGGGATGGAGCATGTGAGTCGTAGTTTAGTTTGGTAATTTAGTGTGTCGAGTCATAAAATAAAAAAATACAAAAAAATTAAAAAATTGAAAAAAATCCAAAAATAATTGAAAAATGTTGAAAATGTCTCTCGTTTAAAGAAGTTTGCAAAAATAAAAGCGGAAAATGATAGAAAAATCGGTTTTTGTTCAGGTTGCAAATAATAATAATAATAATAAGAGAATAAACAAATTAAGCCCATGTCTAATTTGGGATGTGTGAGTAGGCTTGGCCCGGTTTTAGGTTCCTTTGAGCTAAAAACATACCTAATTGTTGATTTACTAGTGGGTTCTCATCTAGGAGAGGTAGTGAAATCGAAACCGTCAATAATAGTATAAGGGATGCCGTTATAAGCTAAGATCGTTAGAATTTCTTATCATATCATGGAAATAATAGGAAAAAAATAATAAGAGCTAGACTGAAAAAAATCGGCAAGGTCTACGTATTCTCTGTTGGGGATAGTGACTCTGACTTGGAATACCTCTGGGATTGTTGAATAATAATGCAAAATACTGATGCCTATTGTAATCTCTCTTAGGGATGGTGACTCTGATTGGGAATGCCTGTTAGATAAGGTATGCACGGTCTAAAAAGCTCAAAAGAAAAAAAATCGAAAAGGAAAAAAATATAATAAAGATTTGATTTTAAATTCTCTTGATCTTGGTATAAAACGGTTAGGAAATAACCCAGTGGTTATTCCTTCTGTTCTATAAACTTGAGGCGAGACTAGGTGAATCGGCTAATTCTAGTGTGAGACATTAGGTAAGTTGACCGAACTTAAATTAAATACACATGATAAGGGCTTAGAATCGGGTTTGGGTTTAAGAGGATTGAATACTTGCAATCGCGGTTAACACGGGTGTTAATTTTAATAAAGTAAACTAGCTTTTGTGCCTGAACATTAACTTGATTCTGATTCCGTTGCATAATTCTTTTTCGGGGACGAAAAAAATGTAAGTGTGGGGATATTTGATGTATTGCAAAATACATCCATTTATCATGTAAAGTTTGTACATATTTTGTATTCGTTTTATTTAGATTTAGGTAGAATTTCGTTACTTTGATTCATTTTGGTGTTTCCAGGTTGATTGGTGCTGAAAGTGTCAAAAAACGAAGAGTAAACAGCTGAGTTTGGAGTTAGAATGGATTTCGGATTATTGGGATGCTGAAACTGCTTCAAAAACGAAAAGAGTCTGTGAAAAATGGCCTCTCGCGTCGCGCCACGCCCATTCACTTAAGCTGTCGCGTCCCGCTAGCAATAAACAAATAATTTCCGGGAGTTGATACTGTCGCGCTGCGCGACACCTATGAGTCTCACCAGTCACGCGACGTGACGGGGTTAGTTGGCGACACTTCTTTGTTTCGAGGTCAGGATCGCATACATATATTGAACATAAACAACAAAACCCTACACTGTTTACGAATCAAGGAAGCTTTGGACGAAATTCAGAGATCTTTTGGAGCGTTTTCGAGTTCGTGGAGCTACCGATTGAAGATACGAAGTGCGGGAATCATTCCGGTTGCATATTTGCCATTCGGGTGTCTTTACTTTCGTCTTTCTTTCACCGCCATGTTTCATGTTCTTGATTTTACTTCGTGTTTGATGTTTTTCATGACTTTGATTGGCTAAACTTGTTTAACTACCTAGACTTGGATGAATGATTGCTTAAGTTTTGATTATTATTATGGATTTATGAACGCTATGGATTATTTATGAACTGTAAACGACTTGTTCTATCGGTTAGATGTGTTTGCGTGCTTGATATTGTTTGAATATTGATTATTGCTTCCTATGATTCTTGGTGACAGTCTTTATCACATAATAGAGTCGTGCTAGGTTTTAGATTTTGGTGAGTGTCTATATCACATAATAAATATTTAATCTTTAGGGTTGAATTATGTAATAAACCTTAGAAGTAATATTCGGTAATCTTATAAAATCAAGTGTTCTACTAATCATCAATAGCTGCAAGGTGCGAGGTTATTGCTTGGTCTAAGTGATTAAACTGAAAGGTAGGAGCTTCGTTAGGAGTAAATCTATTGGCGGATGTCTAGCAAGTCTAATTGAGAAAACAAGTCTATCCTTGGTTTAGATCTCGACAGGGAGTGAGCCTCGTAGGATACTTTCATAAATCCATTAGGTGTCTTGCAAAAGAATCTAATAACCGTAATCTAAACAACCTCTAGGGTGTCATAGCGTGCTCTTGAGAAGGGTTAGGAGTCCTTTAGATTTCCCGAAAGGTGAGAACTTTAAGATCCTGGTTCCATAGTAGACAACTTCCAAATATAATCTTAACTAAAAGCAATCAGGATTCCAGTCTAGGTAGTATTTCCACCATCTGAGTAAAGTCCGAAGTAATTCATTTAGTTAACTTAGCTAATTAATTTAGTTTTAATTGCATTCTTAGGATATTTAGAAACACCCCCCCCCCCCTTAAAACATAAAAATAGTTAAGTGTCGCATTAGAGTTAGTCTAGATAAGGTAATTAGCGTAATTCGATAGAGTCTCGTGGTTTCGATATCCGGACTTACATTAGCTATACTAGAGTCGATCGGTACACTTGCCGGTTAGTAGTTTAGTGTGTCTTAGGGGGTGTTTGTTTTTTTAGAAAAAACACTTCAGAACCTCTTTTCTCTTCTCCACGCAGAGTAGTCGATCGGTACACTTGCGTGTTATCTATGTTTATGTATATGTTGAATGATTATTATATAATAGATATATCTGTATTTTCTGTTTCAGTTTTGAATTCAGTGAATTGTGTACAGTCTTGTAATGTTTGAAGTGAAAGTGTTATAAGTTTCAACTTTGAAGTGAAATTGTTATGTAGGTTTGAAGTTATCGTAGTTATGTGAATAGGTTAATATGAAAATTGTCAACATAATGTTATGTAGGTTTGTTTGATCTAGTTTATTTTTTTTTTTTACTTTTCATCGGTATGTTATGCATATGCACATGGTTGCGAATGTTGGTTCTGGACCCCTAAGGAAAAAAACTACCCCCTTAACCAGAACTTGTTAAGGGTGGGATTAGAATGTTAGATGTCACTTTGGATGTCTACCCTATGGCATTGAGCAATTTTTCGTTAATGATCTGTCAGTGTGACTAGTTCTGTGGTATGATGTTTGCTAGTCACCAATGTTTTATTTTCCTTCCATTGAACCAGACTAGTGTGAAAGAAGAATAAGTTATTGAAAGCTTAATTGTATATGTATATCTTTGAGGCTTGAATCTTTGGTCACAAATTTACTAGTATGTTAATTGTTTGATTAGATTTTTTGTGTTTGTTATGGATTGACATGATTCACGCCTAGTATGTTAATTGCTTTTTTGTTGATTAGTGGAAATGAGAGAGAAACAACAATGGTCAAACGACCATCTAAAATGCTTATTAGAGACATGCATTGAAGAGATAAACATGGTGGGTAGAAAAGGCTTGAGTTTGCATAAAGACTCGTGGAATAAATTAGGAAAAGTTCTTAAGGAAAAGTTTGGTTTGGATTTAACTCAAAAACAAATGAAGAATGCGTATGACAGGAGATAAATACACGTTAGAGTTATTGACAGGAAATCCCAAACAATGCATTGAACTTCCACGTATGTCTCGTGAATCATTTGTCCGACTATGTGCACATTTTAGAGTAAATTATTCGTTAGAGGATAGTAAACATGTATCGGTTGAGGAGAAGATGGCTATGTTTTTGATGATAATCGGTCATAATCAACGATATGTAGTTATCAAGCGTAGATTTCAACACTCAAAGCAAACAATTCATAAATATTTTTATGAAGTCTTGGATAAAATGATGTTTTTTTCCAAAGAAATGATAGTACCAACTTCTTTCAATCCTAATCCAAACGTACCGGGACATAACAAGAGACTACGACGGGTTTTTAAAGGAGCGGTTGGTGCACTATATGGAACTTTAATACATGCTGTTGTCTCTACTAGTAAAAAAGATTTATATAGAGGAAGAGGAAAAGGAGATTGTTATAAAAACGTATTAGCAATTTGTGACTTCAACATGATTTTTACGTTCGTAGTGGCCGGCTGGGAAGGTGTAGCACATGATGCAAGAATATTATCAAAGGCATTATCAGATCCAGATGCACCATTCCCGTTTCCACCACAAGGTATGTTTATGTTTTGTTAAATATTTATCACTTGGTTTACTTTTCTAAATAATAGTATATCTTTACAGACAAGTACTATCTTTGTGATGCACACATATGGGGATTTATGACTCCATATCGTAATGTGAGGTATTGGCTAGGAGATTTTTGCCCAAGACGTCCATTGACTAATAAAGAGAAATTTAACCATGCTCATGCAAGACTTCGGAACGTAACTGAGCGTGCTTTTGGTGTCTTGAAAGCAAGATTCCCTATTTTGAAGAGGATGGCACCATTTCCATTAATTACACAAAGGAACATTACCATTGCATGTTTCGCGCTACATAATTTTATATGAAAAGAGGGTTTGAGCGATGAATTGTTTACAGAATACGATCAACCCAATGTTTCGGTGCATAATAGTCAAGTGCACGTTGATGCTGATGAAGACGAGGTTGAAGCACATGGTACTGCATCGGATCGGGAATATATGACTCAGTTACGAGATGAGATTGCTGAGCAGTTAATGCAAAACATGGATACAATGATTTAAAAAAAAATGTTATTGTCTTTTTTATGAATATTATTTCAGTATTGTATAAATATTATTTAAGTTTGAATGTTGAAAAAAGCAGTTTATTTGTATTTCAGTTTATTTCAGCAGTTTGCAGAAGTAAAAAAACAAACAGTCTTCTTCTTGTAGACTGCAGACATTTGGTCCAGCACTTCTGCTACAGATGTCTGCAGATGTGATCCACAGACTGCAGACGTTTTCCCTCATAAAAAAACAAATAGCACCTTAGTGAGTCTAGAGTATTAGTTAGAGTCTAGAATTAGGTTAATGTAGTTACTTTTATTAAACTACTTTTTAGCACATCAGGGGCCTACCACTTTTCGCATTAATAACTTACTTAATTATCTTTCAATAATCCGACCTTGCGGGACTGTATCCCTGCTGACTCAGACCAATAGGTTGAGGGTAACGCTGCCTGGAAGGGAGCCTACTACTATAACTTAAAGATAATCTCTTACAAAAACCTAAAGTGCGGAAATCATCAAAGGATACATAAAAAAGGAGTTGGAACCAAGTGATTCTTTTTTGTCTATTTGTTTTCCATATATTTTATTTTGATTTTCTAATTTATCTTTTATAACTTTCAAAACTTTTTATCAAAATTTGGTTAGATTAGACGTTAACGATAAGTCGGTACTAAAAGCTCTTGTGTCCTTGGACGACCTCGGTATCTTGCCATCACTATACTACGTCCGCGATGGGTGCACTTGCCCTAACGTGTGTAGAGTGATAGTATTATATCGTGTTTTATAAATTTAAAGCTTGATTCGCGAGTAAAAAGTGCTTAAAATATATCTAAAAATAATACACACCCGCACACACGTCACTAAGATTATCTAGATAAATCATTATTGTGTTAGCAAGGCTCGAATTGATTTGGGGTTCACAAGCATGGCCGGCGCTTAGGGTGGGCGATGAGCACCACCGGTCAGGGCCCGATACTTTGAAGGGCACGTTATATGTAAATGTAAAAATAAATAAATTAATAGGGTATACTCATACAAATACCAACATGGGCCCTCTTACAAAACTATTTTTACGCTTTAGATTAGTTATTAGCCCATTATCATTAGGTTTAAACCTTTAATGAGCCCAATACCCAATTTCGTTAAGGCCTAAGGGCACGTTTTTTCGAGCTCGATCAGGGTACATGAATTCTCAGGGCCGGCTTTGTTCACAAGCGTAATCTCAAGTTGTATTCTTCGGATCTTTAGATTATGACAGAACTACTTCTAAATGATAAAACTCAAGTTAAAGAACTATCGGGATGAAATTATTTATATACAATTTCTACTCATTCCTTGCATATCTCTCTTTAGTTTAGTTGTCCCCCTTGGCCCTAATAAACCTAACACCATAAATCATACACATTAAGGCAATATTATCATCTAGTAATATTCTTGTGAGATGTTGGTAATGTGTATGCCATGCTTGAGACAATCTCATCATCTAACAATAAAAAAATTATTGTGAGGTGTTGATAGTGGTACGCCTTTTAGTTTATTTCAATGATGTCTACAACAACTTTATTTTTTTTTTAAGGTGTGAATTATTCGTGAATGTTGGGAGGTCTAACATACGTTGTCATAACTGGGTTCGCGCTAGAGAACTCCCTCACACAATAGATCCCCAATTAAAACCCATCAATGAGAAAGCCCTATCACATAGACTCGAACTTGAGACCTGGAAGGGAAAACTCACCCGGACTCACCATAAGTGGAACTTAAATACTTGTGGCCACCACTAGAGCACTAGTGATGGTTTACAACCACTTTAATTAGTTGAAACTTTGATGGGGGTTAGTTATACATGGATATCTTGCACCATGGTGGTCAATTGGTCATATAAGATTTTAAAGAGACATACATTCATTCAAACTCCTGACGTGCTTTGTTTTTATTTTTCAAATCAAACATGACCTTCCTATTACAAAGATAAACGACATTAAGATCTTTACTTTATCTCAACAACCCAGTTAAACTTGTCTTCAATCTTCCCAACTTGAATCCCTACTAGCGTTTTGTACAACTTCTGGCTCACCAACTCATCACCCGTTTTATACTCCACTCTGCAAACAATAAAAAGAAAAAAAAAAAAGACTTTAATTTCAAGAAATTATTAATTTAGACTAGGGGCGTAAACAAGCCCAGAGGCTCGAGAGCTACTCGTGATCGGCTTGGTTAAAAGCTCGAACGAGTCGAGCCTTAACGAGCCCGAGCCCGAGCCCGAGCCCGAGCTCGAGCCTGAAATAGAGCTCGTTTAGTTATCGAGCCCGAGCTCGAGCCTGAAATACAAAGCTCGTATAGGCTCGCGAGCCTAAACGAGCCTAAACAAAATTTTAGTTTTTATATATATATATATATATAATATAATAATGATGATAACATTGGTGAGCCGAGCTCGAGCCGAGCTTTGGCTCACTTAATCGCTGTTGAAACGAGCTCGAGCCGAGCTTTTAGCTCATTTGATGTTGTTCTCAAAATAGCTCGAGCCGAGTCGAGCCGAGCTCGAGCTCAGAGAAGTGGGCTCGAACCGAGCCGAGCTAGAGCTCAAGCTTCATAAAAACATAACGAGCCGAGCTCGAGCCTAGTCGGGCTCGGGCTCGGCTCGGCTCGGCTCGTTTACACCCCTAATTTAGACTATATTGTAAATGTTTTATTTGTTATTTTTATACCTTCGATCATTGTATGTTACGCTACCAACGGTAGCAACACTAACGGCTGTTCCAGTAGTGAATATTTCGTCAGCTTCCATCAATTCGTCTACTGCAACCAGACGTTCCTCGACCTATAACATTTGAAACATTCATTATTAGATGGTTATTAGAAAATAAATTTAAACTGATACTACTTTACCTTGTATCCTAAGTCACGTGCGATATCAATTATGCTTTTTCTTGTGATTCCTTCAAGTATTGTACCTATTGTTGCAGGAGTTGAAATGACGTTCCCCTACACGTAGGAAGAACAACATTATGCACACACCAATAAAGAAGTTGATAGGTGTAGCCTTAGAGCAAGAAGAAGAATGTGAGGATTAAGACCATCCGTAGTGGGGGGTTTATGGGCGTTTTCCCCCCCCAAAAAACGCCCCTCTACGCCCTCAAACCACCCCCTTGGGTGTTTTTTTCAAAAAAAAAAAAAAAAAAAAAAAAAAAAAAAAAAATCCAAGAAGCATCCTTTTTTCCACGTCCCCTCACTCTTTTCTTTGGCCAATGACAACTTTTCTTCTTTTTGGTTGTCCAATACCCCTTTTTTTGATGGTTTTTTTTATTCAATTTTTTACACCACTTTTAACATAATGCCCCACAATGCCCACATCCCCACTACACCCATTTTAGAAAAACGCACCATAATACCCCATTACTGACTGGGCTGCCACATAGCGCAAAACGCCCAAGGGTAGGGTGTGGAAGAGGAGAGTATTTGTGACTCAAATATATGCATGCATAGAAATTTGACCACCATAACCTATTAACTATGACCAATAGCAATGTATGCATGGTTGTGTATGGATATGTCAACATATCATGGGTGTATTTAATAAATGACTAATATTAACTAGATAACTATGATAATCGCATAATCACTTTTACATAATGATGACTAGATTTAGTTATAGGTACAAGTGATTATGTTAATTTTCATAGTTTTCTACTTAAAATTGGTTCCATAATCTTCTCTTTATATGCATGATCTAGAACTTTGATTCCATAAATCATGGAAGGCTAAGTACCTTAACAAGGAAAATATTGGAACAACTAGCTTCCTCGATGTACTTTTTGTGAACCGAATCAAGGTACACCACATCGGAGAACCCTTGTTCCTTTGCTCTTGATATAGCTTTTAGTACCTAAACGTAAAGAATGTATTAAATATTAATGTTTTTCGCAACTACGATTTCAAACACTAATGACTATTAAGTTTTATATGTACCGGGGCATAATTGGTTATGCTTTTTACGCCTCCTGCCCCGCCACGAGTTGCACGATGAGATTCAGTGTTAACGTATAAGTTCAACGGTTTTGTACCCTCCTATATTTGTGTAAACAAAAACCGTATAAATGTAAAGTTTATTACCATATATAAGAAAAACAAGTAATTAAACATTAAGTGAAATAAAGACGAATAAAAACCTTGAAATAATTGCCAACGGGTGAGGCGTATACTATAAATGTATACTCGGGAGCAGGAGACACACCCAATGTGGGCCCACTTCCAATGAGCAAAGGCCTAATGTACAATGATCCTTTTCCAGGGGGTGGAATCTGAAAAAAAAAAAAAGCCGAATAAATTACTATAAAAAAATCGTTAAGATTTGTTTAGATCCAATAATTTATTAAAAAAAGCAGAATAAATTAATATAAAAATCGTTAAGATTCGTTTAGATCCAATAATTTATTAGTATTAAATCTATTGAAATAAATTTCGATTTCCAAAATTACTGAAAATTAAATTATGAATTCACTCCGAGAAAGTAAAATACCCAACGTTTGTTTGCAATAGCAGTTTGTTTCACCGCATCTACAAATTGTTTAAAGGATGGAGATTGCATGCACATTCTCTCGGCTCCAATTTGCATACGGATTGCATTTTGATCCGGTCGAAACAGCAGAATCCTACCGTTTTCTCCCCTAAAAGCTTTTGTACCTTCGAAAATCCCCTATGCGTAGTATCATTAAAAATTCAGTATATCTATTCAAAATCTTGCTACTTTCTTCTTCCAGAAAAACTTTAACACGCCTATAAATTACCTGACCGTAGTTTAAAACTCCAGCAGCCGGGCTTAACTCAATGTTGCCATAATCGCTTACTTGACCTTGCTCAAAAGTGTTGTTTGGTGTGCATTTAGCCTTGTAGATGTAATCGGTTTTAATGATTCCATAACCCAAGTTGTTCCAATCAATATCAGCATATTCCTCGTCTCTGTAAACCAAAACATTTCAATTGTTAGTAAAAAAGTGAAGGTAAAAAATGTTACTAAATAATTGGCAGGGTCGATTTAAGTGTCTTGTACAAGCAAAAAAAATAAGGCCTTTTAAGCCTAATGAATTATATAAACTATTTTTTTTATTAACGTAACATTATATAAAAAGACCCCGGATGTAACTCTTATTTGCAGGTCAACATTTGAAATTAATGATAAAACTAGAAGCCTTTAAGGCCGTGTGTACTCGTGAAGAAATGGGCGTTTTTAATGCCATCCACGCTCAAAGCACTCCCCATCTCGGCCCTCATGGGTGTTTTTTCTAAAAAAAAATGTGAGGAGCGTGCAATATTCCACGCCCAGCCCCTTTTCTTGTGTCCAATCACCTTCATTTTCCTTTTTGTAAAACCAATCAGATTTTTTTGATTTTTTTTATTTAATTTTATTACAAACATAATGCCCCACAATGTTCACATCCCCACTACACCTATTTTAGAAAACGACCCATAATGCACCATTGCTGATTGTGCTGCCACATGACGCAAAACGCTCAAAGATAAGGTGTTAACCACTACACATAGTCTAACTGCTTCAAAGAATAATAACATGAAAAAAAAAAAAAAAAAATTTAACAAAAAAGTAAGAATGAAAACGAAAAGTAGAGTGGAATAGAACAAAAAGGAGTTAAAAGTAGAGTGGAACCCAAAACAAACAAGCCAGGGATGTAACTAGACAAGTGTCTTAACCATTGGGCCAAATCATATTTTATTTATAAGTCATTTTCTATATATTTATATACAAAATGTATAAAAGAAAAAAAAAATCAAATTTTAGGCCCCTTGGAAAAACGGGCTTCGACCAGGGGTGCGGCTTGCCCACCCCTAGGGCCGGCCCTGATAATTAGTTATATGTATATATATTATATATATCGATCTGTAAACCATGTGTCACTTAACTGACCTGATCATAGGTTTAGTTTCTTGAAGCGTAGAAGCAACATGTGTTGTTAAGCATCTTCCTCTGACCTTCAATAATATCACCACAAAGTCTAATTTAGGATTTCAATTTAAACACAACTAATAATATTAACATAATAATGATTAGGGGTTTTCACGAGCTGTTTCACACGTAACAACATTTGACCGAGGCTTGAGCTTGTAACTATACACACCTTCATTGCTTCTTTTTTCTACACTTTGATCTTAACCATTTATTAAAAATGTTGAAGACTAAGATGACTTCTTACCCTAGTTAGACAAAATTAACTTTCTATTTGATCCACTCTTTGTATATACATACTAATATAAAAGCTTCTTTCAAAACTATTAAAGAAACCTCCGTAAGAGATGAACTTGTTATTTACTCTAGTTTGTTAAAAGAGAAGAGCGAGAACAATTTTTGAGCTTTTTAGTCGAAGCTTTTAGGCATGCCGGCGACGGATCACTGATGAGTTTATAAGAGAAAAAAAAAGCTCTTACTATTCTCACATCCCTATATATTATTCTCACACCCTTTTCACTCTATTTCTTTAGGGCTGTGAATTTCTGACACGACCCGAAAACCCGATACGAACCTAACACGAAATTCGTGGGTTTAGATTTAGTCTAACCGGGTTCGGGTCAGTTTCAGGTTGAACCCGCGAACCCGTTTAGGTCGGGTTCTGGTCAACCTGGTCGGGTTGGCGGGTTAACCCGTTTAACACATTTATACCATATTATATTTTTTACAATATATTTTATGTCATTAATTAAATGGGGTGTGTATTTAATGCCATGATTAAAACTAAAAAGAGAAATTAACACAAATTTTATAATTAAATATGATATTATTATATTCATTTGTGTTTTTTAAGTATATTTTAATTTTAATATATTAATTTCAGAAAAAAATCAAAATGTTCGGGTTAAACGGGTCGTGTTCGGGTCAACCCACGAAACTTCGGGTCGTGTACGGGTTCATATGATGTATGATACGATTTTCGGGTTAGGGTCGGGTTCGGGTTTGTGTAAAATTTTCGGGTTCGGGTCGGATTGAACCTGTCAACCCGCGAACACAACCCGTTTAACACCTCTATTTATCTATGTATATATAGAGAGAGAAAAAAGAGAAGGAAGCGTGAATATTAGCTAAAAAAAATAAAGAAGAAAATGGATGGTTGAAGATGACTGAAAACATTTAATGAATATTTAAGATTTTTTTGAACGATGAATATTTAAGATTTTTCTTTTGAACGATGAATATTTAATGTCTGATGGGAATTTTGTTTGGTACCCTGTTGTACAATGTCTTCATTTCGCTATTTCGCCACCTACCACAGTTTAAAGGGGACGTGATATAAGGTCATGGGGTGTACTCTAATATTTGAGGTGTTAACGGTGACATGACATGTTAACCGGAATTGCAAACCACTCACTCCTTGTGTTAAGGGGCATTAAATGGGCTGCATGTTAACCGAATGTTAAAAGACTGAATTAATTATTTTTTATTTTTTAAACCAAAAACCGCTAAAAATAAGGTTAGATGAAGTTAACGAGATTAAACCTTTTCCTTTGAGTGAGGTAAAATGAAATGGAGAAGGTTGATGTGGGCATGTGGCACTTAGGTGAAGTTAATATGAGTTAAAGTATAACCAAAGACCTAATTTAAATTGTTAAGTTAATTTTCTTGGATTGGTGATTAAATGTTATTTTAACTTTAAGCACATTATTTCTTTCATTTTAACTATTACTTATATCTATATTTAGACCTTATATTTTTTGAGTGTATAGAAAAGAGAAAAGAGAAAATAATAATAATAATAATAATAATAATAATAATAGTAATAATAATAATAAAATAAGTGTCTATAAGTAAGATAGAGGTAGAGATAAAAAAAATTGGATGTAAGATGTTTTTGAAAAATATATTATACAAAAATGTGTTTTTTAGAATAATTTATAAAAAAAATGTGTTTTTATCAAATTTACAAAATAGTGGTTTCTCTGTAAACAATTACTATATATTACTATATATTAATAAACGAATTGAAATGAATAGGGATTTTAATATTATAATAATATATATTTTCTTAATACTTTTATTATTTTAATATTATAATAATAGTTATTTTCTTAACTTTTTAACTTTAATCATTTTTTTAATATCAGGGGTTGGGATAAGCTTGGTGTCAACCGGTATCGAACCAGTATTGGTATCGAAAATACTGGTACGGTCCTGTTCGGTATCAGTACATGAAGGTAAAAACCGGCACTAATACAGAAAACGCCAAAAGTTGGTGCCGAATTGATATTGGAAATCTTTTGGTTCGGGAAATTCAGTGCTGCTACCCGGTACCATTTGCTCATCCCTGATCACGGTTACCGTACGAACAACGGTATCGTACAACTTTTTTTGTTGATTTTCTTCAACTTTTATTTTTTTTCTTTTTTTAGTTTCAGGAGTAGGGATGAGCTCGGTGCCAACCGATACAGAATCAGTATTGATACCGAAAATACCGGTTACGGTACCGGTATATGAAGGTAAAAAACGGTAGTGAACCGGTACCAGGAACGCCAAAAGTCGGTACCGAATTGGTACTTTAGATCTTTCGGTTCGACAAATTTGGTATCGGTACCCAGAACAATTTGCTCATCTCTGACCACGGGTTTCATACCAAAAACATCGTTACCATAAAACTTTTTTGGTTGATTTTCTTTCGGTTATCCTTTAGTGTTTTTTTTCTACATTTTCTGTTTATTCTTGTCAGCAGTTCCGTTCGCAGCACGCTCGTAGTAATTTCAAAACACATGTAAACACAGATTAAATAACAAAATAAATTCGTCGCAACGTGGCGAAATTCTTTAAACCTATCAATATCAATATATATAAATGTATTGTAAAACTAAATAACTAATCAAGGACAGATTATTAAGTATTAGGAGTGAATGAATAATATAATAATATTATAATTATATAATAATAATAAAGTACGAATAGGACAGAATCCTTTTTAACTTTTGAAGTTATGTTGTGTGGCTTGACATGTCGGTGGATTTTCGTATCGTTTTCAGTGTGTAAATTTGTTGCCTAGCACCTTGCTAGTTTAATAATATTGCTTTTGGCCGTTTAAAAAAAAAAAAAAAAGACAGAACCCTTTTGCAATGTGTCAGGTCAGCTCATTTTCTTTTCAATAAAAGTGTACCATCACTTTTATTATTTATATTTATCTTTGATTCATCATCTTCTTGGCTTCATAACTTACAGAGACGTTGCTGATCAGAAGAAATGTTGTTTATACGCTTCTCTCTTGCTAGAAATAATACTTTTGTTCAGGGTATCCTATTATTTGCTTGCTCAGAGGTATATTATTATTTGCTTAGAGGTATTTATACATACAACTAAGAAAAAAAAATTATATTGTGCCATTCGCCATGAAAGTTAAAGGGTATCCCGAGCTACCTCGAGAAACCCCTAGAACTACCCCTGTGTTAATATGTTACTTATTGCTAAACGTAACTATAAAAGAAGTCGTAAAAAAGTGAACTTATTAGAAAATAAGAATGTTAATTGGTGACCCACCCTTGCGTAAATGATTTATTGAAGTACTTACGAAGGTAAAACATAAACATTTCCATTACGACCCTTCAATTTAAAACTTTAAAACTTCTTGTTCCACCTAGGGATGAGCGTGGTACCAGCACTATACCGAAAATAACCAAAAATGGGTACCGATACGATACTGGTATTTGAAGGTAAAAATCGGTATTTTACCGGCAACGAACCGAAAGTACCGGTATCGAAAATGCCAAAAAGTTGGTACCGAATCAATACTGAAAAAATTTGTTACCGGTACGAAGTACCAAATGTTCATCTCTAATTCCATCACTACTTTAGTTTGTTATGTTATCCTTTTTTAGTTTGTTACAGAGTTAGTTACTCGTTAGATCTCACTTGGTAGAGGCTCTAGTTTCTTAGATCACAGGTTCAATACTTAGGGTGTAAGGTGTGGGATGCGGCAAACCCAAGTCACCGATCGGCAAACCCACGGCAAACCAATGCCAACACTTTGCCGCGTGGGTGTTTGACGAAATGGGGGGAAGAATCGGTGAAGGTTAGCCGATTCGGGGAAGGGAGGAAGGAGAGAGAGAGGGGGTATTGTGGGTGGGGTCCATTCCTATCTCAACCAATCACAACTTTTTCCTTTTAAAAAAAAAAATAGTTTACCACTTCACCAAGTGTATAAACCATTGCCAACACTTTTCACCAAAGTTTAAACACTTTTGACTGATTGACATGGCGCGCTCTGATTGGTCGTTTTTTGGTTTGCCACTCTAAAGTGTTTAACCACTCCTTACACCCTTAGGCTTAGAAGACCTTCTTATAACTTATTGACTTTTATAAAAAGTTAATAAGGAGAAAAGTGTTTGGTAAACTCAAAAATATTTTTTAAATTGACTTCTTGTATAGAGATGAAAAGTCACTTTTGAAAAGTCAGAACATTATGACTTTTTAAAGTTCCTTATAACTTTTCATAGAAACATTGTGGCTTTTTGAAACTCCTTAGTCATTTTACATGAATAAGCTAAGCCAAACACTTAAAAAAAAAAAAAACAAATTATTGACTTATTGGTTTTTCCCACCACATAAACTAATCCAAACATTTTTTTCAAAAACGATTTTTCAAAAAATAATAAATCAATAAGTCCTTTTAACAAAAAGTTTTTTTAAATTAAATAAGCTTAGCCAAACACCCCCTTAGTCGTTAAGAAAAAGAACTACTCATTATATTATTAGACAAGGTCATGATTAATAATATCCATTGATGCTAATCAGTACATCCTCATTAATAGGAGGTGATTTTTCCTTTCCATACACAAATATAATGTCACACAAAATGCTATGCAAATTCACCTACAATTTCCTGAAATAAGTTCTTTAATTTATCTATTCAACCATACACACATCATACAATTATTAGTGTAATTAAATTGGAAATACGAAATAAAAGAAATGTAGAGTTTTGTTGAGGTGCAGAAGAAACAATGTTTGTTACCCTATGAAATTAAGCATAAACTCATACCTTAGTTTCCTCAAAATAGCCATTAAAATGGAAATTGTGAAAGTAAACGAAATGAAGAAAGATGAGACCTTTGACAATGAGATCTGAGCAAAGCGACCAAGGAAGGGACTCTGTCGGATCATTGTGTTCGATACCTCAAAACCGGAAGATGTAATCTAGTAATGGAGGAATTAGAGTGAAAGCTTTATGAGGAAGAAGATGGTGTGGCTGTCAATGGTATTTATAGGACATGAAGGCCGAATAACGACCATAGTAGGCATGAGCATTAAGTACCTGGTACCGGTACCGGGTATATTCGGTACCGGTACCGGTTCCTATTTTACTCGTTTTTCGGTACCGGTACCGGTATTTTTGGGTAAAACACTAGTAAAGTACCGAAAGTACCGGTACCGGTACCGAACCGGTATATTCGGTACCGGTACCACTTTTCAACGTTTTTCGGTACCGGTACTTTCGGTACCGGTACCGAGCTCATCCCTAGACCATAGTGTTTTTTTTTTTTTTTTTGAACGGCAAATTTAGATCACTGACGGACCACTGGAGTATTATCGTGCCACCAGAGGAACCACCCGATCATATCCATCTCCACTAGGCATAATGCCACACCAATTCAGGAGGAAACCCAATAAATATGGGAAAACCCCCCTTGTGAGAATCGAACCCAGAACCTATTGATCCCAAAGCTTTATCCCACCACCAAGATGCCACTAGACTATAAAGTCATGGGCATGGACCATAGTGTGATGATCTACTTTATAATCCCAACTTTTGGAATGCAATAAGATTGATTTGACCTTTATTTAAATAATTAATGTGGCATTGCAAATGAGTAAACAAACATGTAACATTTATTAGTTTCGTTTTAAGTAGAGTATCCGGTATTGATGAGGAGAATTTCAAAAACCTGATAAATTAACTATAAGGCTTGGGTTCTGGTATAAAGCTCCTAAGGGCTATATCACGTCACATCAGCACTATGTCACATGGGGGCTTTAAAATCTCTCCGTTTAACTTACATGCAATGGTTTAAAACTCCTTTAAAACTTCATATTTTAAAAAATACAAAAAAATAAAAAAAAATAAAGAAGAAAATATTTGATTGGTTGAAAAGAATGAGCCCCACCTGCACCTCATTTAGCGCGCTCGTTACTGTAATAGGGCCCTCTCCATGGTGCCCCCCTTTGGTGCCTAAGGGGGGCTATGGGGTGCTATTGGGCGCTAAGAAGGTGATTTGGCAAGGGGCGTTATACCACACCCCCTGGCCTAAGACCATCCGTAATGGTGAGTGATTTGGACGTCTTTTGGCCCCATAATGCCCTTACACCGCACCTGGGGCGTTTCGTCCAAAAATTGTGCTTGACGTTTTCTCAAACACGCCTCCTCAACTTTTATATGACGAACAAGAAATTTTCAACTCATTTATGATAATATTATTTGTTTTATTTTTTTAAAAAGATAATAATTGGTTAATCATTGTTGGGGCATTATTGAGCATTAGGGTGAGCGGGGCACTCCCCTAAGAGGGGAGTCCCCTCTCTTACGCACACCCAATCCGTTTATGCCACGTCAACTCCCCTCTTAAACTCCCCTCGCACCCCAATTTGATGGCGGCACTCCCCTCTTAGGGGAATTGTTTTTTTATTAAAAAAAAAAAAAAAAAAAAAGGAAGAATTTGATTGGTTTAGGAAGAGGCTGGCCCACCATCGCCCACCATCTCCCCCACTCCCCTCTTCGGTGTCTCCCCACCGATTTTGGTCCCCGGAATGGGTCACCGCCTAGATGGCGGGGGTGTTCCCGCTCGGTGAAATCGGTGCCCGCACGGGGTCACCGCGAACGCCCCGCTCACCCTTATGTCACTACACCCATTTTTACCTTCACTTCTCATAATGCCCCATATGTCACATGTCACTTCATGCCAAAGGAAGGGACATTATGATAATGCTCCACTACACATGATCTAAGCGAAACAGAGACACAATTGAGAAACTGATGATTTAGTCATGATTTTTTATCGTCTAGTTATATGGTTTATTTATGGTTGTTGACCATTTACTTACCATTGTCATGTAATTTCTTTATAGGATGGGATTTTCTATATATATATAAAAAATTATTTATGGTGATATGTTTATATATAACTGAATTAACCGAAATGATATTAAAATTGACATTTTTTATTTGTATATGTTTTCTTATAAATAACTAGAATTGATTCCCCGCGTTGCGAGATTCGTTCTGAATTTTATGTAATTATTTATTGATTAAAACGTAGACCAAATAAAAACGTTCATAAAAAATAAAAATAAGCACAAAAGCATTTTATATTTGACATGACATGTGAAACGTAAAGTAACTCGAATTTATATGATCTAATTAAAATGTATGATATTTGACCCGAATTGTTTTCAAAATTTTCTTACGTTAAAACGTATACCAACTGAAAACGTCCATAAAATAAGCACGAAAATATATTCTTTGACATGACTCATTTTTTAATCAAGTTGCATTAAAACATGAACCAACTTAAATTTATACCGACACGTACATAAACATCGAAACGTAGATCCACTGAAGACGTCCATAAAAATAAGCACGGAAATGTATTACATTTGACATGACTCATGAAACGTAAAGTAACTCGAATTTATACCGTCTAATGAAACCTTCATATTTGATCCCACTCGTTTCCGAACACAATTTACATCAAAACGCAAACCAACTGAGAACACCAAAAAAATAAGCACGAAAACATATTATATTTGACATTGACTCATCTTCAAAAAAAAAAAAAAAAAAAAAAAAAAAAAAAAAAAAAGAATACGTCGAACGTATATCAACTTGAATTTATACCAACACGTACATAAAAAATAACCACATAAAAGTCAAGGGTGTTAAAATAACATTTTATAAAAGTTTTACAAAGTTGAAAGGATGCAATTGTTAATGTTAAAAGTTGATGGGTTAGTTTTATAAAAGGAAAAAAAAAAAAAAGAAATATACATATACATCAGTAAATAAAACAAAAATCTAACAAAAAATATGTAAAAAGGCATTGTATGCCACTAGGAGTCGTAAGCAGTGGCAGACACAAGAATTTTTTCATGGGGTGCGAAATATTTTTAAAGATTAGGTATATAAAAAAAATCGGTTCATATCGGGCCGAGTCATGTAAAATAAAAGAACATCAAGCTAAATTTTATATAATCATAAAAAACATGTCAAACGTTGTTACAAACATATTTAAATTGTCGTCATACGGGTTTTCATTTTTTGAAATCTATCCAAAACATCTAGAGTTATTTTTCTAAGTAAGTCTTTCTCTATATAACGTATACAACTAATTTTCTACGCTAAACACTTAAACAATCATCACCAAACTTCATAATTTTCAACCTTTAAAATCAAGCTCTAGTTTTAATTGTTGATTTCTTCTATCTAATTACCATTTAAACACACTAAATTTTAATTAAAACAACAAAATCAGCCAACTAGAGTTTCAAAAAACAATAAAACAACTAAAACTAGTAGTTTACCCGTCCGCTGTCAGGGTATATATGATTAACATCATCCAAACTCACTGTATACTTTAATATCACAATGACTACTTATCTAACTATTAAGAACATCAATAACTATGTCTATACTTAAAATAATGTTGACTTTTAATTTGATTTTGATTAATAACTACAACTCTTCTTGAATTGTCATACATACTAATTTAAAATCTTACATCTAATTCGCACAATTTAAAATATTTAATTAATTATTTGTAATTGATTAACGTAGGAATTGCTAACACCATTAAATGAAGATAAATGAGATCTATCAATATTACATGTTTACAAAAGTATTAAAAAAAACTATCAACGACAACCAAACGTAGATTATATTTATGTCATGAGAATATTATTTAAGAACATCAATAACAGTGTCTACATTTAAGATAATAATGACTTGTAATAAATGATAAACATGCAGGATACATATACAAAAAAAAGCAGATAATGTTATCAAGACCTCACAAGTATATTACAAAAAAGCCAAAAAACACAATGTATACTATAATATACAATAAATCATAAACATGCAGAATACATATATAAAAAAAGCAATTGATGTTATCAGGATCTCCCAAGGATATTACACAAAAGCCAAAAAAACACAATATATACTATAATATACAATTTCGTTGGCAAAACACAAACCATTGTAAAAAACACAATGACTTATTATCCAACTATTAAGAACATCAATAACCATGTCATAAACTTGCTTCTAAATGTACATTCTCATTAGAGCAATAAGAAAATTCATGCAAATGACCATCCACACACTTGTCAGCTACAACCTGACAAAAAAAGCATGTCCATGATTTTTTACTATAATAACATAAAGGATTCCTACAAACACAAAACGATTGTAAAAAACACAATGCTATGTAAATCCCAATACTTGACAAAACAAAATAAAAATACATTTCCAACTATATTAGAAGACTTCATATCTGCTGGCTGCTTCATTTCCACAACCCTGTCCAACCCTGCAAACTGAAAAACAAAGCATAATTATTCAAATGAACAATCATGATTGAACAATATCAGTGGTTGCAACGGTTATAATGAAAACAGTGGGTGATTTTAACTATCAGTGGATAGCATATCAGTGGATGAAAACACTGATTTTGAACAACAGTGATATCCAAGGAAATGAGAGAACAGGGGTTGATTTTCAGCAGTGGACATCTTTTTCACAGAGCAGATGTTTGAACAAAACAGTGGTTATGGCAGTGGACAGCTTTTCACAGAGCAGATGTTTGAACAAAACAGTTGTAGGATTGAATTCGGACCTAAACGAGTCGCTTAGAAGAGTTTATCTCATTTTGAACGACGGAAACAGACAAAATGAGTACAATTCAGCAAGTACTCACTATAAACTGTCGATATTATTGATCTAGATAACATTAACAGGGGTTGATTTTCAGCAGTGGACATCTTTTTCACAGAGCAGATGTTTGAATAAAACAGTGGTTATGGCAGTGGACAGCTTTTCACAGAGCAGATGTTTGAACAAAACAGTTGTAGGATTGAATTCGGACCTAAACGAGTCGCTTAGAAGAGTTTATCTCATTTTGAACGGCGGAAACAGACAAAATGAGTACAATTCAGCAAGTACTCACTATAAACTGTCGATATTATTGATCTAGATAACATTTACAACCTGTCGACACTTCGGCAGCACTTCGTGGCTCACCGGAAGACAACACTTAGAACTCTACATGTGGTTCCGCTTATGTGACTATATATAGGTGATCAGGTTCGCTCTTACGTACATGTTCATATAAGCGAACCTAGTACAATTGACAAAAAAGCGAACCTATCTTTGACATATGAACGGACCTATTACAATGACAAATAAGCGAACCTCTAACACATAAATGAAATCAGAACTTGACCGAATTCAAACTTCTACATTCTAAACTCCTTTGTCTTTTGTGAGATGATGTAATGATGACATCACCATTATGATGTCATCATCCAAGATGATGACATCACCCCCTTTCAGATTCGCACCGAGACTAAGACTCAATATAAGACGTAGACGACAGATGTGTGCACCAACAGACTCCCCCTCAGATGTTGACGGAGTCTTCAGTGTCGAGTCTTTGTCTCTTCAGTCTTTATCAGTCCTCTCGAACTCTTTGAAGTGTCTGACGCTGTAAGAATCCTCAATCTCTATCTTCTCTTCTCTTTTCATCACCAACATACTCCTTCCTTTAAGTATCTTCAGACTCCCCCTTTCGATATGCTGGGATCGCAGTCTGGCATGTTGAAATCACACAGTCATCAGGTATCGGAACCTGACTCTCTGTCATTCAAATATCCTGCACATTCTCTACCCAAAAATAAATTTTCTGATGATAACTTGTAGAGCAAATTTTAAAATGATTCAACATTTATAGTCTCTGATGAACCACTTGCAAGAATATCATTTTCATTTTCAAAACAACACACTCTCCCAAACCATCTGTTCATCATGTTTAGCACTTGGAATTTTGAAAATCAGCTCTCCAACACCAGTTGTCGAAAATCTTTTTGAATTTTTCAAAATTTATGCTAAAACACACTGAAAATCTTTTTGAGATTTTTGAAATTAAATGAAAAGCAGTAAAGAAATATTTACAGACAATATTTTTGTGAGTTTGTGTAAGAGGATCATATCAGTTGCTGAGACAAATCACCAACACCGTTAAGCTTCAAACATTTTAAGTTCTAAACGATTCACTTAGATTGTCAGTATACTGATCCACTTAAATTCTCACACATAGTTCAACTGTTTCGAGATACGAGATTAATGTCTTAAGCACTTAAACTCAATCGCGTGTCCCACCTTAGAATATACTCCCGTATCCAGATCCCAATATTCAGTCTTACAGGTAATTATGACACATATGATATCTGTAGGGGTTAATAAATTATGAAGAATCATGAGAGCTCAGGTCAGAACTACCGTTCAGCAGAGAGATCATGACTCAACTTTTGGGTGTGTCCCCTTTAGAGGATCTTTTTTACAACAGCATTGCTAAGCAATTTTATTGTCTTATCATTTATGCTGAGGGTGATGCTATGTTTCAAGCATTGCAGAAAGTATTATTCGAGGACTAGGTCAGAACTTCCATTCAGCAGAAGTCCCGGAATAATACCCCAGATATCACTGAGTATAAAAACCTAGTATATCAGAAAAAGGAATCTTTCAAACGAGATTTCGGGGGGTTACCCATATATCCGAGAGATGTTTCCCCACGATATAAGCAAGTTTGAAATTTAGGTTTATATCTCATCACAATCTACTAAATGTGCAAAAACCTACTGACACATCATCAGTGAGACCGTTTATCACTTTTTATCTTACCAATTCTTTAGCATGCTGTGATCGTCCACTGATGTACTATCATTTCCTCTTTTATACAACAAAACTCATTTTCATTTTATCATGTTTTTGGATTTTTCAAATTTTCAAATGTTTTTGGATTTTTCTAAAAAAACTTACTCCCCCTAAAATGCAAACACATTTTAGGAAATTTGAAAAAAAACTGTACAATAACGTGACAACTAATATCAAATTGCTTCAAATCGCCATCCACTTGGCATAAACAATCAGAACTCCCCCTTTCAACAAACTATTTTCCCATTGATTTCAAAAACACTTAAGTTTGTTTTAATCAAATGGTTTTTCCGGAAAATAAGTTTGATTTTACCACTTGTAAAGTTGGGAATGAGGTTCATCATTTTGTCTTCAACCACTTGTAGAAAATCAAGTACAAATTAATGTCCCTGATTTACCACTTGTGCCAAAAACACAATCAAATACAAAGAAAAATGCCGATTCCTGATCCACGATTACCAACTTGGGATCTCCGGCAAGTCCACAGACTTACTGTTCGTAGTATGTACCATCCCAGTCACAAACCAGGGATGGTTCAACTTTATCTTTCTGCATCTTCTTCTCATAAAACTCTTTAACCCCTTTGACTTTTCGATCAATCATTTTACCAAAAATGTGTTTCACAGTGGGGTTAAAGGCTTTTTCAACATCAAAAACCTTGTTATCATCATAAAATTGGTTTGAAATTTCAACATTACCAATTTTTTTTTTAAATTTTCAGCCTTCAATGGTGGAAAATGAACATCATCCATTGGAGGAACTAAAGTTTTCAATTTTAACTCAACATGTGGCTCCTCTGATTTTATGGAATCAGATTCATCGCTAGAAGATAGCTCCTCTGATTTCGACCTATCAGAATCATCGCTAGAGCTACCAACAGACTTCTTAACAACCCATTTCTGATTGTCAGATTTAGCTCTTTTGTTGTAAAACTTGTTTGAACATTCACCAATTTCAAATGTAGAATTTTTGAATAACTTTGTTCTGTCAATTGGTGGTTCCTTAATCACTTTCTCTTTGAGTTTACGAGAAACTCCCTGTTTTGATGGTATTGCCTTAGAACAATCTCTGGCAATATGTCCAACATTGTTGCATTTGAAACAGGTTCTCGTTTCTTTCATCTCTTCTTGCTTCTTTGCAAGGAATTCTTTGTTCGATTGTCTCCAGAATTCTTTCTTTTCTTCTTCTTCTGATGAAGTCCCTGAAACAAATGTCATCTTTGATTTAAAATCACGAACATATTTTTCATTTTTCTGTTTTTCTGTTGGAATAAATCCAAGACCTTTCTTTTTGAAATTACGGTTTTGGTTTGGTTTCTTTTGAAAACCAGAACCAGAACTGTAACCCTTTTTCTTGTTTAAACGTTGTTGAACTCTTGAGGTGTAAGGTTTAGATTTACCATTAAGATTTAAATCTTTTATTTCAGAAATATTAATTTCTGTTAATTTGAAAACCTTTTTGATCAATTCAGTTTTGACACCTCTTATAGGAAATTACTCATCAGAATATAATTTGTCAGAATCATTCAAAGTATATGCAACTTTAAACATTCCATCATCCAAATTAGATTTTGATAACAGGAATTCTTTGTTGTAAACCCTTTTAACTGAAGATTTTGGACTGTTGACTGTCGAACTCGAACTTTCAGAACCAGACTTTGACTCTGACTCTGACTTTGACTCTGAGTTTGACTCCAACTTTGACTCCTCAGTTTCATCTTTATCCAACACCTGATCGACGACTTTCTTTATTAACTCGGACTCATGATCAGTGTCAGATGATGTAAACACAACATCAATATTTTCTGGCAAATTGACCGAGGACTCCGACTCCCACTGTAAATTTGTTGCTTTTTCGACTCTTTCCTGATTTGGATTTCTGGGCAAATATCCATTTTCTAACGGGGGTGGACACTTGTTGTAACCGACATCTTGTTTCTTACCAGAATCCTTCTTATCAGTCTTTTTCTTTGAGTCACTCTTCTTCTTGTTCTTCTTTTCTGGAGTCTTTTCTTCAGCCACTTTTCCATCATTATTCTTTTCTTCAGTTACTTCATCCTCTTCAAATGCCTTCATGCCTTCAACAGTTGGATAAATCCTGTCAATGACATAAGAAGTACATGAGTAACTTTTCAACAAACGGTTTACTCTTTCAGTTTCAATTCTTTGCAACTCCAACTTTTGTTCTAACACAGCACACTTCTCAATGTAATTGTTCACTACTTTTTGTTTTGTCATAAAAGCACCCTGAAGTGTCTTCATTGCTGTAGCTTGTTCTTCACTTGTTTGATTATACTGATTCATTGCTTTGTTCAACACATCATAAGATTCCTTCAAACTGTTCAAGTTATAGATCAATGTACTGTTCTGCTTTTTTATGGCTTCACAGATTTCACATTTCACCGGAATCTTTTTAGCATCAACTTCCTCATCAACTTTGAACTTTGGAACTTCAACCTTTTCTTTCCTTTTGATCACTGGAATTTCTTCATCATCACTGCTTACTGGAGTCTTGACCTTTTTCTTCTTCTTTTTAATCTTTTCATCTTCACTGTCACTTTCAGCAATCAGTTTCATATCAGCTTCGAATTTTCTCGCCCAATACTCACGATCATCGTCACTATCTTCTTCAACTCTGGCTACAAAAACTTTGTGAGCTTTAGCTTGATCAGGAACATAATTATCCCATGTGAAATTTTCACAACTAAATCCTTCAGGTAACTTTTCGTCGTCTTGATCTATTATCAAAGCACTACCATTAACTCTCTTTAAAGAATCTTGATTCACCGCATAAGCTCTCTTTCCAGAGTCTTCAATAATGTGTCTTCCATGTGCAGTTTGTGCCTGATGTTGTTGTTGTTGAGATGGTTGTTGAGCAACTTAATGGTAGATGGCTTTTCGGTAATAATCATTGTTGTTGTTGAATGGATTTTGAGCTCCACTTGCTTCGCGGTTTTTGCACTCCCTCTTGAAGTGTCCTTTTTCCCTGCAACGAAAACAAGTGACTTTAGATCTGTCAAAACCTAAAGTAGAAGTACCAGCCTCACGAAGATCATCTCGTCTAGTGATTTGCTTGAATTTCTCAGCTCTCCTCAACACGCTGGCCAAGCACCATTTTATGTCCATCAGTTCCATCTCTTCAGCATCTATCTGGTCGTAATCTTCCTTTGCCAGCATTGGATTCCCGATTCGACCTGCAACAAAACTACCATAAGATTCAAGAACAGTTCCCAATAAAGACATATGTTTTTTTGCTAACTCTTTAGAATATTCCTGATCATTTTCAATGTTCAACACAATGTTGCATTGAAGCTTTTTGCCATTTCTTGTTGTTGAAACGTTCGGATCAAAAGATGGAAATGATGAAAAACTTGTTTTGCTGTTTGATCCTGATGATGAACTTCTAGAAGAATTCTTGGCATTGTAAGCAGTTTCTATTTTTGGAGATAAATTTGTAGACTTCTCATTCACCCCTGCTTTGTAATACAACCCAATATCCTGTTCACCATCGAAGTCTTTCATTCGAATAATCTTTCGTTGCTCCATCTCTTGATCTTCCAACTTTTCAATAAACTTGCTGAGTGTCAAACTACTAAAACCTTTCTTGTTTCTAAGCATCATGAGATATGTTCCCCAAGTCTCGTGTGGCAATGAATCAGCAAGCTTTTCGATCAACTCTTCATTGTCTTTCTCAATACTCAATCTCTTCATGTTTGCTAGCAGATTGCAATATCTTTCAATAATCTGCCTTGTGCTTTCATTCTTCAAACCACGAAACAGATCGAACTCTTTCTTCAGAAGTGACTTCTTGTTCTTTATCATTTCTTGACTACCAACAAACTTTGATCTTAAAGCTTTCCAAATCGAGTATGAAGTTCCATTATGTTGTAATAACACCAAGATATCTTCTTTCACAGCTTGTTGTAGAAGACTCAGCATCATTTTCTCATCTTTGTATTTCTTTCTAGCATCGGCGCTTAGATCTTTAATCGGAACCACTTCTTCATCATCATTCATCGGTCGAATGTATTTTGTCTTTACACATTCCCACGCATCCAAGTAGTTAGCTTGTACCCAATTCTCGAAACGACCTTCCCAACCTTTATATTCCTCAATGTTCATGAGCTTTGGCGGTTTTTGCATTGTTCCTGTTTCGTTTTCGAGCATTGTGTTCTGTGCAATAGTGATCTGGGTAATTGGAGTAGCAAATGCGTTGTAGAATTCTTCGTCCATTTTTCCTCGAATTTTCAAATGAGCTTTATCACTTCGTAAAAATTCCTGTCGACACACAAACAAAACACAATTAGTTCAAACGCTTATCAATTAATTGAAGAAGACTGGTACTCGAACTGGTGATAATTTTGTGTAGACTGAAGAATGACACACTGTGCAGACTGCTATGACCACGAATCAAATTCAACGACCTGACCCTTTGAAACCTTTGAACTTCAAACTGTGTGAATTGAAACTAACTTTCAAGTGAATTGATGACTCTTTAAACCGAACTGAAAACTCACGCGATCTGAATTCACAAACTATCTTGTGCAAACTGGTGAATTAATAACTCAATCCGTGTGCACTGAGCTGATTCTTGTGCGAACAGAGATCTATGCAAACTAATGATTCAAACCATTTGACCTGACTAGAATTCAAACCAAGAAATATGATGTGCTATAAATTCTGAAAATGATTTGAATTTCAAATAGATTTGACGACAACTCTTATCATTGTTGTATACTAATTTAGCCGCACCCAATCCAAATATTCTCATGGGCTTACACTTAAAACACAATTGGGCCGATGATCTTGTTTATACACTAAATATTCTCTGGACTACAATCAATACCCAACAAGCACTATTTAATTCCGATCACATGTCAACCTTTTTTTAAATCTCGTAAATACTTCAAGTGGCCAACAACTATTTACTTTTCAAAGATACTGATTGGACCTCATGACTCACAAAACCAACAATTTTATTTTCTATTCAACATTGATTGGATCTCACATGTTGAAGAGGTATGGTCCCAATTCCTTGCCAACATGGCAAGGACCATACCACTTTTTCCATCAGACGTGGCGCTGACATCGACGAAGTCATCCAGAAGCTTCTAGAAGCTTATGGAAAATATCTGGGTGGCCCCAAAGATGCTCCACCCGACATAAAGGACACAACGTGTCACCAGTCACCAGGCGCCACGTAGGCCTGTAACAAATCCAAGGGCAGCCCGACAATGCCAGTACGACGTCTCCAAGATAAGCGAATGCGAGCGCGCCACGTGTACCACTACACTGACCACAGCAGAGGAGACCAAGAGGATATTCCCCTTGGTCGGACAGCTGGCGCGCAACCCCAGCTGGCATCGCTGCTCCTCCCTCTCTCACCATCCGGCTATAAATAGAACCCTTCATCATTCAGGTAAAGGGATCTTGCTCTCACTATTCTCATACTTAACACACACTCTTATTTCCTCCTCGGAACAGTACTTATTCTCACGCCGGAGCCTGGTTAAGAGGGAAACCCCCATATTCCCCTCTTAACGAGACTAACGGTGTTGCTGTTTTGCAGGAACCAAGCCACATCCGCGAGTAGAAAGAGAGATTGAACCCACAGAAGAAATACCCCCGCTGCTTAACCATATTGTTAACCAGTGTTTCATCATTGGCGCCATCCGCTTTTAGCAAAACCACTCTCATCTCTTTTTCTTTTCAAAAAACACTCGTCAAACATGGCTGAACAGAACCCTTCTCACCAGGTAGATGGAGACGTTTCTTCCTTCGAACTCGTTTCGGACAACGTACACGTCCAGCGGGGTCCAAGGAACGAAATTATCCAGGAAGGACCGGTGAACAACGAGTTTCCCAGCATCTTTGGGAGTACATCCAGGATTGCTACTCAAAACGCACCTGGCGCCACTTTCCAAACTCCACCCAGAATCATCACTCAGACCACAAACGGAGCTACGTTCCAGCCTCCGTCAGAGGTAGTCCAACAGACACCACCACCAGTGCAAACTCAGAGCCATGGAGCTGGCCCCTCAGCTCCATCGGACCAAGCACAACTAAACTTCTCTGCACTACTCGGGCTACCCGAAGGAAAAACTCTGGCTTCCTGGTATGCCGAACAAATGGCGTCTATAAACCTTGTTTACACACAACTCAGTGCGCAGCACGCTTTGCTACAGGCACAAGCAAACCAGTCCGCATTTGTCACTCCACTACCAAGGCCTTTGAGCGCTCCCATGCCTCAACAGACCAACGCTTTTAATCTACGTCCTGAGTCAGTGCCTCCACCACATATTAGAAGACCAAGCGCGCACGACACGCGCGATACTTACGGTGAAACAGAAAGCAATTATGTGCAGTATTCCCACCAACCAAAGAAGCCAATACAAAGTCGTTTAGGTCCGCGCAACATAAACGACGAATTTGAAAATGACGACGAGACAAACACAGTGTTCAGCAGGCTGCCACCAGAGCATAAAGCGTACAAACCTCGCAAGCGCGCGGGTTATGACCCAAAAGCTGAACATGATTACACTCTAAGCTATCGTCCAGACGACATGGCTGAGAATTCAAAGTTCATCAGAGAGATCGCCACGGCTGCCATAGACAAAACAAAATTGCCACACAACGTGGGCAAATACAACGGGTTGACGGACCCAGACGATCATCTCCAAGTTTTTAACGGTGCGGGAGCAACGGGTGGATGGAACTTACCAACCTGGTGCCATCTCTTCGCTCAAACTTTCATAGGCGCAGCGCGCATCTGGTTTGACAGCTTACCAGCAGGAAAAATCAAATCATGGGTCGATTTCCGAGAGAAGTTCCTAGCACACTTCTCACAACAACGACGACACACCAGGGATCCAGCCGATTGTTTGAACATATGGCGCAGAGACCACGAAAGCGTGGAAGATTTCATTACAAGATACAATAAAGAATGTTTGGAGATCGGCGATGTAGGCGAGAAGATGATGCGCTCACACTTCATGAGGGCTGTCAAGTGTGATGACCTCATCAAGCGCGTAAAAGGAAGAGACGGAGGACCCAAAGACTGGGAGACCTTCATTGAAGCAGCCAAAACCATCGCGCAGTCGGATAGACAGTTGACCGGTGATGACCACCGTCAGCGTAGTTACAACCATACCGACCGGCACAGCAAGAAAGGCAGAAACCAACCTTGGAAAGCACCCGGTCACAGAGAAAGAAGCCCGGTAAGAGAGGACACGCGCCACACGATCAACCAGATAGCACACCGAAAAGAGGTGAAAAGAGAAAACAGAGAAAAGCAGTGGACACTCCTAACAAAAACCCCTTCAGAAGTCTTGGCAACCGAGAACCATCAGTTCAAGCCACCACTACAGATGCGCAACAAAAGGGGCCAAGACCCGAATCTTTTCTGTGAATTCCACAAGGACACCGGCCACTTAACCGACGATTGTTTCAGCCTCAAACAAGAAATCGAAAGGGCCTTAAGAGACGGAAAGTTAACTCACCTGGTCAAAGGCGGAAGGCGTGATTACCGTCAGATTCAAAGAAGAGAAGAAGGGCCGGACAACAAAAAACTCCGGAAGTTAGAAACCCACATGGTTCAAGGTGGTCCGCGAAGGCAAAGAAGAAATTACAACAAGCGCGCGCAAGACGACTCATGGCGCGAGAAACAAGTTGTTTTCCCCGTTGTAAGAGGAGGCCCTCGAGAAAGAAGACCAATAGTCATCCCAGGCGTCATAGGGCATTACCAAACAGATTACATCTTCATCGACCTGGGGAGCACTGCGGATATCATATATGAACAGTGTTTTAATCAGTTCGATCAGGAGGACAAAGCGCGCTTAGAACCAGTTGATTACCCACTCACTGGCTTCTGCAACGAAGCCGTTTTTCCTCTAGGACAAATATCGTTCCCAGTGTTGCTCTCGGACGGAAGAAACTCAAGAACAGAAGAAGTCACGTTCATGGTGCTGCCAGCACATTCAAGACACGATATTCTGCTTGGAAGAGAATCCCAAGGTGATTTCAGCATGATCTGCTCTGGCCCACACTCAACAGTGGGATTCCCAACAGAGACAGGAGTAGCCATCATTTACGCAAGCAAAGAAGTATTAGCAACAGATGAGCTAAGACCTGCAAAGACAAGGAAACCAGAAGCACGCCAAGAGGCAGAAAAATGGGTGCTAAACAGCGCATATCCGGAACAGACAGTAACCTTGGGTCCCGCAATGTCCGATCTGACGCGCGCAGCGCTAAAAAAACTGCTATTCCAAAATATGGATGTCTTTGCCTGGACGCCGGCAGACATGGTGGGTGTTCCACGGCACATAGCCGAACACCGCTTAAACGTCTCGGAAGAAGCCAAACCGGTGGTACATGCTAAGCGCCATTTGGGAGACATAAAACACGACGCCATGAAAGAGCAAGTCATAGAGCTGTTAAACGCAGGAATCATCAGGGAGGTCAGGTACCAAACATGGGTAGCAAGCCCAGTGATGGTCCAAAAGAACAACGGTAGCTGGAGAATGTGCGTCGATTACAAAGACCTGAATAAGGCATGTCCGCGCGACTGTTACGCCTTACCAGACATCGATGAAAAGATCGATTGACTTGCCACATTCCGATGGAAATGTTTCCTTGATTGCTACAAAGGGTACCACCAGGTACAGATGGCCGTGCAGGATGAAGACAAGACCGCGTTCCGCACGCCAACAGGCCTATACTGCTATACCAAAATGCCTTTTGGTTTAAAAAATGCCGGCGCGACTTATCAAAGGCTCATGAACGAAACCTTCCACGACGCCATTGGCAAGTATATAGAAGTGTATATGGACGATCTGGTTATTATGAGCAAAGAGGAGAGTATAATGTTGCTGAACATTCAAAAGACATTTGACACTCTGCGCGGAGTCAGCATCAAGTTAAACCCAGCGAAATGCTCCTTCGGCATGGAGGAGGGGAAATTCCTGGGTTTCATCGTCACGAAAGATGGTTTCAAGGTGAACCCTGACAAGATACAAGCAATAGAACGCATGCCGTCACCGTCAACGATTAAGGAAATGCAAAAATTGGCAGGACGGTTGGCAGCACTCAACTGCTTCCTGGCCAATCACGCAGCTAAATCATTTCCGTTTATAAAAACTCTCCGTAACTGCATGAAGAAGAGCCAATTTCAGTGGACTCCGGAAGCTGAAAGCGCATTCCGCGAGATGAAAGACTGCCTCATCAAGCTGCCAACGTTAACTGCGCCAGTCAAGGGCGAACCTCTGGTACTGTACTTATCAGCCTCCGACAGAGCAGTAGGAGCAGTGTTGCTTGTAGATCGACAGGGTGTCCAGACGCCAGTCTATTATGTGTCACGAACTCTAACCGACCCAGAAACCCGGTACACAATTATGGAGAAACTAGTACTCGCGCTGATCCATGCATCAAGAAGGCTGCGCAGGTACTTTGCCAACCACGTCATTCACGTGCTAACAAACTACAATATTGGCAACATACTCGCAAGGCCAGAGATTTCAGGGAGACTAGCAAAATGGGCGATAGAGCTCGGGGGTCATAACGTAGTGTTCAGACCAAGACCGGCGATCAAGGGCCAAGTACTCGCAGATTTCATGACAGAGGTACCAGATGACAAAGATCGAGAATGCAAGGCGATGGAAAAAGCCGAGAAACAGCAAGTGGAAGAACCATGGTTACTATACACAGATGGTGCGTCTAACGAGGATGGCGCAGGTGCTGGTCTCCGGTTGGTGAGTCCTGACAAACACGAGTTCACCTACGCCATACGCCTGGATTTTAAAAGCACAAACAATGAAGCTGAATACGAAGCTTTCCTTACTGGTTTAAGGTTAGCAATCAAAATGGGAGTACGACACATTGAAGTGCATGTAGACTCCATGTTGGTGGCAGGGCAAATCAACGGGCAGTACGAAGCCAAGGGAGATACAATGGCACTTTACCTGAGTCAAGCAAAGACACTGCTACAAACCTTCTATTCCTACAAAGTGCATCACATCAATAGGAGCGAGAATAAACCAGCAGACGCGCTGAGTAAACTCGCCTCTACAAGCTTCCAGCACCTAGCAAAGGATGTACTGATAGAGGTTTTAAGCAACCCGTCAGTGCCACTGCGAGAAGTAAGCGTCGTTAAACTAGGAACAACGTCTTGGATGACTCCGATAATCGCGTACCTCCAATCAGGAATTCTCCCGGAGAACAAGGCGGAAGCGAGGAAAATCCAGTACAAATCCGAACATTATCAGATGGCTGATGGGATTTTGTACAGAAAATCATACCTCGGGCCTTTGTTAAGATGTGTTGATCCCGAAGACGCCAGCTATTTGATCAGAGAAGTGCACGAGGGAATCTGTGGTATACATGCCGGACCAAGAATGGTGGTAGCAAAAGTCATGAATGCGGGGTATTACTGGCCCGGAATGCACCTGGATGCGCTTAAAGAATTGAGAAAATGCAGCGGGTGCCAAAGACATGCCCCCAAAACGATGCGCCCCAAGAATGAATTGGTGCCAGTCACCACGGCGTGGCCCTTTCAACAATGGGGAATAGACATGGTCGGACCTTTTCCCGAAGCCCCAGGAGCCGTCAAATTCATAATAGTCGCAGTCGACTATTTCACCAAATGGGTAGAGGCAAAGGCCCTCGCATCAACCACAGCCGCCGTTGTCAAAAAATTCATCTGGGAACAAATCATATGTCGTTTTGGATTACCCCTCAAGATAGTCACCGACAATGGAACCAACTTTTCCGAAGATAACCTTCAACAGTGGTTCAAGGAATTACACATCGAGCACACCTTCTCCTCGGTCGCGCATCCGCAGGGGAATGGTCAAGTTGAAGCCGTCAACAAGAGTATTGTTGACGGAATCAAGGCAAGGCTGGGAGAAAAAAGAAGAGGCTGGGTAGACGAACTGCCCAGCATCTTATGGGCCCAAGGACGATGCCCAAAATAAGCAACGGAGAAACACCGTTTAGCTTGGTTTACGGGTCAGAGGCAGTAATACCAGCAGAGATAGGATTGCCGTCACCCCGAATGCTCTCAATGAACATGATCAACAATGAAGAAGAGAGGAGGATCGACCTGGACCTCCTAGAAGAACGGAGAGAAATGGCGGCAATCAATGAAGCGCAGTACAAAACGAAGCTGGAAAAATATTACAACTCTAAAGTCCAAGTTTGCACCTTCAATCCGGGAGAATACGTCCTCAGAGACAACGAGGCCTCAAATGCAGAAAAACCCGGGAAGTTGGCTCCCAAGTGGGAGGGTCCATATGTCATCGACACCGTGCTCGGAAAAGGAGCCTATAAGCTGCGTACCATCGACAACAGGGAGGTTCCTCGCACATGGAACGCCCAACAGCTGAGAAAATGTTACCTATGAAGAAAATTCTTGTAATCGCAATGGCCAATTCGCCAACACATTTATCGTTATAAAAGAAGTGTTTGGCTACCTTTATATCATGCAAATTTCTTTGTCACAACTGCATATATTACTTTGGGCATACACGAAAACATCAATGGCTCGACCATTAGGAAACGTTGTAGACCTCCAAGGCCTGTCACAAACAAGTGCACAGCCGGGTCAGACACACAACTAAAGCCTAGCAAACGCCAAACAATTACTTCGTGCCCACATAGACATGAAAACATCGAACACAGGGCAAACAAACATTGTAAGCACCCCCAAGGCTGAGAACAGCCGGGTACACACAATAACCTGTAACTCGATCACTTCGTACTCACGACCCAACCTGCGCACGAATACGACAGAATAAAACGTTGTAATAAACAAAACACAACCTGTCAGCGCCATCATTCATTCGTGATACCTGAATCAAAGTAATTACACATGCACATATTGTGACAATAACAAAATTCACATAAAAACAGACAACTATTAGCATAACATATGTCAACACAGCCAAATATCCACTAGCATAACAAGGAAGTTAAAATTGTTTATCGAATTGTCAAGTACAAGACCACCCAAGGTCATACACGGCGCGCAGACCGGAGTTCTTCATTCGGGATGACTGGGTCCAACACCCCCAGCCGCACCACCTTCTTCACCTAGCGCCCTTTTTAACATAGAAACACCATCCGGCCTTCGAGCCAGCTTTCTCGCAGCATTAACCACCGCAAACTCCAAAGACGAAAACTCTTGTCTCTTTGCGGCGTAAGCAGCGGTGCAATCTTCTTTCCACAGCTCAAAATGGTGCTCTTTCTCCTTATTAGCCGCCGCAGCCCTGCCTTCGATATAACCATCCTTACGCCCGCTGTTATAGCCAGCTTGCCCCAACTCAAACATATAGTTGGCCAGCTCATGGGAGTTAATGATGCGATCAGCAATCTACGAAGAAACACACAAACAAGCGAAACAGCTCACGAAAGTCACACACAAAAAAAAAAAAAAATAAAGGAAGAAGAAGAAAGAGAGGTCAAAAAGTTACCAGGGGCACTGCGCGCGAGAGCAACCACTTGCAATCAGCTGACGTTTCCTCAGCAAGGAGTTCAGAGGCTGTGCATTCAACAGTCTTCTCCTGAAGAAGACGTTCAGAAGTCTCACACTGCCTCGCAAGAACCTCCAGCTTAGTGATACGTTCAACGTATTCTTTCTCCTTCTTCTCAAACGCCATGCGCGCTTGATTAGCCTCCTCAGCAATATCCTTCTTTTCACCAGACAAACGTACAATGGCGTCACGTTGAGTTTTAAGCTCCACATTCGTACGCTCGCACGCAGCTTCCCAATTTTTCTGCTTGTCAGCATTGACCTTCCTCTCCTGGGCAAGTTTCCCCTCTGCATCAGCAAGCCTCCACTCCAACCCTTTCTTTTCAGCGTTGAATTTCTCCTTCTCTTCCGCAAGTAGTCTCTTATCATTCTCAAACTCCAATATGTCCTCCCCCATCTGCTTCCACTCACGGACAATTTCCTGAGTAGTAGAGAAAAAATTAACCCCGGCTTGAACATGATCATCTAACAGTTCGAACCGACGGCGCTTTTTCTGAAACATCCTTTCAGCTGGGGGGAGAGACAACGAGTAGAAGTCATGACAATTTTCAAGATTATCCATCCTAGAACCTTGGGTCAAGTTCCAACAAGGGACGTGCGGGAGATCGTCATAAGCAGGATTCGTTGTATCAAAAGAATCAGCATGAACTTTTCCAAACTGGGGGCTGCGGACAGCACCTGAGGTTGCACCGCCACCATCACCCGGGGGGCGCTTGGTATACACCGTTTGATGAGGAGTAGTTTCACTCACCTCTACGTCAACCTCAACATTCTTACCACGATCAGCACCAGCAACACCGCCCGCAGCACCACCTACATCACCGCCACCTTCTGCAACCTGCTCAACCCTCACATCTCCTTTTTTCATCCCGTCAGGAGTGTCATGAGGAGGAGACAACCCAAACGTCCTCGACGGCGGAGATTCTGGAGGAGTAATCTTGGATATGTCAACCTTGTGCCCACTCTTGGCTGTTTTGGTACCTGCTCCAAAACGAGCAGAGTGCATTCAAAGAAAGGAAGGACAAACAAATGAAAACATAAGAGACGCTGGGAAAAAATAAAACGAATACCAGAAGCTTCATAGATTTTCTGCAGCAAGTCACTTGGCTTTTCAGCAAAAATACCCATATCAATATCCGATTCAGAAGGGGCAGGAGGATTCTCTTTCTGAAGTTTAATCTTCTTCGAGGCAAGCACAGCAGCAGCCTGCTCGTCAAGCTTTCGCTTCCTATCCTCAAACATCTTTTTCTGCATAATCTCAGTTAAAGTTGCACGGTCCTCGGGGTCCGACTCAGGGCGTTTTTCCCCAACCCCTAAACCAGGCAACGTGTCAGAAACGACAACATAATCAAGGACACGAGCAGTATGAAGTCGCTTACGAGGAGACTTAGAGGAAGTTCCTTCAGTCTTTTTCCCTTTCCCTTCCGCCTTGTCAGCTTTCGCCTTCCTCTTCGTTTCCAATGGGTCAACAGCTTCGACCGGAATATCCAAATCATCACCCACAGTTTCGTTCACCGGTTCATGCACGACCCCCTGCGCCGGACCTGCACGCGCGGAACGAGAGGTTAGATCTTCAAAAGATCTGCCAGACCCATCACTCGAGAGAATGATAACTTCCTCTCGAATAGAATCAAACGCATCATCATCATCCTCACTATCTTCACCTAAGACAATGTTCACATAAGTGGTGAAACTCTCGTTGCTTGGATGCAGAAACCGGCCATGAATCTGATCCAACCAAGGCCGTTTATCAGATTTTTGTATCGCCTCAACCATCGCACCCGGCGCCTTAGGATCCAAAACGTTTAACAGTGTGAACCCTACTACACAAAACGACAGAGATAAAGAACAACTCACAAGCAATACAAAGCACAACACACACAAAAAAAAGGAGAAGAAGAGTAAGATTACGGAACGAGACGTACACTTGCCATCATGACCATAAACCGGGACTCCCATCGGATGTTTCGGGATCCACTTCATACTCATCCCGGCACCAACCAACGCCATCTCCTCAAGCTGGATTATCAGAGTGGCTTTACGGGTCAACTTCTTATACCATCCTTGATCAGCAAAATTTGCAACCACATCAACTTTTGGGATACCCTCTTCCACAGATCTATAATGCATGTCCACAGGAACAACACCCCGGCGAATGTAAAAAAACTTCTGCTTCCAATCATGGAGACTCTTCAGTGGCACAGAGCAAACCGGAGAAACGTTGGCACGAGCACTGAAAGAGTAAAACCCACTTGTATACATAACAGTGTAGAAGACGTTGAACATCTCAAACGTTGGATCTAAACGGTTCGCCATACAAACGAACTCGAAGTGAGTAATCCGAGGAAGTCCGATGGCATTTATCTGAGAGATGTGGAGACCATAACCCCTCAACACATCGGCAGTAAATCGGGTCATTGGTAGCCTAAAGTTACCCTCCCGGAAGAAGGCAGCATACAGAGTCATATGACCGGGAGGAGCATCCATGGCTGTAGAACCAGCAGTAGGATACTGAGCACCCCAATCAGGAAGAAAACCCATCTCCCTTACTAAATTCTGGAATTCCTCCTCTTTCCACCCTATCACCGCCTGATCTTGGCCGGGTGGAGTTTTCCCCTTGTTCCTCTTTTTCCTTGAAGACGGATTTATAGAAGACATGATGTGGAAACTCACTATAATGCAGATGAACTCACACGGAAGAAGAGAGAAAACGGAAGAAGAAGAGAGGTTTTCGGAATTCAAATTTTGAATAAGTGGAGAAGAAAGAGAAAACCACCATATATTTATACCCATCGCATTTAATGCGATGGGTAGTGGAGGAGTCAGACTCCGGAAATGCAACCAACAGGGAGAAGACACGTCAGAGGAGAGAGAAGACGGCACCTCTTTTTCCGGGAAGTAGGTAAACAGTTACCTGACACTTCGCCGAAAAGCTTCCGACGGTAACTGAAAAGGCAACTGTTCATCTGACACCCGTCAGTCACATCAGTCACCTTTTCCCAAGACAGACAAAGCGTCCTCTCGATGGCAACCTTTCAAAGGGCCAAAACCCATGCGCGGCACGCCATGCGTCCATTTGGCTCCACCTTTTAAAGGGCCAAAACCCATGCGCGGCACGCCATGCGTCCATTTGGCTCAACCTTTTAAAGGGCCAAAACCCGTGCGCGGCACGCCATGCGTCCATTTGGCTCAACCTTTCAAAGGGCCAAAACCCGTGCGCGGCACGCCATGCGTCCATTTGGCTCAACCTTTTCAAAGGGCCAAAAACCCATGCGCGGTGCGCCATGCGTCCATTTGGCTCAACTTTTTAAAGGGCCAAAACCCATGCGCGGCACGCCATGCGTCCATTTGGCTCAACCTTTTAAAGGCCCAAAACCTCACGCCATAACGAAATACCACACTTATAAGTCCAGAATCCCTCCTAGACGATCAACTCAACTAGAAGGCACACTGGACTGGGGGGACTTGAAGAGGTATGGTCCCAATTCCTTGCCAACATGGCAAGGACCACACCACTTTTTCCATCAGACGTGGCGCTGATATCGACGAAGTCATCCAGAAGCTTCTAGAAGCTTCTGGAAAATATCTGGGTGGCCCCAAAGATGCTCCACCCGACATAAAGGACACAACGTGTCACCAGTCACCAGGCGCCACGTAGGCCTGTAACAAATCCAAGGGCAGCCCGACAATGCCAGTACGACGTCTCCAAGATAAGCGAATGCGAGCGCGCCACGTGTACCACTACACTGACCACAGCAGAGGAGACCAAGAGGATATTCCCCTTGGTCGGACAGCTGGCGCGCAACCCCAGCTGGCATCGCTGCTCCTCCCTCTCTCACCATCCGGCTATAAATAGAACCCTTCATCATTCAGGTAAAGGGATCTTGCTCTCACTATTCTCATACTTAACACACACTCTTATTTCCTCCTCGGAACAGTACTTATTCTCACGCCGGAGCCTAGTTAAGAGGGAAACCCCCATATTCCCCTCTTAACGAGACTAACGGTGTTGCTGTTTTGCAGGAACCAAGCCACATCCGCGAGTAGAAAGAGAGATTGAACCCACAGAAGAAATACCCCCGCTGCTTAACCATATTGTTAACCAGTGTTTCATCACATGTGAATGAATAAAGTGACCAGACAATATTTCATCCTTAAATTCTCATTGGACCTCCCAAATTAAAGCTGGCCTTTTTTAGAATGTGACTGACAAACTCTGATGTTAACTACTAGAACCAAGATTAATCACATGCAATCCTGATTAAAATCTCGATAAAAACATTGAGCCGATATATTCACTAAGCCGACAAAAAACATGTGATTTCTTTTCCAATTTAAGAAAATCGAGACACTTTATCAAATATGTGAACCCAATTCACATGCGCCTGACACACAAACTCGTGATATCTTGTTCCAACAAATTGACAATCTCACGTGATTATCCTGTTCGATGACTGAGTGTCACAAAAACGAGACCCTATTTGTCACAAAAGCGGACCCTGTATGTTCAAATGAGCGAACTTGATTGTTGTCTATAAAAGCGAACCACAAGAGCGGATCTCAAACAAATGTGTAACTAGGAGCGGACCTCTTGAGCGAATCTGACGACACTTATGTCCTTAAAAGCGGACCAGATGAGAGGAACTACAAAAAAAACGTCTTTGGAGCGGACCTATCTGGTAATTTGAAGCTGGACCTGTCTGCTGATGTCATTTTTTGAACGTGCACGTATAAGCGAACCCCTTAAAATCCTAAGTTCTAGGTTGATTTTAGATCTGAAAATTTCAAGGGTTTACTAATACATGATTCCGAACATATTGTGTGAATTTAAACCGATTTTGACCGTAAAAAAAATTTTGATTTTCGAAAAGAATGGTGTAGAAACAGAAATATCAGCTGAAATCGTATAGAACTCTTCTTCACTGGCTCTGATACCAATTGTAGGATCGAATTCGAACCTAAACGAGTCGCTTAGAAGAGTTTATCTCATTTTGAACGGCGGAAACAGACAAAATGAGTACAATTCAGCAAGTATTCACTATAAACTGTCGATATTATTGATCTAGATAACATTTACAACCTGTCGACACTTCGGCAGCACTTCGTGGCTCACCGGAAGACAACACTTAGAACTCTACATGTGGTTCCGCTTATGTGACTATATATAGGTGATCAGGTTCGCTCTTACGTACATGTTCATATAAGCGAACCTAGTACAATTGACAAAAAAGCGAACCTATCTTTGACATATGAACGGACCTATTACAATGACAAATAAGCGAACCTCTAACACATAAATGAAATCAGAACTTGACCGAATTCAAACTTCTACATTCTAAACTCCTTTGTCTTTTGTGAGATGATGTAATGATGACATCACCATTATGATGTCATCATCCAAGATGATGACATCACCCCCTTTCAGATTCGCACCGAGACTAAGACTCAATATAAGATGTAGACGACAGATGTGTGCACCAACAACAGTGGTACGCCTATTCAATTGAGATGAATCATTGCATTACATCCCTATTAAGATCATCAATAACCATGTCTATATTTAAGATAATAATGACTTTTTATTCGATTGCGATTAGTAACTACAACTGCTTTTATATTCTTACATTTAATTCACACAATTTAAAACTTTTAAGTAACTATTTTTAAATTGATTAACATAGCAATTGCTAACACCATTAAATAAAGATAGATGACATCTATCAAAGTTAGATGTTTATCATATAGATAGTGTTTTTTTTCATGTGTGCAACTCTATATTCAGGCACAATTTAACATCAAAATAAACCAAATCAATTACAATTCTCCAGATGGTCGCTCGAAGAAATTAAACTGAAGATATTAAATGTTTCAAATAATATATGATTAAATAACCACAATAAAAAAACGACCATAATAAAAAAACACAATTCATCCAGACTAACTTTCAAGAAACAAAACAAAACATTCCATTAAAATAAAAATACCACCAATAACTCTTAATAATTGAATACAAACCACTTCACCATAACAACAACTATCACTAAACTTAACAAAACTACTTATAAGGAAAGTAAAAACTGTGACACCCCAAGAAAACCAGGAAACCATGCAAATTAACTAGCTTCCTCAGTGACTACGTGCTAAATTTCGGGACGAAATTTCTTTCAAGTTGGGGATGATGTGACAACACGAACTTTCAAGGCCAATGACGTTTAATCTGTGCCGTTATAACTCCGTTAAACTTAATTGTGTGATAACTTATTATTTAGTGTATTGGCATTATGAGCCGCACATCTAGTGGGCCACATGTTCACACTCTAAAAACCTTACATTGTATCGACCCACAACATTGATCACTTAAGCCCAACCTTACTTTGCATATGTCATAAATCGGCCCACTATTAGGACTTAATCCATTAACTCATGAGCCCACATTATGATTGAGATTTCATATTTGTATATTAATGGGTAGGGGTCACGTAAACAGTGATTAGAGGACAAGGAAACCCAAACTACCTCTTCCCTATTTCTCCATCTTTACGTACGGTAGAAGATGAGCCCCCTCTCTCGAGATAGCACCTTGGGCGATTAAATCTTTGGTTAGTGGTTTTATCAGTTGACATTCATATTTGCATGATGTTGTTCATATGTGATATTGAATGAGATCGATGATAATTACTTGTGATAATGTGTGCTATTGTTATATGATTCTGTGAATTGGTAATTATTTAGGGATGATTTCATATGATGGTGTATAATATTGATATTGTATAATGATGATTAAGATGGTTGGTTATTAAACGAGTGTTACAAATCTAGTACACATATCAGACATATAATAAATCGGTTAGAATGCCATTGAGTGGTTGATCACTATGATGATTGGGATGTGGGCCGAATAACATGTGCATGGTTGGTATTGTTTATACATGATAGTAATTCTAGGTTATGATATTTGATGTTTGTAAATGTGAAGAAATTATGTCATATTAATCATGTGTTGCCATGCTAGGTTATGTTAGGATCACATGAGTTAAAAACTTCGATGAGCATAATAAATTGTTAATCACCACAAATAAATCTGTTATACTATTAAGCGGATGTTGTGATTTAATCTAGGCATTAATGAGTTATGACTTGCGAGCCGACTGAATGTTATGTGTTAATGTTAAACTGTAGTGATATTAATTATGTTGAATATGATCTGGAGGTTTGATAATTGGATAGATGGGGGTTATGGTTACATAATAAAATAATGTATACACTGAATTTGGGCTATGAATATTTGGGGGACAGCTGCACATATCTGACGGACTGGGCTTCGGGGATTAAGTACTTGGGCTGGGTAACAATATTGAACCACTTACTACTTGGGCTGGTATGTTAAATGGGCAGTATGAACTAGTTAAATCGGGTGGGCTGCAAACCAGCATGCGGACCATCTGTTTTGGGGCCGTCGTGCATCATTACGGGTACCGCATTGAGTTGTCAAGCTGTATTGGACTAGCATGCTCGTGATACAAAACATCTTGTGATCCAAATGGTTAGTGCGTGTTATGTGTTAATGTTATAATTTAGAATATGAGGAGTGTTAACTTGATGAGTTGCACAATTTACATACGACATGGAATGTTATGAGATGTGCTGTTTATGGATGACTGTCACACCCCAACCAATGGCGGAAACATCGGGATGAGACGAAGTGTGAAGATTGCTAGAGACATTATAACGCTATTTGTGACAATATTTAATAAACCGATTTCATTTCATAATTCATTTGTCTACATTACAAGGAAATCAAATAACATCAAGTTCAAGGGAAATACAATACAACATAATCAAAATTGATACAACGATTAAACCTAAACGTCTATATGTGTATCTAGGCATCAACGCTACTTCATTTCATAGCATCATCATCCTCAACCTGTAACATGTTTAAAATAAAGTTCAATGCAAAAGCAAAGGCGAGTATACAAGTTTAAGCATAAGTATAAGTATAAGCATAAGTATGAAAGTTTAAAATGAATCCACATGGCAACTTAGTCTATACGAGATCAACCTAGCGTGGCATGCAATATTTCTAGCCAATCCTCTGTTTACGCAAGAAAGTTTAATTAATTCAACATGACCCAAGTATAAAGGGGGCGGTGCGTTACTCCTATAGCGCTATACATGTCAAATGGAGGCTCGTGAAAGCTAATGACTAAAACATATCACATAAGTATGGTCCACGTAAGAATCAAGTATCATAACATAGTATTCATGTATAAGGATTGTTTTCGTGCATTGCATAAATAATAAGTTTAAGTGTGATTTAATAATGTAACATGTTACACCCCAAAAAGTGGTAAACATAAAAGGGGGGTTGCGAGTATACTCACGGTGGTTGCAAGCGTTCCTACTTGAAATCCCACGAGTGAGTTGGTGGATGGATTAGTTTGGAGCACCTAGTCCTTCTACACGAGGAAACATAGCATAAAGTACAATATAAAAATAATCATCTTTAACTTATAACTTTTATATGACACTATGTAACCACTAGGGTTATATTGTATTTCATGGGTAGTGCACCCATTAGAATCATACTTAGAGTTTTAGGTCTTAGATGTTATTCTACTACTTTAACATATAAACACAAGTTTAACATTAAAGGTTCGAATGAGTGTATGTACATATTTAGGTTAAGTATTACATATTATTTGGTCTAATAATTCATGTAGGAGGTAGAAGATTAGAATCCTCATTTAGGCACCTCGAGTTATAATGGAAGTCATGTATGGGGTAGGAAGAACAAGCTTCCGTTTAGGAACCCCTTGAATGTTCACCACTTCACTTGATGTAAAAACAACCAAGGAGGGTCACGAACTAGGATTAGTATAATGATATAAACAGCCTAACTAAAGAGAAATCATCAAATCATGTGAGGATTTTATGTTGGAACAACCTAAGTTGTTCCACAATCATTCTACATCAAGATCTAAGCTTGAACATGACTCGTGGGCGAAATACCCTAAACAAAACAGAAAATATTTGAGGGTTTAACCTCTGATTTGGCATGTCTCAACCTTGTTTTTAAGCTTAACTAACCATGGATGAGGTTATAAGCATTAGGACATAGGTTTGAGATGTGTTAGACACAAGTATGTTAAGTTTAAACAAGCTTTTGAATAACTTAAAACAAAACAGAAAGTTTTGGTCCTTTTTAAGGCAATTCCAAACATGATTTTTCCAGGGAAAAACCAAGGAATCAAACCCAAGAACATAACAAAGCGATAGAAGAAAGAATCAAGTGATTTGGAGTGAAAATAAGCAAGTTACACTCACTTTTGTTAAGATGTATGAATCTGTCCAAGAACTCTGATTTGCAACAGATTGAGAGTGAATTTGTGGAGTGTAATGAGTTGTGAAAGTGTAAAATGGGTTGTAGAAGGTGTGTATTTATAATGGAAGAGATTAGAGTTGATTGGAGGTGATTAGAGGTGGATTAAAGGTGATTGGGTGAGGTTTAAACTTGGGATTTCGTGCATACAGCTGAAGAAAACACAAAGTCTGTCGAAACAGGGGCCTAGCGTGACGCGAGGAGGCTTGGCGTCACGCGGCGCCCTAGTTCCGACAACTTTTGAGTTGTTGCACTTTGGTCCCTGTAGTTTATGTTTGATACACTTAGGTGCATTTTTGATAGTTTAGGGACTTGTTTGGACATAAAAGCATAGTATAAGGCATAATCAAGTATGAGGAACATATTCAAAGTATAATTAAGCGTATGAAGGTCGTATTCAAGTATCGTTTATGATCGAAACACGTTTTATGCATAAGTTTCATGTATTTACAAGTTTAGCACATAGTTTCCAAGAATTACGAATAAGCATCAATTGTTCCACGAAATTGAATGTATGAGCATATATAAAGTATGTATAACATGTATTTAACAAAATACGAGTTTTATTCATGATCCAAGTCTCGGATTTTACAACGGTTACAAAGAAAGGACGATTACAAGAACACAAGGTTTCCAAAAATAGAAACATGAACAAGACTTGCTATAAAAGGAAAGTACAAATAAGCGGGGCGTTACAGTCTCCCCTCCTTTAAGAAATTTCATCCCGAAATTTATTCAAGAGGAAGACTTGAAAGAGTTTTGGCAAATGCTGATTATTAAGAACTGAGACTTGAAAATTTTGAAATGTAAAAAGTATGAAATTTTGAAGAATGACAAGATAGGTTTGCAAAGGAGTTCGTTTGTATAAAATGATTTGAGGTACCAAACATAATTGGAAACGTATAGTTGCTTATATGGAATTGAACGATTGACTCTTAATAAACGAATGCAAGTATAAGAATGACATATGTATTGGATAGACGAAAGTAGTGTGCTAAGAATGAAGTCCCGTCATGGATAATCGGATATAACGCGTTTGTGAGTTGTTTAAAGTTTGAATTAGGTCTAAAAGGTCTGCAAAACACTGAATTTCTCATGGCACATCTTACAAAAGTTTGGTAACATGATGAAAACACTTATATATAGGAAGTACCAGCGGCGTATCCACCATGTTTTGACCATGTTACGCCCGTTTCATTATTCGCGTCATGTTACGTTCCGTGTCTTACCATACACAGTAGTACACTCTATGGTTTTCATACGCCTATCACTATAATCCCGTGTGCACCCGCGATTATACCGATTGTCGCATGATCCGCATAGCTTGTACTAGTTGCATATGAATTAAGGTATTTGAAAATAAGAATGAGTACGTATACGAATGTAGTATATAAGCATGTTGATGTTTAAGCATGTATGGGACCCACGTAAGCGAATCGCTCGGACTCCGCTCGCGTACGGGTATGAATGTATGAATCATGAGTATGAAGGAAAGTATGAGCATAAGTATAAGTTTAAGTATGAATAGGCACGTAAGTATGAGTATCAACATAAAACGTACGAGTAGTATGAGTATACGTATAAGCATGAAACGTATAAATATAAGTATAAGCATAAAACGCATGAGTATAGGTATGAATACGATTATAAGTATGAGCTTAAAATGTATTGTTATGAATATGAGTGAGAGTGTGAGTACGAATGCTAATGATTGCGCATATAGTATCTATTGACACATAACAAAGTTAAGCATGTAAAAGTGCTCAAAAGGTTGAGCATGTAAATACGAATAATATAACTGAAATTGTCGTGATGCAACGACTAAAACATGTATGATGATATGCAAGTATAGTTGTTTAAACGAAATGTTGAGTCCATCGAATCAAAATTAGATTGAGCTTGGTTTGAAAGGTAGAATATAGTTTGCATATGTAAGAGGATATAAAGTACTCATTGGTTAAGCATAATGTATTTTGTAATGAATAGAAATGCTACTTTTGTTTTAATAACGTTTACGTAATCTGAAGATGGTCGGTCTCCAAGAAGTCTTCTTGCTCACGTGTTTTGTAAATTGGTGTAGGAGAAAGGTTTTCAATCAAAAGTAAGTTCGTTTTATTAAACAAGAAATTATGAATTTAGGAGGTTCTTGTGAAAACAAGGATCCTTAGAAAAGAAATTTAGCAAAAGGACTTAGTGGTTGTTAAAAGTTTTAACAAATGATTTGTTGATGTTGAAAAGGGTATTTGGTAAAACAATCATTTAACATCTATGAGATCTTATAAGTGTAAAAGAAAGGTTGGTTTGATCCTCCGATTGAGAATGAAAGTCTTTAGTTTGGTGATATATATCATGAGTGCGCTTTAGTGATTAAGTCGAATATGGAGTTCATGGGCAAGAGATTCCTTGGACCGATTAAATTGATAGGTAGCATTTCGTAAGGTTTGGAAATTTGTGTAGTAAAACGTTTAAGATAAGTTTAAGAATCTCGTGTATATGAGTTAAGTGAAAATAGGTTGTAGGATAGAAAGTACGCTTGATAACACAATGTATTTTGAAATTGTATACGTATGTATTTTGAATAATGATCAATAATTTAGGTATAAAAGATGATCGAGTTTGCATAATAAGATATTTTGAAGAGACGTTTTGGTAACAATCACCTAAGTAAGGGAATCACCCCGAACTCGCTAGTGAGGTCGTTTTAAGAAAAAGGGGAGTGGAGTTAATCGTCAAGGTAAGGAAATCACTCCTATCTCGATGATATGTCTCCACTTGTCTTTACAAGGAATATGAATTTAAATTATATGAAATCATACATATGTATAAGTGTATGAAAAAGATTCAATGTGTTGTGTGTGTGAAAAGAGAATATCGAAAGTAAATTCGAACTTGAAGGATTGCATCCTATAAATAAGTAATAGAAACACATGCTTGATCAAAATTTGGATGGTTCCAAAACGGAACTCTGACTAACCAAAGTGGTCGAAAAGTCTTTTGAATTTGAGGAGCATGCTTTGGCCTAATAGGTAAAATACTCTTGCCGACAAGTCGGTTAACGGTATTTACCCTTCCGGTTACTACATGTCCCAAATCAATTGAAATTTCGAGACTTGGCGGGATTTATGAAAATCAAGGAGTGGAACTAGTCGACAAGGTGTGGGTTTCACCCCTAACTTGGCGATTTAGTATCCTAAGTGTGGTTGGTACTCGTCGGGTCAAAATTTGATTTCAACACTTTGACGATGGTCCACTAGAATTCAAAATTTGAATTTTTCCATCAAGGTGAGGATTTCACTCCTAACTTGGTGGGGAATTTCGTGTAAGAAAAGAAAAGTAGAAGGATTGAGAGTCATTCACCAAATTGTGGGTTTCACGCCTATTTTGGTGAAGTCGTCTCGTTTGTGTATTAAGAGTGTTTTCGGATTTAGAAATATCGAGTAAAATGCATGAGGGAAGTGTATGTCAAAGGAATACGCAAACAAGTATAAACACGTAAGAGGGCATATCAAGAATGGTACATAAATAATGAAATGATAAATCAAGTATTAACACATAGAGAAATAGGTCAAGAATAATACTTAAAGGATCGAACAACGAAACAAGTATTAACACATAATAAGACAAGCATTAATGCATAAGAATAACATGTCAAACATTACCCACGAGTGATATACATGTTTAAAAGAGGATAAATAAGAAGCAAATAAAGTATCATGTAGTAGTTCAAGCAAAACATACGAATAAGGCTCTAAAACTATAGACTAGGTAAAAGCATTCCCACTTTTCCTAATTCCCTATAGTTATGGCTCTGATACCAATCTGTCACACCCCAACCAATGGCGGAAACATCGGGATGAGACGAAGTGTGAAGATTGCTAGAGACATCATAACGCTATTTGTGACAATATTTAATAAATCGATTTCATTTCATAATTCATTTGTCTACATTACAAGGAAATCAAATAACATCAAGTTCAAGGGAAATACAATACAACATAATCAAAATTGATACAACGATTAAACCTAAACGTCTATATGTGTATCTAGGCATCAACGCTACTTCATTTCATAGCATCATCATCCTCAACCTATAACATGTTTAAAATAAAGTTCAATGCAAAAGCAAAGGCGAGTATACAAGTTTAAGCATAAGTATAAGTATAAGCATAAGTATGAAAGTTTAAAACGAATCCACATGGCAACTTAGTCTATACGAGATCAACCTAGCGTGGCATGCAATATTTCTAGCCAATCCTCTGTTTACGCAAGAAAGTTTAATTAATTCAACATGACCCAAGTATAAAGGGGGCGGTGCGTTACTCCTATAGCGCTATACATGTCAAATGGAGGCTCGTGAAAGCTAATGACTAAAACATATCACATAAGTATGGTCCACGTAAGCATCAAGTATCACAACATAGTATTCATGTATAAGGATTGTTTTCGTGCATTGCATAAAGAATAAGTTTGAGTGTGATTTAATAATGTAACGTGTTACACCCCAAAAAGTGGTAAACATAAAAGGGGGGTTGCGAGTATACTCACGGTGGTTGCAAGCGTTCCTAATTGAAATCCCGCGAGTGAGTTGGTGGATGGATTAGTTTGGAGCACCTAGTCCTTCTACATGAGGAAACATAGCATAAAGTACAATATAAAAATAATCATCTTTAACTTATAACTTTTATATGACACTATGTAACCACTAGGGTTATATTGTATTTCATGGGTAGTGCACCCATTAGAATCATACTTAGAGTTTTAGGTCTTAGATGTTATTCTACTACTTTAACATATAAACACAAGTTTAACATTAAAGGTTCGAATGAGTGTATGTACATATTTAGGTTAAGTATTACATATTATTTGGTCCAATAATTCATGTAGGAGGTAGAAGATTAGAATCCTCATTTAGGCACCTCGAGTTATAATGGAAGTCATGTATGGGGTAGGAAGAACAAGCTTCCGTTTAGGAACCCCTTGAATGTTCACCACTTCACTTGATGTAAAAACAACTAAGGAGGGTCACGAACTAGGATTAGTATAATGATATAAACAACCTAACTAAAGAGAAATCATCAAATCATGTGAGGATTTTATGTTGGAACAACCCAAGTTGTTCCACAATCATTCTACATCAAGATCTAAGCTTGAACATGACTCGTGGGCGAAATACCCTAAACAAAACAGAAAATATTTGAGGGTTTAACCTCTGATTTGGCATGTCTCAACCTTGTTTTTAAGCTTAACTAACCATGGATGAGGTTATAAGCATTAGGACATAGGTTTGAGATGTGTTAGACACAAGTATGTTAAGTTTAAACAAGCTTTTGAATAACTTAAAACAAAACAGAAAGTTTTGGTCCTTTTTAAGGCAATTCCAAACATGATTTTTCCAGGGAAAAACCAAGGAATCAAACCCAAGAACATAACAAAGCAATAGAAGAAAGAATCAAGTGATTTGGAGTGAAAACAAGCAAGTTACACTCACTTTTGTTAAGATGTATGAATCTGTCCAAGAACTTTGATTTGCAACAGATTCAGAGTGAATTTGTGGAGTGTAATGAGTTGTGAAAGTGTAAAATGGGTTGTAGAAGGTGTGTATTTATAATGGAAGAGATTAGAGATGATTGGAGGTGATTAGAGGTGGATTAAAGGTGATCGGGTGAGGTTTAAACTTGGGATTTCGTGCATACAGCTGAAGAAAACACAAAGTCTGTCGAAACAGGGGCCTAGCGTGACGCAAGGAGGCTTGGCGTCATGCGGCGCCCTAGTTCCGACAACTTTTGAGTTGTTGCACTTTGGTCCCTGTAGTTTATGTTTGATACACTTAGGTGCATTTTTGATAGTTTAGGGACTTGTTTGGACATAAAAGCATAGTATAAGGCATAATCAAGTATGAGGAACATATTCAAAGTATAATTAAGTGTATGAAGGTCGTATTCAAGTATCGTTTATGATCGAAACACGTTTTATGCATAAGTTTCATGTATTTACAAGTTTAGCACATAGTTTCCAAGAATTACGAATAAGCATCAATTGTTCCACGAAATTGAATGTATGAGCATATATAAAGTATGTATAACATGTATTTAACAAAATACGAGTTTTATTCATGATCCAAGTCTCGGATTTTACAACGGTTACAAAGAAAGGACGATTACAAGAACACAAGGTTTCCAAAAATAGAAACATGAACAAGACTTGCTATAAAAGGAAAGTACAAATAAGCGGGGCGTTACAGTCTCCCCTCCTTTAGGAAATTTCGTCCCGAAATTTATTCAAGAGGAAGACTTGAAAGAGTTTTGGCAAATGCTGATTATTAAGAACTGAGACTTGAAAATTTTGAAATGTAAAAAGTATGAAATTTTGAAGAATGACAAGATAGGTTTGCAAAGGAGTTCGTTTGTATAAAATGATTTGAGGTACCAAACATAATTGGAAACGTATAGTTGCGTATATGGAATTGAACGATTGACTCTTAATAAACGAATGCAAGTATAAGAATGACATATGTATTGGATAGACGAAAGTAGTGTGCTAAGAATGAAGTCCCGTCATGGATAATCGGATATAACGCGTTTGTGAGTTGTTTAAAGTTTGAATTAGGTCTAAAAGGTCTGCAAAACACTGAATTTCTCATGGCACATCTTACAAAAGTTTGGTAACATGATGAAAACACTTATATATAGGAAGTACCAGCGGCGTATCCACCATGTTTTGACCATGTTACGCCCGTTTCGTTATTCGCGTCATGTTACGTTCCGTGTCTTACCATTAATGAAATCGGTAAAACTTAAATAAATTGAGATACGATATACATGAAATGTCTGCAAATATATATATAAAAGGCTTATGGTCACTAACGCGGAACTATTAATGGCAGCAACGGTTACATGATGTAAAAATTGCTCCGGGAAACGATACAATCATAGAAAAAATTGAAGAGACACACATTTACATACAGTTATTACTATAAACACACAAACCATTAATTAAACACGGGAAACTTAAGGTACACGACTTACTATGCACGAGTCAACGAAAATATTAATTACCCTTTAAATTATAACAAAAATATTAGAAACAAAGAAAAACATGCATGTTTAAGGGAAAGGAAAATACACACATAAAAAAACTCCAACTCAACACAGTATCATTACCAAAATATAATAACCATCATCATACATAAAAAAACAACATAACTAATCTTCGCCAAAACTGTCGATTTCAATCACCTCATCCCACTTCCAATTCTTCAGCGCCTTTACCCTTTGATTAATTCTTCTGAAATTACGAGGCTAAAGAATAATATGTTAGTCACTCATCTAGAATATTAACTAAACACAACTAAACATATAGATATGGAACCAACCTTGTTGATCTCATGCTTTATAGAATTGTCAGGACATCCAACCAAAGCACCAAACTCCAAGTCAAAGCCTTTAGATTTGTTCTGAAATTTACAAAACAAAATATAAGCAAACATAATAAGATTAAGCATAAACATCACCAACTATCACTAACAAAATAATTTACATACTTTAACATAAACGATTTACCTTTGCAGCTCCGATTGAAGACATAGTCAAGTCAGGAAGTACTCCAAACAATTCTTCAAACTGAAAAACAATATACTCATTAATAAAATAAACTACCATGTTGAACTAAAACAATGTTATCTTACAGTTATAAAAGAATTATTACATACATCTCCAGTTTCATCAGATATCTTACTCAACTTTTGAAAATGATCATCCACAAAAATGTTGTCAGCCACAACCTGGAAAAAAAAAACCAACTGTTAATCACTGTTGTCATAGTATATTACAAAAATAAACCAAAAAACACAGTATCTGTAAAAAAACACAATGATTTTTAAAAATACACAACATGATAAAATATTTTACAAGAATTATTACGCACGTTTCCAACTTCATCACATGTCCTGCTCAACGTTTGAAAATGATCATCCACAAAAATGTTGTCAGCCACCACCTGGAAAAGAAAAAAAAACAACTGTCAACCACTGTTGTCATAGTATATTACCCAAAAAAAAAAAAAAAAACCATCACAAAAAACAAAATAGCTGTAAATAACACAATGATTTTAAGTAACACACAATATCATAAATAATAACAGAAAGTTCATCATAAACTTGCTTCTAAATGTACATTCTCATTAGAGCAATAAGAAAATTCATGCAAATGACCATCCACACACTCGTCAGCTACAACCTGACAAAAAAAGCATGTCAATGATTTTTTACTATAATAACATAAAGGATTCCTACAAACACAAAACGATTGTAAAAAACACAATGCTATGTAAATCCCAATACTTGACAAAACAAAATGATAATACATTTCCAACTATATTAGAAGACTTCATATATGCTGGCTGCTTCATTTCCACAACGCTGTCCAACCCAGCAAACTGAAAAACAAAGCATCATTATTCAAATGAACAAACATGGTTAAATAAACACAATACCATATAAATTAACAACTTACATTTTCCCCGTAATTGAATCCTCATCATACACAGCATTATCCATCAATCATAACTGAAGCAAAACAAACAAACTAAATAAGAAACTATTATCGAAACATAACAAACATCATAAACATATAAAATATGTAACCACCTTACATTGATATGCCTTATTGAAAAGGATGTAATGCAAAGCATACACGGACATATATATACATCTTGTATGCTAACTACCACGTAGAAATTATCCAAGATGAACCAACAAGGTTGAGGGAGCGTACCCACGTAGCGAGAAACATGCAGAAAACACAGCAAAACTTAACTGGCGTTGAAAAAACAAACTGCTAAATTTTTTGGGTTTGAACGGATGAGATTAAATCTTGAAGGTAACCACCTGAATTATTACGGTCAGCATCTACTTGAACGTGGGTTTGATCGACGGTTGTTTCGCGGCGAACAATTTATTAATAATTTCAAAGTTTTTTAACAATTTTATTTCTCCTAAAAATCCAAATAAAACAAGAAAATAACAAAATAATCAAACCATACCCGTACTTAGAATTCATGGCAATTCAAGGGTGAGGGTTGAATAAAAAAAAAATAGGTCCCTAAACATAAACTTAAACTTAAAAATAAAAACAACCAACAGTACGATAAAAATAAAGTATTTAAGTACGTTTATAAACCTAATCGATTAATACAAAGGTCCTAATTCTAAGTGAAAATTGGGTTTTTACATATAAGGCCATCCGTGGTCATAAGGCCCTATTGTGGGCGTTATGCGACATGTGGCACGCCATGTCATTACAGGGCTTTATGGGGCGTTATGCAACTTGAGGCCGTAGTCATAAAGCCCCTTTGTCATCATTACTCAATTAATTAATTTTCAATTTTTTTAATTAATTTCTAACTTTTTAAAATTAAAACCCTTTAATGTTAAATAAAAAACATTAAATAAAATAAGTTTTCATAGTTGTAGGGACCAAATATGTTAAAAACCAATTTTAAAAACCAAGTTTTAAAAACAAATTTTGTCTTCTCCAATTTGTCTTCCTTCGATACCTGCAATAAAACAGAAACAGAGCATTACAAATATATGTATGTATATATATTTGTGAGTGAGGGGAAAACCAGAAAATAAAAAAAATAAAACTTCAAACAAACAATACATGGCGCCGCTATGAAGGTCGCGCCCCACCCCTCTTTTTCCTTCATACCGCCCCACGTGGTGGTGTTTGGCAGCGCCATTGAGCGCTATGCCCATTCATACCGCCCCACTACAGGGGACTAATATAGTTATTATTAAAAAGTAATAAACTGTGACAAGGGTTGCCATTAATAAATCCTATCCTAAACTATATATAATAAACTAGGTTATTGTCCCGTGTAATACACGGGGTGAATCATAATTATAATGTGAAATAAAAAAAAATATGTTCATAATATGATTTAAGTATATATAATATAGAGTAATATGCAGACCAAATATGAAATAAATATTGAAGTTTGTATAGTCATTCATAATAATATGATCTGTTATTTGTTTTAGGATTTGTCATAGGAACATAAAATTTTGTACCACTACTAATATTTATTGTGACATTTTCTTGTTCAAAGGTAACGTGTCTGATTTTATCTGATAATAGTTTATTCTGACGGGTTAATGTTGGCATATTATTATATTTTCTACTATCCAAATATAGTTTCCTCACTTTCGCTATCATTAACATTAATATAAGGTATGCTCGTATTCAAAGCTATAAACCAATATGAATTGTACGAAATAATTACTTTTATCACAATTAGTAAGGAAACCAATAAAAACTATTGATAATGTAATATGTCCCATACCATTTGAAAGGTCTGAAGAGGAACTTCTAGACATATAAAAGTAATGTAAATGAATAGACAAAAAATGAATCAATAAAACCAATTAACTATAGTTGAGAAAATACTATGTATATTGTAATACTTTACATGTACAATTGAACCAATGAAACATATATATATATATATATATATATATATATATATATATAAGTGAAAAAATAAAAATAAAGACATGAGACACCAAACGACAACTAAGTAAATCTAAATTTAAAAAAAATTTATGACATTCCGAATGTGAAGATACCTTTCACAGACCTCTACATCTTAGTTACAATAGGAAAAAATATGTATGTTAAGAGTTTACTTTGTTTTAAAACACATATATCTAACTTATCTAAAAATACATGATGTTTTCTATGTGACATAGATAATATGCATATTACTTATTTGACATTGTAAACTTATCTAAAAAACATGATGTTTTCTATGTGACATAGATTATATGCATAGCATATGAAGAGTAAAAAAACATACATAGTATTTAGACCGAAGTGGAGTTTAATTCTAAATATTTGATGTAATATATTGAATATTAAATAATGATTTTTTATATTCTTGACAAAACTTTAGTTATCACAAAAATCTAATTTGATTCTAGAACGGGTTGAATAAATATAATATTATGTATTAAATAATAAAAGTTATATCTTTGTGAATGCCGTATATTGTACGGGTTAAATAAATATAATTTTATATATCAATAGAGTAAATTTGTAACCTGGTCATGTTATAAGAAATATACACATCTCAAAATTTAAACATGTGTTGATTGTTTATATAGTACTATAAAATGTAAAAAAAAAAAAAAACGGCTTTGGCTAACCTGGCAATAAAGAATATTGAAACATTTGTTGATTGATAAGAGGATATTCCAGCCGATGAGCAGTATCTTTAATATTTAAATCTTTTTAATTTAAAATTTATCAATAAATTATTAATGCCCTCATTGAATGACATGTGTCCCAAATTAGCTTTCTTTTATTATATAGTACTAGCGGTAAGACCCGTGTGCAAACACGGGTCGTTTATTAGAAAACCATGCATAACAAATATTGACAGAGAGTAAAAAAATAATTACTGCAGACTTACAAAATTGATATAAATTAATGATCAATAGGTTTATGCAATGATCCTTATAAAATATTATTTAGCTAGGTTATTACCCGAGATTGTTTCCCAGGCTCGGGAAACTTATTATATTAATTACTACAGTATTTGTTATTAATAGGACCACATTACATCATGCATCTCATTCGATTCAACAACAATGTCTTCAAATCACCGGATTAGATCATGAACCCATATTAGAGGTCAAACAAAAGCACAATAGGACCACATAAATAACATCATTTCCACTTTTACTTCAATGAACTTAAATGATAGGGTGATTTGGGATTTTGTAAAAATGTTTGTTTTTGTAATACTTTACAAAATTACATAGAATTCAAGAAAACGAAACAACGAATTAAACAGATGTTGAGTTATTCAAAGTTTTGTTGAATACTAAATGAGATGTTGACCAAAATTCAAACAGATGTTGACCAAAAATCAATCAGATGTTGACCAATAGTCAAACAGACGTTGACCTTAAACATATGTTTAATTTAAAGCCAAACATCTGTTTATGGCCAAACATCTGTTTAAGCTAAAACATCTGTTTAAGTCCAAATATCTAATATAGAAGGCTAAACATCTGTTTAAGGCAAAACATGTGTTTAAGCTGAAACATCTGTTTATGGCCAAAAATATGTTTAAGATCAAACAACTGTTTAAGTCCAAACTTTGATATAAAAGGCCAAACATCTGTTTAAGGCCAAACATCTGTTTAAGGCCAAACATCTGTTTAAGGCCAAACATCTGTTTAACTTAATCAGATCTACTGTCTTCTCACACTGTTTTTCTCTTCAAAACACTGTTGAACCTAACATGGGTTTCCATTAACTATTGACCAAAAGGCAAATATGGGTTCAAATCACTGTTTGTTATTGTACTTCTTTACAAAATTACATAAAATTCAAGAAAACGAAAAATGACTTAAAGAACTATAATTTAACACATAATCTAATTGGGCAAAGAAATCTATTATCTGACAATTCCCTGGTTTTTACAACATGAAACACAACATCATCATGCCAAATACAGTCATACATATCCATCCAGTATTCTAAATTCATAAACCCATAAATGCAGAAACATGTCACATTTGCGATTAATAAATCAAGTTTCTACTAATTGCAGTTACTATTAGCAAAAAGAAGCATGATATATCATCTATATATAAAACATAAAGAGCTATTAACAGTGTTTTATCATGTTAGCTATACATAGCAACAAAACATCAAGTTAATAATTAAAAAAAAAAAAACATAAAACATCACCATAAAAAAATTCATAGTTATAATATCTGATATCAGAACATACTTAAATGTCGTTGTTAAAGTGAGGTAACTTGATTTAATACGATCTTCTGTTGCGAAGACACATATGTGAAGTGCAACATATCACCAAACCTCAAGTTATTCTCAGTCATAAACTTTCGCCAACCGTCCAACGAATAACGTGGCTTCAATTCATTTAACTCCGACTTAACATCATAAACCTCCATAACTCCAACCATGTTTTGAACTTTCAAAGGATGAAGATCAACAGAAAGACCTGCTCGTCTGGCAACTTCAACAGGAAGACGCTACATGTATTGTGTAGAAAAAAATAATATTCAGACAAATAAACATAAATCATTAGTTTGTTATAAAAAATGGTATACCAGCCTATAGTCTCCTTTGTGATCAAAATGAAAGAACTCAGGGTCGAGAAGATGTCCAGAATGTTTTTTTTTTGCAGTCTTCGTAATCTTATTTCTACAGTTAAGCTTTTTCTGAACGTTGGCGGCTCTCTTCCCCTTGATGAAAAAGTAAACATATACATGTAAATTAAAGGAATGTTGAATATATGCACAAAAAAAAAAAAAAAAACCAGTTTATATAAGATATACTAATTAAGTGGCGAGTATAGATACCTTAACTTTGTGAGCAGATGAAGAACATCCAATATGATCACTTGTGTCGACAGCTAAGTCAGCATTTCCCTTAGTCCTATTCTTGACCGTCTCCTTCCTCTCAGAAGTAACTTTACCTTTCTTCTTAACCTGTTGTCATAGAGTAACTTTAATAACTATAGTAATATAACAATCTTTAAGATGGTAAACTTACATCTTGTATTTTATTCAATCATGAAGACATGCGTCTCTTCGACGTGCATTCGGCATTGGTTGGTAACTTCTTCTAAATAATACATTATTGGATAAATGTAACATCAGTAAACAACATTACTAATAGTTGTAAAAACATTAAATTCTTATATGTGTTAAATTAAAAATAAATATAAATAATTTTAATAATTTAGTAAGTACCTGAGTAATGGTTCTTCCTTCACCTACAGACACAACTTCTTCATCCTCATAGATGTCCTGGTCAACATTAATGAAATAATTAATATAATACTAAAATAATTAAAATTTTTACTGCTAATGCTAAATACATATGTACCTTGAATGCATTCTCAACATAATCAGCCTTCGATATCTCAAGTACACTATCATCGTCAGATTCAGGTTTCTTCGAAAAGCAAATCTCAGTCTCATCTCTATAAACTACTACCTCAAAAACAACATCATCAATTCTGCTAAACACAAGCAAATCATCCTCAAGTATCCCAACATCCTTGCACATTTCAGGCCATCCTCTAGCAAATACAAAGTTTGTATCAACCTTAGACACCTCAACATTCCAATAGGAACCCTTATAACATATTTGAAATTTGCCACTTGGTGGGCTGTTTACATAAAATTGTTTAATGAAGCAGTCTTCGATTACCTGCATAAAATAAAAAATAATGAATATTATACGTGAAGTATGTAACTTATGAGAATAAGTGTTGACACGTTTAAGATGCAAAAGGATTGAAATTAAGATCAATAGTCATACCGTAAAACCAAATCTTGCATAACGATTAAACGTGAAATAAGATTTACCACACATCCCATCAACAAAACATGAAAGTTCAAGCCCAAAATCACCTAACGCTTTGAAAACCAACAAAGTATCCCTCGACAGATTGAGATCTTTAACAACATTGTCCCAACCGTCAGTTATTATTGGTGTTGAATTTTCTGTTCTGACCATCATAACCCATTTTTTACCAGACTCATGATAGATTCGCAACTTATTTTTTTACCAACAATCTCCCCACTTTTGATTTGCAAAGGCTATAGGTACATCCTGTATATAATTTTTAAGTAGTGTAAGAAAATATAAACCATAACAATTGTTAAATATATATCTCAATAAAAACAAATAATGTATATAAAAACATGTCATACCAGTTTCAAAGATTCTGGGTTATCAAGAAACTTGACAAATGTAGTATACATGATAAAACCTGAATCAGTAAAGATGTTAAAAGATTGAAATTAAAAAGTTTGCTTCGAAGATGAACATTAACTTTTTGTATTAACAGAGTATCTACCGAAATTAATCATAGAAACAGAGCATGAGTTAAAAATTTTAATATTTTATTATGTTCTCAACAAATGATTCAAACACCTAACTAAACCCTTTTTGAATATATAGCAACAAATGTTTAAAATCGTATTTGTAGCAAGATAGAATTTAAATTAAAATCGGTTAAACAATATAAAGTTCATTACAATATGAATGTACATACCAGTTGCTGAATAAAAAAACAATAAAACCTCCAGTAATTGAAATGTAGAAGACGGAGAATAAGAAAGTTGAAACCCAAGAAAATGACTGGGAAGAAGAGATTTTTGAAAGAAGTCAGATGATAGATGTTTGATGTGTAATGATGCTAAAAAATAATGACGGTTGTATTTTTGTTTTCCCATATTTTTCAACAGATGAAAAATATTTACACATACACCCCTTATTGAATTTGTTATTTACATTTACATTGAAAACCTTGCATAACACATATTTACACATAACCTCTGTTGGTCGTTGGGAACAGTGTGAGTCAAACAGTCGTTAGATAAACAGAAGTTATGAGAACAGATGATAACTTTCAGCAGTTGTTTTATTTTTAGCTAACATCTGTCCATTTCAGAACCTCTGTTGTCATAATGGATGACAGTCAGCAGTATAGTAAATCAACAGTCATTAGAATAAACAGAAATTATGACAACAGACGGTACCATTTAGCAGTGGATGTATTTTTTGGCAAGGATAAGTTTCAAAAACAGTTGTTTTCAATTGGTGTAACTCAACAGTCGTAAGTCTAACATCTGCTATTAGCCCAACCACTGTTAGTATTAAATCCTCTGTTAAACATTTTAAGATTGAAAACAGACCTTTTATAACAGCAGATGCTCTCTTTTGTCAGACTTTAGCTACAACACACCTTTTATAACAACAAAATATACCGTAAATTCTTCCAAAAAACTGTTTTTGACATACAAAATTATATAATAATACTTATAGCAGACCTTATATAATAATACTTATTCATCATTAGCCCAACCACTGTTAGTATCAACTCCTCTGTTAAGCATTTTAAGATTGAATATCATCTGTTGTTCGTTAACATCTGTTAACCAATAGGAATGACTGAAATAATTAAAATGAAGACGCAACAACAAAGATTAATACTATCAAAATTTATTCATTTAGTCAACAGTGGTAAATCAAACAGTCGATAGCATACACAGTTGTTTCATTATCAGCAGATATTATCTTTTACGAAAGTTTAACTATAACAGACCTTTAAAACTCCAAATATTGATCTCTGTTGACTTACCAAACAGATGTTCAGACACAATTAAACATCAACATAATCTAAATCAAACTCAAACACTAAATAAGTAAAACTAAAACGCAGATTAATACTATAAAAACTTAGGAATGACTGATAAACAACATTATAAAATAATACTTAGGAATGACTGAAATAATTAAAATGAAGATGCAACAACAAAGATTAATACTATTAAAATTTATTCATTTAGTCAACAGTGGTAAATCAAACAGTCGATAGCATACACAGTTGTTTCATCATCAGCAGATGTTCTCTTTTACGAAAGTTTAACTATAACAGACCTTTGAAAACTCCAAATATTGACCTCTGTTGACTTACCAAACAGATGTTCACACACAATTAAACATCAATATAATCTAAATCAAACTCAAACACTAAATAAGTAAAACTAAAACGCAGATTAATACTATTAAAACTTAGGAATGACTGATAAACAAAATTATAAAATAATACTTAGGAATGACTGAAATAATTAAAATGAAGATGCAACAACAAAGATTAATACTATTAAAATTTATTCATTTAGTCAACAGTGGTAAATCAAACAGTCGATAACATACACAGTTGTTTCATCATCAGCAGATGTTCTCTTTTACAAAAGTTTAACTACAACAGACCTTTGAAAACTCCAAATATTGACCTCTGTTGACTTACCAAACAGATGTTCAGACACAATTAAACATCAACATAATCTAAATCAAACTCAAACACTAAATAAGTAAAACTAAAACGAAGATTAATACTATTAAAACTTAGGAATGACTGATAAACAAAATTATAAAATAATACTTAGGAATGACTAAAATAATTAAAATGAAGATGCAACAACAAATATTACTACTATTAAAATTTATTCATTTAGTCAATAGTGGTAAATCAAACAGTCGATAGCATACACAGTTGTTTCATCATCAGCAGATGTTCTCTTTTACGAAAGTTTAACTACAACAGACCTTTGAAAACTCCAAATATTGACCTCTGTTGACTTACCAAACAGATGTTCAAACACAATTAAACATCAACATAATCTAAATCAAACTCAAACACTAAATAAGTAAAACTAAAACGCAACATAGATTCATAAGATTAAAATTTATTCATGACATTAAAATTCCAACAATTACATCACATACTGAACAACATTAAAGTTCAAATATAACAATAACAGCAAGAATTAAGAAACTTTAGCTTCAAATCCATCGATTGCTGAACCTCTCGATGTATATCCTTCAGCATCATCATGAACTCCACATCTCTATCACCGCACTCTATATTACTGACAACACAAAGCTCACGAACGGAAGTTGAAGGCATCCGCATAAGATCTCTGGAAACCTGCTCTTTAGTGAACAGCCCAACTTGCAATCCATCAAAACATCTCTTCAGCTCTTGAAGAGTAGCCCTATCTTCATACACCTGTTCCTCGATTTGCCTGACAAAACGCTGCTTTAAATCATCTGATTCTGCATTTGTGAATGACGCCATTTGAATAAACTATATTACTCGACTTTCCTAAGTTTTATCAGTCATTCCAAAACGTTTACATTTAATATAAACATATTAATGTATATTTCAAAAACAACAGTCTTTTAATGCAAAAACCTTTTCAAACCCCAAGTCTTATGGAAAAACTGTAAAATTAAATACCAAGAAACCCAAGGGACAAAATATCGAAATTCAAAGAACAAAAGCAGATTGTCACAATTATAATTAACCTCTTCATTTACCATGTAGACGCGTTTTTAAACTCTATAAAAGACCGATGATTACTTTTGATTCAAAACATCAACAAACTGTCCTACAAATCACTTTCTGTCAAAAATTGTTCCAAATCAGAAAACCAACAAAAAATCTACATGGCAAACTTCAGCTTCTACCACTGGTCAGACACCAGCGATGTTAAAACACAATTCTCGATGTGGTCACTCAAAGAACAAAGAACAGACCAAGAACTAAACAGGAAAGTCGACATAATCAATGACACTAATTACAACAAAACCTGGAACAGCATATCATTGCTCGATGAAGTCCTCCACTCTCCTCCATCAGAGTTCCAGAAGAATGCAGAAGAATTTCTGACACAACTTCTAGAACAGGATCAGAAAATTTGCAACATGCTAACTGACCTGAAATTCAAAAGAGAGCATGAAATCACATGGAGAAAGGCCAGAGTCTACGAAATCTTAGCAAGTGTTAACCCTAGCGTGTAATACTTTATAAATATTTCATTAAATTTGTATTTTTCTATGTAGTAGTTCATTTTAATAATATAAACATGCATCTTAACATATTCTAAAATGTCAGTGTAAATAAAAACTCTGAACATCATCAACAGTTAATCAAAGAAGGTAACATATGCAACCTTTCATGATGTTGCAACAATTATACTGCAACTTTGATATTGAAAGGTTGATGTGTGATGGAAAACTTCATTGAAACGACGATGTTGGAACAATGATACTGGAACGATAACATGTAAACATAATCATCAAACATTCAAACAAAGAAGTGTAATCGGAGAATAGCGGCTGAATCACGAGAAAGATGCATTTGAGAGAGAGAGAGGGAGACACGCTCGCAGATATCAGCGAGAGAGATTTGAATGTGGAGCCAGATAATTATGTCTTATTTATAGGATTAGAATATATGATTTAAATTTTGAATTTTGAATATGGAGCCAGAATTTTGAATTGGGAACTGGATTTGAGGGAGAGATGAAAGCGTGGAGCCAGAATTTTGAAATGGGAACAGATGTTAGATGGCATAATTTTGAAGTGTGAACAGATGTTTGAATTGGGAACAAAATTTTGAACTAGATTTGAGGCAGTGGTTTGATGGCAGGCCTTTGAAATATGAATGTGGGCCAACTTTGAATTTTAAAGTCTTTAAATATTAGGCTTTGTGATGTAATAATGACATAAGAAAAGCCTTGTTGGACATGCTCTCAAGCTGACACATCAGCTTTTCTTATGTCACTTGGATTTCTCCTTTTATAGAAAGTATAGATAGATATAGATAATCAAAACATATATATTCTAACTCCGTGTCGTGGTGTACATGTTAAAAATATATATTAAATAAATAAGCACTAGTAAAAATAAATAACAAAAATATAATAATTTTACTAACCTCATTTTGAAAATTGAGCCTGAGATCTTATTAGAAGCACACTGGGACTCTTAAATGGGTTTGGCTTTTATTTAAAAAGCCTACAAACACTTTTTAAGGGGTGTTTGGCCTAGCTTTTCTTAACAAAGCATATAGTTTTTTTAGTTTTTTTTCTTTTTTTACAAATTAAGCTTAACTTGGTGTTTGGTTTAACTTTTTAAGCTTATGCTTATTAGCTTATAAAAGCTAATTTGAAGTAGCTTATTTGGAGATGATTTTTAGCTTATTTGAAAAATGATAGAAATAAGCTATAAGCTAATCCAAACACTTAAAAAGAGCTTATCAAATAATAGAAAATAAGCTATAAGCTACTTTAAAATATAAGCATAAGCCAAAAAATAAAAGTTAGGCCAAATACCCTCTAAATATGTTAACCTCTACTTTTCTCTCCGCCGATGTTGTTGCTTATTCTTCTCTTTACTTCGCCGGACTGTTCTGATGCCATCGGCGACTATAAGCAAAAACAATTTCTTCTCTGGATTACGTCCCTTTTAGTTTTGAAAGTTTAAGGGGTGCGATTGTAAAATTTTATGGGGGCACTCAGGGTTTAACACATATATTACATTAATTTTTTTTCAAGGGGTGCGCCCACCCACTTAGCTCGAACCATAGGTCCGCCCCTAGTCGTAAGTCAACAAAGCTACTTGTGAATAGGCTTAGTGGAAATTAGGGTGTGTCAAATGTCAAGCAAACGAAAGCTTGATGTCACACCCCAACCGATGGCGGAATCATCGGGCCGTGGCACTGAGCGAAACAGATTGTTCACGAGTATCCGTAACAACTATTAATATCATTATATTTAACGTTAAAGTCCCATACCAATAACATATAAAGAAAAACAGTCGTTACAAATATCAGTCTCATAAACAAGCAAACTGTTCCGACAACTCAGATTTATTTAGTTTGTTTCTAGACCTCCTACTTCGTTTCATCATAGCGGATGTAGCAACCTAATCAACCTGTCACATACGTTAAAAATAAAGTCAATACATAAAATGTAAAGGTTAGTACACAAGTTTGAGTAGCATATAGTAGCAAAACCGTTTACGCATAACCAGCATGCAACACGTAGAAATGTGAATCAAGTAAGCTATCGACAATGACGTATGCAAACGACATGACTGCGAGGGTAGAATGCGAAATACATTATCACCACTGTGACCATGTGAAGTAAAACCCTTAACAACCTTTGTCCACGACAGGTGCCGAGTCCAAACTATAGTACTATTGTTGCTAAGGTGTCAGGCAACAATCACCGTGTAAACATAACATACAAGAATTCATCGAGTCACATATAACATGCGAGAGCGGTTAGCATTTAAAAGTGTTCGCGTTGTGTGTTGATGTGTTTGATATAGAGAACGTATGTAACACCCAAAAGTGTGTTGAGCGAAAAAAGGGTTCCAGTATACTCACAGTGCGTGTTTAGCTAGTAAACATAGTACTTTGATTGAAGGGAGCGTGTGGAGATTAGCCTGAGCATAGAACGATAGCGTGAGCGTTGAACAACGTGTAAACAGCGTATCGGATGAGATAAGTGTCGAATGGTGAGTCAAACGGATGAGAACCCATTCGATCGGATGGTCATCTGGATGGATGACCATTCGAACGGTTGGTCATTCGATTGGGTGAGTGTGTTAGTAAATCGTTTTGAAACTTTTGAAGTTTTCGTTGTAGCATTTTGAAAAAATGTGAAGTACCTCTGTCTGTCAAGTCATCCGGTCGGATGGCTATTCGATCGAGAGTTTGTGTTACCCAGTAAGTGTGTTTGTGTTCTTTCGACCCGTCACAAGTGTAATGGCAAATTAAAAGAAATAAAAGTGCAAGGGCAATCTGTGAATTTGCTTTTATATGGTAATAAACGGCAGATTCTATGTAACCTGGGACCTGAACGACAGTGCATAATTCTGAAGACCGCTGTTTCAAACCAAGACATTATTTAAGTTTGTTGTTTGGATCCAATACGTTATTTAAGTCCGCTATTTCAAAGTAAGAAGTATAAAAGTTCGCTGTTTCAAAATAAGAAGTATAAAAGACCTACGCGCATTACGGACCTGGGTCAAAACGGATTCGGGTCGAAATGGGTCAATTACAAAAAAAGTTGTTTTGGTTCGGGTCGAAACGGGTTCGGGTTGAAACGGGTCCAGGTCAGAATGGGTTTCGGGTTGGGTCGGGTTGGGTAAAAATTACTTTCATTAAAAAAAGAGAATTGTACATCAAGGGGTTATTGTAACACCTCGTAAAATCATACCCAATAAAATAAGGACGCGTGTCATCAAGGCAAACGTGTTATAAACCCGGATCAAGTCAAAAGATTAATGGTAGGATTTAAAAGTGTCGACATGTAAATTAATACCTCTGAGCGACCTAATTATGAATCCCAAGACCCTAATCTGTTTTATAAACATTTGATATGTTCAAATCCGGTCATTTCTGATAATAATAAATCCAATTTGCAAATGATGGGATTCTAGGTATATTTACGACAAGATTCATTTTAAAAGCCTTCTTAGATATGTCCAAGAAACCTCATGTGCATGGCAAAACATGCAAGGACATGCAAAGCCTGCCTATATGGTCCCCTACTGCAAAAAAGACATAAGATTCGGAGATAGAAAGATTGCATGGTCAAAAACTTAAAAGTTTTCAAGTTTTTGTCTTCTGATGAATGCTTACGGACCGCAAAGCCGAGGACTTACGGTCCGCAAGGCTGGTAACTGGGCATCTCAGATCAAAGGCGGTTACGGACAGCAAGATAAGGATTTACGGTCCGTAAGTGGAGCTTACGGACCGCAAGGGGTTATGCTTACGGTCCGTAAGATCGTCGCCGGCAGCAGAAAATGGACAGTTGCCTGTTCAGCCTGTTGCACCGCCTTAGGAGAGTGGTTTTCGAATTCAGGGGCTTTGTAACTGGTTTATGGCATTATAGGGACACCTGGGAACATCATACTACATGTGTAGAATTGTGTTAAGAATTGTGTTAAACCATCACTCAATTATTTCAGTAAATCTCGGGGTCGAGATTTCTTTTAAGGGGGTGAGGATGTAACACCTCGTAAAATCATACCCAATAAAACAAGGACGTGTGTCATGCAAGGAAAACGTGTTATATAAAACAGATTAGGGTCTTGGGATCGAGTAATAAGAATTGTGTTAAACCATCACTCATCAAACCTAAGGGGTCAAAGAAAGAGGATGACGACCATCACTCATCAAACCAGAGGAGTGTCCCATCTAAAAGAATTGTGTTAAACTAGGAACCACGTGATAAGGGTTGCTCCTATAAATACTTCGTTTCATGCAAACCCAGGGATTTCACTGGGGAGAAAGGGGCTGTTGATTGCATGTCATGGTTAGACGAGATGGACACTGTGGTGGATATCAGTGGTTGCGCTGATAAGGATGTGGTAAAGTTTGTATCTCAGTCATTCAAAGGTGAGGCACTAGCCTGGTGGAGATCTTTGATCCAAGCCACAGGGAAAATCCCATTGTACAATCTGTCTTGGGAACAGTTTGTGACATTGATTAAGAAGAATTACTGCCCTCAACATGAGGTTGAAAATATTGAAGCTAATTTCTTGTCGTTGGTTATGAAAAACCTAGATTGTCAAGCCTACCTCACAAGCTTCAACACCATGTCAAGGCTGGTTCCATATCTTGTGACGCCGGAACCCAAGAGAATAGCTCGTTTCATTGGGGGTTTGGCCCCTGTCACACCCCAACCGATGGCGGAATCATCGGGGCATGGCACTGAGCGAAACAGATTGTCCAGAAGTTTCTATAACAACTATCATTACCATTTAATTAAAGCAATACGTCCCATACCGTATCTTAAATAGTCAAACAGTTATTACAGAGAACATCAAACAAATATTCTGTTCCGACAACTCAGATTTAAACATAGATACTTTATTTATTGGTTTCTAGGACCTCCTTTCCTAGCTTCAATTTCAACACAGCACAGAGAGCATCCTAGACCTTTCCTAGCCTCGATTTCACAGTGAGCTAGGCATACAAGCAACCTAAATACCTGTCACATACGTTAAAATAAAATCAATACATAAAATGTAAAGGTGAGCATACAAGTTTGATAATAGCATATAGAGTTCGAATTCGTTTACGCATAACCAGCACGTACACATAGTGAAATGAAGCATGTTAGTTATCGACATAGATCCATCGATACCAATGACTGCGGGTTGACTGCCCAAGGCAGTTCGCAATACATGATTACCACCGTAATCCATGCAAGTAAAGGATCCTTAACAACCCCCGTGTGAACGGGTGCTGAGTCCAAACTATAGTACTATCGTTGCTAAGGCAGGTAGACAGCATTCCATGTGTAAACATAACAAACAAGCATTCATAAGCCACGTATAACATGCATAAATGGTTTAGCGTTAAAATAGCTTGAGTAGTGTGATAGTTGTAGTTTGAATATTCGTAACGTATGTAACACCCAAAAGTGCTAAAGCAAAAAGGGGTTCGAGTATACTCACATCGATTGTGGATTGAAGGGAGCGCTTTACAGCGAGTACGGTTAGCCTGAATAGATTCGATAACGTAATGATGAGTGTCGCGTAAAACAGTACAAAGTGAGTGTGGTTAAGATGGCGGATCGTGCGGATCAGCTATCCGTGAGAGGGAGTCATCCGTGCGCATGACCTATCCGTGCGGATGGTGATGCGTGCGGACGGTGATCCATCCGGATAAGCTATCCGTGCGTGCGAGTTGTCCGTACGGATGGTAATCCGTGCGGATTAGCTGTGCGTGCGGATGGTGATCCATCCGGATAAGCTATCCGCGCGTGCGAGCTGTCCGTACGGATGGTAGTCCATGCGGATTAGCTGTGCGTGCGGATGGCTTGTCCGTACGTCAAGTTGTTTGTGTGGGTAAACGTTCAAGTGGATTGTTTCTTCCTAAGTGTGAGATGTGTTTGTGTATGATGGCTTGTGCTTTGAAGTTTTCGTTGTAGCATTTGGGAAACACGTAAGTGTTTCTACCTTTCAAGCCGGTCGCGCGGATGACAATCCGTGTGTATGGTAGTCCGTGCGGACAATGGTGGTCCGTGCGGATGAGCACTGGTTTGGAAAGTGGGCCCCAAGGGTAGCTCATCCGGATGACAATCCGTCCGTATGGCCTGTGCGTGCGGACAGCTTGTCCGTGCGGACAGCTTGTCCGTGCGGATAGCTGGTCCGTGCGGACAGCCTCTGGTCTGATTGTTCCGTTCGTCTACTCTGGGTTCTGTTGTCGTTTATCGAGATGTTCTGACTTCGTGACAACCACTTGGAATTGTATTCTCACCCGCGTGACTAGACCGGTCAGGAACCACCCTAACTCGGCCTGTCGGCGACTCAGAATGATCATTCCGGTTGACCCCGAACTCAGATGTCTGTGGGTAGAATCCAGATCTAGGGCTAGTGCATCACTATTAACGAGTAGAACACTAGAACCGATCAGGTTCATACCGATTCTACGGAAAAAGAAGGAGAGAACTTTGGTTTATTTCTTTCAACTCTTTTATCCCTAGAAAAGTTTTAGATCTAAGTGAAGTTATTGTGAAATCTTGTAGAAATCGTTTAGATCTGAGTTATTCTTGGTGGAATGAGGTCAAGCTTGAAGCTCATAAGAACTTCATGATGACGTCACCCGAGAATACTTCAAATCCGGATGATTTCTCGGTTAAAAGTGAAGATTTGGAAGATGGAAATGTGTAGAATTGTGTAGTGATCAAAGATGTACAAGAATTAGTGCAAGATCTTACCTGGATTGAGAGAAATCTGAGAAAAAGTGAAGAATGCGTGCGGTTCGGACGTTACATGCCAAAAGTGGAAAAGTTGGATAGTGACTCGTGTATTTATAGGATGCCAAAAAGGGAAAGGGTAAGCCGTGCGCATGGCACGCACCCAGGTAGGCTATCCGCGCGTATGGGTCATCCGTGCGGACCGGCAATCCGTGCGGACTGGCAATCCGTGAGGACTGGCAATCCGTGCGGACTGGCAATCCGTGCGGACTGGCAATCCGTGCGGACTGACCATCCGTGCGGATGCCGCCTGCTTTGGTGTGTTCGGTGCGACGTTGCTTCGGTTTCGAGTTGCGAGTGATTCGATAGGGTTTCCTAGTCAAATTACTTTCAGTCCCAACTACTTCTTATATGGTTCGACTCGGAATTCGGGTTCGGATTCGCTTGTATTCGAGTTAGACTTCGAGTTCGATTGAGTTCGCTTGATTATTACAACATAACATAAAATAACATGCACAGGTAACACGTAAGGCACACACACACGTATAAACAACAAGTGGAGTACACAGTTCGAGTTACGATTTGATGTCGATTTGGTTAGCATAGCTTGATTAACTTTATCGCATTGTTACTTCCTATTATTCACAGTCGCAAGTCGATTGAAATACGGTTAGCATGATTCGATCATTGTAACGAACGACATTTACTCCACATAATATAAATAAAATAAAAACATTTATACGAGTCAAGTCGCGCGAAATCGGTCGTTGACTTTGACTTTGACCTTGACTTTCACTCGTGAAAACACGGGGTGTTACAGCCTCCCCTTGTTTAGGGAATTTCGTCCCGAAATTAAGCTGGAAGCCGTAACTAGGGTCGTGTATCACGTGTGGTTAAAAATTGAAAATTTTCGGATATGATGTGCGAAATTGTCTGATCTAAAAGCCTATAAAGTTTTAGATTTCAATTCGAAGTCGTTTGAGAGAAATCTTTTCCAATTTTTCATTTTCAAAACCTTTTCTCAAAGCCTTATTTAAGTCCCGCTAAGTCGGCCTGTCATAAGCTTTGTTTTTCTCAAAACTTTTATTCTCTTTTTATTTAATATTAGGTTTAATTATTTAAATCCTAATATTTACCGGGTTAATTTTATCACTAACGGTATTTTACCCGTCTTTTAGTATTAATGGGGTTTGATTACCAAACCCTTTTCGGGGTGTAACAATATATCTTTCTTTAAATCATTGATAAGCTATTTTGACCTTACGTTTTCATTTCTATTATTAACATATGTGTTCAATGTTGGGAAAATTCGAGTTGCTGCGAACAGATAACGTTTTAATGGAGTATGTAAATAGTCAACTACATATCCAGTGGAAACGCAGCAGGGGTATTTTGAGTCAGCACTGGAAGAACAATGGAGGAAAAATGAATCCAAGGTTGGCAAGATCTAATATGCATGGTGATTGTCGGAATCAAGACGATTGGAATCATCTATGCGACTATTGGGAGTCAGAAAAAACCCGGGTTAGTATGCTGATTTATTTATAAATCATAGTTTCACTAATTATGTTCTTATTTTTCCGGGTTCTAACATGTATGTTGAGTTTTAATTTTGTAGAAATATAGTGATCAAATGGAACTTAACAGAAGAAAACAAGTAAATATAAGCAGGGGGCTCTCGGTCGATAGCCAATCATGCATTCAAAATTGTAAGTTTACGCTTTTCGACCCGTAATTTAATAAGTTATTGTTATGTAGTAGTAGAATATTATAGAAAATTTTACTTGTTTGAATAAGCAACTAGTAGGTTTATATGTGTTATAAAAAGATTGATTTCACTCTTTTTTAGAATATATTTATTCTTCATTATATAAGTTTTATGATGGCAGAGAAATCCTGAGACTCAGTTGCCACCTAGCCCATTAGAAGTTTACTACAAGCTGCACTATAATGCCAAGAAAAAAGGATGACTAAATAAAGATTCACGTATTGTATATGTAAGCATCTCCCTGTTAAAAGCTTTTGAATTAGATTTTTTTTGTCAAATATTTATTTGGGTCTCAAAAAGTTTTAAATGTTATTCTTCTACCTTCTATTATGTTAGGATAATATTTGTAAACATAAAGAGGCGGCCATGGCTAGATTGAATACCGAAGGAACCATCGTTACTACTGCTATGGAACACGACGTGGAGAGAAAAGCCATCAAAAGTGTATGTGGCAGGGCTAAAACAATACAATCAGCATGGGAGGTAGGTGTTGGTCCCGTGTTAAGGAAAAAAGATAACTGGATGAAATCGGCAGTCGAATCTTCTCAACGAGATTCAACTGAGAATGAAGATTTGAGAAATGAGGTTACTGAACTCAAGGAGGAATTGAAACAGAGTAACGAAAAATACGAAAGAGTGACAGAGTTCTTGAGCTGAAAATATCCAGATTTCGAGAGCACAATATCTACAAATGATGCTGGTGAAGATGATGGTTTGAATGGACTACACAACGAAAGTGACAACACTATCTAGGCAGTTAGTTAAGACGTTTATTACTTTTTTTCTCTAATACTCTTCTAAATTTCAGAATTGATGAACTGGTGTTATTTTGATTTTCATTGGCTATTGTTATGACATTAATGATTGAGTTTATTGTGAGTTTAAGAAAGCTATAATCATTTTGACGAATAATATTAATGTTGTGTTAATGAGAATGGTTTAATATATAAAACTATAAATTCTATTGGGGACTACTTTTTAGTCCTAGAATATATTTGTTAGGAATAGTAAATGCATGTTAGGGACTCAACTAAAATTGTATTTGCAACTATTTTTCAGTATGTAAAAAACCATATTGAAAGTGACACATAGTATTAGAGACTAAAAGATAGTCACTAAAAAGATATTTGGGACTAGCTTAAGCGACTAATTTTCAGACACTAAAAAACATATTTGTTATCTTAAACTGATTATCAGTCCCTAAAAGTACATATTAAGTACTAAAATAACATAGTATGTGAGACTAATTTTTAGTACTTAAAAGAAGCATATTAAGGACTGAAATCATGTGGTACTTGAGACTAATTTTTAGTCTCTAAAACATCTTATTGGATACTAATTTGACAAGGAATTACGAACTTAACAAAACTTATTAGGGACAATACAGACATGTTTATAGGACCGATTTTCAGTCCTTAAAGTAATACACCTGGGACTAAACTATCTAGTATCCGAGACTAATTTTTAGTCATCGAAGAAATGCATCAGGGACTGAAATGACATGGTACCGGGAGGTAAGTTTAGGATTGAATATTTATGTAACTGAGACCGACTATTAGTCCTGTTTGGTGTTGTACAATAGGGACTGATTCTTAGTTGTTAAAACCAGTATCTAGTACTAGGTATCCAGGACTGGCTGGGGACTGGCAAATCAGTCCCTGATAACCATTAGGTTATCAGGGACTGATTCTTACGCATCAGATACTGATTTTTCAGTCCCCAAAAGTCATTTTTTTGTAGTGCTTTTTGTGGATGTTTGGGGACATAGATCTATGACGTGTGGGTGGGTTTTTCGCTTTGTTCTTCAACTTGATCTTCATCTTTATAATTATCCCACTTTTCAGTGTAATTGATCTCTTCTCTTCATCCAAGCCTTCTTCAAGAACAAAGAACACAAAATGACATATGACTATCATCAGTATCTTTTTCTTGAAGATTTGTCCATCTCATGCAGCAAAATCTTACTGAGTTACTCCCCTCACCTAACAATCCATTCAGTGAAACTTCACGAAGAACTATACTGAATATCCAAGAAAGCATATTAGCCATCTTTGATTTTTTTTAATTTTTTGGCCTTTTATAGTGAGTGGTATTTAGTAGTATTGGCGTTTGTTTTTTTGGTTTGATCAAATGGAAGTTGCTGAGACGTATCATTTTATAGGATGTCTTTTTGGGGCTTAGGTTAGGCGGAGCATTATTATAATAAAGTATTCATCGTTTCAGTTACTGTTTGTAATTATTGTTTTTTATAAGCTTTATCTATGAAGTCTGTAAGACGTCTCATCTTTCAAGTTTGGCGTTTTAGATTCTAATATAATAAATTTTCCGTCTCGTCAGTTTATCGTTTTGTAGTTACCCTTTTCAAGTTTGGTTTTTATTTTTTTTTATTTTGGGTTTTTTATAATACTTGTCCAAAGTAATTTTATTATAGTTTGGTAGTTTTTGGGGCGTTTTATGGCATGATGGCGTTTTGACAAGCATTTGGCTGTGTGGCGTTTTTATTACATATGGCGTTGTTATTATATAACAATTAACTGAAAAAGAAAATTAAAAAAAAAATATATATTAACAATTGATCTTCCAAATCATCACTGTCACCAGTCTCTTTCTTCTTTTGAAGCATCTTCACTGGCTGTTTCGACTTTCGTATGATTTATTTTGATTTTTGTTTTTGTTTTTTTTGAAGTAGTTTTTTTGTTGCCGTGTGGAAGCACCAAGTCTGAAATCAGCCTCTTTTTCTTGAATATTTGTCCATCTTATGCAGCAAAATGTTATTGAGTTTACACCCTTCAGCTAACAATCTTTGAATTTCCAATGAACGATGTTTAATTTTTTAACTTTTTGGCGTTTTATCGAGAAAAAGAACACCACTAAATAAAAGAACCTTAAAACTCTTAATTTGATCATGCTAAATCAATAATGTTTTGTTGTATGGTGATGGACAACATTGTTAATCCTCAGTTAAGAAAGATGTCTGACAATGTTGTCCACCCCCATACAGCTAAACTTTATTGACAACAAACCTCAATAATGTTTTTTGTATGTTTTGGCGTTATAAATTGGATGGAAGTTGAGGATAAAGTCAATAAGATTTTACTCAATGAAATGGACAATATCCTCACTTAAGGATTTTGTCCATTACATTGAGCGAAACCTTACCGAGAACCAAACTGATTTCAAATAAACGTTTTGGTTTAGAGGATATTTGATGTTTGAGTTTTTTGGCGTTTCTATGACGAATGGTATATATTAAACATGGTGTTGGGGTTTTTGTGTGTTTTAATGGAAGGTCTGAGATGTTGTATATATAGGATGTTTTTTGGCGGTTTTTTTAGGCGGGATTTTATTATAATTAAGTTTGGTGTTTTATATCTAATGGCGTTTTTTAGATTGGGATGGTGTGTGCTATTGTAGGTTAAGGTGGTAATTTTAATGGCGTTTTATTTCATGAGATGTCGTTTTGTGTAGAGAAGTCAAAAGACTTTTTTTACCCTTAATGAAGCGCGCCACAACAATAAAAGTTATGTTATTTATGAAAACGCCACCGCATCATCTAGTCCATAGATTGTTTTAATCTGACGATCCATAACCGTTCTCTTCGTTTTCACACTTTTCACCGTTTTCTCTAAATCCTGAGTCATTGTGTTATAGGTTCTAGTTGTGTTTATTCTACTATCCATTGTGTTTTAATCTGTTGTTCATTGTGTATTAGTCTGTTGTCCATTGTGTATTTTATTTGCTTTCACTAATTGTTTTACGTTATATCCATTGTGTCTTTTATCTGTTGTCGTTGATTGTGTTTTTAGTATACTTTCCATTATGTTTTTAATTTGATACTCATTGTGTTTTACGTTATGCCCATTATTTGTCATCGATTGTGTTTTTGGTCTACTTTCCATTTTGTTTTTAGTTTGATACCCATTTTGTTTTATGTTATGTCCATTGTGTAATACGCAACTGAGTTTTCTCATTATCTTTTACGTTATGTCCATTTTGTTATACGCAACTGGGTTTTCGGTTTTTTCTAAATATAACAATATGGTACTCATACTAAAGATAAAAAGACGCTCGATTTTATGGTATATATTTTTTTATAAACAAATGACTTATAACAAATTATGGACGTTTAAACAATAGGGGGGAAATAACATGTGACTTGCATGTGTATAGTCTTTTTATTTTCTTTGATAAAATTACCCTTCCCACTTTACATTTCTTATTTTATACTCCTTTATAGAATAACTCAACCCTAGATTTAAATAACCTCAACTTTTACCATTTGACTATTAGCACTCCTAACTTACGAATTGTAACACCTCGCTCCCAACTTTCAACTTAATTTCCACCGACACTTCCAAACTAACTGAACCTTAACCCAATTGCTGATGTTGCCTCTTTTTTGCTGATGTGGCTTCTGAGGTGGCATTTATTTTGGTGACGTAGCGTATGACGTAACTTTTTGATAGTGTGGCATTTGATGTGGCACTTGTTTAGTCACGTAACATCTGTCGTCAGCTAACCGAGTTAGAATTAAGTTAATTTGAAACTGCAAAAAGGGAAATACGTTAAAAAATTAGAAGTGGCGTGTCATAATTTAGGAGTGCCATTGACCAAATGTTAAAAATTGAGGTTATTTAATCCATATCCAATGAAAAAATCAAGCTTCAACGATGCAGATATTTGAACATGAGATGTAGAGATTCCAACGGTTTGACGTATTCTTATTCTCCGTTTGTTAAAAAAAAAGATTAAAATTAATCTTTACTTTTTTTTTTCTTGTTTTGGATTTCTTTGTGACACCAAAAAGAAATTATGATAAAGGTTAGTCAAGTAGATGAATTAATTAGAGCCAAAATAAACTTAAATAGGTTTAGGTTGCTATTATATATATAGGGGCATAATTTAAGGAAAATGGTGAGAAGTGTGAAAAATGGTGAGAACGCTTATGAATCGTCTGATCAAAACAATCTATGAATTAGATTGACATGATGGTGTTTTCGTAAATAACATAAACTTTTTAAAAGTGGACACGGTTTAATAAGGGCAAAAAGGTAAATGTGCACCTACAAAACACATCAAATGAGACCGAAATATATATACTTCCCAGAGAAACCTCCCCAACTCCTACGGAAAATGCGAAAACCCTAGAAACACGAAACCACAAATATTATGGCCTCTAATGATCAAACAAGATCCAGAGGCAAAAAAACTAGTGAGTTAACTTCGATTTACATTATGCTAGTTTTATGATGTTTTTGGCGTTCTAATTTATCCATAAACGTGCAGTTTCTATGGGTGTGGATGAGGAAGGGTCATTTGCTCCAAAATGCCAAAGAACCACCGAGCAAAGAAAGAAGACAACAACAAAACATGGTACAGGTGGTTAGTTTTTATATGTTTGTTTGTAAAACTCCATATATCATGTAATATACTTTGATAGTTTGTTACTAAACACCAAAACATGTATCATTTGTATAATATTGTTTAAATATATGAGAACACCATTTTATATATATCATTTGTGTTATTAAACGTCATGTATCATCTGTGATTATGTTATTGAACAACATATATCATTTCTGTGTGTTATTAAACGCCATGTATCATTTGTGTTATTAAACGCCATGAAAAACAAAAATGCCATGAAAATCAATCATGTTTTATAGGCGAAGAGGGGTTGAGAGTGAGAATAAATGTGCACACCAGGAAGGCCCAAAACGCCAATAAGAGGAATGCCTTAAGTCAGGATGTTGAGGAAGAACCATTTTATGAGTTCAGTGGGGCTAGGGTTTTGTCAAGAGTAAAACCTACAAACTTGACTGCTTGGTTTATAAATCAAAATCAAAATCAAAGACATGCAGTATAAAACATAGGGTTTGGTGCTGCACTAAGGATGAAAATAGACAGGAAACCCATGAAAACGCCATGATGAGTAATTCATAATGAATAATAAATAATAAGAACTGATGTTACTGTCTTCATAAAACATGTTAACGAAAACGCCATGATTTGAGTAATTAGCAAATAGTATCCAGGTGTAAAACGCCATTGATCATAAACAATATGCATATCTTAGAACCCAATGACAATTAACATTAATATTTAAAACAGCAAATATTGAATATAGTAAGAACGCCGTTGAAACACAAACAACATTTAAAAAAAAACGGTTAAAAACACGCTATTGAAACACGTAATAAAAGAACAAAACGCCATATCTGTTGAATATAGGTAGAACACCATTGAAACATAAACGCCATTTCAAAAAAAAATTACTTTGAAAAAACGTCATTTAAACAAACATAAAGAACAAAACGCCATTTCTATCGAAATTTTGTTTGAAACGGAATCATAATGCCATTATTAGGGGAACGTGGGCGATGATAATCGTACCCCTGCATATCATTTAGCGCCCCCTGCCACGTGTTCGACTAAGATCCGTTCTCACCGTTTTCACCCTTCCAACCGTTTTCTCCTGATCACGTTTCTCTCTCTCTATATATATAAAGTATATCATACAATATGCCTTAACGTACGCTGCGTACGCGATGGCAAAATCGCACGTTATGTTACCAAAATTGAAAAGCGCATGTTGTGAAAAACCAAATATCGCATGTGATAAAAAAAAGTTTGCATGTTAAAAAAAATAAATTCGCATGTTCAAAAAATCAAAATCACATGTTAAAAAAAAAATCGCATGTTGATACTGCTTCGCGTACGCAGCGTACGTTAAGGCAATTTGTACAATAATCGGTCTCTCTCTGTATATATATATGTATGTATGGGTAGGGGGAATACTAGAATGGAATCCCAGTCCCACCTTTATTAGGCAAACTTTACTTTGAAAACCTATCTAATGGTATAAAGATTGTCCACGTCGCCTATTAACTTTTGCATTAGAGGGGTATTTTTGGTATTTTCACCCTTGCCTTAATCTTCTATTCATGACAATCCAATGGAACAAGTATGATGAACCACTATTGTAACGCCTCGCTTTTGTAACTTTCCTTATTTAGAAAGTTTGTTTGTACTTTCCAATTATTGAAACTTGTATTCCCTTGTAATCGTATTTCATTTCAAACGTTGTAATCTAAGACTTGAATCATAATGAAAACTCGATATTTTATTCACTTGTGTTATCCATAATACGTAAATACTTGTTAAACATTCGTGATACATGCATACTTAATACAATTTATACGAAAATTCATACGTGTTTATACGTGCAAAACTCAATTATACATTTATTTATTTATTTATGCATTACACTTATACATTGCACTTACACGTGTAAAACGCTTAAAACCAACAAATTACGCAACTTAAAATTCGAGCATAAGGGACTGGTCCCTCTCGCATGAGAGGACCCTCTCGTCCCAAATGCCCCACTCGTCCGAGATCCACTCGTCCCAAACCTCACCTTCAGTCTATATGTTGGGATTGAACCCTATCAGAGGAACAGATAATTAAAGCCAAAACTGGATCAGAGCAGTGGATCTAGAATAAGCAGATGTTTACATACAAATCTCTCCCCTTGAAAGTGATTTCATATCTGCTGACCTCCTATCTGCTGATCTTACTAAGTGCTGACCTACAACTGCTGCCAAATGTCAAAGACTGATGAAAGACCAAAGCTCTGCTGATTCAAACTACTGCCTGGAGTCTGGTACTGCTGATCCGGACAAGCACTGCTGGGTCCACAGCAGTGGAAGGATGCAGCAGCTGTTTAAGTGTCTTTTATGTAATGAAATGTAATAGCAGTAGTTTAGTACATCAGTGTTTGTATAGATCAGAGGTTAGAGTTTGTTAGGAGGTTAGATGTCACTTTCATGGTGACGTCAGTTAAGATGCTCAGTAGTTTGCTAGTGCCTATAAATAGTTCAGTACTTTGTACTATTCTATTAGCTCTTGTAATACCGTCTTCTTTGCACGAACAAACGCTGAGCTCTGGCTGAGGGGGAGTTTGTATTCAAGCATTACTTGTAATCGTTGTTGAAAGTTAATTCAATCATTCGGTTCCTTGTTTAAAATGTCTTGATCAAAGAAATACTCTCGTTTGATTGTATGCAAAGTTTGTTTTCATATTAATTCCGCTGCACAACTCTTTCATTTTCATCTTAATCTCAAACGTAAAATACAATCAGAAATAAACTCAGATCCAACAATTGGTATCAGAGCCTGGACAGTCAAATTTGATTTAACAATCATTTTGACATAAATAGTTCGGCTCATAATAGTTGATACTGATCGTTTGTTTGTCCGTTGAAAAACAGAGCAAGGATTAATCACCATTAAATTTGATTTCTCAGTGTCTGTAAAACATCAAGAATGACGTCACAATCTCAGGATGATAAAAACAACATCGGCCTGCTTTTTAAACCACCTATGCTAAAAAGAAATGAGAACAATATCTGGCAGAGAAGGATGGGTCACATCCTTGCTCAACAAAGCACAGGTTGTTGGAGGTCTGTCATTTATGGTCCCCATGTTCCTTCAGTGCCAAGCGCTGAAGATGCTAAAAAGTTCGTTCCAAAACCAGTTGAGAATTATACCGAAACCGACTTTCAAAAGATCGAACTAGATGCTAAAGCGTTTAGCATCATAGCATCAGCGTTGCCCAATGAGATATATGCTGGACTGTTACACTGTAACAGTGCCAAAGAGTTATGGGACGCACTTAAGGAACAGTTTGGGGGAACCGAAGAAGTCATAGAAAACAATAGGGAAATCCTGAACCAACAGTCTGAAACATTTTGTTACGTTAAAGGTGAATCACTAACGCAACAATTTGAGCGTTTCAGTTGTCTCATCAGTGAACTGAGGCTTGTTAACACCACTTTTTCAAACTCAACTCAAAATAGCAGGTTCCTCAGATCACTGCCAGAAAAATGGGACACCATAGCTTTTGTCACCCGAAACTCACCTGAGTTCAAGGATCTGACCTTGACCCAACTCCACGGTCGACTCCTGACCTACGAAAGGGAGTTGAACCAGAAAAGGAGGTTACAAGAGTCAGGAAAAGTTACTGATGATTACACTTTCGGTAATACTGCTCTTCTGGGTCAAGAAGAATCTGGGAGCAGTGGTAAGGATCAGGGTTATGATCACTTTATTGACATAACTGCTGGTGCAAATTTTAACAACCCTGATCCTCACTCTGCAAGTTATGCATTCACTGCTAACGAAAACCAGATGTCAGATAATCTAAGCTTTGAACTCAATAATTTACAACATTTTGATCCCACTGACTTAGAAGTGATGGATATCCTGCACCAATTGGCTTTGTTAAGTGTTAGAACTAGCAAATTCTATAAAAGAACAGGGAGAAAATTCCCAGGACTTCATGGGAATTTGAGGGTTGGGTTGGATAAATCGAAAATCAAGTGTTACAAGTGTAATAGGTTAGGGCACTTTACTAGGGAATGCAGAAGTCAAAACAATGGACCAATAGTTACTCATCCTAGCTCTAACCCTAGACCACAAAGTCAAAACACTGTTCACTATACCCAATATACCCCTGCAGCTCAAGTGAACACTGCTCACTATGCTGCTGCCCCTGTGCCAGTGCACTATGTCCAAACTACTGTTCCACAGATCCAATATGTTCAAACCCCTGCTCCACAGGTACAAGTGCAACCTGTTGCACCTCAAACCACTGCTCCAGCAGCAGTACAACCAGATCAACAAAGCTTTTTCACTCAAGGGTTTGTTGACTGGAGCAGTATGCCTGAAGACCTTAGTGATGAAAATTTTGCACTCTATGCTTCTAATGATTCTTCTCATGATGAGTTTTGTTTGATGGCATTAGAGTCAATACAGGAGGGGGTTGAAACTGAAGAGGAACAGCTGAGCATTGAAACAGTGGATGAGGTGACTGAAGCAGTGGTTACTGCTGTGGCTAGTGAACTACTGTTGGGAGAAAGTTCAGGTACCCTGATTGAACCAATGACAGATCCATGGTCCGAAGAGGACAAAGAAGAAGAGAAGGAAGAAAATGCTGGTGAAAAGAAGGTGAAAGCTGATGATGAGGAAGATCATCAATGTGATTGTGCAATGATGGCAGCTGCCAAGGTATCTCCTCAAGTTCTTGAAAAACTGTGTTCTGACAATTGCATAATTGCTTTTGCTAACATCAAAGAGGTGAATGAAAACCTTCGGGATAAAATCTTGACTGATGAGGTTAAATTTGAAAAGTCTTTAAAAGAACTTAAAAACAAATTGACTGAAAAAGAAAAGGAAATCAGCTGTCTAAAAGAAGAGCAAAGCATAACCAAAACCCAACTTCAAACTATGGTAGAAAAATACTAAGTTTGCAAAAAGGAGTTGGAATCCACCCAGATTACTTGTGAAAGATGGGTGGAATCCTGCAGAGGATATGAGGTGATGCTTGCTAAACAGATTGAAAGCAATGTGAAATTTGGGGTTGGTTATAGAAAATATGATGATGAACATATTGCTTTTGAAAAATCTATCCAAATCACTGATGAAGCTACTGAGCTCATCCCCATAAACAAGAATGGCCAAGAAGTGAAAATCACTGACAAACTTGGTAACAAAATCACACTTACCAGACCAATGGGATCCTCCACTTTCAAGGAGCTTGAAGATCATCAGTTTAAACCAAAATGGTCTGATGAGTGTGATATTCTTGAAAATTTCAAGCCAATGGACTTTACATCAACTGATGGTGTTAAAGCTCCAAAAGCTAAAGTCATACCTCTCAAGGACATCCCAGCAGTGGTTAAAACCTCTGATGCAAAGGAGTCTGAAAAGAGAAAGAAGAAAGAAAAAATTGACAACTTGTTTTGTGAATTCTGTGAGAAAAGGAATCATCTAACAAAAGACTGTTTCCACTTGAAAGCTTATGATTTAAACAGAACAAGTGTCATTGTTTCAGCAGAAAGTTGCATTGTTTGTGGTAAAACAAACCACAAAACTCAAGCATGTGTGTATCTCAAAAACTTTGATGTGAAAAAGAATGAGTACATGGCTAAAACATCCTTGAGTCCATCATCATCATCATCAACATCTGTCAAATTCACCAAGAAACAACCACTGTTTGTGCCAGTTGAAACAGCTGTCACAAAACAGCTGAACCAAACATCTGTCAAAAGAGATGTTCAGGTTACTGATGCACCCCCTGCCAATCAGTTTAGAAAAGGCAAGGAAAAACAGTCTTACCAAAGGATTCCACACGTTCATGAGGCCTACAAAAGGTCCTCTAAACCCAGAGTGAATAGGCATCCTTTTGGTTACCAACAGGTGATTGGTCAGGACCCACAACAGTGGTTAGAGAAACACTGTCCTAAAACAATCCAAACCCCTGACCTAACCACTGTCCATCATGCTGCATCCATCCCAGACACTGTTGAGACCCCATCCAAAGCCTTGTTGGCTTTGGAGACCTTAATGAACTATTCCTTTTACTTCATGTGCAGGGAGCTTCTGCATGCTTTGATAGTCTTTGGTATGTAGATAGTGGAGGCTCCAGGCACATGACAGGATGTAAAGCCCTCCTCAAAGACTTTAAAATCCATGGAGGGGGTGATATATCCTTTGGGAATAATAGTAAAGGAAAAGTTCTGGGGTCTGGTACAGTGCAATCTGGAAATGTAAAATTTGAAAATGTCAATCTGATAGACAATCTAAAATTCAACCTTCTGAGTGTGTCCCAAATGAGTGATAGGGGATTTGGGTCATTCTTCACAAAAGACTGTTGTAGGATTGTTGGACCAGACATGGTAAAAAAGATTGAAGCAATAATCAAAACTGGTCAAACTAAACTTGTTGCTCAAAGAAGTGGCAATGTTTATGTTGTTGACATGTCAAAAGAGTGTCCCAGAGCTTGTGCCTGTCTGTTCTCAGCTGCCTCTAACAAAGAGACAGAACTTTGGCACAGAAGGCTGGGGCACACAAATCTTAAGACAATCACAGAAATTTCAAAAAATGGTTTGGTGAGAGGCCTACCACAAAAATTGTTTTCATGTCCTAAACATTGCATTTCCTGTTTAAAAGGAAAACTGCATAAATGTTCTTTTAAGTCCATTGAAGAGTCCAAAACAACCCAGTGTTTGCAAATGCTACACATGGATTTGTTTGGCCCAGTTCAAGTCATGAGCCTCAAAAAGAAAAGATACTGTTTGGTTATTACTTTTCTAGGTTTACATGGACTTTCTTTTTACACTCTAAAGATGAGACTGCAGGCATATTGCAAGACTTTGTGACACAGGTTGAAAAGCAATTTGACCTTCCAGTGAAAAGCTTTAGGAGTGACAATGGCACAGAATTCAAAAATAAGGAGTTGGATGCCTTCTGTGTGAAGAAAGGGATTGTAAGGCAGTACAGTATCCCTAGAACACCAGAGCAGAATGGGGTAGTGGAAAGGAAGAACAGAACTTTGATTGAGGCTGCCAGAACCATGCTTGCAGATTCAGGTTTGCCATTAACTTTCTGGGCAGAGGCAGTAAACACTGCTTGCTATGTTCAGAACAGAGTTTTAATAAACCCCAGGCACAAAAAGACTGCTTATGAAATTCTGTATAAAATCAAACCACTGATCTCATATTTCAAAGTGTTTGGCTGCCCATGCTTTATTTTGAACTTAAAAGATTCCATTTCAAAATTTGCAGCGAAAATTGATTGTGGTTATCATTTGGGATACTCAACCACTGCCAAGGCCTACAAAGTGTTCAATACACAGACCAAGGCAGTGGAGGAGACTTTGAATGTAAAGTTCAATGAACTTTCATTAATGAAAATCCCAGCAAACCCTGCTGATCTGTTTGATCTTGAAAAATTTACTTTTGAAAATACTGCTGTCAAGACTAACAGTGCAGGTCCATCAAAGGATAATACACCAGACTATGGGTATGAAATCATCATCCCTCAAAGGCCTGCCACAAAGGGAAAAGCACCAGCTGTTCAAAACAGTTGTCAAAGCTCAACCACTGCTACCTCAACAGTTGTTGACCAAAGTAGCCCATCAACCATTGCTTCCACATCCTCAAACACTGCTGACAAAAGTCCTCAAACAGTGGATAAAAGTCAGCAGTTGTCCACTTCATTACCTCCTATTCCACCACCTTTTGAAGCCACTGCTAGATCATCAAAGTCCCCAGTAGTGGTTAGCTCAGATAATACACATTTGCAGCCTTCACCAACCAATGCCATCATACCATACCAAGGAGATTTAATCTTCTTGAGATCTCATCCACCTGATCAAATCATTGGCAACATAAATGAAGGGGTGCTCACAAGAAGCCAAACCCAAAACATTTGTCTTTTTGCTGGTTTTCTATCACTCCATCAGCCAGTCAAGTACCAAGAGGCACTGAAAGACAACAGCTGGGTAGAAGCCATGCAAGAGGAGCTCCAACAGTTTAAAAGACAATAAGTATGGGAGCTTGTACCACTGCCAGAAGAGGTTAGTCCCATTGGCACAAAGTGGGTCTTTAAGAATAAAACTGATGAAAGGGGTATTGTTGTCAAGAATAAAGCCAGGCTTTTGGTTCAAGGCTACAGACAGGAAGAGGGGATTGATTATGATGAAACATTTGCCCCTGTTGCAAGATTGGAAGCAATTAGACTGTTCCTGGCCTTTGCTGTCAACCACAATATGAAGGTGTTTCAAATGGATATTAAAAGTGCTTTCCTCTATGGTACAATTCAAGAAGAGGTGTATGTTTGTCAACCTCTAGGTTTTGAGGATCCATTTTATCCAGATCATGTCTACAGGCTAAACAAAGCCTTGTATGGCTTGAAACAAGCACCAAGGGCCTGGTATGAAACTCTTTCCAACTTCCTACTCTCAAATGGTTTCAAAAGAGGTACCATTGATAAAACACTATTTTTAAAATGGAGAGGGAAGGATTTAATGATTGTCCAGATTTATGTGGATGACATTATTTTTGGAAGCACATGTAACTCAATGTGTGAAGAGTTTAGAGAACTCATGACAGCTGAGTTTGAAATGAGTGCAATGGGTGAGCTGCAATGCTTTCTTGGTCTCCAAGTACAGCAAATGCAAAATGGAACTTTCATTCATCAAAGCAAATATGCTAAAGAACTTTTAACCAAATTTGATATGAATGATTGTAAACCATGCAGCACACCCATGGCAACAAATAAGCTGGTCATGTCTGATGAAAAAGATGAGCTGATTGACCAAACACTTTATAGAAGCATGATTGGGTCTTTACTGTACCTAACTGCATCTAGACCAGACATCATGTTTGCAACATGTGTCTGTGCAAGAAGTCAATCAGCTCCCAGAAAATCAAATCTCATTGCTGTAAAAAGGATCTTCAGATACATAAAAGGTGCTCCCACACTTGGTATCTGGTATCCAGCAAATGGGAACATCAAGCTTTCAGGTTTCTCAGACAGTGACTTTGCTGGATGTAACACCACAAGGAAGTCCACATCAGGAGGGTGCCAATTTCTAGGTGATTGCTTAGTTTCCTGGCAAAGCAAAAAGCAAGCAGCTGTTTCAACATCCACTGCTGAAGCTGAATACATTGCTGCTACAAGCTGTACAGCCCAACTCCTGTGGCTTCAAAATCAGTTGCTGGATTTTGGTATCACTGCCTTAAAGACACCACTAATGTTGGACAGCCAGGCAGCAGAAAATATCATCAAAAATCCAGTTTCTCACTCTCCCACCAAACACATCGACATCAGACATCACTTTGTGAGGGATTGCTATGAAAAAGGTTTGATTTCTCTGCATCATGTCCCAACTAAAGACCAGCTGGCAGATGTGCTCACAAAAGCACTTGATACAGCCACTTTTGAAAGCTTGGTCTCTAGGATTGGGATGCTGAACATGGAATAACAAGCAACATCTTGTTTTTCTATGAATAAAGGCAACAAAATGTTTTCAGAAAATCAAAAATCCATCCTTAAAAATAGCTAAAAATGAAATTTTCATTTAAATCCTTAAAAGTCTGCCATTAACCACTGATTGTTCAAAAGTCTGCTTTACTTCAAAAGCCTGTCCACTGCTGAAAGACAACCCCTGTTCTCTCATTTCATTTGATAAACTTTGTTGTTCAAAAGCAGTGTCTTATCCACTGATATGCTATCCACTGATAGTGAAAATCATCCACTGCTCTATTACCACTGCCTTCATCAGTCACTTTCATAAAAGTACTGTCCTTCACTTTCACCAGGGGTTGTCACGTGGGCAGTACATATTGGTCAGACTTTTTGTAACGGCTGCCACGTCAGCATTCACTTTCTTCCCTATAAAATCCCCCACTCACCAACAAAACAGGGTTTTACTGTCGAATTGAATTCTTAAAAATTCTCTTCTCAAAGCAGTTTTTCATCTCATTTTTCACAAATTTCTTCGATCATTCATCTTCAAAATGACAAAATCGAAGTCATCTTCAAAACCCTCATCCAAATCATCATCGAAAACAACCTCTCAAAAGGCACTCACCACTGAAATCCCATATAAACCATCTCACAATCTCCTGGGTCTTCTCACAAAACCAGGAACCACCAAAGTTTTCGATTCCATCATTGAAATCATGGCAAAATCAAAGTACAAAACTTTGTTCACTGTCGATGCACCAATCTATTTGGCAACCCAAAGAGAGTTCTGGAAGAATGCAACCCTTGAAAAATAAGGCGACACTGCAACCACCATAAACTCTTCTATAAAGGGTAAAGCTGTCCAAATCACGCCACAATCCATTTCAGAGGTCTTTCAACTCGGTGATCAGGAAGGTAAAATTTCTTTCACTAAAAACGAGTTACAAACTGACTTCATTGAGAGAGGGTATGAAGCCACAATGATGAAGAAACTTACCTTACAAAAAGGGTATTTTCTTTCTGCAACCAGATTTTTATTTCATACCCTCCTACTATGTGTTTCAAACAAAACCACTTCTTTCAATGAAATCCCTTTAAAGATTCAAAATCTGGGATATGCAATTCTTCAAGGAGAAAATTTTAACTATTCTTGGGAAATTTTTAAAGATTTGGTTAATAATGTTGAAACAAAATCATTCTTACTGTTTCCAAGGTTTTTAAGTTACTATTTTGCAAAGAAATTCAGTAAGGATGATTTAGCATTAATAAACCAAGGTGATTCTACTCAAATAAACAGTTTAACAACTGAAACTTTTTCAAGAATGTTAGCACCTTGCAAAACACAAGTAGAGGTGCCTGAGCAGATATTAGCAGTTACAACTGCTCCTCAGGTATCTGCTGCTGAGCCCACTGCTCAAGGTGATCAAAGCAGCAGCACAACTGCTTTGAAACCCACACCTAAAATAACCAAAAAGCCAACAAAAAGAAAAACTCAAAAACCCCCCAAACCCATCAAAAAGGCAACTCTGGAGGATGAGATACCAGAGCTCCTGCATGTGACAACACAAATGTCACATGAAACCACTGCTGCTACTTCCTCACAGCAGTTGGTACAAATATCTCAACCCATAACCGCAACTCCTCCTGCTTCTTCACAAAAAGAACAGGTTGTACAAATAAGGTCTCCACATCATGATGCTCTGGAAACACTCGTTTCTATCATCCACAGCTCAATACCCGGGGCAAATCCACTTTCTACACCACCCTTCACATCCACAATTCCCCCACCAACTAAACTGCTGTTGGATGCAATTGATTTGAACCAGGCATTAACCAGTCCTTCTCAATCACCTATCAATGAGAATATACCTCAACAACTGACTGGGTCTGATGTATCAATGAGAATATACCTCAACAATCTGAGGAGGTTAGACCCCTTGAGTTACAAGTAACTCTTGGTGGTAATCCAAGTGAAGCAGCCACTACAACTGTTGAATCCATTGGTTTACAGTTGGACAGTGGTTACATTAATAAGACTTCCTTGGAGGCAATTCCTTATATAGCACCTCTGCCAACCACCAGTGGATTTATTTATCCTACTGGCAACATCAAAAGGTTGTCAAGTGTTGAAGGAAGAAGACCCTAGTACCAAGAAAAAGGGGCATCAGTTGTTAATGTTTGGAGTATACTCCCTACATCTACCACTGATAAAACCACTACTAGTGGGAAATCAGATGATCCCATTAACTTGGGTGATGATTTAAAGTACCAGCAATTGACGGATCGTATTGAAAAGCTTGATAACTCTGTTGCAGAACTCAAAAATATGCTACAACAGGTGTTACAAGTACAAAAGGTATAATCAACTGCTGTTCCATCTCAAGCACCTGCTCCACAAAGGGCACCTGCTTCAAATGAGCTCTAGAATTTATTTCAACCCTTTCTCCATCAACAAGCACAATTAGCAGATCAGCAGCATGAAAAACATGTCCAACAGCTGAGAAATGCAATGGAGTCAAGGTTCAAAAACACGCAGGCTGATCTAAAGGCTCTCAAAACTCAGATCCTGCACACCACTGGCACTGCTCCTCCAACAGTACTTTTCATTGATCAACTCCCAGACGATAATGCCAAAAAGGGGGAGAAAATTCAGGAGTGGAAGAAGAAAGGAATAGATGATGGTCTCTACATTGAACCTGAAAGGGATGCTATGACCAGAAAAATTCCTGTGCCAGATGGTAGTAAAAAGGTTGATGCTACTCAAGAAGCACTTGATGAAGGAGTAGCAAGTGTTAAAAGAGATAGAATGGCAAAGGATATTTCAAGATGGAATGAGGAGAAAAGAGCCTTCATGGAACTGTATGAGCAAGGTTGTTCTGGATCAAAGGATTTCAAAAATCCAAAGACAAAAAGGCAACCTAAGTCCATCCCATCCAGATTTCCAAAGCCTCCAAAACCACCATCCAAAAGCCATCAGCATCAAACTTCCACCCAAACAGTTGTTGTAACTCCTGCTGTATCAACGACTGCTGGTACTTCAGTAGTTGCAACATCTGCTCTCACTTCAACACACACCACTTCAACACACACTACATCTACTGCTTTACCACCATCACCACCAAAAACAAAATCACCTCCTGCCAAAAGGCAGAAGACAGTAGGTGTTATAACATCTGCTGTAAAGACGACAGTGGTTGGAACACCAGTTGTTTCAACAACTGTTAGTCTATCACAAACCACTGCCACTACATCCACCACCACTGTTCCATCCAAAACATCATCAGCCTCTCCTCAAACAAAGAGGAGAAGGCTAATTCTCAAAGATGATGACACTTCATCACCACAAACATCTTCAAAATCTTTAGCTCTTGTCACAATACCAAAACCTGTTCCTCTCTCTTCAGTTCAAATGTACAAACCCTTACCTCCTGCAGGTGTTCAATTTCCTCTTGAACTAGCAGCTGTTAGAGAAGAAATAAAATCCTTTTACTATGAGGATGACCCTGCCAAAAGGAGTCTGCCATCAATAAAAGGATATCCCTGGCCTAAAAATGTTGATGAATATTTGAAAATCAAGGTCAAGCAAGCAGAGGATATCTCAAAAAGAAACACACAAGGGAAATCTGACAAAGAAATTTCAAGAAACTATCAATATCTGCTCACACAAGTCAGATCCCTAGAACAATTTGCAAAAAATGTCAGTCAACAAATTTCAGAAAGAACAGCTGAAACTTTGAAGAAAGACTACATTGAAAGCATCATGGCTCACAAGAAGTATAAAGGAGAGAGATACATGTACAAAGAGTGGACTGTTCCTGAGCTTGAAGATGAAGCTGCAAGAATTCAAGACATGATAAAAAGGAAGGTCACTCACACTCCTCCTGACTGGGCAAAGTTTAGAAAGAATGTACCTGACAAACAGGTAGAACTAAAAAGAATGAAAGAGGAACTAGTTGCTGCTGAATATGGAAACAAAAGACAAATTGCTAGATGGAAAGAAGATGTTGTCAGGGCCACCTACAAAAGGTTGGAGGAACTAAGAAAGAAAGATCCAAATGTTCCACAAAAGCCTGACTACTCCAAAGCAGAGGTCTCAAAAAGACCACCAAAGCTGCAAATCAAAAGAACCACTGCTCCAGCTGGTGCGGCCATCTACAAAAGAAGGAGCCAAAACCAGTCAAGTGCTGAAACCATTCAAGATCTCAAAGCTGGAAATGCTATTGTAAAAGCAGGCCTTGAATTAGTGATAAAAGAAGATCTTGAATTGGAACAATCTGCAAGTACTGCTCAGCCAGTCATGAATAGGCCAGCCTCACCAAATACTTCTGCAAATAAACATCTCCCAAGAAACCCACCTGGCTCAAAAATACAAAAGTGGGAAACTGACAAACAGACCTGCGTATTGACTTTGCTCAGGTCTGGTGGAGAAGTGGAGAAAATATCAAGGGAACAAGCTCTTGGCCTGAGTCTTGAAGATTTGCAGGATCTCCTTGATCTTCCACTTAGCAGGGATGATGAAGATACAGATGCCCTAGACTTTGAATTACAATTTAAAGGTCAGATAAGGGAACTGTTGATGAGGCAATAAAGAATTCCACAATAATGAAGAGTTTTGGCATTATCTGTTCCAGGGGGAGATTGTTGGGATTGAACCCTATCAGAGGAACAGATAATTAAAGCCAAAACTGGATCAGAGCAGTGGATCCAGAATAAGCAGATGTTTACATACAAATCTCTCCCCTTGAAAGTGATTTCATATCTGCTGACCTCCTATCTGCTGATCTTACTAAGTGCTGACCTACAACTGCTGCCAGATGTCAAAGACTGATGAATGACCAAAGCTCTGCTGATTCAAACTACTGCCTGGAGTCTAGTACTGCTGATCCGGACAAGCACTGCTGAGTTCACAGCAGTGGAAGGATGCAGCAGCTGTTTAAGTGTCTTTTATGTAATGAAATGTAATAGCAGTAGTTTAGTACATCAGTGTTTGTATAGATCAGAGGTTAGAGTTTGTTAGGAGGTTAGATGTCACTTTCATGGTGACGTCAGTTAAGATGCTCAGTTGTTTGCTAGTGCCTATAAATAGTTCAGTACTTTGTACTGTTCTATTAGCTCTTGCAATACCGTCTTCTTTGCACGAACAAACGCTGAGCTCTGGCTGAGGGGGAGTTTGTATTCAAGCATTACTTGTAATCGTTGTTGAAAGTTAATTCAATCATTCGGTTCCTTGTTTAAAATGTCTTGATCAAAGCAATACTCTCGTTTGATTGTATGCAAAGTTTGTTTTCATATTAATTCCGCTGCACAACTCTTTCATTTTCATCTTAATCTCAAACGTAAAATACAATCAGAAACAAACTCAGATCCAACACTATAAATTCCAACCCACTTCCTTCATTTCCAATCTTCACAACTCTGAATTGTCTCTCAAATTTCTGACTTCGAGCAATTCAACTGAGCTTGTTCTAGATGCTTAAATAGTGAGTTCACAACTCACTAACACCCTCATACCTTCTAATTTCTTCCATTTTTCTAAAACTTTTATACATTCTCTAAATTACTTGAACATGGTGTCTTAGATTCGCATAGGCAATCTGATGTAAACTCAGTATTGAGGACGAAGCTGAGGATTTGAGATGTTCTTTCAAACTTATTATGGATTTTACTTTCTGTTACTAAACTTGGCCGAATCAAAGGCTCTCTGAGCTCAAAAGCTAAGCTCATAGTTGTGGGTTAGGGTTAGAGTCATTTCCAGCCAAGAAGACGAGCAGTTCAACCAAAACCAAATTGAATTCCCCTTGAAAATGTGCCAGTCGCCCGAGGAGGAAGGCCCTCTCGCTCGAAAGGTGAACCCTTTCGCGCGACAGGAGTCCCTCTCACATGAATGGTTCTGGTTTCAACCGTTCCGACAAATTCTAAGTGTTGTATGATAAATCAGAGCTCTATTCTCGATGTAGGTGATTTTGTAATATCAGTGTGGGAACCGTGGGAACCTTGGTTTTCAATCTAGTTCCACCACCTCACTTGGACTTGTAAAACGAAAACCCAAACAATCTCCTAGACCTAGAATAAGCTAACCTCGCCCAGCTTCCAACATGGATTCACTTCCTTCCATGTTGCGTCAGCGCACCTGGGTTGTTCGTATTCGGTTGTTTGGTTATCAACTTTCTGTACTTATGTTTCTGTTATTCATGACCAACCAACTAGTTAACTGGTTTGTGCTATGGTGAACTTTAACGAGGTTATTACCTCCATGCATGACTTCTATGAATTCTATGAACTTCCTGGACCGATATTATACTCGACTATAACTAAATAACTTAACTAAACTCACAAGCATAACTGATTAATAGTAAAAACGTTCAAACGAGAATGGGTTCACCAAACAGTCCCTCTCGCGCGGAAGGGTGGTCCCACCCACGCGAAAGGCCTATCGTCCCAACTGTTCTCTCGTCCGAATAGTTTGTGTTTTGGTTTCCCGTTATTCTGTATCCGTGTTCCTTGTTACTGATTATGTCGGGCAAACCAGGACCCGTAAAATCACAGAAACTTAGTGTCGTGACAAGTGCTCGGACAGAATATACTTTCTGTTTACTTATACTTTTGTATTATACTACGTACTTTAATTCCGTATCATAATCCTCCATTCCAACTCCAACTCACGCCTTCGTTTGACCTGTTGGGTAACCTTAGTGTTCCTGTACTATAACAACGACCCCTTTGCTCGCCGGGTAGAATAACCTTAGCGTTCCTGTATTACGCCACTCAACTCCTCGCTCGCGGAATTACTAATGAAGATTAGCAAAACTGTGAGTATACTCGACCACCCTTTTTTCTATTTTACACTTTGGGTACAATATGTTTACTATTAAACCTGCACAGTTACACTTAGACTTTATTCAAATGCACAAACAATCCAATATATGCATGCATACGTTATACTTGATTCGTGTTTCTGGATGATTCTCTTGTGTGATAAACTTGTCATTAACTTCGTACGTGTCATACCTCAACCGATGGCGGAAACATCGGGGCTCGGCACTGAGCAAAACAAATTGTCCAGGAGAAATCCATAACAACTAATATCGCCAAATATTTAACGTTACGTCCCATACCATAACATATCTAGCAATTCAGCTATTACAGACATATTGTTCTCAAAGACAAAAATTGTTCCGACAACTCATAAATTATTTAGTTCGTTTCTAGACTCCCCTAGCTTGATTCCACAAAAGCAAGGCAACATTGCAAGCATCCTAAATACCTGTCACATACGTTAAAATAGGTCAATACACATAGTGTAAAGGTGAGCATACAAGTTTAATAGTATAATAGTAGCGAAGAACGGTTTTACACATAACCAACATGTAACATGTTGAAATGTGAAGCTAGAAAGTTATCGACAATGAAATATGCACAGAGATGACTTCGAGTTGTAGAATGTAACGACTCTCATTAAAAGTCATAATTATTAAATTAATTTGACCAATAGGAAACCCTAATTGAGAGACCCAAGTGATTCTGTGCAAACCCTAAGATTTTCATAATTTTCAGAATCAGGATCAGGGCCCCTAAAACTCAGGGGGGGCATTCCCTAGTTGATGATTATCTATATTTGCGTGATGAAGAAGTTGAATTTTTATATATCGTCGACTCAGCAGTGCTAGAAACACACGCGGCAATCATATAGCCCATTTTCAACCCATACGATGCGTAGGGGTTTTATGCATACGGTGCGCAGGGGTACCATACGATGCGTATGGCATCTTTTGCATACGATGCGCAGGGCTTACTAAATTTCACCTATAAATAGAGGACCTTGGCATTCGCTTTCTGGTGTTCAAACGACGAGAGAATTCATAAAATTCTTCGAGTTGTTGTCTGTTTACTTCAATTAACACACACAAATCTCTAATTAAGCATAGCGGGGTGCTGCAGAACAGGGTATTAACTTAATCGCTATTATGATTCATTGTCCGATCGATCCATATATCCAATGGATGTTTAAGTGCCGCCCACATTAGGGTTATACTTTATCGTTCGTCATTAATTTGACGAATTGTCGTTAATTCGATAGGTAAAGTATTATACTTTGTCGTTCGTCGTTAATTCGACGGATCATCGTTAATTCGATGGATGAAGTATTGCACTTTGTCATTCGTTGTGAGGATATGATCTCGTGAGTTATCGTAAAAAGCTATATTAAGTTACTTACCTAGTTCTTGTGCATTAGGTTAAAAAGGCTAATCAATAGGCTAGGCTCTGCTCAAATTAAATCTGCAATATATCAAGGATTATCTGTAGACTAAGCTTTGCCCGTAGAAATCTGCAATGTGAGTTCGTTTCTCTTTTCTCACAGTTTGTGAGTCCATTATATTTTCTCACAGTTTTATCACCTTTTTGTGAAACAATTATATTTACAAAGATTTTACAGAATCCTAAATGATTACCAGTTATACTTACAGTGATTAAGTTGTTATATTAACTACTGGTATGAAAGATTTTATATATTATTTGATTCTCATTATTATTATTTGCCAGAAAGTTAGTTAATATTATCATGATTACAATAACATTGGAAATTATGTATTTTACTAAGATTATATTTTAGTCTTAGTCACGTTAAAATATTAAATAATGATATTACAATTATTTAATTAACATATTTGATAAGTATAGTAATTTGACATAAATTGAGATATGTCATTTTCTGGATTAAATGGTTTTATGCCAAAAGTAATATATTTGATAAAGAAATGTCACGGGACATCATTATGACCAAGGACACGGGTTGAGAGAATAATCAACAGTGTTATGAATAGAAATTACTAGTTGAGAGAATGATCAACAGTAATATAATCTGAGTTACTAGTTGAAAGAATGATCAACAGTGACATGACTGAAAGCACTAGTTGAAAGAATGATCAACAGTGTTATAGAATCACTAGTTGAAAGAATGATCAACAGTGATATGATCAGAATCATTAATTGAAAGAATAATCAATATTGATATGATTATAGTCACAGGAATCGCCTAGTGACAGATAAATTGAATAATAGTCAAATAGAATTATTTGATGAATTCACTATCGGACTAAAGTGAAGTCAATAATTGATATGATTACTGTCACATTGGAACTGTCATTATTTGACAAATACTGAGTGAATTGGGTAAATATAAAAACCTTAATACTGTAAGGTATAACAATATATTTATAAAAATGGAATGAATTCACTCAGTGTTATCGCTGACAAAACCTTTTTAAAACATTTTTCAGGTAATCACAATAGATTGGAATAAGAGCTGGATACGACACTGAAAATGCTTCAAGAAGTGGCTTATTTTATTTAAATCAAATTAAGAAATATTGTAAACAAAATTCACTTTATAAAATATGGGTTTATCCCATCTCTTTTAAATAAAAATCCGGTGTTTTCTAAACTCTGATATTTTTCCTAACTCACGGTCCTGATGAAATTTCCGCTGCAACGTTTTTAAAAACCGGTACCGCTGGACTGTTCATGGCACCCGATTCCGTCCAGGGTGGGTCGGGGGTCGTGACAGAAGGTGGTATCAGAGCCAAACTCAAAGAGCCACTTGTTTAAGCTGATTAGGTGTTCTTTTTAATACCTAAACTTAAACAATAAAGTTAGGAAACTGATATAAATTAACATATGTGTTCTATATGAATATATATATGTTAATATACACAGATAATATCCTGGAAGTATTGTTTTATTTTCTGTGATGTTAATATGTGAAAATGTTTGCAATTCAGATGTCGAATGAAGTACCACATAATCCAGAAGTTCATGTTAATAATGAAAATCCTTTGGATAAAAATGCTATAGAAAATTTAATAGCTCAAGGAATAGCTAATGCTTTACCTTCAATAATTAAAGCTGTTAAAAATACCGTAGAACCTACCAAAGTTGTGAGTAGCAAGCATACTCGTGACGATGGTTTTAGCCATAGTGTCAATGGAGGTAATGATGATATTATCAAAACCCCATTTCCCAAGAAAAAGAAGGCGATGAATTTCGGGTGTACCTACAAAGAATTTTTAGCCTGTAAACCAACTGAGTTCGCCGGCAGTGAAGGAGCCACGGCTGCTCTGCGATGGTTGGAAAAGACGGAAGCTGTTCTTACAATCAGCAAATGTGCCGAAGAAGATAAGGTGATGTATGCATCTAATCTCTTCAAGGAAGAAGCCTTAGAATGGTGGAATACAATTCTTCAGGCAAAAGGAAGCGACATGGTTTATGCCATGAATTGGGAAAAATTCAAGGAAATGACAGAAAGGAAATTTTGTCCTCCTTATGAAAAGGAACGAATAGCTAACAAGTTCCTAAATCATAAAATGATAGATGTGAATTGTCGTGAATATACGACAACGTTCTTCGAATATGCAAGAATGGTACCAACTCTGGCTTCTCCAGAACCTGTACTAATTTCTCGTTATATTTGGGGATTAGTTAGTGAAATCCGAGACATAGTTAAGGCCACTAGACCACAGACTATTGAAGAAGCAGTCGAGCTAGCTAACATGCTGACAGATGGACTAATCCGCACAAGAGAAGAAAATAAGAAGAAAGAGTTAGCCCATAAAATTTCCCAAGAATTCTATAAGAAGACAGGAACTGAACAGTCACTGGAGCAACCTATCTGCAGAAGCTGTAACAAAAAGCACTCAGGAAAATGCCGTTTTAGGAAAACATCCTACTGTAACTTCTGCAAGATGACCGGGCATACAGAGGAAGAGTGTAGAAGGAAAACTACTGTTTGTTTCAATTGCGGAGAAACAGGACACATCAAACCATATTGCCCTAAACTAACCAAAGCACTTGACAACAAGGCCAGAACAACAGACGGAGCTAAGAAGAACGAGCGAGCATTCGTACTTACTACGCAAGAAGCGGAAATAATTCCAGACGTAGTCGCTGATATGTAGTATTTAAGTTAAGTTATTATTTGACCCTAGTACAAATAAAAGTTTATAAATAAATACATTTTGTCAAGTATTTCATCTATTCAAAACCATAACAGAATTGTTTGGTTTTCACTTTCACTGAATCATTTATTTGGTCACGATCACCTTGTGGTGACGTTTTCACAAAATTTGAAGCTTGTGCTAATCTCGTTGCATACGGGTTTAATTATTCTATTGAATCCGTTTTGTTGGTTTATTCTATAAAATTAATCTTAACACAATCATGTGCTAAGATAATGATACACAATTTCATTTCATATTTCAGTGTATCTCTTAAAGATTTTTATATTAGCAAACGAGCGTTTCGTAATCCTTATTGTTTTATCATCTTTGATCGAAAAACATTATTCAAGTATTTCGATTTCAATCTTACTCGATTTATTCGAAACATTCGGATTTACTACATTTGATTTAAAGCATGGTGAAATTCGTTTCATTCACCGCTACTATTTTCAATTCCTATGACACCTTGTGGTGGCATTTTCTTTAATTTGAATCTTGAGATAATCTCATTTTCACTCCTGATGAACGAATTTTAATTTCGGTTGGTTCATCATCTTAAATAGTCTTAATACAATTATGTGTTAAGATAAGTGTACACAAATTCATATCATATTCCGGTGTACCTCTTAACGTTTCTTTCATCATTTATCGAAAATTCTATACTATTCATTTGTTCTTTTCATTTGAAAATCCTATTCGAACTGAATATCCAAAATTACTTCATTAGAGCTTTCAGTTGATTACACGGTGAAATTGTTCAGTCACCGTAATTATTGAATTATTTCAATCCTTACGACACCTTGCGGCGTCGTTATAAACTTGTAGCTTGAGCTAATCATAAGCATACGAATCTTTCAAAATCACGTATGTATTTCGTTTGACTCATCATTCGAAAGTAGTCTTGATGCAATTATGTATTAAGACAATGATACACTAAACTCTATTGTATTCCAGTGTATCCTTGCAAATTCAATAATGTCAACACACTGATTTTTCTCTTGTTATGATTTGATAGTTGACAAAATATTTTCGTGTTTCTATTTCGTTTTGAACTTGTTGATTCTGAGTCTTCTTCAGTTGCCAATCAAAGTAAGCTTTCTTTTGACAAAAGAATTTTTATTTAATTCTAAAAATTCTTCATATTCATTCTAAAATATCTATTTGATCATATATCTTTTGACTTGAATTTAGTCACATTGGAAATTATATCATTTCATCTCATTTCGTTTGACATTGATTTCTTGAACTAATTCAGTTGAACCTTTGAAATCTTACCTATTGTACAAACTCATATTCACAAAATTCGATTCTGTGTCATCTACCTTAATATTATTTTTATTGACTAGAATATGACATAAGTCTAAAAGAAATATCATAACCCAAATACACTTGGAAGCTGGAACCTGAGATGAAGAAAATATATTCCTACTTATTCAGCAAATCTCGAGGACGAGATTTTTATTAAGGTGGGGAGAATGTAACGACTCTCATTAAAAGTCATAATTATTAAATTAATTTGACCAATAGGAAACCCTAATTGAGAGACCCAAGTGATTCTGTGCAAACCCTAAGATTTTCATAATTTTCAGAATCAGGATCAGGGCCCCTAAAACTCAGGGGGGGCATTCCCTAGTTGATGATTATCTATATTTGCGTGATGAAGAAGTTGAATTTTTATATATCGTCGACTCAGCAGTGCTAGAAACACACGCGGCAATCATATAGCCCATTTTCAACCCATACGATGCGTAGGGGTTTTATGCATACGGTGCGCAAGGGTACCATACGATGCGTATGGCATCTTTTGCATACGATGCGCAGGGCTTACTAAATTTCACCTATAAATAGAGGACCTTGGCATTCGCTTTCTGGTGTTCAAACGACGAGAGAATTCATAAAATTCTTCGAGTTGTTGTCTGTTTACTTCAATTAACACACACAAATCTCTAATTAAGCATAGCGGGGTGCTGCAGAACAGGGTATTAACTTAATCGCTATTATGATTCATTGTCCGATCGATCCATATATCCAATGGATGTTTAAGTGCCGCCCACATTAGGGTTATACTTTATCGTTCGTCATTAATTTGACGAATTGTCGTTAATTCGATAGGTAAAGTATTATACTTTGTCGTTCGTCGTTAATTCGACGGATCATCGTTAATTCGATGGATGAAGTATTGCACTTTGTCATTCGTTGTGAGGATATGATCTCGTGAGTTATCGTAAAAAGCTATATTAAGTTACTTACCTAGTTCTTGTGCATTAGGTTAAAAAGGCTAATCAATAGGCTAGGCTCTGCTCAAATTAAATCTGCAATATATCAAGGATTATCTGTAGACTAAGCTTTGCCCGTAGAAATCTGCAATGTGAGTTCGTTTCTCTTTTCTCACAGTTTGTGAGTCCATTATATTTTCTCACAGTTTTATCACCTTTTTGTGAAACAATTATATTTACAAAGATTTTACAGAATCCTAAATGATTACCAGTTATACTTACAGTGATTAAGTTGTTATATTAACTACTGGTATGAAAGATTTTATATATTATTTGATTCTCATTATTATTATTTGCCAGAAAGTTAGTTAATATTATCATGATTACAATAACATTGGAAATTATGTATTTTACTAAGATTATATTTTAGTCTTAGTCACGTTAAAATATTAAATAATGATATTACAATTATTTAATTAACATATTTGATAAGTATAGTAATTTGACATAAATTGAGATATGTCATTTTCTGGATTAAATGGTTTTATGCCAAAAGTAATATATTTGATAAAGAAATGTCACGGGACATCATTATGACCAAGGACACGGGTTGAGAGAATAATCAACAGTGTTATGAATAGAAATTACTAGTTGAGAGAATGATCAACAGTAATATAATCTGAGTTACTAGTTGAAAGAATGATCAACAGTGACATGACCGAAAGCACTAGTTGAAAGAATGATCAACAGTGTTATAGAATCACTAGTTGAAAGAATGATCAACAGTGATATGATCAGAATCATTAATTGAAAGAATAATCAATATTGATATGATTATAGTCACAGGAATCGCCTAGTGACAGATAAATTGAATAATAGTCAAATAGAATTATTTGATGAATTCACTATCGGACTAAAGTGAAGTCAATAATTGATATGATTACTGTCACATTGGAACTGTCATTATTTGACAAATACTGAGTGAATTGGGTAAATATAAAAACCTTAATACTGTAAGGTATAACAATATATTTATAAAAATGGAATGAATTCACTCAGTGTTATCGCTGACAAAACCTTTTTAAAACATTTTTCAGGTAATCACAATAGATTGGAATAAGAGCTGGATACGACACTGAAAATGCTTCAAGAAGTGGCTTATTTTATTTAAATCAAATTAAGAAATATTGTAAACAAAATTCACTTTATAAAATATGGGTTTATCCCATCTCTTTTAAATAAAAATCCGGTGTTTTCTAAACTCTGATATTTTTCCTAACTCACGGTCCTGATGAAATTTCCGCTGCAACGTTTTTAAAAACCGGTACCGCTGGACTGTTCATGGCACCCGATTCCGTCCAGGGTGGGTCGGGGGTCGTGACAGAAGGTGGTATCAGAGCCAAACTCAAAGAGCCACTTGTTTAAGCTGATTAGGTGTTCTTTTTAATACCTAAACTTAAACAATAAAGTTAGGAAACTGATATAAATTAACATATGTGTTCTATATGAATATATATATGTTAATATACACAGATAATATCCTGGAAGTATTGTTTTATTTTCTGTGATGTTAATATGTGAAAATGTTTGCAATTCAGATGTCGAATGAAGTACCACATAATCCAGAAGTTCATGTTAATAATGAAAATCCTTTGGATAAAAATGCTATAGAAAATTTAATAGCTCAAGGAATAGCTAATGCTTTACCTTCAATAATTAAAGCTGTTAAAAATACCGTAGAACCTACCAAAGTTGTGAGTAGCAAGCATACTCGTGACGATGGTTTTAGCCATAGTGTCAATGGAGGTAATGATGATATTATCAAAACCCCATTTCCCAAGAAAAAGAAGGCGATGAATTTCGGGTGTACCTACAAAGAATTTTTAGCCTGTAAACCAACTGAGTTCGCCGGCAGTGAAGGAGCCACGGCTGCTCTGCGATGGTTGGAAAAGACGGAAGCTGTTCTTACAATCAGCAAATGTGCCGAAGAAGATAAGGTGATGTATGCATCTAATCTCTTCAAGGAAGAAGCCTTAGAATGGTGGAATACAATTCTTCAGGCAAAAGGAAGCGACATGGTTTATGCCATGAATTGGGAAAAATTCAAGGAAATGACAGAAAGGAAATTTTGTCCTCCTTATGAAAAGGAACGAATAGCTAACAAGTTCCTAAATCATAAAATGATAGATGTGAATTGTCGTGAATATACGACAACGTTCTTCGAATATGCAAGAATGGTACCAACTCTGGCTTCTCCAGAACCTGTACTAATTTCTCGTTATATTTGGGGATTAGTTAGTGAAATCCGAGACATAGTTAAGGCCACTAGACCACAGACTATTGAAGAAGCAGTCGAGCTAGCTAACATGCTGACAGATGGACTAATCCGCACAAGAGAAGAAAATAAGAAGAAAGAGTTAGCCCATAAAATTTCCCAAGAATTCTATAAGAAGACAGGAACTGAACAGTCACTGGAGCAACCTATCTGCAGAAGCTGTAACAAAAAGCACTCAGGAAAATGCCGTTTTAGGAAAACATCCTACTGTAACTTCTGCAAGATGACCGGGCATACAGAGGAAGAGTGTAGAAGGAAAACTACTGTTTGTTTCAATTGCGGAGAAACAGGACACATCAAACCATATTGCCCTAAACTAACCAAAGCACTTGACAACAAGGCCAGAACAACAGACGGAGCTAAGAAGAACGAGCGAGCATTCGTACTTACTACGCAAGAAGCGGAAATAATTCCAGACGTAGTCGCTGATATGTAGTATTTAAGTTAAGTTATTATTTGACCCTAGTACAAATAAAAGTTTATAAATAAATACATTTTGTCAAGTATTTCATCTATTCAAAACCATAACAGAATTGTTTGGTTTTCACTTTCACTGAATCATTTATTTGGTCACGATCACCTTGTGGTGACGTTTTCACAAAATTTGAAGCTTGTGCTAATCTCGTTGCATACGGGTTTAATTATTCTATTGAATCCGTTTTGTTGGTTTATTCTATAAAATTAATCTTAACACAATCATGTGCTAAGATAATGATACACAATTTCATTTCATATTTCAGTGTATCTCTTAAAGATTTTTATATTAGCAAACGAGCGTTTCGTAATCCTTATTGTTTTATCATCTTTGATCGAAAAACATTATTCAAGTATTTCGATTTCAATCTTACTCGATTTATTCGAAACATTCGGATTTACTACATTTGATTTAAAGCATGGTGAAATTCGTTTCATTCACCGCTACTATTTTCAATTCCTATGACACCTTGTGGTGGCATTTTCTTTAATTTGAATCTTGAGATAATCTCATTTTCACTCCTGATGAACGAATTTTAATTTCGGTTGGTTCATCATCTTAAATAGTCTTAATACAATTATGTGTTAAGATAAGTGTACACAAATTCATATCATATTCCGGTGTACCTCTTAACGTTTCTTTCATCATTTATCGAAAATTCTATACTATTCATTTGTTCTTTTCATTTGAAAATCCTATTCGAACTGAATATCCAAAATTACTTCATTAGAGCTTTCAGTTGATTACACGGTGAAATTGTTCAGTCACCGTAATTATTGAATTATTTCAATCCTTACGACACCTTGCGGCGTCGTTATAAACTTGTAGCTTGAGCTAATCATAAGCATACGAATCTTTCAAAATCACGTATGTATTTCGTTTGACTCATCATTCGAAAGTAGTCTTGATGCAATTATGTATTAAGACAATGATACACTAAACTCTATTGTATTCCAGTGTATCCTTGCAAATTCAATAATGTCAACACACTGATTTTTCTCTTGTTATGATTTGATAGTTGACAAAATATTTTCGTGTTTCTATTTCGTTTTGAACTTGTTGATTCTGAGTCTTCTTCAGTTGCCAATCAAAGTAAGCTTTCTTTTGACAAAAGAATTTTTATTTAATTCTAAAAATTCTTCATATTCATTCTAAAATATCTATTTGATCATATATCTTTTGACTTGAATTTAGTCACATTGGAAATTATATCATTTCATCTCATTTCGTTTGACATTGATTTCTTGAACTAATTCAGTTGAACCTTTGAAATCTTACCTATTGTACAAACTCATATTCACAAAATTCGATTCTGTGTCATCTACCTTAATATTATTTTTATTGACTAGAATATGACATAAGTCTAAAAGAAATATCATAACCCAAATACACTTGGAAGCTGGAACCTGAGATGAAGAAAATATATTCCTACTTATTCAGCAAATCTCGAGGACGAGATTTTTATTAAGGTGGGGAGAATGTAACGACTCTCATTAAAAGTCATAATTATTAAATTAATTTGACCAATAGGAAACCCTAATTGAGAGACCCAAGTGATTCTGTGCAAACCCTAAGATTTTCATAATTTTCAGAATCAGGATCAGGGCCCCTAAAACTCAGGGGGGGCATTCCCTAGTTGATGATTATCTATATTTGCGTGATGAAGAAGTTGAATTTTTATATATCGTCGACTCAGCAGTGCTAGAAACACACGCGGCAATCATATAGCCCATTTTCAACCCATACGATGCGTAGGGGTTTTATGCATACGGTGCGCAGGGGTACCATACGATGCGTATGGCATCTTTTGCATACGATGCGCAGGGCTTACTAAATTTCACCTATAAATAGAGGACCTTGGCATTCGCTTTCTGGTGTTCAAACGACGAGAGAATTCATAAAATTCTTCGAGTTGTTGTCTGTTTACTTCAATTAACACACACAAATCTCTAATTAAGCATAGCGGGGTGCTGCAGAACAGGGTATTAACTTAATCGCTATTATGATTCATTGTCCGATCGATCCATATATCCAATGGATGTTTAAGTGCCGCCCACATTAGGGTTATACTTTATCGTTCGTCATTAATTTGACGAATTGTCGTTAATTCGATAGGTAAAGTATTATACTTTGTCGTTCGTCGTTAATTCGACGGATCATCGTTAATTCGATGGATGAAGTATTGCACTTTGTCATTCGTTGTGAGGATATGATCTCGTGAGTTATCGTAAAAAGCTATATTAAGTTACTTACCTAGTTCTTGTGCATTAGGTTAAAAAGGCTAATCAATAGGCTAGGCTCTGCTCAAATTAAATCTGCAATATATCAAGGATTATCTGTAGACTAAGCTTTGCCCGTAGAAATCTGCAATGTGAGTTCGTTTCTCTTTTCTCACAGTTTGTGAGTCCATTATATTTTCTCACAGTTTTATCACCTTTTTGTGAAACAATTATATTTACAAAGATTTTACAGAATCCTAAATGATTACCAGTTATACTTACAGTGATTAAGTTGTTATATTAACTACTGGTATGAAAGATTTTATATATTATTTGATTCTCATTATTATTATTTGCCAGAAAGTTAGTTAATATTATCATGATTACAATAACATTGGAAATTATGTATTTTACTAAGATTATATTTTAGTCTTAGTCACGTTAAAATATTAAATAATGATATTACAATTATTTAATTAACATATTTGATAAGTATAGTAATTTGACATAAATTGAGATATGTCATTTTCTGGATTAAATGGTTTTATGCCAAAAGTAATATATTTGATAAAGAAATGTCACGGGACATCATTATGACCAAGGACACGGGTTGAGAGAATAATCAACAGTGTTATGAATAGAAATTACTAGTTGAGAGAATGATCAACAGTAATATAATCTGAGTTACTAGTTGAAAGAATGATCAACAGTGACATGACCGAAAGCACTAGTTGAAAGAATGATCAACAGTGTTATAGAATCACTAGTTGAAAGAATGATCAACAGTGATATGATCAGAATCATTAATTGAAAGAATAATCAATATTGATATGATTATAGTCACAGGAATCGCCTAGTGACAGATAAATTGAATAATAGTCAAATAGAATTATTTGATGAATTCACTATCGGACTAAAGTGAAGTCAATAATTGATATGATTACTGTCACATTGGAACTGTCATTATTTGACAAATACTGAGTGAATTGGGTAAATATAAAAACCTTAATACTGTAAGGTATAACAATATATTTATAAAAATGGAATGAATTCACTCAGTGTTATCGCTGACAAAACCTTTTTAAAACATTTTTCAGGTAATCACAATAGATTGGAATAAGAGCTGGATACGACACTGAAAATGCTTCAAGAAGTGGCTTATTTTATTTAAATCAAATTAAGAAATATTGTAAACAAAATTCACTTTATAAAATATGGGTTTATCCCATCTCTTTTAAATAAAAATCCGGTGTTTTCTAAACTCTGATATTTTTCCTAACTCACGGTCCTGATGAAATTTCCGCTGCAACGTTTTTAAAAACCGGTACCGCTGGACTGTTCATGGCACCCGATTCCGTCCAGGGTGGGTCGGGGGTCGTGACATAGAATGCGCAACACATATCACCACCATGACACATGAAGTAATACCCTTAACAACCCCTGTCCCCGACAGGTGCCGAGTCCAAACTATAGTACTATCGTTGCTAAGGTGTCAGGCAACAATCACTGTGTAAACATAACATACAGGCATTCATCGAATAAACACGTATAACATACAGATCGACTAGCGTATAAAAGTGTTTGCATTGTGTGATAGATGTGATTTGATATTAACGTATGTAAAACACAAAAGTGCGTTAAGCAAAAAGGGATCGGGTATACTCACAGGTCGTGTTTAGTGAATAAACACAGTCTTGGATTGAAGGGAGCGCTGGAGAGATTAGCCTAATCAGATATCGAAAATATAAACGTTGAACGGTGTGCTAAACAGTGTCGGGTAAGCTGAGTGACGGATAGTGATCCGATCGGATGACCGTCTGGACGGATGACCATTTTGTCGGAGGGTTGTTCATTAGGGATGGATGGTTATAAAGATTCAAGTCTCCTGGTAGGATTGTCATTCGATTGGATGGTCGTCCGATCGGATGACTATTCATTGGAAACTGATATTTTTGAAGTTTTGCAAAATTTGGTTAAGTGTTGAAAAATCACAAGTCACCCGTTCGGATCGTCGTTCGATCGGATGGTGATTCAATCAGACAACAATCTGTTTGGTGACCTGTTCATTTGAAAACTTGTAAAATCCGTTAAGTTTAGAAAGTTTTGCTGTTGAACCGAGACGGTGTGACAACGTGTCGAACAACGGAAACCACATCAGGCCCAACTCATCCGGTTGGACTGGAATCACCCCGTTCGATCCAAACCAGCTGTTCATGACGGTGTTTCATGTTCATCCCGTGAATTGGTCATCTCTTTGATAGTAATCCGTTCTCAGACTGACACTTCACCAGAAAATGAGTAGTAGGCCTGAACGAGCTCAAATTCTATCTGTTTGAAGTAAGAGTGAAGAATGTTTGAAGAAAAATTTGAAACACCTTGATTATGCTTAGGTTTAGGTGAAATCAGTGTTTAAACATGGTGGAAATCCTTTAGATCTTAGTTGTTCTTGGTGAGATGAGATCATACTTTGGTGTTCATATGAATCCGTGATGACGTCACTAAAAAACAGCCCAAATCAGGTGGATTTCATGGTTAAAAGTTGAGATTTGATGGTGAAATTTATGAGAAAGTGTGTGCTGATTGTGAAAGTACCAGATTTGAGATGAGAACTTACAAGAATCGCGAGGAATCAAGAGGAAAGCGGCTGAGAATGTGAAGGGTCGGAGGGAGAGCTGTCACATCACGTGAATAGTTATGTGACAGGTGAGTTTTTATAGGGGAAAGAGGAGAAAGGTGGTGCGAGTTATTCGATCGGAGGGCCTTTCGATCGGTTGGCCATCCGATCAGATGGTCATCCGGTCGGATGACCATTCGATCGAAGGGTCATTCGATTAGATGGCTCGGGTAAGTTGGTTTCCGACTTTTGTTTCGTGCATTGAGCGTTGCGATGCATTTGAGCGAGTGTCGAATAAGCTATGCGATAGTTTTAAATAATAGTTACACAAATAACTTAACTAACATACAACAACATAATTAACCTTGCGTTTCCAGTTCGCGATGAGATTGCGTTGTGATAGAGTTGCGATTGCGTTTAATCACCTCAAAACATATAGTAAACATGCACAAGTAACACATAATAGCACACACACGTAAAATAATATCCAGAACTGCGATTCAAGTTGCGATGCGATAAAGATGAGATAGCGTTACGTAGATTAGCGTTTAACTGCGTTTATTGCATTGTTACTTCACATAATACAACTAAAACAGCGTAAACTAAAGTATCGACTAGCGAGAATCGAAAGTACGAGTAATAATTAAGCAAGGAATCACAGATCTGATTAGCAATCTTTTCTTCCTTTGACTTTGACTTGTACTTTAACTTCAAAAAGTCAGGTTGTTACAGTACGAGCCTCCCATTAACATGTATAGTGCTATAGGAGTAACGCACCACCTGTAAACTTGTGGTCATGTTAAATACTTTTTACACAGTAATCAGAGGATTGACATGAATATTCACATGCCAGTTTATGTGTTAATCTTGATAACTAAGTTTGCCATGCGGATTCGTTTAAATCTTTTATACTTATGCTATGTATTAAACTTATATATTCGCCGATACTTTTGTATTGAACCATGTATTTTTAACATATTGCAGGTTGATGATGATGTTAAAATGGGCTTAGCGAGGATGCTTTAGATACACACTTAGAAATCATTAGATTATGTTGTTGTATCAATTTTGAACTATGTTGTATTGTAACTTGTCTTATTTTGTATTTGAAACAATGTTGTATTTGATTTCATATGATGTAACTTGACAATTTGTATTAATGAAATGAAATTAGTTTATATAAATTATTGTCGCTTTTAGTGTTATGATGCAATGAGAAATCTCGTTTTTGTCTCACTCTGATGTTTCCGCCATTGGTTGGGGTGTGATAGATTGGTATCAGAGCCATAACTATAGGGAATTAGGTAGAATTGCCATGTTCGACCTAGTCTATAGTAGGTACCATACTTTGACCATTCTTGATACTTGTTTAATATGTTACTTTTTCCTATTTGCTTCTTTCTACTTCTTTTGTCTAAATATTACAATATGTCTTTCGTAAGACATTTCATGTTGAAGACTTGAAGACACTCGTATCATACAAACGAGACAACTTCACTAAAATAGGCGTGAAACCCATAATTTGGTGAACGACCCTCAATCCGCTTATATGATTTTGCACGAAATTACGCCATCAAGTTAGGAGTGAAATCCACATCTTGATGGTAAATTGCCAATTCAAACTCTAGTGGACCCTCGTCAAAGTGTCAGAATTAGCTTCCTTGACCCGACGAGTACCAACCACACTTACGTTACGATGTTGTCAAGTTAGGGGTGAAACCCGCATCTTGTCAACTAGTCCCACTCCTCGTTTTTCAATCCCCCCGAATTTTCAATTTTTCAATCGATTAGGTACGTGTAGTAACTTGAAGGGTAAAATATCGTTAATCGCTTCTCAACGAGAGTATTTTACCTATAGGCCAAAGCACGTTTCCCTAATCCGAAAGGACTTTCGATTCACTTTGGAATAGTCGAAGTTTCTAAACGCTAGACACTCCAATATTTTTATCAAGCCTCTCTTTTATGTTATCTCAATTTTCATGTGTTTAAATACTTGTTACCTCGTTCGATTCGAAACCGATGCACAATTCACACGTCTCTCACAATAAAAACATTAATAATTCTCGTGAACAAACTAAATTTATACTCTTTTACGCATTCATATGTGTTTATACTTGAAAATACTTATTAAACTCATATAAATTATGTGAATCATACGTGTTAGGTGATACTTAAATGCTCATACATGCAAAACGTTATTTTAAATTATGATCAAGTCTCATCCTTTCCTTCTCTTTCGATCCTTTAGATGTCTTCCAACAGCCTTTCCAAGAAATCCAAGAAGTCCAAGTCACGATCTGGTTCAAAGAGAGGTTCCAACAATATGGACACGTTATTGAAGAAGGATCTCGTAGGGTTGATAGCTGAGCAGATGGCCAAAGTTATCCCTGATATTGTCAGCAAACTTCAAACCCCGCCTGTTACTGAAACCCCCAATGACTTCGTTAACTCCAAGGTGGAAACACCTAAGTCGACTTTCTTGTTCAAACACTTCATGGCTTGTAAACCCTTAACCTTCACTGGCGAAGAGGGTGCCACCGCGTTAATCCAACGGTTCGATTCCGCGAAGTTGACGTTTCTACAAAGCAGCTGCCTCGATAACCTTCGAACCCTCAATGCGATGGGTGTGTTCCGATTGAGAGCCCTCGATTGGTGGACTTCCGAGCGCAACGCTCGTGGGAACGAAGTCGCCCACACCTTACCCTGGTCTGACCTTAAGAAGCTAATGAAGGACGAGTTTTGTCCTCCCCACGAACTTCAGAAACTGGAGAATGAATTCTGGAACATCAAACAAATAGGGAATGACAACGTTGGTATGACAGCACGTTTCAAGCAGCTTAGTGCTTTGTGTCCTGGCCAAGTCGACTCTGTTGACAAGGCTATAGCAAAGTATATTCGATGTGTAGGATCGTTTTGCACGACCAAAACGAGTCGTTCAGAAGAGTTCTTGTCAATACGAGAGGCGGAAACTAACATATCGACTTCGAATAAGCTTGATATACACTCTAATTGTCTTTTTGATTGAAATAACAACTTTTTACAGGCAATAGACACTTCAGCAGCACTTCGGCTCTGGAATTAGAAAGTTATAAACGAAATGAACAGAACAGGTATTTATAGGGACACCATTTCGTGTGGAATGGAACATGCTCCATTTCGTGCGAAATGGCCAATGCCATTTCGTGCGAAATGGTCACATTCCATTTCGTGCAAAATGGTAGCTTTCCCTAAAATGCTATTTTCTCGTACTTCGTGCCTTGATCTTTCTATTCTATTACAAGACTCAATACAAGATGAAGTCAACAGACATATGCACCAACAGACTCCCCCTTGGATGTTAACGAAGTCTTGAGTGTCGAGTCTTCGGCATGTCACATCTTCAGTCTTGATCAGTCTTCTTGCTCTTCCAAAGTATCTGACAGTGTAAAACATCCTCAATCTCTAACTCTTCCAGAATCTCATCCTGACTCTATCTTCTCTTGATCAGATCTCTTGATTCCTTAAGTTCTTCAGCATCAGCAACTTTCGTAGACATCAGGATTTAAGCCTCTATCTTTACTATTCAAACTCCCCTTTGAATGTTGATCCATAATCTGTATCTGATTCAGATTCCCCCTTTCGATAAGCTGGGATCGCAATCTGTCTTAGATCTTGTTCTAGGATCGTGACCTGGCTCTCATTCAGCTCAGGTTTAAACTTGGAGACCTGTACAAATCTCTACCTAATAATAAGATTCTCAATATACAAGATTTAACAAATTTAGAATTCCTGATTAACCACTTGTATCTGAATCATTCAAATTTGACATTTTTATTAATTTTGAAACCATTAAATCATTTCAAAATCTTTTCTCATTTCAAACAGGCTCCCCTTCACCCGTTGTCCATCATGTTTAGCACTTGGAATTTTAAAAATCAGCTCTCCAACATCAGTTGTCAAAAATCTTTTTGTATTTTTCAAAATTTTAAGCTAAAACACACTGAAAATCTTTTTGGATTTTGGTATAAATGAAATGCAGTAAAGAAATATTTACAAACTATCTTTTTGTGAGTTTGTGTAAGAGGATCATATCAGATTATAAGACAAATCACTAACACCGTTAAGCTTTAAACATTTTAAGTTCTAAACGATTCATTTAGATTGTCAGTATACTGATCCACTTAAATTTTCACACAAAGTTCAACAGTTCCGAGATACGAGATTAATGTTTTAAGCACTTAAACTTATTCGCGTGTCCCACCTCAGAATATACTCCCGTATCCAGACTCCTATATTCAGTCTTATAGGTGAATGTACATTAGTGATATCTGTAAAGGGGTTAAATGCGAGACCATGAGAGCTCAGGCTATTGCTTCCGCAAAATCAGAGAGATGATGGTTCGACTTTAGGTGGGTTCCCTTGAGAGAATCTTTTCTTCAACAACACATGATTAGCATTTTTCAATGTTTCATCATTTTTTTTATGCTGAGGGCGAGCTTTATGATTAAAGAAATGCAAAGTATTACACGAGGACTAGGCTATTGCTCCCGCAAAATCAGAAGTCAAGGTATAATACCCCAGATATCAACACACACACACAAAGACCTAGTATGTCAGAAATAGAAAGCCCTTCAAACAAGATTTCAGGGGTTACCTATATATCCGAGAGATGTTCCCCACGAAATAAGTAAGTATTTGATATTTAGGTTTATATCTCGAACACAATCTACTAAGCGTGCGAAAACCTACTGGCATATCATCAGTGAGACCGTTTATCACATTTGACTTACTAATTCTTTAGCATGCTGTGATTGTCCACTGATGTACTATCATTTCCTCTTTTTCACAACAAAACTCATTTTTGAATTTTCGATGTTTTTGACTTTTGAGATTTTATCATGTTTTTGATTTTTTCAAATTTTTGACGAAATTTTCTAAAAATTTTTACTCCCTCTAAAATCAAAAATATGTTTCAATTTTGGATTTTCAGGGAAAATTTGAAAACAAACTGTACAAATCAAGTGACAACTATTGTGAATTGCTTCAAATCGCCATCCACTTGGCATAACCAATCAGAACTCCCCCTGACAACAAACCATTTTCCTTTTATGATTTCAAAACACTTAAGTTTGTGTTAATCAAAATGGTTTTTCCAGAAAAGTAGTTTTGTTGATTTTCACAAACCACATGTAGGTTAGGGGTTTCATCACTGTTGGTGCATATGTCTGTCGACTTCGTCTTGTATCGAGTCTTGTATCTAGATAGGATAAACCAGAGCTCGATAGTCAAATAAATAGGGTTTTAGTGCTGATTGACCATTTCACACGAAATAGCAGTTTCACACGAAATGGCATTTCGTGCGAAATGAAAAATCCTGTAAATAGGTGGCTTGAGATTTCATTTGTAACTTTGGATTCCGGTAGCGAAGCTCTGCCGAAGTGTCTCCAGGTCGTGTAAAGCTTTCATATCAATACAAGAGACAGTTTAAGTGATTCTATGTGCATTATAAGCTGATTCAACATCAAAACGTCTATTTCCGCCTCTCGTTTTGATAAAAAAACTCTTCTGATCGACTCGTTAAGGTCGCACGACGATCCTACAAGTGGTATCAGAGCTCAGGAGGAAGAGTTCTTACCGATTCAGCTTGATTTCATCTGAAAATCTCACTTCTACTCACTTTCTTCACATTTTTTCAAAATTAACAGAGATTTCACGGTTAAAATGAACTGATTTTCATATATAACGTGCAAAACACTGTTTTAACAAATCCTTGAAAATATCATTCAAAATATTAGTTTGAGTGATGTCAGGTCCATTTCGCACGAGATAGATCTCCATTTCGTTTGAATATTGTCATTTCGTGTGAAAATACATTCCATTTCACGTGTAATTGTCTTTTCGTTTGAAGTGCACCCAGGTCATCATTTCATACGTATTGGATTTTCATTTCGGTTGAAGTGCACCCAGGTCATCATTTCGTATGTATTGGACTGTCATTTTGTTTGAAAATCTGTCAACAGTGTCATTTGAAACAAGCATTTATTGTGAAGGTCCAATAGAATTCTTTGAGGAACATTGAATTTTTCGGCCATTGAAAGTGTTGCATGTGATTTTCATTTCGAGTGTCAGAATCATTAATATCATACAATCAGTCCACGTGTTGCCCTTGAATAGATAAATTCATGTTCATCGGCCCAATGAAATCCAGTTTGTGACTCAAGAATTGCATGTGATTTCATATAAGGATTGTCGGCCATTAATTAGTTTGTCAGAACATTAGTTTTTGCGGCCCAATAGAATAAGAGTTATCGGGCTATTACAAGCAGCATATCACCGATCCATGTGAACACAAGTTGTTATCGGCCCAATCATATTTTTTTGATCACTTGAAGTTGTCGGCTTAGTGGATATTGAGGTCCAATTAAAATCAAGTTGATATTAAATAGGAGTGTGGTGTGCATTAAAGATATCGGCGATTATTGTTTTCATATGATATCATTTGATCGGTCCAATCAGTAACCAGTTGTGCATGTAAGAATGTCAGTTATTCGGTTCAAACATATGATTGATAGTGTTAGCCCATGTGATTCATATTATCGGCCCAATCACAAAAGTGATGTCAGTTCTATAGAGTGTCGACCCATTTGATTGAGATAATTGTCCAATTTGGAGGTCTAATCAGAGTAAATTGTGTGTTCGGTGTCACACCCTGGCTTTTGCGGAAGCGTGGGTTTATTTTGGTGTGACTTCTTAATACCATAGCAACAATCATAACAATGCTATATGAAATAAAACACATGATGATCATCCATTCATTAAGTTTAAAATAACCACAACATCATTGTTTAAATTGTTGACACATAAAACAAGTTACAACCATGACATAATTAAAACGTGTTCACATGACACAACAAAAGACTTGAATAAAAAACATGGTTTAGAGGCTTGTAACCCGTCCAGGTAAGGGTTACACCTCCTAAACCTGGATGACATCATTATTCCCTATGCAGCTTGACACGATTGCACACTTCGCCAGATCCACTAATTTCCTGAAACACATGTAGTTTGAAAAATCAACAAAAGTTGAGCGAGTTCAAGTAAAAGTGAATATGTATAAACCTTTAAAGTATGTATAAAAGTCCCTGGTATGTAGCAATAAGGAAAAAGAGATCACTAATGGGTTGCAAAGCCACTGGTATGCGTGAAAAGGTGCAGGAAAACTGAAACCTAGCAAATTTGTTACCGGGCTTCGGCTGTAAGACACAGTCACCTCTATGGGCCACTCCGGCCTCACGGGTGTGGGCTCGCTACACCCAAATAGATCTATCACTCTTGTGTCCCTCGGTCCTAACAACGAGGATTAATGGCCTTAAGTGTTGTACCCACCCTTCACATGATCTAGTAGTATAAACCCTCCCTACGCTAACCATACCATGTAAATAAATGTCTGTAATAATTGTCGCATGTATTTCAGCCCCGATGTATAAAACTGAAAACAGTAAAGAGAAAAGGGGGACATGAACTCACAGAAGTGCGTCTCCTGAATTATTATTATTTTAACAAGTTTGTGACTACTTGTTAAAATAATAATAATTATTTTAACTTAACTTTTGTTTTTAGGATAAATAGTTAGGCAACTATTTCGTATCCACACTTCTCAAGTATTTTATATGTGTATTTCCTTCCCAAGGATGGGGGTACTTATACATGCACATTTGTAATTCCGAAAAATATATTTAAATTATTTTCCTAAAACATCTTAATTTAAAATATATATATTTTTCCCAAAAATACTATATTTTTACTTCGCGAGAGTTTTGGTATCATTTTAGAGTCGTAATTTCATGGTATATAATAGTTATATTATTTTACCAAAAAATAATATAACTAGTTCACAAAGTAACAAATAATCAAACAGGAGTTTTAGTATGAAATATATATTCTAAATATATATTTATCAAATTTTATTTACGAAAATCAACCTCCGGCACTTAGTATTTTTGTAATAAAAATCATGGCGAAGTTTATTTTGAAAACAGGGTTAAAAATATAATTGTAAACACTTACTAGAAAAATATTTTCTAAGTGTTGGATTTTTAGGAAAATTTCGCCAGAGTTTCCTTTGTAAATAGAGGCGTCCATGCTTACTAGCATATCATTTTCTTTTGTAAAATCATTCAATCAATCATCAATCATCAACATACAATCTCTAATTACCAAACTTGACAAAAATAAGCATAAACCATAAACTTATGAACTTGAAAATTTATAAAAGCATGTAGTAACTTACTAGCACACTTAGTAAGTCTTGTTACCTTCCAAAATGTGATTGGTTCTTTAAAAACTTTATTTTTAAAGAGTTTGAATATTTACAACTTCTAGTCATATTTTCTAAAAATATTTCTTTGTGAATTTTTTTTATTACACAAGTGTTTCTACACTTGTTTATCCACTAAAAATGTGTTAAGTTTATGTAAGATCCAAGTTTTAACGAAACTCATACTTTTCACTCGGTTCTTTTGAAAAACCACTCTTGGATCTTTAGATCTACAATATTAGAACTTACTTTGATCTTTATTTTTCAAGAAAACGCCCATTTAATCAACTTCATAGTTTATGTGTGGATGATTCCATCATCCACAACATTTCTAACTTTCACATATTGCTAGTTCATGTTTTTAATCATGATCTAGCAAGACCATATGATGACCCATATCATTTTTACTAGCCAACAATAAACAACAAGCATAACAACATAAGAATAACATGACTTCATCATCATTTTAACCATACTTCATCACTAGTTAGTTTATGTTCCAAGACTTTGTTTATGGTTCTTTAGAGTTCTCATCTTTTTTATCTTTAAACATCATTAACCACTTAAATAACATGAAAAATGCAAGGATCTAAGTGCTTACCACTAGCATAAGGCTAGGGGAGTTCAAGTGGAGAAATGTGATGGATAAAAGAAGATGAGAGAGGTCCTTCACGTTCCGAGTGCTCCACACCTCATAAAACACCTTTGTGCACCTTGTGGTTTACTTGAAATGGTTGAACTTGAAACAAGAAAGTGGGGTGGTGTGTGTGTGAGCTCGGCCAAGAGAGAGGGGGAGGCAAAGATAGATGGAATTTTGTTGTTGTGATGGAGATGATGAGAAGTGGTTATTTATAAATCAATCCCTAATGACCAATGGTTAACATGTCCACCAAAGTACAAACTAAATCAACTCCAAATCCAAGAAAAGATTAGAAGATTTTAGGAAGATTTTAGTCAAATCTAGTGGGGTGGGGTCCCTAAGTGGACGGGTATAGTGGGGGGAAAGGGTTGAACAAAAATTTAAGTGGCAAAATGTTAATTAGTGGGAGTTTAATATTATGCCTAATGTTTAGTGTGTACCGGGTATTATGTAAGGTGTTATAGTGCTCGGGGACCATAACTAGCCCAGAAAAAAAGTGTAACAATGTTTTTTTTAACAATATTTTTTTGTATTCCGGGTAATGTCCGGTTGTCTGGTTATATTCCGTCCCGTTAAAGTGCTAAGTGATATCGTAAAGTGTCCTTTATGTAATTTTTAGTGACCCTTTTCATTCCCAACATTTTGGAAAGTATCTAGGATTATTTTGTCAAGTTTTTGCACATTACTAGCATAATTAAATGCTGAATTTTGTTATTAAGTGCAGAATTCTGCATTTAGAGTATGTTTTAGGCACTTCCCGGCACTATAACTATCACCTAGTGACGCAGTTTTATGGTCCTCACTTCCCTACACTCCCTACTAGTGTAGTATCCTGTCTCTGGCTCATTCTGGCCTCAAAAATATTGTCTGTCTAGGTGCTGGCATTGTCAGCATGTTTTCTGATTTATCCGCTCGCTGTGCTTACTGTGCTTTGTGCATCAAGTTTCTCACTAACGTTTGTATATAATAAATGGAGTGACAGTATGAAAGTGATGCATGTGTATGTATGTAACAGAAATCAGTAAGCAGTTAAATCAACAGTTGAAATCAAGCACAGTCATAAAGCACAAATTAAATATTAATTAATTGTACGGATACCTGTAATTGTGAGGGTTGTCACATTCTCCCCCTGTTAGAGAAATTTCGTCCCGAAATTTTAGTTCTGCTACTAGATGCAGGGGTCTTGGGGAATAAATGTGGGTATTTCTCTTTCATACGATCCTCACGTTCCCACGTGAATTCTGGCCCATGTCTTGCATTCCATCGAACTTTGACGAGCTTGACTCTACTCCTGCGTGTTTTGTTAACTTTCCAATCCGTAACCTCAACGGGTTCTTCGGTAAAGTGGAGCGTGTCGTCGATATGAACTTCGTCCGCAGGAATGATCACTGTCTCTTGTGTTGGACTCTTTTTCAGGTTAGATACGTGAAATGTATCGTGAACGCCATTAAGTTCAGCAGGTAAGTCCAATTTGTATGCTACAAGCCCAATCCTTTGCAGGATTCTGAAAGGGCCAATGTAACGAGGATTCAACTTCCCACGCTTCCCAAAGCGTGCCACACCCTTCCAGGGTGAAACCTTTAACAAAACCATATCCCCAACTTGAAACTCCAAAGGTTTCCTCCTTTGATTTGCATAGCCTTTCTGTCTGTCACGAGCCGCCTTGATGCGCTCTCGGATCTGTGCAATCTTGTCTGTCGTCTCTTGGACCAATTCCGGCCCAACCAGCTGTCTATCACCCGCGTCAGCCCAGCATGGCGGTGATCGGCACTTGCGTCTATAAAGAGCTTCAAATGGCGCGGCTCCAATACTGGTGTGGTAGCTGTTGTTGTACGAAAATTTGACCAATGGTAAGTGATTGTCCCAGCTACCACCTAGGTCCATTACACATGCTCTCAGCATATCTTCCAATGTCTGAATAGTTCTCTCGCTCTGGCCATCAGTTTGTGGGTGAAAAGTAGTACTTAGATTCAACTGCGAGCTAAAAGCTTCTTGGAAAGATTGCCAAATCCTTGATACAAATCTCCCATCTCTATCAGAGATAATCGAGAGAGGCACTCCATGACGTGCAACAATCTCCCTCATGTATATTTCAGCAAGTTTACTCGTGTTGTCTTTCTCCTTGATTGGCAAAAAGTGCGCAGACTTTGTTAGACGGTCTACTATTACCCAAATCGTATCGTGGCCTTTGGGTGTCCTTGGTAGTTTCGTTATGAAATCCATTGAAATCTGTTCCCATTTCCATTTGGGTATTTCAGGTTGTTGTAGAAGACCTGAAGGCTTTTGGTATTCGACCTTTACCTTGGCGCACGTTAAACATTTGCTAACATATACTGTTGTTGTAGAAGACCTGAAGGCTTTTGGTATTCGACCTTTACCTTGGCGCACGTTAAACATTTGCTAACATATACTGTGACATCGCCTTTCTTCCTTGGCCACCAGTAGAAATCCTTAAGGTCTTGGTACATTTTATCCGCTCCTAGATGAATCGAGTACCGTGACTTGTGAGCCTCATCGAAAATAACCTTTCTCAATCCACCAAACAGAGGAACCCAAATTCGTTTCATGAAGCACAAAGTTCCTTCCTCGTTTGGTACCAACTGCTTCTCCATCCCACGGAGGTACTCATCCTCAATATTCTTTTCTTTGAGAGCTTCTCTCTGCGCGGCACGAATGCGCAATGAGAGGTCTGTCTGGACAATCATTTCCATAGCCCTAACCCTTATAGGCTTGATCCTTTCTTTCCGACTTAGGGCATCGGCGACCACATTCGCCTTCCCTGGGTGATACTTGATCTCGCAATCATAATCATTCAATAGCTCTACCCAGCGTCTTTGCCTCATGTTAAGCTCTTTTTGATCAAATATGTACTGTAAGCTCTTGTGATCAGGGAAGATTGTACATCGCGTGCCATACAGATAATGTCACCAGATCTTCAACGCAAATACCATCGCGCCTAACTCCAAGTCGTGCGTGGTATAATTTTTCTCGTGGACCTTTAACTGGCGAGATGCATATGCTATAACCTTTTGTCTCTGCATCAGCACGCAACCCAAACCTTGACGCGAGGCATCACAATATACCACAAAGTCATCTGTTCTTTCAGGTAGCGATAAGATCGGTGCATTACAAAGTTTGTTTTTCAACAGCTGAAACGCTTCTTCTTGTTTGTCTCCCCAATCAAACTTCCTGTCTTTCTGGGTAAAGGAAGTCAAAGGTTGAGCGATTTTTGAGAAATCCTCAATGAACCTTCGATAGTAACTAGCCAAACCTAAGAACTGTCGAATCTCGGTTGGCGTCTTTGGAGTCTCCCAGTTCTTGATCGCCTCGATCTTTGTTGGATCCACATGGATTCCATTTCCATTAACCACATGTCCAAGAAATTGGACTTCGCGTAACCAGAACTCGCACTTCGAGAACTTTGCGTACAACTTCTCCTTTTTCAGTAGCTCTAAAATAGCTCTTAAATGCTGTTCGTGCTCATCCTTCATCTTCGAATAGATCAAAATGTCATCGATGAACACTATCATGAACTTGTCGAGGTACGGCTTGCAAACTCTATTCATCAAATCCATAAAAATGGCTGGCGCGTTTGTCAACCCAAACGGCATCACCAGAAACTCGTAATGTCCATATCGAGTTCTAAAAGCAGTCTTGGGAATACTTTCCTCTTGTATCCTTAGCTGATGATATCCTGGTCGAAGGTCGATCTTTGAATAAAAGCTCGAACCTTGCAACTGATCGAACATGTCATCAATCCTTGGCAAAGGATATCTGTTCTTGATAGTCAACTTATTAAGCTCGCGGTAGTCTATACACATACAAAAACTACCATCCTTCTTCTTAACAAACAGAACTGGAGCTCCCCAAGGTGAGAAGCTTGGTCTGATAAACCCTTTATCCAATAGCTCCTGGAGTTGTGTTGACAACTCCTGCATCTCCAAAGGTGCAAGTCTATAGGGTGCCTTAGCTACAGGCGCGGCGCCTGGAACTAAGTCAATGTGAAACTCGACTTGCCTTTGAGGCGGCAATCCTGGCAAGTCTTCTGGAAAGACTTCAGGATATTCTTTTACGACTGGAATGTCTTCGATCTTTAGCTCCGCGGCTTCTTTATCCATGATGTGTGCCAAGAATGCAACACATCCCTTTTGTAAACACTTTCTAGCTTTCAGACAGCTAATGATCCTCAGAGGCGTATCACGCTTCTCTCCGTTCACTACGATCGTTTCTTCATCCGTCATTGGGATGTGAATGGTCTTCTCGTGACAAACGATCTCGGCTTTGTTGCTTGACAACCAATCCATCCCTACTACCACATCGAAGCTTCCCAACTCGACTGGCAGTAGGTCTAGCGTAAATTCGTGTCCTCCCAGTTCTATCACGCATCCTCTGATGACTTCACCCGTTTCAACTAGTTTCCCATTCGCCAATTCAATCGAGTACGGAACGTCAAACTTACTAGTGGTCAACCCAAGTATATTCTTAAATTCTAACGATACGAAACTATAATCGACACCAGTGTCAAACAGAACAGATGCAAAACGTTGGTTTATAGGGAACGTACCAGTGACAACGTTTGGATCCTAGCGCACTTCCCTTGCGCCAATGTTAAAGACTCTGCCTTGCGCCTGATTCAGTTTTGGGCATTCCCTTTTAAAGTGCCCGGCGTCTCCACAGTTGAAGCATCCTGGTCCTCGACCATTCCCATGACCATTCCCGCCTCGATTTCCGTTTGTTCCCCGGTGACCATCGTGATTTGTGACATTCCCATGATTACCATTTCCTCCATTATTTCCTTGCGGCCGGTTTCCATTACCACCACGGTTGTCGTTACCAAAACCCCTTTGGCCACCCTGGCCTGAACCAACCCAACATGTATCCCTCGAGTGGCCGTTCTTCCCACATAACTCGCATTTCCTCAATCTACACTGGCCAGAATGATGGCGATGGCATGTATCACACTTGGGCAGAGTGCCCATGTAACCTTTTCCTCTGTTTTCAACACCGGTTTTGACCCTAGCCGGTGCGCTTGACTCACCCTTCCTGCTCACATTGCTGGTACCTTGCTTGAAGTTGGAAAACTTCCATTTGTTTTCACCAGATGACTCCACATGAGTCTCCTTCTTCTTCGGTTCAGTAACTGAAAACTTGTTCAATCTAATAGCTTCCTCAGTAAGTGCCACACTGAGGTCGATGGCTTTCGTGATAATTGCAGGCTTGGACGTAGTAACCATGCTCATGATCTGGGGTGCCAATCCCCAGATGAAGCGTTCGACGCATTTAAATTCGGGCGTGACCATGTACGGCACTACATGAGATAAATCATGAAACCTTTGAACATATTCCGCAATCTTAGGACCTTCCATTCTTAGGTGCCTGAACTCAGTCTCTAGCTTCTGTATTTCAGCTCGCGAGCAGTACTTCTTCCTCATTAGCTCTTTCAGCTCATTCCAGGTTAACGCATAAGCTGCCACTTCTCCCAACGTTTGCACTTGCAGATTCCACCACGATAGGGCCCTATCCTGAAACAACCCTGAGATGTAGGTCACTTATTGCTGGGGAGCACACTTGATCATTCTTAGAACATAGTCTGTCTTTTTAGCCCACCTAACAAACGCAACAGCACCTCCAGTGCCGTCGAAATTCACGGGCTTACAGTCGAGGAATTGCTTGTAGGTGCACCCTGCACATACGTTAGAATTTACAAATGGTATTAGCGGTCGTGCTATAAATATCCAAATGTATCGTAGTATATCTCAAATGACTTAACATTACCATTGGGTGGATTGTTATTGCCGTTGTTGTTGTTGTTGTTCGAAGTGTTCCTACTTGTTTATGTTTGGGAGGCCGCATACTGTGCTATAGCTGTGGCAATTATCCCCTGGAGTTCCGCCTCGGTAGCAGGCATGCGTACATCGCGTCGCGGAGGCATCTTCTAAAAGATGATCATATAGGTCAGGTCATAGTAAGTAAATAATATGCGTACGTAATAACATTCATCAATCACATAACATCACATGTTATAACATAAAGTAAATAACTCAACAAAGCATGTAGTGAGAATGTTGCCATTGAGCCTTCATTAATCACGACCACGATATTGTTTTTACAAGTTTTATAGTACATCATACATCCAAATGATATCATAGTGTCACATCACCCTCAAAATACAAGTCAAACTACACCTATCATATACAAAAAGTGTGATCTCTCAAAAGTCTTCGTAAGCTGGCTCAATCGCGACTTTCTCACCAAAATGATTAACCTGCATCAAACCAAAAATATCTATGCTGATGGCGGAGGAGGAGGAGGAAAATGAGAGAAAAGCAAGCGACGCATGTGCAACCAATCCTCCTCTAAGGCATGAATGACGCGCAGCAAATAGGCAATCTGCTGCTCAGATGTAAGGAAACGAACATCCGAATTAGGTGGAAGCGGAAGGGGAGTGTGCGGTACAGCAAAAGCAGTCTGACAGTGGCATGGAGGACGTGGAGCTCTCTCTAACTCCTGAATACGATGGCTCAGTGCGTCCTGCTGTAGCTGCAGCGACGCAAGTATATCCTCGGTAGTGTACCCCACATGAAATGGGTGGTACGGGTCAGATAATGGCATAACAGGGGGCGTAGTCCACAAAAACAGCTCGCCTGATGGTACGAATGATGGTGCAGTGGGTGGTGCAACATGAGGAAACTGTGACAGAAACGAAAAAGATGATGACACAGGAGGGGTGAAAGCAGGTGGCTGCCTCGATGAACCCTTTCCAGGACGAGGTGGCGGTATGTCTTGGAGGAATGTGATGGGAAGATCAGTGCAGTGGACGTCAGTGGTGTGTGGGTGGAACAATGGAAACTCAGTGGGTGCGGAGACAGGTGCTACAGGAGGTGTGACCGGTAGCATATACGGTGGGTAGTCATCGTCGTCGATCCACCCGTTGAGGGTGTCGGCGTATCGAGGGTCAACATGCGTGGCGAACAGTGCATGATCAGCATGCACCGGGGCTGGAACAGATGCTACAGGTGCAACAATGGGTGCATCAATAACAGGATCATCCACCAATGGTGGTGCAACATCGGGAAGGTCAGCAATGGGTATATCATTAACAAGAGGTGCAATGGCCGGTGCACCTATATCAGGCGGTGCAAAGGCTGGGGCATCATCAAGAACAGGGCCATGGTCAACAACAGGCTCTGGTGCTACGACGGGCTCAGGGTTGTCAAGGTCTATATCAAAATCGACAGGAATGTTAAACAACGGATCAATGGGAGCCACTGGCACCTCTAAGGGCTGGTCCATATGAATAAACTCGATCTCATGATCGGCATCGAAATCAGGGGGAAAAACTGGGTCAAAATCGTCATCGACCTCATGGTCAAACTCAATCTCGTGTAACGGACCAGGTGCAACTAACATCGCTACGTCTGCTTCAGGAGAGTGATGCTGCACACCCTGGTCATGCAAAGACGCGGATGCCACAGACTCCAAGGAGTCTGGAACAGGGGAACCAAGAGGAGCCTCCTCTACAGGGGCCTCAGCAATAGGATGGATAGCATCAGCATCGATCGGGGCCCCGCCCTCATAGTCATCCTCAGGGGGACCCTCCTCGAACAGATCAATGTTGTCATCAGATAAGGCATCGAGTGGCACATCAGCCATGGGGAAAGCAGCAAGCGGAACGGGAGCAGGGATCACCGCAAGAGGTAGATCCCCAGCGGGAATGCCATCAGCAGGCTGTATCTCAACTCCGATGTCTGGCAGAGCGAACGGCTGAAAATCATCGTCATCTGTACTCGTGGTATCTGACGTGTATACGTCTCCCTCTGATGGTATCTCATCATCTGACACAACCGCCATGGGGTCTACTGTGTCTGATACTCCCGTGTCGGAAGAAGAAACCATGGTGTCTGTAACACAACCACACATATGCACAAATATCAACATGAAATCAAATAAACATGTAAGTCACAATAATGCGAACAAGTAATCCTCCTAGTCTCCCTAGACTACCCTCCCAGCCTCTCAGACTGGACTGAACTTCCTAGCCTCTCAGACTAACTCCCTGGTCTCTAAGACCAACTCCCAGTCTCTAAGACTAAACCTCCCCAATCTCTAAGATTGAACCCTTCAGTCTCTAAGACTGAACCTCCCTCAACCTCTAAGACTGAACCTCCCCAGCCTCTAAGGCTGAACTCCCTCAGTCTCTAAGACTGAACCTCCCCAGCCTCTAAGGCTGAACTCCCTCAGTCTCTAAGACTGAACCATGAATTTTGAAAAAGTGTATTTATGCCTTTTATTTGTAAAAATGTTTTGTATCCGGGATTTGGACGTTTTAGTGTATGCAATGTAAAAATGTTTTCGTGAGAGCCCTAGTGATCATAGTCTAGACTCGAGAAGGACTCCTAGTTCGCTATGATCGAGGCTCTGATACCAAGCTGTCACACCCTGGCTTTTGCGGAAGCGTGGGTTTATTTTGGTGTGACTTCTTAATACCATAGTAACAATCATAACAATGCTACATGAAATAAAACACATGATGATCATCTGTTCATTAAGTTTAAAATAACCACAACATCATTGTTTAAATTGTCGACACATAAAACAAGTTACAACCATGACATAATTAAAACGTGTTCACATGACACAACAAAAGACTTGAATAAAAAACATGGTTTAGAGGCATGTAACCCGTCCAGGTAAGGGTTACACCTCCTAAACCTAGATGACATCATTATTCCCTACGCAGCTTGACACGATTGCACACTTCGCCAGATCCACTAATTTCCTGAAATACATGTAGTTTGAAAAATCAACAAAAGTTGAGCGAGTTCATGTAAAAGTGAGTATGTATAAACCTTTAAAGTATGTATAAAAGTCCCTGGTATGTATCAATAAGGAAAAAGAGATCACCAATGGTTTGCAAAGCCCCTGGTATGTGTGAAAAGGTGCAGGAAAACTGAAACCTAGCAAATTTGTTACCGGGCTTCGGCTGTAAGACACAGTCACCTCTATGGGCCGCCCTGGCTTCATGGGTGTGGGCTCGCTACACCCAAATAGATCTATCACTCTTGTTTCCCTCGGTCCTAACAACGAGGATTAATGGCCTTAAGTGTTGTACCCACCCTTCACATGATCTAGTAGTATAAACCCTCCCTACGCTAACCATACCATGTAAATAAATGTCTGTAATAATTGTCGCATGTATTTCACCCCCGATGTATAAAAGTGAAAACAGTAAAGAGAAAAGGGGGACATGAACTCACAGAAGTGCGTCTCCTGAATAGAATCGCCAATCCAAACTCGGTCTGCTACGCGACGACCTACACGTACTAATGCCTATTAGACGGATGGGCCATGCCTTGGCTTAGGGTTTAGTGTTTTGAATTGCGTTACTTTGATATTATCCCAAGTTTGTGACTACTTGTTAAAATAATAATAATTATTTTAACTTAACTTTTGTTTTTAGGAGAAATAGTTAGGCAACTATTTCGTATCCACACTTCTCAAGTATTTTATATGTGTATTTTCCTTCCCAAGGATGGGGGTACTTATACATGCACATTTGTAATTCCGAAAAATATATTTAAATTATTTGCCTAAAACATCTTTATTTAAAATATATATATTTTTCCCAAAAATACTATATTTTTACTTCGCGAGAGTTTTGGTATCATTTTAGAGTCGTAATTTCATGGTATATAATAGTTATATTATTTTACCAAAAAATAATATAACTAGTTCACAAAGTAACAAATAATCACACAGGAGTTTTAGTATGAAATATATATTCTAAATATATATTTATCAAATTTTATTTACGAAAATCAACCTCCGGCACTTAGTATTTTTGTAATAAAAATCATGGCGAAGTTTATTTTGAAAACAGGGTTAAAAATATAATTGTAAACACTTACTAGAAAAATATTTTCTAAGTGTTGGATTTTTAGGAAAATTTCGCCAGAGTTTCCTTTGTAAATAGAGGCGTCCATGCTTACTAGCATATCATTTTCTTTTGTAAAATCATTTAATCAATCATCAATCATCAACATACAATCTCTAATTACCAAACTTGACAAAAATAAGCATAAACCATAAACTTATGAACTTTGAAAATTTATAAAAGCATGTAGTAACTTACTAGCACACTTAGTAAGTCTTGTTACCTTCCAAAATGTGATTGGTTCTTTAAAAACTTTATTTTTAAAGAGTTTGAATATTTACAACTTCTAGTCATATTTTCTAAAAATATTTCTTTGTGAAATTTTCTTATTACACAAGTGTTTCTACACTTGTTTATCCACTAAAAATGTGTTAAGTTTATGTAAGATCCAAGTTTTAACGAAACTCATACTTTTCACTCGGTTCTTTCAAAAAACCACTCATGGATCTTCAGATCTACAATATTAGAACTTACTTTGATCTTTATTTTTCAAGAAAACGCCCATTTAATCAAGTTCATAGTTTATGTGTGGATGATTCCATCATCCACAACATTTCTAACTTTCACATCTTGCTAGTTCATGTTTTTAATCATGATCTAGCAAGACCATATGATGACCCATATCATTTTTACTAGCCAACAATAAACAACAAGCATAACAACATAAGAATAACATGACTTCATCATCATTTTAACCATACTTCATCACTAGTTAGTTTATGTTCCAAGACTTTGTTTATGGTTCTTTAGAGTTCTCATCTTTTTGATCTTTAAACATCATTAACCACTTAAATAACATGAAAAATGCAAGGATCTAAGTGCTTACCACTAGCACAAGGCTAGGAGAGTTCAAGTGGAGAAATGTGGTGGATAAAAGAAGATGAGAGAGGTCCTTCACGTTCCGAGTGCTCCACACCTCCTAAAACACCTTTGTGCACCTTGTGGTTTACTTGAAATGGTTGAACTTGAAACAAGAAAGTGGGGTGGTGTGTGTGTGAGCTCGGCCGAGAGAGAGGGGGAGGCAAAGATAGATAGAATTTTGTTGTTGTGATGTTGATGATGAGAAGTGGTTATTTATAAATCGATCCCTAATGACCAATGGTTAACATGTCCACCAAAGTACAAACTAAATCAACTCCAAATCCAAGAAAAGATTAGAAGATTTTAGGAAGATTTTAGTCAAATCTAGTGGGGTGGGGTCCCTAAGTGGAGGGGTATAGTGGGGGGAAAGGGTTGAACGAAAATTTAAGTGGTAAAATGTTAATTAGTGGGAGTTTAATATTATGCCTAGTGTTTAGTGTGTACCGGGTATTATGTAAGGTGTTATAGTGCTTGGGGACCATAACTAGCCCAGAAAAAAAAAGTGTAACAATGTTTTTTTTTTTTTTTTTACAATATTTTTTTGTGTTCTGGGTAATGTCCGGTTGTCTGGTTATATTCCGTCCCGTTAAAGTGCTAAGTGATATCGTAAAGTGTCCTTTATGTAATTTTTAGTGACCCTTCTAATTCCCAACACTTTGGAAAGTATCTAGGATTATTTTGTCAAGTTTTTGTATATTACTAGCATAATTAAATGCTGAATTTTGTTATTAAGTGCAGAATTCTCCATTTAGAGTATGTTTTAGGCACTTCCCGGCACTATAACTATCACCTAGTGACGTAGTTTTGTGGTCCTCACTTCCCTACACTCCCTACTAGTGTAGTATCCTGTCTCTGGCTCATTCTGGCCTAAAAAATATTGTCTGTCTTGGTGCTGGCATTGTCAGCATGTTTTCTGAGTTATCCGCTCACTGTGCTTTGTGCAATAAGTGTATCATTAACGTTTGTATGGAGTGACAGTATGAAAGTGATGCATGTGTATGTATGTAACAGAAATCAGTAAGCAGTTAAATCAACAGTTGAAATCAAGCACAGTCATTAAGCACAAATTAAATATTATTTAATTGTACGGATACCTGTAATTGTGAGGGTTGTCACATTCGGCTCATTCATTCAGTGATTATACCCAGAATACATTGAACGAGTCCGCGATTCTTCGACACGAGTTCTAGATTGACTCATCCGTCACACACGTTCACATATTCAGTTGGTTTAAACTGATCATTTGTTTTTGTATTCTCCGGGTGTTTTACGAGGTGAACCAGTTCGTTTGAAAGCTTGTTTGAGAAATCCTTCGATACCAAAACATGGAAGAGGAATTCTATAACGCATTTGCTACTGCCCCGAGTACTCCTGTTACCATTACTCAGAGTAAGAACATGGAAAATGAAATAGGAACTTTGCAAAAACCTCCGAAGTTGATGGGCACTGAGGAATATTATGGTTGGAAAGATAGATTTGAAAATTGGGTTCAAGCAAATCATTTGAGGTCTTGGGAATGTATTGAGAAGAAGTATGGTAAACCTCGTACAGATGTGGGTGTTATTAAAACTATTTCTGAGTTGTCGGACAAAGAACGAGACATGTACACAGCAGAAAAGATGATGATTACTCTATTCCAGCAAGCTATGAAAGAAGACATCTTCATATTACTTCAACATGATAATACTTCATGTTCGATTTGGGAAGCACTTCGAGTTAAGTTTGAGGGAAGTGAGAAGATGATCAGGAGTAAGAAATCATTGTTAAAGAAAGAATTTGATTTGTTTACGAGTTTGCCGGGTGAAACTTCAAAGAAACTGATCGAAAGATATTGTCATTTAGTGAGATCAATGTCTCTTTTGGATATCAACAAAGATCAAGAAGAATGGGTTGATAAATTAGCTGATGCTTTACCTCAGAAAGAATGGGGTACATATCTGATGATCTTAAAGAACACTGGAGAATATGACAAATTGACAATTTCTCAGTTCATCGAAAAAATTGAAGGACAGGATCTTGAACAACAAAAGATTGCTAGAATGAACAATCCAAGTGGTCAACAAGACATCAAAATGTATTACAAAGGGAGTCTTCTAGATGTTGAAACAAGTCCAAAGGTCCAAACCGCGTTTAGTGTAGAAAACTCATCCGGATCAGTTAATCAAAGCTCAAACAGCAACAATGGTTTTTCTTCATACTCTAGTGTTAGTCCGAATGTTTCAACCTCAAGTCATCAGTTTCAAAGCTCTAACAGCAGTAATGGTCATGTGTTACACTGCAACATCGCGTTGCATCTTCAGAATGGTCAAAATTTCTCTGAAGAAGTCGCTAAAGGTCATATGGCATTACTAGCTACTGTGTTAGAATCATATGAGGGATTGGTTGCAGGAAGGATTGGAAATCCTATGTTGACAAAAGAGGATTACGATCAGATTGATGCTGAAGAAATGGAGCTTATGGATATTAAGTGGTGTTTAGCGAGTGTTTTGAGGAGAGCTGAGAAATTTAAGATGATTACAGGAAGAGATGACTTTCGTGATGCTAATGTTTCTACTTTGGGTTTTGATAAATCTAAAGTTATTTGTTTTCGATGCAGGGAAAAAGGACATTTCAAGAGGGAATGTACCAATAGAGAAGCAGGAGGAGCTCAGAATCCGTTCGGAAATAATGATTACTATCGGAAAGCTATATATCAACAAGTTGCTCAACAACCGTATCAACAACAAGAACCACAAACTGCACATGCTAGGAAGGCGATTGAAGAGTCAACAAAGAAAGCTTATTTTGGTATAATTGATCAAGATGATGAAAAAGTGGCAGAAGGTTTTAGCTGGGATAAATACATACCGCCTGATTCAAAGCTAGTAGCATTCATTTCACAAATAGTCCAAGAACAAGATTTGATGATAGAATGGATGAGTGTGTTTGATAACAGTGAGAAAAGCCAAGATGGAGAATCTGTGTCTTCAGACGATAGTTCAGAAAAGACCCAAGTGTTTGATCAATCATCATCTGATAGCAGTGATGATGAAGAAGAAACACAAACAAAAATTGGAAAAAATCTATTATCTCCTGAAAGTTTTAAATTTTATTTTGCAGATAGAATGGAGAAACTAAAGGAGAAGAGAGCAGCAAAAGAACAGAAAAAGAAAAAAATGCAAGAATGTTGCTCAGGAAGAGAAGTCTGAACAAAGTGAAGAAGTTAAAGTTGCTGAGAAGATGATTGAAGCTGAGAAGATGGTTGAAGTTGAGAAGATAGTCGAAGTTGAAAAGATTATCGAAGTTGAAAAGATTGTTGAAGTCACAAAACCTTGTCTAAAATGTTTGGAACCGTGCAAACATTGTGAAGAAAAAGACGAGAAGTATAGTGAACTTGACAAGTTGAAAGAAAAGTTGTTGTTCGATGTCAATTATGTGAAAGAATCGTATGATGTGTTGAACAGAACGGTGAATAGTCTGCAAAAGACAAATTCTGAGAGAGAAGATGCTTTAACCATGATGAATGCAGTGATGATGTCAAAGCAAAAGGCTATCAATCACTATATTGAAGAATGTGCAAAGTTAAAGCAAGAGTTGGAGACTGAAAAGATAGAAAATGAAAGAATCAGACGATTACTGCAAAGTTATTCAAGTTCTGATTATCTGATTGATTGAATTTATCCAACTGTTGCAGGTTTTGAAGCTTTTCAGGACAAGAAGACGGAAGAGAAGGATACTGGTAAGAAACAAAGTGCAAATTATAACAAGTGTCTGCCTCCGATCTGGGAAGGTTATTCTCCCAGAAAACCAAATGAGGAGCAAGTCAAAAAGGTTGTCAATATAAATTTAAAGTATGAAACAACTGATGATTTACCAGAAAACATTGACGTCACGTTCACATCGTCTGACACTGATCATGAGTCTGAGTTAATAAAGAAAGTGGTCGATCAGGTGTTGGATAAAGATGAGGAGTCAGAGTCAAAGTCCGAATCCGAGAGTTCGAGTTCATCAGTTGACAGTCCAAAGTCGTCGGTCAAAAGGGTTTACAATAAAGAATTCCTGTTATCAAAATCTAATTTGAATGACGAACCAATCAAAGTGGCATATACTTTGAATGATTCAGACAAATTATATTCTGATGAGGAATTTCCAATAAGAGGTGTTAAATCTGAAATGATTAAAAAGGTTTTCAAATTAACAGAAATTAATATTTCTGAAATAAAAGATGTAAATCTTACTGAAAAACCTAAAAGGTACACTTCAAGAGTTCAACAACGTTTAAACAAGAAAAAAGGTTACAGTTCTGGTTCTGGTTTTCAAAAGAAACCAAACCATAACAGTAATTTCAAAAGGAAAGGTTTGGGTTTTGCTGCAGAAAATCATAAAAATATGAAAAATGTTAAACCAAAAACTGTATTTCTTTCAGGGACAAGTTCTGAAAAAGAACAAAAGAGCTCATTCTGGAAGCAATCAAACAAAGAATTCCTTGCTAAGAAGCAAGAGGGAAAGAAGACTGGAGCTAATCAGAAAAAGAGGGAAACAAGAACCTGTTACCGATGTCAAGAAGTTGGTCATATTGCCTGGAATTGTCCAAAGGCAACCAACACAAAACAGGAAGTTGTTTCTAAACTCAAAGAAAAAGTTGTTGATAAAACTGAACCACCAACTAAAAAATTCAAAGTTTTTAAAAACTCAACATATGAAGTTGGTGAATGTTCGAAAAGATTTTACAAAAGAAGGGTGAATCTTAACAACCAAACATGGGTTATTAAGAAACCAGTTGTGAAATCTGGCGATGATTCTGACTCGTCAAAGTCAGAGGAGCCACAAGTTGAGTCAAAAGGAGAAAATTTAGTTCCACCAATGGATGACGCAAACTTTCCACCATTGCGGGCTGAAAATTTTAAACAAAAAATTGGAAAGGTTGAAATTTCGAATCAATTCTACTCTGAAAAGAAAGAATTTGATGTCGAAAAGGCTTTCAATGGGAAAGTAAAACATATTTTTGGAAAAATGGTCAATGGTAAGGCCAAAGGGGTAAAAGATTTTTATGAAGAAAAAAGAAATGTTCAAACCCCAAGTGAGACTGAACAGGTTACACCCAAAGATAGTCAGTCTTGGGTGTCTGTTTTTCATATGTAAAAATTCTGACTTGCCGGAACTCCTAGGTTGGTAATTGTGGAGTAGGAATCGGCATCTTTCTTGAGAAATTCATTTCTGTGATATTTCGATCTTCAAGTGGTAGTATTCTTGAAAATTGTCATATTTCAATTTGCAAAAGGTATGGTTGGTAAGTGAACCTTCAAGTGGTTGGTGAAGGGTTTTCACTTACAAGTGGTTAATCAAGGTCATTAAGTTGAACTTGATTTACCTTTCATACAAAATGGCTGAAAGAATGTGATGAGTTTATCCCCGTTTTTACAAGTGAAATCAACAAAACTAATTTTCCAGAAAAAACCATTTTGATTAAAACAAACTTAAGTGTTTTGAAATCTTAATGGGAAAATAGTTTGTTGTCAGGGGGAGTTCTGATTGTTTATGCAAAGTGGATGGTGATTTGAAGCAATTCACAACAGTTGTCACTTTATTTTGTACAGTTTGTTTTCAAATTGTTCTTTAAATGGTTTTGAATTTTAGGGGGAGTAAGAAATTTTCAGAAAATCCAAAAACATTGGAAAATTTGAAAAAGTTAAAAACATGATAAAAATTCAAAATGAGTTTTGTTGTAAAAAAAAGAGGAAATGATAGTACATCAGTAGACAATCACAGCATGCTAAAGAATTGGAAAGTCAAAATGTGATAAACGGTCTCACTGATGATATGCCAGTAGGTTTTCGCACACTTAGTAGATTGTTTTCGAGATATAAACCTAAATTTCAAACTTGCTTATTTCGTGGGGAACATCTCTCGGATATATAGATAATCCCTGAAATCTTGTTTGAAGGGCTTTCTATTTCTGACATACTAGGTCTTTGTGCGTGGTGATATCTGGGGTATTATACCTGGACTTCTGATTTTGCGGGAGCAATAGCCTAGTCCTCGTATAATACTTTGCATTGCTTTAATCATAAAGCTCGCCCTCAGCATAAAAAATGATAAAACATTGAAAAATGCTAATCATGTGATGTTGTAAAAAAGATTATCTAAAGGGAACCCACCGAAAAGCGAACCATCATCTCTCTGATTTTGCGGAAGCAATAGCCTGAGCTCTCATGGTCTCGCATTAACCCCTTTACAGATATCACTAGTGTACATTCACCTGTAAGACTGAATATAGGAGTCTGGATACGGGAGTATATTCTGAGGTGGAACACGCGAATAAGTTTAAGTACTTAAAACATTAATCTCGTATCTCGAAACAGTTGAACTTTGTGTGAAAATTTAAGTGGATCAGTATACTGACAATCTAAGTGAATCGTTTAGCATTTAAAATGTTTAAAGCTTAACGGTGTTAGTGATTTGTCTCATAAACTGATATGATCCTCTTACACAAACTCACAAAAATATTGTCTGTAAATATTTCTTTACTGCAATTCTTTAATTTCAAAATCCAAAAAGATTTTCAGTGTGTTTTAGCATAAATTTTGAAAATTCAAAAATATTTTCGACAACTGATGTTGGAGAGCTGATTTTCAAAATTCCGAGTGCTAAACATGATGAACAGGTTTGGGAAAGTGTGTTTGAAAAAGATTTTCTTACAAGTGGTCATTCAAGTTTTTTAAATGTTAAATCATTTTAGATGATATGTTCAAGTGATGTTTTGAAATTGATTCTACATGTGGTAAGCAGAGATTAAATTTGTCAAATTTTAAATTTGTGAAATTTATTTTGAGGTAGAGATTTGTGCAGATCCCCCTGTTTGATCCTGTTGCTACGGAGAGCCAGGAATCGTTCTTGAACCTGTGAAAGTGCTATGTCAGATTGCGATCCCGGAACAATTTAAGGGGGAGTCTGCTAGCAAAGGGGAGTCTGAAGATAGTAGAACCAGTGTCAAATCCTGCTGTCCGAGCCAGCTGCTGATCCTGAAGAATTTATTAGATCAACATCCAAAGGGGAGGTTAGCTGCAGAAGCTGATAAAGAGAAGATTGAGGATGCTTACAATGTCAGACACTTTGGAAAGAGTGTGAAGACTGATCAAGACTGAAGACTCGTCAAACTGAAGACTCGACACCGAAGACTTCGTCAACATCCAAGGGGGTGTCTGTTGGTGCATATGTCTGTCGACTTCGTCTTGTATCGAGTCTTGTATCTAGATAGGATAAACCAGAGTTCGATAGTCAAAGAAATAGGGTTTTAGTGCTGATTGACCATTTCACACGAAATGGCATTTCGTGCGAAATGAAAAAGTCCATTTCGTGCGAAATGAAAAGTCCATTTCGTGCGAAATGAAAAATCCTATAAATAGGTGGCTTGAGATTTCATTTGTAACTTTGGATTCCGGTAGTGAAGCTCTGCCGAAGTGTCTCCAGGTCATGTAAAGCTTTCATATCAATACAAGAGACAGGTTAAGTGATTCTATGTGCATTACAAGCTGATTCAACATCAAAACATCTGTTTCCGCCTCTCGTTTTGATCAAAAACTCTTCTGATCGACTCGTTAAGGTCGCACGACGATCCTACAATCACATTGTTTTTCAAACACTTGAATGAAAGTTAAATCAAGTTCAACTTAATGACCTTGATTAACCACTTGTAAGTGAAAACCCTCTTTCTTTAATCACTTGTAGGTACTCTTATCAATCATACTATTTGAAAAATGTAATATAACAATTTTCAAGAATGAAAATACCACTTGTAGGTCGAAATTTCACAGATGTGAATTTCTCAAGAAAGATGCCGATTCCTACTCCACAATTACCAACCTGGGAGTTCCGGCAAGTCAGGATTTTTACATATGGAATACAGACACCCAAGCCTGACCAACTTTGGGTGTGACCTTCTTAGTTTCACTCGGGGTTTGAACATTCCTTTTTGCCTCATAAAAATCTTTTACCCCTTTTTCCTTCCCATCGAGCATTCTTCCAAAAATATTTTTCACTTTTTCATTGAAAGCCTTTTCGACATCAAATTCTTTCTTTTCATAATAGAGTTTGAACACGAAGCCTGTAGTCACCCGAATAGAACCCGCACTCGTAACCAAACCGAGTCGAAACAAACCTGAATCTGAAGTCCGCTGAACCAACACCTCGAACCCGAACCGCGACTGACCCGGAACCCGATATCCGACCCGAGACCCGCACCCGTAGAGCTGAAACTCGAGACTTGGAACACCCAAATACCCAAACTGAAATCTGTAACATCTGATGTTTGCTGACCTGATCGAACCAAGGCTGACCCGAGCCACCGCAGCCGCCGCCGTCGCCTCCACCGCCGCCGCCGTGAGCGTCGGTGCCGCTCCTATCTCCGGCTCTCTCTCTCTCTCTCTCTTCAGCTCTCTCTCTCTCTCTCTTCAGCTCTCTCTCTCTCTCTCGCTGTGTTAGAGCCGCCGGACACCACCACCAGTTGGTGGTGGTCGTTGCTTGATCTGCCGAAGGGGGGGGGGGTGTGAAAGGAGGAAAAAAAGTGGGTGTGGGTTTGATGCATGACCACCGGAGGATCGCCGGCCGCCGCGGCTCCTCCGGTTTTTCCGGCCGTCATAAACTGTCGAGAGGGAGAGGAGATCGAGAGGTGTGTGCTTTGGTTTGGAGAAGATAACCTTCTCTGTGTTTGTTTGTTTAGGCGAGATCGAGAGAGGGAGTAATGTAGAGGGTGTTTGGTAGTGAATTTATGTGGGAGAAATGAGAGTTTTAGTCTCTTTGTGAGTGTGAGGGGATCGAGTGATGGAAGGAGAGATGGACATATTTCTAATTTCAATTTGAGTGTGTGTGTTATTTAGTTGCACACAAGTGTTTTATAGAGGTGTATGATATCTTGAAAGGATTTTTCAAAATTTTATAGAGATCTTGTGTACCCATCTTTAGAGACAAAAAATCCTTTGTAGAGATTTTGTTTAGATTTGTAAGATTTTATTAGATCTTGTACATATTTTGTAGGAAAACCGCTAATATATTATGTGCAGGTTTGGGCTTGTGGGTTTTGGGCTTGGGCCCAGGGCCCACAAGTCCATCTCATGAGTAAGTGGCCCGTAATTCCTACGAGACATGTTTTTAAATTTGAAATCACCATAGCTTATTAAAATAATATTTCAGAGTCAAAATCTTGTAAAAAAAATAATGTCGGTTTCCGTCGTAGTCGCGTTCGTGCGTTGATAACGGTAATAATCGCGAAAAATTGTATCGTTGTCGTCTTTAATCCGTTTTTCGATCCGGTTTCGACTGCAGTCACTATTTTAATTATGAAAGTAAAATATATCGTAAAAATTTAATATTTGTCAGCGTTGTCAGTATTTTGTACGGCATCAGTTCGTTGTCGCTTAACATTCACCGGATCTTTCCGTAAATCACCATACGCGCACTGTACAGCCGAATAAACGTTCCTGGGCACTCCAAGGGCCTAAATGAGTTAATCTACGTCTTAAAAAATATTTATTATCACGTTAATCGCCTGTTAATCACGTAATTAAGAGCCGTAAATCACCGGTTGTCACAATACGAACTCTTCTGTCACACCCCGACCGCGTTAAAACAACAAACCGCGGCGGAAACGTCGGGGAGTGATGCGACAGAATTATTGTTTCAACAACCATGGTAATTAAAGTTATGTATTATTAAGATTAAAGTTTACATTGTCTTTGAGTTCAACTAAACAATACATAAATAACTGTATTTTAAGTCACTAAGGCCCAAGTCCGCCTAAGTGTAGCACAAACATCATCATGCATTAGCACCTGAAACACATGTGAAAATAGGTACGTCAGCATAAAAATGCATGTGAGATACATAGGTTTTGTTTATGTAGGATTCATGACTTGTAGTTAAAAGAAGAGTTTAACAAAAAGTAGTCATGAACCTTGTAAAATGTTTTCTTTTATGAAATCATGTGAAAATCGATAAGAAAATCATATGATATGAAAGAAATATGCATGGTTAAATAAATAACCAAGTAAAAGTGAATTTGTATAAAATGTGTAATTTGTAAAACAATGTCGTGTTCTTGTAAAAATGTTTCATGTCCTTGGCAAAGTGGTTTAGGTAACGCAACAATGTATAATACAATAAAAGCACTTATATATAGAAAGTACCAGCGGCGTAACCACCATGCTTTTATCATATAACACATAGCCCTGTTACATAAGTCACTTATCAATAACCAACCAAATGTCTTGTTCAATGTCAAAATGTTTATGTGTAAACCATGTTCAATGTCATGTATGAAATGTATCATGTATAACCAAATGTAATGCATAGCAAGTAGAAAGTATCTACTCAAACTATGTGATCATGTAAATGTGATAACAATGTCATGTACGGTGAATAAAAGCATTTACTCAACCCCGTAGGCAAATGTACAAAACAAGTTTTTGAATAAACCTAAGTTTAAATCAAATGTTATGTTTTGCAGAAAACAATGCTTTATGATTACAAACATTTATGCAGTAATGTTAATCGCATACATTCAAGCCCTGCGACTGTGGCGGCAAACCTTTAAACAAATTAAAGGTTCATCTAAGTTATGTATATCGGATTCTGTCATTCCCAACTTCCAAACAAACCTAGGAAGTCGGAAACGAGATTTGTCAATTCCTATGGTACCATTACATACTACCGAGCGGCGTAGCTAATGTTAATGAATGTATTATTGTCCCGATTAAACATACCAAATGTCATAACCAATGTAGCATGTGAAAACCATGTACTAGGTATGCTATGTAAACATACATAGTAGAAAAGTTCATGTAAAACAATGTGCTAGCATGCTTAGTTAACATACATAGCAGAAATGTCATGTAAAACAATGTGTCCATATGCTAAGTAAACATACGCAACAAATGTGTAATAAATCAATGTGCTAGCATGCTTAACATACATAGCAAAACATAATTGAAAGCATTACTAGATATGTACTAGGTGAAACTAGCATGTTTATGTCATAAAAACATGAAAAGTACGAAAGTAACACGTATATACATGTGTATCACCCCAAAGTATTTGAAAGTGGTAATAGAGGGGAACTATGTACTCACTTGGGATTGCCTAATAGTCTTGAGAATAAGACCAAATAAGGCTTCAAGGATAACGAATCAACCGGCAACTAATATAGGTAACTATGTTAATAATCGGATCCTAAATCGGGAGATAGGATAGAATGATGTTCTATAAATCAAATGAGTATTTGAACTCATATGGTATGATTTAATAGAGCTAACATTCTGATTTGGAAGTCTACCTAAGTGCTTTTGACCCGTTTCGACCCATTATGGTAGTATAAGCCACTATAATGCGTCGTTTGCGTAAAACTAAGGTTGGATGGTTAACTATGTGCTATGTCAAGTCTTACATGCCCAATTATACCTAAACATGTTACTAAATCAGATTAGATGTCAAAAATATGTTCATATATGCACAATATGGATTTATGCTTTAAAAAGGGCATTTTGGTTATTTCCTATGGGCATATAAGCTACTTAACAAATAACTAACCAATCCTAGGTGATCATAAGGTATAACCTCAGAGGTTATTCCCTATGCAACTATGATCACTAATCATGCTTAGTCAGACCCTAAAGATCGACCAAACAGGTAGTCTAAGTGGTTGTTTAGATCGCTTAACTTACGACCCTAAACAAGCACTAAACTAAAGTGACGAGTTAAACATGTCAAAACATGTTTAACTAACTTAGAAAACTGATTTGGTATCAAAACAAAGTGTTTTGATACCTAAAAGTAGTTCCGTTGCAAAATGCGTGCTAAAACGCATTTTGACCGAAACTTTGACTCGTCACTACACTTAGCTAACGTGGTAATCAGTAGGTATAATCACTAAGGATTATAACCATCGTGATTACAATCACATTGCAAAGTTCAAACGAACTTTGCGTTGACCATTGCCAGGTCAAAGCTGAAAGTCAAACACTGTTTGACTTTCTCACTAGGAAAGCGATAAAAGAACGAAGGAAGCTTACAAATGGTCCTTGCTAGGGAGAACTTGATCTTAAAATCTCAGGTATGAAGTATTACAACTTCAACTTAGAGAAATCAGATCAAGGGTGAATGAAATGAGAGGATGGCATGACTATTTATACTTGTAGCAAGTTCATGAGATCATGCCATGTTTTTGTGTAACTCCCAAGCAAAAATCTCAGTCATACAAGTGTTTGATGCAGGTTAGAAGCCGTGGAGAGGTGTTTACTTGGTTAACACACAAAGAATTTACAATAACAGCCCCTGATCTTTCAAACAGTTGCTGAAAAATCAAAATCTGGAACTGGGCATTTTCAGGCGGCCTGCGTAAGAATCAGACAGGGCTTACGCGGCCCGTGTGAAATCAGCAGATCAGCAACAGTTTTCAGTATTTACAGTTCAGGTCCCTGCACTTGCAAAAGCCCATTTCTAGCACTTTTGATCCCCGTTAAGCCATTTTCAAGGCCCTACAAGGTGGTCAAAGTATAGAGGACTCAAAATATACTCGAAAGACTCTCGAATGTCGGTTCGTTTGGTCGTACGGTCACGTTATTCGTCTAGTTACGATGAAACTCGAACGGACGCGAAAACGATCCAAATTAAGCGACGAATGGTATTTTTTGCATGCCGATCACTAAAATATTTTTATTTTAGTGTGTACAAAAATTTTGGATGTCCAGAAGTGGTCAGAACGTAAGATATGCGCGTAAATGGAAACTTACGCCGTTTTTGACACTTTTAGTCCCTGTAAGATCAAATAAGCATGTTTTCGCACACCGAACCACTCAAAGCTTATTTCTAATCTATGTTTAGGTTATTTATGGTATATTTAGCTTATGATCAAGTTCTAGACTGTACGTTGTCTTACGAAACGGCAGACTTTTGCAGTTTGAAGCAAATAGTCCCTGTGAGCGAATTAACTTGTTTTTGCCATACCAAACCCTTCAAAACTTATTTCTAAGTTATGTAAAGGTTATTTAAGGTATGTTAAGCTTATGTTGCTGTTCTGGAGTGTTTTTCGCGTTAAACTGATTACGTTTACGCATCAGTTTGCGTATAACTTTCCAGAATGCGATATAGAGTTTAAAATCAATCAAAAATCAAACGTGCATAATGTCAAACATAAATAACAAACATTGGGATCAAAACACATTGTTTTATTAATATTGGATTGATCAGAGTCTGTAAAATGATTACACAAGCAAAGATGTCACAACCATCATCCCAACAACACACCATGCGCTTATGAACAAACTGTAACAGGTTTGGGCATTTCGCGAACCAATGTCGCAGTGGTCCAAAGCCACTCGCCAATCAAAACCAAGCCATGGTAGCCCAAAACCCCGCACCGAACCAAGCCCAACCTCAGACTGCTACTGGTTTTATTTTCATATAGCATTGTTATGATTGTGTTTTATTTTCATATAGCATTGTTATGATTGTTGCTATGGTATGTCACTAATATTTGTGTGTAATAAATGGAGTGACACTATGAGATATGATGCATATGTATGTATGATACAAAGATCATAAAGCAGTTTAAATTGTCAGTTGTAATCAAGCACAGTCATTAAGCACATAATTAAAATTAATTAATTGTACGGTACCTGTAATTGTGAGGGTTGTCACATTCTCCCCCCGTTAAGAAAATTTCGTCCCGAAATTTTAGGTTCTACTTCTAGCTGTAGGGGTCTGGGGGAACAAATGTGGGTACTTTTCTTTCATACGATCCTCATGTTCCCACGTGAATTCTGGCCCGTGCCGTGCGTTCCATCGAACTTTGACAAGTTTGACACTACTCCAGCGTGTCTTGTTAACTTTCCAATCAGTAACCTCAACGGGTTCTTCAGTAAAGTGGAGTGTGTCGTCGATATGAACTTCGTCAGCAGCAATGACTACTGTTTCTTGAGTTAGAATCTTTTTCAAATTTGATACATGGAATGTATCATGAACACCATTAAGTTCAGAAGGTAGGTCCAACTTGTATGCTACCAAACCAACCCTTTTCAGAATTTTGAATGGACCGATGTATCGCGGATTCAACTTTCCACGCTTTCCGAAGCGTGCCACACCCTTCCAGGGTGAAACTTTCAACAAAACCATATCTCCCACCTCAAATTCCAGAGGTTTCCTTCTTAGGTCCGCGTAACTCTTTTGTCGATCACGAGCCGCTTTGATGCGCTCTCGGATCTGTGCAATCTTGTCCGTCGTTTCCTGGACTAATTCCGGACCAACTAGTTGTCTATCACCCGCATCAGCCCAACAAATCGGTGATCGACATTTGTGTCCATAGAGAGCTTCGAACGGTGCAGCTTAAATGCTTGCATGGTAACTGTTATTGTATGAAAATTCAACCAATGGTAGGTGAGAGTCCCAACTTCCACCTAAATCCATTACGCAAGCTCGCAACATGTCTTCTAGCGTTCGAATCGTTCGTTCGCTCTATCCATCTGTTTGTGGGTGAAACGTAGTACTCAGATTTAACTGAGAACCAAATGCTTCTTGAAAGGATTGCTAAATCCTTGACACGAATCTTCCATCTCTATCAGAGATAATTGAGAGAGGCACTCCATGACGTGCAACAATCTCTCGCATGTATATCTCAGCAAGTCTACTTGTACTGTCTTTTTCCTTGATTGCCAAAAAGTGTGCAGATTTCGTTAAGCGGTCTACAATTACCCAGATCGTATCCTGGCCCTTGGGCGTCCTTGGTAATTTCGTTATGAAGTCCATAGAAATATGTTCCCACTTCCACTGGGGTATTTCAGGTTGTTGCAAGAGACCTGAAGGGTTTTGGTATTCGACCTTTACCTTGGCGCAAGTTAAACATTTGCTAACATATATCGCAACGTCGCCTTTCATCCTTGGCCACCAATAGAAATCCTTAAGATCTTAGTACATTTTATCCGCTCCTGGGTGAATCGAGTATCGAGATTTGTGAGCTTCATCAAAAATAACTTTCCTCAAACCACCAAACAAAGGAACCCAAATTCATTTCATGAAGCATAAAGTTCCTTCCCCGTTTGGTACCAAGTGCTTCTCCATCCCACGGAGATACTCATCCTCAATCTTCCTTTCTTTAAGAGCTTCTCCCCGCGCGGCACGAATGCGCAATGAGAGGTCTGTTTGTATGATCATTTCCAAAGCCCTAACCCTTATGGGCTTGATACTTTCTTTTTGACTCAGGGCATCGGCGACCACATTCGCCTTCCCTGGGTGATACTTGATTTCACAATCATAGTCGTTCAATAGTTCAACCCAACGTCTTTGCCTCATGTTAAGCTCTTTTTGATCAAATATGTGCTGTAGGCTCTTGTGATCAGTATAGATTGTACATCGCGTGCCATATAAGTAATGTCGCCAGATCTTCAACGCAAATACCACCGCGCCTAACTTCAAGTCATGCGTGGTGTAGTTTCTCTCGTGGACCTTTAACTAGCGAGAAGCATATGCTATAACCTTCTGTCGCTGCATCAGCACGCAGCCTAAACCCTAACGCGAAGCGTCGCAGTATACCACGAAGTCGTCCGTGCCTTCGGGTAGAGATAAGATAGGCGTGTCACAAAGCTTGTTTTTCAACAATTGAAATGCTTCTTCCTGTTTGTCTCCCCAATCAAACTTCTTGTCCTTTTGGGTAAGGGAGGTCAAAGGTTGAGCGATTTTCGAGAAACCCTCAATGAACCTTCGATAATAACCAGCCAAACCTAAGAACTGCCGAATCTCGGTTGGCATCTTTGGAGTCTCCCAGTTCTTGATCGCCTCGATCTTTGTGAGATCCACATGAATTCCATTTCCATTAACCACATGACCAAGAAACTGGACTTCGCGTAACCAAAACTCGCATTTTGAGAACTTTACGTACAACTTCTCCTTCTTAAGCAGCTCTAAGATGGCTCTTAGATGATGCTCATGTTCTTCTTTTGTTTTTTAGTAGATCAGGATATCGTCAATGAATACAATTACAAACTTATCGAGGTACAGCTTACAAACTCGGTTCATCAAATCCATGAATACAGTTGGCGCGTTCGTCAGACCAAATGGCATAACCAGGAACTCGTAATGTCCATAACGAGTCCTGAAAACAGTCTTGGGAATACTTTCCTCTTGGATCCTCAACTGGTGATAACCCGAACGCAGATCGATCTTTGAGTAAAAACTCAAACCTTGTAACTGATCGAACAGGTCATCGATCCTAGGCAAAGGATATCTGTTCTTAATTGTCAGCTTGTTCAGCTCCCGGTAGTCGATACACATGCGAAAACTACCATCCTTCTTCTTAACAAACGAAACTAGAGCTCCCCAAGGCGAGAAGCTTGGCCTGATGAATCCCTTGTCTAACAACTCCTGAAGTTGCGTCGACAATTCTTGCATTTCTGAAGAAGCAAGTCGGTAAGGTGCCTTAGCTACAGGCGTGGCACCTAGAACTAAGTCAATGCGAAATTCGACTTGCCTTGGCGGCGGCAATCCTGGCAAGTCTTCTGGAAAGACTTCAGGATATTCCTTTACGACTGGAATGTCTTCTAGTTTCGGCTCATCGGCTTCTTTATCCACGATGTGTGCCAAGAAAGCAACACATCCCTTCCGTAAACACTGTCTAGCTTTCAGGCAGCTAATGATCCTCAAAGGCGTATCGCGCTTCTCTCCTTGTACCACAATTGTTTCTCCATTCGCCATTGGAATGCGAACGGTCTTCTTGTGGCATACAATTTCGGCTCTGTTGCTTGATAACCAATCCATCCCTACTACCACGTCGAAGCTTCCCAACTCGACTGGCAGTAGATCCAGTGTAAATTCGTGTCCTCCCAGCTCTATTACGCAACCTCTGATGACTTCACTCGTTTCAACTAGCTTTCCATTAGCCAGTTCAATTGAGTATGGAATGTCTAAATTACTAGCAGTTAACCCGAGCATGTTCTTAAATTATAACAATACAAAGCTATAGTCGGCACCAGTGTCAAACAGAACAAATGCAAAGCGTTGATTTATAGGGAACGTACCAGTTACAACATTCGGGTCCTGGTGTGCTTCCCTTGCTCCAACGTTGAATACCCTTCCACGAGCTTGATTTAGTTTTGGGCATTCACGCTTCAAGTGCCCGAAGTCTCCGCAGTTAAAGCATCCCGGTCCTCGACCGTTACCATCTCCATTACCGCCTTGATTGTTGTTTTGATTGCGGTTACCATTTCCTGCTTGATTTCCAAAATTTCCTCGATTACCATTTCCTCCGTTCCCTCCTTGTAGGCGGTTTCCATTCCCGTTACCTCCACGGTTGTTGTTTCCATATCCCCTTTGGCCACCACAGCCAGTACCAACCCAACAAGTGTTCTTTAAGTGACCAATCTTCCCACAAGTTTCACATTTTCTAGCACTGCACCGGCCAGCATGATGATACTGGAAAAATTCACATTTGGACAGAGTGCCCATGTATCCTTTCCCTTTGTGTTCACTGCCAGTCTTTACTTCAGCTGACGGGTTTGTATCCCTCTTCTTGCTGGCACTGCCGGTACTTTTCTTAAAGTTGGAGAATTTCCTCTTGTTCTCCCTTGAGGATTCGACATATGTCTCCTTTTTCTTTTGTTCAGAAACTGAAAACTTGTTCAACCGAATGGCTTCTTCGGTAAGCGCCACACTAAGATCAATGGCTTTAGTAATGGTTGCCGGTTTTGACGATGTAACCATGCTCATAATCTGAGGTGCTAATCCCCAGATGAAACGCTCCACGCGTTTGAAGTCGGGCGTGACCATATACGGCACCACATGGGAAAGATCATGGAACCTCTGAACATATTCGGCGATTTTTGGGCCTTCCATCTTTTGGTTCCAGAATTCCGTTTCCAGCTTTTATATCTTGGCCCATGAACAGTATTTCTTCCTCATAAGCTCTTTCAGCTCAGCCCATGTTAGTGCATACGCCGCCGCTTCTCCCAATGTTTGCACTTGCATATTCCACCATGATAGGGCACCATCAAGAAAAAGCCTTGAAATGTATGTAACTTGTTTCTCAGGAGCACACCTTCTCATCCTTAAAACAGAATCTGTCTTCTCTGCCCATCTGACGAAGGCAACAACACCTCCAGTGCCGTCGTAGTTTAAGGGCTTACAATCCAGGAATTGTTTGTAGGTACAGCCTGTACAGGCAATATCATTTACAGAAAGCATTAGTGGATACGTAAGAAATATCCAAATGTAACGCACGGTGTCTCAAGCGACTTGACATTACCATTGGGTGGGTTGTTATTGTTGTTTGAGGTATTCCTGCATGTTTCTGCATGGGAGGCCGTGTATTGTGCTATTGCTGCGGTAATTAGCTCCTGGAGTTCCGCCTCAGAAGTAGGCAAGCGTGTGTCTCATCGTGGAGGCATCTTCTAAAAGAAGATCATATTGGTCAGGTCATAGTAAGTACGGTAAGTAAGTATTATGCGTACGTAATAACATCCATCAACGCAATAACACATAACATCTCATGTCATAATCATAAACAAATAAATCAACAATGCATGTAATGAGAATACTGCGATTAAACTATCATAAAATCAAGACCACCAATACAGTGTTTACAAGTTTTACAAAGGTATCATACATCCCAAAAGAGACTAAGGGCCACACTGCCCTTGTCTAAACTGTCTAATCATATACAATAACCAAAATTAAATATCAAAGATCATAGTGTCGTCCTGTGGTCTTCAAAAAAAAATAATATATAGTCTTGCTCAATCACTGTCTTCTCATCAAAAGTAGTGCTACCTGCAACAGACCAAAAGTCCTCAAGCTGATGGTGGGGGAGGAGGAGGGAAGAAAATCAAACGGCGCAAGCGCACCCAGTCCTCCTCAAGTGCATGCATGACGCACAGCAAGTAAGCTATCTGCTGCTTAGGTGAAAGGAAACGAATATCTAAATCAGGGGGTAGCGGAAGAGGAGCGTGTGGTGTGGCGAAAGGAGTCTGACAATGACATGGTGGAGGATGTGGAGTCCTCTCCAGCTCCAAAACCCGACGACTTAAGGCATCCTGCTGCATCTGCAGGGATATAAGTGTGTCCTTAATGGTATATCCGACATGGAAAGGGTGATACGGGTCTGATAACGGCATAACATTGGGCGATGACCACAAAAATGGCTCGCCTGATGGTACAAAGGGAGATGTAGTGTGTGCAGTCGGAGTAAAAGAGGGCATAAATGGAAAAGCAGCTGTCGTGGGTGGCATGTGATCATGTGGCCCAGTAGAAGGTCCTTCCCCTGGACAGGGAGGGGGTATATCCTGGAGGAAAGTGATAGGCAAGTCTGTGCGTTGGACATCAGATGTGTGTGGGTGAAACTGGGGAATGTCAAGGGGTGCAAAAGCGGGTGCAGTAGGTGGGGTGACTGGTAGAACAAATGGGGGATAATCATCATCATCCTTGATCCACCCATTACGGGTGTCAGTGTATCGAGGGTCGATATGTGTGGCAAATGGTGCATGGTCGACAACAGATGGTGTAAGAACGGGTGCATCAGCAATAGGAACATCAGAAACTGGTGGTACGATGACTGGTGCATCAACGACTTGTGGTGCCATGACTGGAGTATCAACGTGGTCAGGCTCTGACAGAGGATCATGCAAAAGCGGGACGACTGGAACATCGATAGGGTCGTGAGCAATGGCAGGCTCTGACCAACTGGAGCGGGCTCAGCTGGTACAAACTCGACCTCAGGCTCCGGGCCAAAGTCCTGGGGAACAAAAGGTGCAACTGACATCGCCACGTCGGAGTTAGCGTCAGGAGGGTAGTGCTGCACGCCCTGGTCATGAAAAGAAGCGGATGCCACAGACTCAAACGTGTCTGGACCAAATGAATCAGAAGGAGCCTCCTCCACAGGAGCCCCAGCAATAGGAACTACAGGGTCGTCAACTGGAATATCGTCCTCCATAGGGGCCCCACCATCCTGGTCTCCCTCCGGGGGACCCTCTATGAAAAGGTCGATATCGTCGTCTGATAACGCATCGAAAGGTAAATCCTCTAAAGGAAAAGCAGCGAGGGGGATAGGAGCAGGGATCAAAACGAGAGGTAGATCCCCATCGACAGGACCATCAGCCAAAGGAGCACCGTCTGGCAGGGCAAATGGCTGGAAGTCGTCATCATCAGTGCCCGTGGTATCCGACGTATAAACCTCGCTCTCTGATAGTATCTCGTCGTCCGATACAATCGCCATGGGGTCCAACGTGTCTGATACTCCAGTATCAGAAGAAGAAGACACAGTGTCTGTAACACAGCCACACATATGCACATATATCAACATATAACCAAATAAACATGTGAGTCACAATAATGCAAGCAAGTAATCATCCTAGTCTTCCCCAGACTATCCCACCCAGTCCCTTAGACTAACTCCTTGGTCTCTAAGACCAACTCCCTGGTCTCTAAGACCAACCTCCCAGTCTCTAAGACTAAATCCCTGGTCTCTAAGACCAACCTCCCAGTCTCTAAGACTAAACCTCCTCAATCTCTATGATTGAACCCCTCAGTCTCTAAGACTGAACCTCCCCAGCCTCTAAGGCTGAACACCCTCAGTCTCTAAGACGGAACATAAATATTGAAATACGTATTTGTGCCTTTTCGTTTGTAAAAACGTTTGTGCCCCGGATCTGGACGTTTAGTGTATGCAATGTAAAAATGTTTTCGTGAGAGCCCTAGCGATCATAGTCTAGACTCGAGAAAGAACCCTAGTTCACTATGATCGAGGCTCTGATACCAAGCTGTCACACCCTGGCTTTTGCGAAAGCGTGGTTTATTTGGTGTGACTTCTTAATACCATAGCAACAATCATAACAATGCTATATGAAAATAAAACACATGATGTTCATCCATTCATTAAGTTCAGTAACACCATAACATCAATGTTTGAAAATGTCAACACTTAAGATAAGTTACAAACCATAATTGTTTTAAACGTGTTCATAGGACACCACAAAAGACTCTAAATAAAATGAGGTTTGGAGACATGTGACCCGTCCAGGAAAGGGTTACACCTCCCAAACCCTACGACCCTGGATGACATCTTTATTAGTACGCAGCTTGACCCACATGCAGACACTTGCCAGATCCTATCAGTTCCCTGAAATACATGTAGTTTGAAAAATCAACAAAAGTTGAGCGAGTTCATGTATAAGTGAGTATGTGTAAACCTTTAAAATATGTTTGTATGAAAATCCCTGGTATATAGCAATTAAGGAAAAAGAGATCACCAATGGGTTGCAAAGCCACTGGTATGTGTGAAATGGTCCGGGAAAACTCAAACCTAGCGGAGTTGCACCGGGCTTCCGGCTGTAAGACACAGTCACCTCTATGGGCCGCCCCGGCCTCATGGGTGTGGGCTCGCTACACCCAAATAGATCTATCACTCATGTCCCTCGGTCCTACTACGAGGATTAATGGCTTTAAGTGTCGCGCCCACCACTCACATGATCTAAGTAGTATGCCCTCCTTAAGCTAACCATACCATGTATAAAAATGTCCGTAATAATAGTAACATGTATTTCACCCCCGAAGTTGTAAAACTGAAAAGAGTTAAGAGAAAAGGGGGACATGAACTCACTGTAGTGCGTCTCCTGTATCGTAACGTCAACTCAAACTTGATCAGCTGCCTGACGACTTACAACGTACTAATGTCTATTAGACGAACGGGTCGTGCCTTGCTTTTGTATTTCGGGTTTGAGTTACGTTACTTTGTTATTGTTCCAAGTCATAACTTCTTGTTAAAATAATAATAATTATTTTAACTTAAGTTTTATTTTTAGGATTTCGGAATGATAGTTAGGCAACTATTTCGTGTTCATACTTCTCAAGTATTTTATATGTGTATTTCCTTCCCAAGGATGGGGGTATTTATACATGTATTTTGGTGGTTCCGAAAATAATATATTTTTAAATTCCACTTAGAAAAATATATTTAACACATTTGTCGAAAATAATGTATTCCCAAAATATATATACTTTTCCCAAAAATAATATATTTTCATTCTTTGTGTCCAAATAATATTTACCCAAAATATATTCGTAAAAGTATTTCTGGAATTATAAAACGTGATGGCATTTTGCTAAGTTACATTATTTTACCCTAAATAATATAACTAGTTCACAAAATAACAAATAATCACACAAGCGTTTTAGTATAAAAATATATATTCAAAATATATATTTATCCATTTTTATTTAAAAAAATCAACCTCCGACACTTGTATTTTGTTACAAAAATTATGACGAAGTTTATATTCGAAACACAAGTTATAAAATATACTTGTAACCCTTGCTTGGAAAAATATTTTCTAAGTGTTGGAATTTTTAGAAAATTTCGCCAGAGTTTCCTTTGTAAACGGAGGTGTCCATGCTTATTAGCATATCATTTTCTTTTCAAATATTCATTCAACAATCATCAACAATCAATCTTTACATTACCAAGAGCAAAAATATATGTGTTACACACTAATCATGAACTTGATACTTTCTGAAAACGCGAAGTAACTTGGTAAGGCTTTTATTGGACTAGTTAACTTCCCAAAACGTAATTATTCCTTTAAAAATCATTTTCTTACCAAAGTTTAGTGTTTACGACTTGTAAACAATTTTTTTACAAAAATTACCCTTTTGAACTCTTCTTGTAAATAAAATATTCTCATACTTGTCTTATTTCTAAAAATGGTGTAAGTGCTTGTAATAGTCATGATTTTCTAGAAACCGCTTCTCTAACTTGGTTTATTTATAAATTTTTTTTATAAAGTTTTGATCAACATGATCATCCATCAACTTGTTCACTTATATTTTAAGAAAATCATTTTTATTCAAGTTCTTGATTAAACTAGAAGGTGGTCATTTTATGTAGCACATAAACACTTTCTAATCTTGTTAAATCATATTACTAAATATTATTTAACAATATTCATATGGTGATTAACCTCACACAACCAAGAATCATCATAAAATTAACAACATGTTCACTACAATATCATACTATCAACATCTCATCTCCATGTAAACTTTTATGTTCAAGTTTCTTGTTTAACCCTTTTTAGTGTTCTTGTTTTTAGTGTTTCGAACATACTTAACATACTACAACTTTTGATCATAAAAACAAGATGAACAAGAGTTTGACAAGAACTTACTACTAGCACCAAGGCTAGAAGTGAATCTTAGTGAGAAGATGAAGAAATGATGGTGAAAAAGCAAGAAACAAAGCCCTTTGAAGCTCCACAAGTTGCAAGCTTCCTTGTATCACCTTTTAAGCTTGAATGGAACTTGAAAATGGATGATTGTGGTGATGAAATGGTGGTGATGGTGGCGGCACAAGTGAGCCGAGAGGGAGGGGGTGGGGTGAGTGAAAGTGTGGTGTGAAGATGAGAAGTATGGTGATGATCTAGGCCATGCTTTTAAAAGGATGTTCTTAATATTTTGTCTACAACAACAAGAAATCAAATATTTTAAAATTGGATTATAATCTGGGAATGATATTGTGAAGTATGGTGAGGATTATGTGGGTCCTCTTGGGACCGATTTCGGTTGGGGGTGGGTTTGGTTGTATGTTTTTGTTAAAAGTTGGTAATGGTAAGTTAGATTTCAAGTATAAACTGCCATATGTTAGTTAGTTGCTTTTTAGTGGGTGTTAGGGTGTTCGGGGATCAAGACTAGTCAAGAAATAATTAAACAATGTGTTTGACAAAATTTTGGTGTCCCGGGTAATGTCCGGTTGTTCAGTTGGATACCATTCCGTTAAAGTGTTTAATTATTCCGTAAAGCGTCTTTTATATATATTTTTGTAACACAATTAATTCCCGGAACTTAGGAAAGCATACAAGACCATTCTTCCATATTTTTGCACCCTACCAGCATGTTACAATGCTGAATTTTATTAATAAATGCAGAATTATGCACTTAAAGTGTGTTTTAGGCACTTCCCGGCACCTTAACTATCACCTAGTGACGCAGTTTTATGGTCCTTACTTCCCTACACTCCGTACTTGTATAATATCCTGTCCCTGGCTCATACTGGCCTCAAAACATTGTCTGTTTATGTGCTGGTATTGTCAGCATGATTCTGAATCATCCGTTCAGTGTGCTAACTGTGCTTTGTGCATCAAGTATGTCACTAATGTTTGAGTGTAATAAATGGAGTGACAGTATGAGATATGATGCATATGTATGTATGATATAAAGATCATAAAGCAGTTTAAATTGTCAGTTGTAATCAAGCACAATCATTAAGCACATAATTAAAATTAATTAATTGTACGGTACCTGTAATTGTGAGGGTTGTCACATCGAGCATGCTTCAAGTGTGGTGATCTTAATCATCTCGCCAATGTTTGTCCCCAACACGCCAACAACAACCAACAGCAACAGCAGCAGCAGCCTCAACAAGCTCGTGGCGGAGCATTCGTCATCACAGCTGCTCAAGCATAGAACGCCAATGACGTCATAAACGGTACGTTCCTCGTCAACAATGTCTATGCTTCGTGTTTATTAGATACTAGCGCGGATAAAATTTCTGTATCTGCGTTGAATTTGAACCTTTGCTTAAGTATGGACGCTTGACGGGTGGTCCGTAGGACAAACCTTAAGGCCTTTAAAGAGATTAAAATCCCATACTTTGTACGGTTAATTGCTTGAATTTGGTAATCACTAGATGTTTGATGTTACAGGTGTTAAAGTGCTTGAGATGCGGGTTTTAAGAAGCATAGATGGATGTCGGAAGTTGGCGGAAACAAGATGTGAAGAAATTAAAGATTTGATGAAGAAACAAAGAAAAAACAACACTCAGCGCCGTAGCCTACGGCTTCTGCCGTAGGTTACGGCCCTCCATATGTTGGCCAAAGCCACCACCGTAGGGCAGTGTATAAGTGCCGTAAAGGAATGTTGGGTGCCGTAAGCTACGGTACCCGGCGTAGCTTACGGCACTGTTCTGACTTTTTGGACCTCGTTGACCGCCATAAGCTACGACGCTTACCGTAGCTTACGGCGCTGACTGGTTTAACTTGTAACTTCCACATTTAATGGCCTTTTCAAGATGATTTATGGGTTCCTATCATGTATTTTTCGGTTACACTTCACTTTAGAGACGAATTTGGGCACTTGGAGCTTGAAGAACAATCTTGAATCCTTAGTTTTTATGTTGTTGATTTCTATGAACACTAAGACTTGTTTGATGATGATGATTCAAGCCATGAGTGGCTAAACACTTTGTGATTATCTTTGGTTGAAGGTTTGTGTAAGACTTTGTGCTTTGATTTTATATTTCCAGAATAATGAACTCTTCTTTATGATTTATTCGTTATGGTGTGTGATTGCTTGTATGTAAATTGTTAATTAGTGTGCTAATCTTATTCGAAACTATACGTTCTTGGTGCCGTTGGCAATCGAGATATCATTGGTAGAATTAGGATTGGGTATTAATTAATTGGTCATCGGGTAACAACCTCGCGTTCTAGGAATCCGACTACTTAGTTCCCTTGCATCACAACAAGTAATCATACATGAATCATGTCTATGTGATTCTTTCTAGTTGAATGTTAGCACGAATGTCGAAGCAAACCGGAAACTTAAGATAGTCATTTCTCTCTAAATTGTTTACAAACCAAATTTCCATTTCTGCAATTACATTAGTAATCTTAGTTTTAAAATCAATTCAATCAATCCAACTCTTGAATTTTACTTTAATTGCATTTAGTTTAATTTTAGTTAACTTAGAGATACACTTCTAAATAACACATATTCCACAAACTCCCTGTGTTTGATACCCACTTGCCACTATCTATTTAGTAGTAATTGGATTAAATTTGATTGTGACCACGACATCACGTCAAATTTTGGCGCCGTTGCCGGGGAGTAGTGCGCAACAACACCAACTACACCAATTACACCACTTAGATACATGGATCCACCGCCACCACCACCCACTACGGGTGAGCTTATACCACCTTTCATACCATCGTCCACTCAACCTTCACCAAATACCACCATGCCTTACACCACTACCGACCCTACTCCACCTCATGATGTTACACCAACCAACACTACACAACCCATTACCACCCAAGAGGAACCAACGCTTACTTTTAACCCTTCTAGTACAATTCCACCATTCACCCATTTCTTCCCGGGTGCGGGTCAGTCATTGATGTGTGCAAAATGCAACATATAAATTACATCAATTGTGGCATAAAACTAACCCTTTTTTAGTACTAATGTTGGAAAAAGTGTGTTTTTGTCTTCCTTTTGTATTTTCAGGATTAAAAGAGCTCAAATTAACAAAAGAAGCAAAAAGGCAGCTAAATCTAACATAAATACAAGAAAAGGAACAAACGTGGCATGCCCGACCTCCCCGAAAGCATCTTCCCAAGCAAAACAAGAGAACAGAAGGCCGAACACGCCCCGTGCTCAATGAGCACGGGGGAGTGCCCAAGTGTCAGCATAAAAGACAAAGTTGTAGAAGCTTCCATCGCCCACCACGGGGCCGTGCTCAGCGGATACGAGGCCGTGGTCAACTATAAGATTCGCAGAATCCAGGCAAATCTTGATAGTACAGATATGCTTCTGCACACGGGGTCGTGCCCAGCGGACACGGGGCCGTGGTTAACTAATGCAGACAAAAGCAATTAATGAAGACAGAGAAGAGGATGGACACGGGGCCGTGCCCAACGGACACGGGGCCGTGCCCGAGCTTCTGTTCAGCCTATAAATAGGAGTGCTTGGCTCAAGCTCAAACCATCACTTGGCACACCACCTCTCTCACACTTCACCCACCACCCACCACCACCTTAACACCACCATCATCCATTGTCCATCATAGAATGTGTGAGTCGTCTCGGGATCCAAGATTGATCGTAAGAGTTATTGACAATCAAGGCCATGTTTGCCTAAGTCTCTTACATCACTTGGTGAAGACAAAGTGTCTAGTGTAATACTTTTTATTTTTAATCTTTTCGCACTTTTTAATTGGTTATGTATTAATGACTTTAATAACTAGTTTCTTATGTTGAAGGTGATTCTTCCTTATCATTTTTCCGTGGTGTCTTGGCATTATTTTACTGTCTATATAAAATAAAAGATTTTCACCATTCATATCTCCACGGTCTATATGGAGGTATGTTGGCTACCTGGTCGGGGGTTAAGGGAACGGTTTGGTAAGAGTCTTGCCATTGTTCAGTGTATAGATCCTGCAAAGGACCTGGGTCAAATTTAGTAGGACCTCCTTCAATACTTAACGGTATTGGATGGCGGGGGTCCAAACTCTTTGATCCCCTCATAAGTTAAACTACTATTAAAACTTTAACCCAGCTACTTAGGACTGTATCCCTGCTGACTCAGACTACTTAGTCGAGGGTAACGTCGCCTTCAAAAGAGGGGCCTACCACATTATGCATTAATAACTTAATTAATTATCTTTCAATAATCCGACCCTTTAGGATTGTATCCTTGCTGACTCAAACTACTGGGTTGAGGGTAACGTCACCTCCAAAAGAGGGGCCCATTACAATAACTAAGATAATCTCTTAAATAGTGCAAAAGTGCGGAAATAATAAAAGGTTACACTAAACACGAGTCGGAGCTAAGTGATTTATCTTGTCTATTTGTTTTTACTTTTATTTTTATTTTTCAGCATTTTAGTTAGTTTTTATTTTCTTAGTTTAAAACATTTTTTCTAAACTTTTGATTTGATTAGACGTTGAGGATAAACCGGTACTAAAAGCTCTTGTGTCCTTGGACGACCTCGGTATCTTACCAACACTATACTACGCTCACGATGGGTGCACTTGCCCATATGTGTGTTTAGTGTTAGTAAATATCGTGTTTTATAAATTTAAAACTTGGCTAAAGAAAGTGTAAAAGGGCTTAAAATAAACATTAAAACTATAACACACTTCACGCACATCAAGTTTTTGGCGCCGCTGCCGGGGACACAAGGATTTTAAGAAAGCTTAAAATCGACGGCCTAATCAGTTTTTCAAAACCTTTTCAAAACGCGCACACATTTTTCTTAATTTTAGTTTAGTTTTGCATTTACAGTAACCTGAACACGGGCTGTGCTCGCTGAACACGGGACCGTGCGGCACATTTTCATAAAACACCCAGTAACAGAAGCCTAACACGGGGCCGTGCTCACTGAACACGCCCCGTGCTCAACGAAATCAGTAACTTTAATTAAAACATCCAGATACAAATTTTGTACACGGGGCCGTGTCCACTGAACACGGGGCCTTGTCCAACCTCTGTTTCCGTTTTTATTTTTGTTTTCTGATCTTGAGACTTGGTTGTGGTCTGCTGAGTGATTCTTATGGATTATAGGAGGATGATTATAGGAATAATTATTGCACTAATTGTGGTAACTCGCACTCGGTTCAATATTGTAACTCATATCAACCATCCACTTCATACACCTACTATGAGGAGCCCAGGTACGAGCCATCAACTTCATACACATCCTATGAAGACCAAAGGTATGAACCTCCTCCCTCATACTCTTATTTTGATGAACCAAGGTATGAGCCTTCTTACTCATACTTTGAGGAACCAAGATATGAGCCACCACCTACGTATGCTTATTATGAGGAACCATGGCGTGAACAACCCACATCATATGAGTATTATGAAGACCAAAATTACGACCCTTATCCATCATATGCTTACAATGAAGAACAATGGTGTGAACCATCTACTTTATATGGGTATTATGAGGAATAAAGGATCGAACAACCGGATTCAGGCTTTGAAAATCCCGATCCTTACTCTATCACCGAAGTGACCGATAGGATATTAGAACACCTTAGAGTTATCGATCGCTATATAAAAGAATATCGCGCAAGGGAAGAGGAGTCCCGCGCAAGAGAACAATTAAATAAAGAAGAGATAACTGAAAGTGTGAAAATGGAAGAACAAATAAGTGAAAAACTGACACATGAGTTAAAAAACGAAAAAGGTGAGTCCGACAACGCTAAAATACAAGAAGAGTCTAATTTTGAAGAAATTAATCTCTTGTCACCTTCTTTTGAAAATCATTGTTTAGTACCCACTCATGCTAAGTTTTTAAAAGAGTTAAACACTAACACTAAAATTGACGAAACGGTAAGTGTTAAGTTAACTATTGATCAAACCTCACTAATAAAAGAAGACCCATTTGAAATTAACATTATACCGGTTCCATGTTTCTTTCAAAATTCATTTATTAGTAATGTCACAATCGATAAAGATCTTTGTGTTAACATAATGCCTAACTACATTTTCGAAAAATTAAGTATTAGTGATTTTTCTCCACTTCAAATACCCATTTTTCTATCTAATCGGAAAATAATAAAATCAATCGGTGTAGTTGAGGATGTCTTGGTTCAAACAAATCAAATGGTAATCCCAACCGACTTTGTCATCCTTGATGACGCTCCTCTAGTGTTGGGACGACCCTTTGTAAAAACCCACGAACCTTTGAAAAACCGGAAGCGCAACAATCTACCTATTCAATTAGGGGCATTCAAAAAAAGTGTCGACCTTGAGCAATCAATGAAAAATCCATTCGGCAATAACGACCCCCTAATTGAAGATGAGCCAGAACCACCTGATAAGGTGGGTCTAGCCAAGGACCCTTATAAACGTGGCGCACCACGGAGGCATTTGTTAGCGCAATATGTCTATCGCCTCCGTCATCTCAAGATCGTAGCTGAAACAGTTTAAATCTAGGATTTATATTGTTATAAATAGGAAAAGACAAGGTGGCATTTATGTAAATAATGAGATCTCTCATTATATCCTTGGCCTATAAATAGGAGTCTAAGTGTTAAAGTTTAGGACTTTTGCCACATTAGAGATTTGGAGAGCTTGGTGCTTAGAGAGAGAAAGTAGAGAGAGAAAGTGCTCTAGGTGATTCACGTGACTTTGTACTTTTCAGATCTTTTATTGAATCACAGATTTAGTACGTTCTCGTGTTCGGTCCACGCACGTGTACGGATTCCGCACGTCACACTGTCGATACGCAATTGTTTCGGAGTCAAAACCGGTCCTAACATGTGGTATCAGAGCAGGTGCTCGGTTGCGAAGATCAAACGCACAGATTCGTACAAGAATTGATCAGATTCAGAGCCAAAAACATCCAGATTTGTCAAATTTCTCTTAACTTTCTTGTTCTTCACGTTTTTCTCTGAATTTTGCAAAATTGACAGGGTTTTTACGGTCCAAATTAGCTGATTTTTTGATATGTTATGCGAAATTAGCTGATTTATAACCCTACAAATTTTCAGGTCAAAATTTCGTGCCGTTTGAGAGAAATCTGAGTTTTTATGGTTGATTTTGCTGAACTGTTCGTCAGCATCCGATCGGATCACCTCTCATCCGATCGGATCACATCTCATCCGATAGGATCACCTCTCATCCGTTCGGATCACCTCTCATCCGATCGGATCACCTCTCATCCGATCGGATCACCTCTCATCCGATCGGATCACCTCTCATCCGACCGGATCACATCCCATCCGATCGGACAACCTCTCATCCGATCAGACCTCGTCCCATCCGATCGGATCACTTCCCATCCGATCGGATCACCTCCCATCCGATCGGACCACCTCCCATCCGATCGATCAGCATAATCTTATCCGATCGGACGACAGTTGGCCCATCCGAACGAGTAAGTGTTGGCCCATCCGAACGAGTAAGTGATGGCCCATGCGAACACATTTAATTTTCATCCAATCAGACAACATCAGGTCACCCGAACAGACAGCATCAGGTAACCCGAACGGATAGCAATCTCACCCGAACGGATACTATCTCACCCGAACGGATAGCAACCTCACCCGAACGGACAGCACTTCACCCGAACGGACAGCAATCTCACCCGAACGGACAGCTGTGTCACGAGATTATTTTCAATATTGACTTGTGTTTACTCACTCGATCGGATACCCGTCCGATTCATTTGTTTGATATTGTTTAAACTGATTGTGTTTGTTTGTTCGTGATTTAGGTGATTCAAGATATACAAAGTGCAAATTCAAGACAAAATTTGAAGATGTCGAGCAGTGGTGAAGAATTTTACAACACGTTCTACAATGCCTTTACTTCAGAATCATCCGAAAGAAGATCTGAAATAAGAGAGTATTCAAAAGAGATTTCAGATAATTTGAAATATGACAATATGTATGGAAGCCAACAGAAACCACCAAAACTAATGAGGATTGAAGATTATAACTGGTGGAAAAATCGATTTGAGGGTTGGGTAAAAGCTTTCGCTCCTGAAAGCTGGTTAAAATTGAAAAATGGATATACAGAACCAGTGAAAGAAGGAGGAGAGTTAGTAGATGAAAAAGAATTCACATAAATAGATGTAAAAAATGTTGTAGCTGAGTACAAAATGATTGCATTGATAAAACAGTCAGTGAGAGAAGATATTATTTCGCTACTTGAACAAGAGAAAACATCGAAGAGTTTATGGAAAGCTTTAGAGAGAAAATGTGTAGGTACCTCTGAGATTGTGAAAAACAAAAAAGAAACTGTTACGTAAAGAGTTTGATTTATTTGGTTGTATGAAAAATGAAACTGTTTGTAAAATGATCGAGAGATTTGGACATCTGAAGATGGAGCTGGCCAGACACAAAATTGCATATACTCAAGAAGAGCTGGTTGATAAATTGTTTGATTTATTGCCGAGTGATCAAGATTGGCAATACTTTGCTTTAATGTTAAAGAACACAATCAAGTATGAAGATTTAACAGTGGATTTGCTGATTGAACGACTTGAAAGCCACGAGTTAGAGAACAAGAAATCTAAAGTCAACAATTCAGCCCATCAGCAGAATGTGGAGTTATACTACAGAGGAAATCTACCACAGGCTGGGTCTCCAAGAACAACATTTTATGCAGAAAACTCAAATTTTGTAAACAATGAAAGTCCTCATAGTGGTTTTCACAGTGGATCTTTTTCAACAACATCGAGCCAATCTGCATCAAAGAATGTATTTCAATGCAACATTGCAGTAGATTTGAAGAATACTCAAAATTTCAATGAGGAGTCTGCAAAGCAACAGATGGTCTTCTTAGCATCTGTATTAGAGTTGTATGAGAGCCTTGTGGCAGGCAAGATAGGCAACACCAACCTGACGAAGGAAGACTATGATCAAATAGATCCTGAGGAGATGGAATTGATCGACATCAGGTGGTGTATGGCTAGTGCAGTAAGGAGGGCACAACGTTTTATGGAGATCACAGGAAGAACGTCTATTGGTGGACCTTCTACCAAGTTAGGCTTTGACAAATCCAAAGTGACATGCTTTAAATGCAAACAGAAAGGTCATTTTAAACGTGAGTGCAGAAATGCTTATGCTGATGATACTGCTAATCCGTTCAAGGAAGATTACTACAAGAAAGCAATCTATCATCAGAACAAATCTGAACCTCCCAGAATGAAGCAGGTTGAAGAAAAATCAAGAGCTCTTATAGTTATTCATGATGATGAAGGTTTTGACTGGAGTCAAGTTCTCCCTGAAGAAGATGCAGTTGGATATGCATTTGTAGCTAATGTTGATCATGATAGATGGTGGAAAAATGATTACGCAAGATGGGAAATCGAAAAATTCAGGGAACCATTCAAAGAAGCACAAAGAGCCAAAAGATGGAATGACGAATTGGAATGTTACATGGATCCACAGGGTAATCCAGTTGTTGACCCATCAAAGGTGGATTTTGATGCTGTAACAAATTTGTTTCCAAGTCAGAGTACTTTCAACACAAGAAGGTTATCTGATAAAGGATATTTGCCAGATTTGTTGAACAAAATAAAATAAATTTTTGAAGCAAGTCTACCAAAGGTGGTAGAAATGAAGAAGAGAAAAGAAGAAGACTTGAAAAAGATGGTAGAAGAAGTGAAGATTACTGCAAAACTTGCTGCTGAAGAAGAACAGAAAGTAGAAGAAGAGCAGAAGATTGAAAACAACAGAAGATGGAAGAAGAAAAGAAGAAAGAAGAGGATCAGACAGGAGAACCGGTGTTGAAAGAGACCGAGGTAAATGAATCTTCTGATTTGTCAAATGCTGAAATTGTTGATACCAATGAAAACAAGGGCAAGAATTGCATAGAAATGTGCAAAGCTTGTACTGAAAAAGATGATATAATCAAAACAAAAGATATTGAAACAAATAAAATTGAAAATGTTTTCAAAATAAAATGTAAAGAAATGATTGAAAAAGAAGAAATTTTGAAACTAAAGGTTGAAAAGCTAACACAGAAATGTCATGGTCTTGAAGAAGAAAATAAGGTTTTGAAAGAAATGTGTACAGCTAAATGTGTTGGTTGTGTGGAGAAAGATAATAAGTTTCAAGATTTTCAAAAGGAGTATGATAATTTGAAGTGGTCGAGTAAGAGAGTACAAGAAGCTTATGATACTTTGAAGAGCCAAGTCAAATGTTTTGACCAAAGATTGTCTGAAACTTTAACAACCAAAGAACTGTATGAGAGAAAGTTTAAAGAAAAGCAACTTGAATTAAACAAGTGTGTTGATGAAGTTGCTAATCTCAAACAAGTTCTGGCTGAAAAAGAAAAGGTTGTTACCAAACTTCAAAGTTATCATAACTCTTCGTACATTCTTGAACGCATTTTCAACATCACACCAGATGACAAAGATACTGATAAGAATAAAAAAGGTATTGGTTCAGAATTTCATCAGGTACCACCACCATTGAGAAACAATTATACTTTTTATGATGAGGAAAAGGTGGCAAAGGGTCTGAACATAGTTGACCAATTACCTGAAAGTATCGATGTGACTTACTCCAAATCTGATGAAGCTAATGATTCAGAGGTGGTAAGTAAGGTTTTTGAAAGCGTTCTGAAAGATGAGTCAAACAAAGGTAAGTCTGAATCACATGATGAAAATGAGGGAAATTTTCATGATGGCTATCTTAAACAGACAAAATCTGAGAAAAATTTGAATGATGATTCAAAAGGATTGGTTTACACCATGATTGGATCGGACAAATTATTCTTAGATGTTGTATTCCCAATTCAGAATGTGATCTCAGAAAAAGTTGATAAAGTTTTCAAAATGGTTGAAATTGAGAAATCTGAAATTTCAAAGTTTGCTGGTAAAGGTCATAAAACTTTTTATAACAAACCTGGTTTTAAAAGGAAAAACATGAAGGCTGGGTTGGGTTATAAGAAGAAACAAAGTTGGAAAAGAAATGAAATGCCAAATTATCAGGCAAAGATGAGTTGTTGAAGGAAAAAGTTTTGAAGAAGAGGAAAAACTCAAATTTAGACAATAGTCTAATGAAGAGTTTTGTGCTCAAAAGAAAAGGCAACAACCACAGGTTAAAGATGTTTCAAAAAGAACATGCTTTAAGTGTGATCAATTAGGACATCTTGCACGAAAGTGTCCGAATCTGAAACCTGTGGATGTTGACAAAAGGAAGCTTGAAAATGTTGAGAAACAAAAATCTGAAGGTGTAAAACAAAGGTCAGCCAGATTTGATTCAAAACAAACTTGGAGGTATAACACAAACAAGTTTGCTTCGAATCAAACTTGGAAACCAAAACAGACTACATCTGATTCAAGATAAACACAGATTTTTCACACACCCAGATTAAGATCAACACAAAGTTGGAACACATCAGTTGATATGACAAAATCCCAACAGTTTTGGAAACCAAAAGTTGTTGATCAAAATCAAAATGGTCAAAAAGATTCATATTTTTATAAAAGAGGTACTTCGAAAGGTCAAACATGGAGTGTTAAGAAACAAGTGACCTCGGTAAAAGATGAGAAAGTTGAAGTCAAAGTTGAAAAAGTTTTTGATGATAAAGATTTTCCGAAACTGAAAGATACATATTGTGTTGAATTGCCTAAGGTTCAACAGACTTGGGCTAAATTGTTTAAGTAATCAAGTAGTCTGAATGTGCAGGTGCTCAAGACAACTGAATATTATCAATTGGAGTGTCGGAGCATCCTGGCACAACAGGAGGAGAAGGCTGCTGAACCCTGGTTTGGTTGAACAGGGAGTTTATCAGTTTCTGTACATAAATAAACAACATTTCTAAAAACCCTAAAAATTGAAAATTTTAAAAACCAAAAATATGTTTTTAGTTTGTCAAAAATTTGAGAAATCAAAAATATGTTTGTTTTTAAATTTTGTCAAAAATTCAAATATTACAAAAATATGTTGCTTGAATATGCCGAAACCCTCACGGCTGAACAAACATGATTAATTTCACAAGATTGAAAAACGGTTTTCAAAATGTAAAATATCAATGTGTTGTAAATCATGGGGGTACGTTATATTTTCTGCAAATCAGAGCATGCGAAGCAGAAAATGGATGGCGAGACAAAGCTATCTACATTGGTTTGTCAAATTGTCTTTACAAGGGTTTTGAATTTTAGGGGGAGTAATATTGTCAGAAAATCCAAAAACATTAGAAAATTTGAAAAAGTAAAAAACATGATAAAATTTAAAAATGAGTTTTGTGTAAAAAGAGGAAATGATAGTACATCAGTAGACTGTCACAGTACGCTAGAGAAATGGAAAGTTAAAAAGCGATAAACAATCTCACTAAAGATGTGATGATAGGCTCAGGTAGACTAGTAGATTTGTGATAACGATACAAACTTAAATGAAAAAGCCTAGTTCTAGTGGGAAACGCGGTCGAAAGCATAGTACTTAATTTTGTCCTTCTTGACTGTGGGCCTGCTCGGTAATCGCTGATTGTCGAAAGACATAAAACCGGTTAAGTCTGTGAGCTTTCACAACTTTGCTGAAAAGTCACTGTGATTGTGCCTTTCATTTTGCAAAAATTTAAACTTGTTTGATTTCTTTATTTTGTTTAAGCATTGGACATCCTCTGCGTATACGTGAGTATCGACCTGGATGTTAGTGCCTAAACGTTCTGCTTCATTTTCTTGGTGTTTCGTTTAAGCTTTGGATCACCTCTGCGTATACGGGAGTATCGACCTGGTGGTTAAAGCCTAAACAACTTCAACTTGTTTTATTTTCTTATTTTGTTTAAACATTGGACTTTCTCTGCGTATACGGAAGTATCGACCTGATTGTTAATGTTTAAACTTTCTGTATTATTTTCGCACATATCACAGTTGATGAAAGTTTAAAGGCATTACTTGAGTTAGTGTATTGCATGATGAGGGGATATGCTGAGATCGTGGGGTCCATAAGAATTTAGTGCAAATTAATATACCTTAACGTATCGGTAAGCATTTCGAAAGTTTTTAGATTGAGTTTAAGTGGACAACAATATCGTCAATCAATGTGAATTGTTTAGAACTTAATGTGTAACTAAGCTCAACGGTACTTGTGATTTGTCATAAACTGATATGATCCTCTAACACAAACTCAAACAAAAATATTATCTGTAAATATGTTTGTAAATATTTTTTTATTGCTTTATGTTTCAGAAAAATTCAAAAAGATTTTGATTTCTGCTTTATTTTCGACAACCAATGTCTGAGAGATGAGTTTCAAAATCTAAGTATGCTAATTGTGTTTCTGAAAATAAAACAAGTTCATTAATTTGAAACTTGAAGTTTTAATCAAAAATCAAAAACAGTTTGTGATATCTCCAAGGTCATTAATTTGGACTTGGATGATTAACTGTGAGGGATTTGGATGCTTATACTGTTAAAATCTGTAAAAGAGCTAGTTTCCGATCCGGTTCGTTGAAACTGCCAAATCTTAAAGATTGTTGATAGGGGAAGAGATTCAAGTAATCCTGGATATATTCATATTATTATATCTTTAGAGCCAGGATCTTGATCTAGAAAGTTTAAAAGAGCCAGGTCACGATTCCTGGAAAATCAAAAAAGCTTTCATTGTAAAAATATTCTAGCTTATGCTGAGAGAGCCATGATTTTCAATCCTGGAAGTTCAAAAAGTTGTTACTTATAAACGTTTGAGAGTTGCAGATACTATTCCAGACTATGATCCCGATAGCCGAGTCTAAGGGGGAGTCTGAAGACGAGCTCAACGCAAGAGGAAGCGTGGATTCAATGAGCCAGGAAACTATCCTGAAGGAGCTTGTATACGAAAAGCCAGGTGTCGATCCCAAAGCACGGAAGCTTGACGAAAGGGGGAGCCTGAAGAGTTTACCGAAAGGGGGAGCTGAAGCTGAAAACAGATCCACCGGGATTCTGTTCAAGCTAGAGAGAGAAAGACCAGACGCTACGAGCTTGACTAAATGTTTGAGATTGACTGCGGCAATATCCAAGGGGGAGTCTGTTAGTGCAGTATGTCTATCGCCTCCGTCATCTCAAGATCGTAGCTGAAACAGTTTAAATCTAGGCTTTATATTGTTATAAATAGGAAAAGGCAAGGTGGCATTTATGTAAATAATGAGATCTCTCATTATATCCTTGGCCTATAAATAGGAGTCTAAGTGTTAGAGTTTAGGACTTTTGCCACATTAGAGATTTGGAGAGCTTGGTGCTTAGAGAGAGAAAGTAGAGAGAGAAAGTGCTCTAGGTGATTCACGTGACTTTGTACTTTTCAGATCTTTTATCGAATCACAGATTTAGTACGTTCTCGTGTTCGGTCCATGCACGTGTACGGATTCCGCACGTCACACGTGTCGATACGCAATCGTTTCGGAGTCAAAACCGGTCCTAACAGCATTCCGCGGAACTATCCGTAGTTTTAGTTTAGATTAACTTTTACGTTTTCTAGTTTAGTTTTAATTTTCAGGAATAAAACACACTCGGGATGATGGAGGTTATTAAGGGAAACTTGAACTCACACCCCATGCACAAAAACAGAGCCTCCCAATGATTTTTCTTCATTACAGCAAGTTCAGCATGGGGCCATGCTCAACCCAACACGCCCCCATGCCCGAGGTCCTGCAGAAAATGCCCAGTTCAGGTAACTGGACACGGGGCCATGCTCACTGAACACGCCCCCGTGCCCAGCCTTCTGTTTAAATTTGATACTGGCAGTCTGACCACAGGGCCGTGCTCAGCCAACACCACCCCGTGTTCAGCTACCCAGTACCATAAAATCTTGTTTTTAACCCACTTTTACACATTTTAATCAACCGAAAAACTTATTTTTGGGACACATTGAGGACAATGTGTAATTTAAGTGTGGGGGGGATGCTAAAACTTTGAATCTTACAAGTCCTAATCACAAGTCTTACACAAAACTCTATTGGAACCGCTAATCACCCCAATTTTTTTTTTCAAAAATTTTTCATTTTTTTTTACTTGTCTAGGTTTAACTTGGGAATTTCAAGTTCTAAAAAGGTTATATTTTTACAAATTTACAACCGACAGCGTCATGATAAAAAGAACCAACATAAGAAAATTATGAAACGGCATGACAAGCTTAGTTAAAATTTGATTATATATACTTGATCACATAAAAACCCATTCCCACAAAAGTGAGTTTTGATCCTTTATTGAGCATACAAATACATATCTTTAAATTAAATGCTCATTTTTCGTTTCTTGTGTGAATAGCCGCTTGGTTCTTACAACTCTAGAACTTGCCACGACGATACATTCCTGATCCTTACCAACTTAAACCCGAGTAAGTAAATGATGGAGGCATTAGGACTAACCCTTTTTATTTCTACACCATTATTTTTTTTCTTTTTTTTTACCACCTACCCAAAATCCCCCTAGTTAACCCCTTTGAGCCTAAACCTTTTCATTTCTTAACCCAAATCAAACACCCTTTCACCCACCAAAACCTTTTTATTTTTAACCCTTTGTTTTAGTAACAAGCTCGGTTTTTCGTATGACTTTCATCAAAAAAAAAAAATAAAAAAAAAATAAATAAATAAAATATTGATGATGAAGCAAAAGAAATAAACAAGGAAGTTCATCAAAAATAACTTTGTTTGAATTATGGCTTCATCAAAATAAAAAGTTGTAAAATAGAGAAAGTCTTACGAAAACCGACGCTTGTTGCGCTTTTCGCCCTTTCACTAACCACTAACCCAACCACCTACCTTTAACCCAAGCCTAACCCTTCACCCAAAAGTCCTCTTGATATTTACAAAGGTATATAGTTAAAAAGGAGGAGGATTGATTGCTTGGCAAGCCTATGGTAGGAGTAAGTTCCATGCCGCTCTCGAGTGATTCACTAAAATACATCTTCGGCCGAGTGTTGAGTGATCCCCCGTGAGGTATGTGAACTTGTATATAAATTGAATTTTAAGGGAGCATGTTATGCCCTAATAAGTAATTTATCTTATGAAAAGTTTTAAATAAATCATGACGAATAGGATTGTAAATAAATAAAAATAAAACGTAATAAAGAATCTTGGAAATCCCGACACTCTATGACAAGCCCAAAAACCTTCTCTTCTACCCATTCCATTTGGGAGTGTAAAGCCATATTATAAAGAGTTTTGCTTGAGGACAAGCAAAGATTCAAGTGTGGGGGTATTTGATGTGTGCAAAATGCAACATATAAATTACATCAATTGTGGCATAAAACTAACCCTTTTTAGTACTAATGTTGGAAAAAGTGTGTTTTTGTCTTCCTTTTGTATTTTCAGGATTAAAAGAGCTCAAATTAACAAAAGAAGCAAAAAGGCAGCTAAATCTAACATAAATACAAGAAAAGGAACAAACGTGGCATGCCCGACCTCCCCGACAACATCTTCCCAAGCAAAACAAGAGAACAGAAGGCTGAACACGCCTCGTGCTCAATGAGCACGGGGGCGTGCCCAAGTGTCAGCATAAAAGACAAAGTTGTAGAAGCTTCCATCACCTATCACGGGGCCGTGTTCAGCGGACACGGGGCCGTGGTCAACTATAAGATTCTCAGAATCCAGGCAAATCTTGATAGTACAGATATGCTTCTGCACACGGGGTCGTGCCCAGCGGACACGGGGCCGTGGTCAACTAATGCAGACAAAAGCAATTAATGAAGACAGAGAAGAGGATGGACACGGGGCCGTGCCCAACAGACACGGGGCCGTGCCCGAGCTTCTATTCAGCCTAAAAATACGAGTGCTTGGCTCAAGCTCAAACCATCCCTTGGCACACCACCTCTCTCACACTTCACCCACCAGCCACCACCACCACCATAACACCATCATCCACCACCATCATCCATTGTCCATCATAGAGTGTGTGAGTCGTCTCGGGATCCAAGATTGATCCTAAGAGTTCTTGACAATCAAGGCCATGTTTGCCTAAGTCTCTTACATCACTTGGTGAAGACAAAGTGTATAGTGTAATACTTTTTATTTTTAATCTTTTCGCACTTTTTAATTGGTTATGTATTAATGACTTTAATAACTAGTTTCTTATGTTGAAGGTGATTCTTCCTTATCGTTTGTCCGTGGTGTCTTGGCATTATTTTACTGTCTATATAAAATAAAAGATTTTCACCATTCATATCTCCACGGTCTATATGGAGGTATGTTGGCTACCTGGTCGGGGGTTAAGGGAACGGTTTGGTAAGAGTCTTGCCATTGTTCAGTGTGTAGATCCTGCAAAGGACCTGGGTCAAATTTAGTAGGACCTCCTTCAATACTTAACGGTATTGGATGGCGGGGGTCCAAACTCTTTGATCCCCTCATAAGTTAAACTACTATTAAAACTTTAACCCGGCTACTTAGGACTGTATCCCTGCTGACTCGGACTACTTAGCCGAGGGTAACGTCACCTTCAAAAGAGGGTCCTACCACATTATGCATTAATAACTTAATTAATTATCTTTCAATAATCCGACCCTTTAGGATTGTATCCTTGCTGACTCAAACTACTGGGTTGAGGGTAACGTCACCTCCAAAAGAGGGGCCTACTACAATAACTAAGATAATCTCTTAAATAGTGCAAAAGTGCGGAAATAATCAAAGGTTACACTAAACACGAGTCGGAGCCAAGTGATTCATCTTGTCAATCTGTTTTTACTTTTATTTTTCAGTATTTTAGTTAGTTTTTATTTTCTTAGTTTAAAACATTTTTTCTAAACTTTTGATTTGATTAGACGTTGAGGATAAACCGGTACTAAAAGCTCTTGTGTCCTTGGACGACCTCGGTATCTTACCAACACTATACTACGCTCACGATGGGTGCACTTGCCCATATGTGTGTTTAGTGTTAGTAAATATCGTGTTTTATAAATTTAAAACTTGGCTAAAGAAAGTGTAAAAGGGCTTAAAATAAACATTAAAACCATAACACACTTCACGCACATCAGTCATCTTCAACCTATTCAATACCACCAAACTCAACCATTGTCCATGCTACTTCTACATTTAGACCATCGAACCGGTCGGGTTTTCAATATTAAACTCTTCCATTTAGGCAATCTTCGGGTATAGGGGGAGATGGATATGATGAAGGATATGAAGATATTGAGGGTTATGATGAAGACGGATATGCATATGGGGGTGATGGAGATCAAGGGGAATTTGCTTATATACAAGGTCAAACTCAAGGAATGCCAAGTGTTGGTGGAATTTCACAACAACAACTTATACCACAACATATTCGGCCAAGGCCACAAGGGCCACAAGTGCGACGTCCTATACCATTGCAGCAAGTTCGTCCACAAAATGCACAACCACAATTTCAAAGGCCAATTTAACACCCACCGATGCCACAACATCAATTTCAACCACATGTACCTCAAGGGCCTATGCAAAGACCAATGGGTCCTATTCGTCCAAGGGGTCGGTTGGGTGTACCAAGAAGACATCTTAGAGAACATGCGAGAGGCATTGAAGCGCATTTTAGGCCGGTAATCACTCACAATCCTTCACCGATTGTTATTCCTCACAATAATCAAGGGAGGACATTTGAGGTGAGAACCAATTCATTGCAAATCTTGCCAAAGTATAAGGGTCTAGCAATGGAGGAGCCTTATTTTCATTTGGAGGCTTATGACTCGATTTGCAACACTCTTGGGAGTTAAGGATTTTCGGCCGACGATGTTAAATTGGTATTATTCCAATTTTCTTTGGAAGACAAGGCGAAGAAATGGTTTTACACTCTACCGTCGGCATCTATCTACACATGGGCGGAGATGCAACAAATATTTTTAGATGAATTTTACACCGCTCAAAAGACCAATGATGCTAGGAAGGGGTTGAGGAGTTTTCAACAACAACAAGGTGAAATGTTTCATGAGGCCTTCGAGCGTTTCAACATGATGATCAAGAATTTCCCTCATCAGGGTTGAACTTTGGGAATTGATGAATGCTTTCCATGAGGGGTTAAGTACCGAAGATGCTCGCGATTTAATGTCCATCACAAATGGGACTTTTGGTACAAATTACGAGCATGACGATTGGGAGTTTTTGGAGCAAATGGCAATTACATCAAAAAGAAAAGCTCAAGCGTCACGGAGAGCACGACCGACCGTTACCCGAACTCAAGTGCATGCGGTAGACGATGGTAATGTTCAAACTTCTAACCAAATACATGATGTTTGTGCTATTTGTAATGAGATAGGACATGCGGCTGAAAATTGCCAAGGAGGAGAAGGGCAATATGAAGAGGTTCATGTTGTGCAAGGTCAAGGAAGGGGTGGTAGAAATTACAATATGAATTCTAACACTTACCACCCCGGGTTGAGAAACCACCCAAATTTTCGGTACAGGAACCCTTCAAATCAAGCCAACCCGAATTTTCAAGGAAGTCAAGGTAACTTTGGTTCGCGCCAACCTTACAACAATCAAAGTGGATATCGAGGTGGGAACAATCAAGGGTACCAAAGAAAATATCAAACGGGTCAAGAGCAAGGGGGTCTTCGGGTGGAAATGAGATGATGGAAATGTTAAAGAGCATGTAAGCACAGATGCAAAAGAGAAATCAAATGGATGATGCACGCATACAAAAGGATGAGGCCCGAGACAAAGCAATTCAAACTTTGACCACCCAAATGGGTCAACTCGCAACCGAAGTGGCGGACTTGAAAAAAAATAAAGGTCAATTACCAAGTGACACTAAGGTAAACCCGTCTCATAATACTTCTAGAGGTAACAATGTTAATATTCATCATGTAAGTGTTTTGAGAAGTGGGAAAGAGTACAAAACCAATCCTTCACCGGATTTGGTTGATGGGGTGATTGAGGACATAACGGGTCAAGAGAGTGAGGAAGAAAATGAAATACCTAAAAATTCTTCTAAAAACCCAATTTTGAAAAACCCGAAATTAATAAAGAAAAAGAAAATAAAAATGAGGATGGGGGATCTAGTCAAGTACCATTTCCCTCGCTTTATTAGATCCGGGTAGGAAAAATTTTATTTCAAAACGGGGTCCTCAAAAGGAAGAAATGTGGGAGGTGTTTAAACAAGTTAAAATTAATGTTCCTTTACTTGAAGCAATCAAACAGGTACCCGCTTATGCCAAGTTCTTAAAAGAATTATGTACTCAAAAGAGGCAATAAAAAGTGCCTAAATTGGTTGACTTGACGGAGCGGGTAAGCGTGGTTTTGAAAGGAGATCTTCCTCCTAAGCTACAAGATCTGGGAACGCCTCTTATTAACATTCAAGTGGGAAATTTTCAAACTGCAAAGGCGTTACTAGATCTTGGGGCCGGAGTAAGTATCTTACCGGGGGGGTTATATGACCAATACGACTTTGGTCCATTGAAACGGTTTGAGACAACGGTGGTATTAGCCGACTTGTCTCATAAACTTCCTCGGGGTATTGTACGGGATGTGATAGTTAAAGTTGATGAATTTTATTATCCCATGGATTTTCTTGTGTTAGATTACTCATCCGCGGACCCAATTCAACAACAAAATGTTATCTTGGGTCAGCCGTTTTTGAACACCGCACACGCCGTTATTGATTGCCGATATGGTACGGTTGACATGACTTTCGGTAATAGGAAAATGATATTAAATGTTTTTACTAACGGTGCTAATGTTTTTGGTGATGAGTGTTTCCTAGCAGATTTCATAGATGGATACGACCCGAAGGAGTATGAAGAATAGATATAGGAGTCGTGTGTTTGTGATGTGTCTTTGAAGGTTCATGCATGTGCGTTGGAAGTGGACGAGAAGGATCAAGAGGCTCTTGCGGTGAAAGAAGGAAGACCGCCATGGACTCACCAAACGGAGACTTTACCGGTGGGAATTGATTCGGGTACAAAACCTTCATTGGAGTGTCCACCAAATGTGGAATTGAAAGAGCTACCGAAACATTTAAAATATGCATTTTTAGGGGAGAATGACACTTTACCGGTGATCATTGCTTCTAATTTGGCGGTAGCTCAAGAAGAGGAATTGTTGCGGGTTTTGAAGGCTTATAAGGCGGCCATTGGATGGACAATAGCCGACGCGAAAGGTATTAGTCCATCCATTGTAATGCACAAAATCATTACAAGTGAAGATGTGAAGCCAACCCGTGAAACACAAAGAAGGTTGAACCCGAACTTGAGAGAACTGGTCAAGAAAGAAGTGATAAAGTGGTTGGATGCGGGGATCATCTATCCCATTTCGGACAGTGCTGGGGTAAGTCCGACTCAGGTAGTGCCTAAAAAGGCCGGTATTCAGGTAATTAAGGATGAACAAGGCGAGCAAATTGCCACCCGACCAGTCACCGGGTGGCGAGTTTGCATTGATTATAAAAAATTAAACGCCACTACCTCCAAAGACCATTTCCCGTTACCCTTCATTGACCAAATAATTGAAAAAATTTCGGGTCAAAAATACTTTTGTTTTTTCGATGGGTATTCGGGTTATAACCAAATTGCTATTCACCCGGACGACCAACACAAAACCACGTTTACATGCCATATGGTACATTTGCTTTTCGGCGGATGCCCTTTGGACTATGTAACGCCCTGGCCACATTCCAAAGATGTATGATGAGTATATTTTTGGACATGGTGGGGGAGTCTCTTGAAGTGTTTATGGGTGATTTTTCCATCTTTGGCCCAAGTTTTGACTCTTATCTTAATGAATTAGAAAAAGTTTTAAAAAGGTGTGTTGAATCAAACTTGGTGCTAAGTTGGGAAAAAAGCCATTTTATGGTTCAAGAGGGTATTGTGTTGGGTCATGTGATATCGGACCGGGGAATGGAGGTAGACAAAGCAAAGATTTGGGTTATTTCATCTTTACCCCCACCAAAAAATTTTAAGGGGGTGAGATCATTTTTGGGATACGCAGGGTTCTATAGAAGATTCATTAAGGGTTTTAGTGTAATTACAAAACCTTTATGTAACTTATTATTGAAAAATGTTCCATTTGATTTTACTGACGAATGTTTGCAAGCGTTTCGTGTTTTGAAGGAACAGTTGGTGAAAGCTCCTATCTTGCAACCACCGGATTGGTCGAAGCCGTTCGAGATTATGTGTGATGCTAGCGACACGACCATTGGAGCGGTTTTGGGTCAAAGAGTTGATAAGAAGCCGGTGGTAATTTACTATGCAAGTAAAACTTTGTTTGAGGCGCAACTGAATTACACCACAACCGAGAAAGAATTATTAGCGGTGGTGTATGCCTTGGACAAGTTTAGATCCTACATTTTGGGGAGCAAGGTGATCGTGTATTCGGATCATAGCGTGGTCTGATATTTAATGGAAAAGAAGGATACAAAGCCCCGGTTGATTCGTTGGGTGCTTTTATTGCAAGAGTTCGATCTAGAGATTCAGGACAAAAAGGGTTGTGAAAATGTTGTTGCGGATCATTTATCCCGGATCACATTGGAAGGTGTTGATGACCCTAGCGGGATTAATGAACGGTTTCCCGATGAACAATTGTTAGCCGTTTCTACTTTCGTTGCACCTTGGTATGCCCACTACGTGAATTATTTGGCCAAGGGTGCAATTCCAAATCATTGGACGAAGAAGAGACGGCAACAAATTTTTAAGTCAAGTAAAACAATACATTTGGGATGAACCGGATTTGTTTAAAATTGGACCCGATCAAGTGATAAGAAGGTGTGTTCCCGAAACCGAAGTACTAGAGATTTTGACCCATGCTCATTCATCGGCATGTGGAGGGCATTTTAGTGGGAACAAGACGGGTTACCGGGTGTTGTCATGTGGGTTTTATTGGCCCATAATTTTCAAGGATTCTTGCGAGTTTGCCCGGAATTGCATAAATTGTCAAAAAGTTGGAAGCATATCAAAGCGGGATGAAATGCCTTTAGAACCAATCTTGGTGTGGAGGTGTTTGATGTGTGGGGAATAAATTTCATGGGTCCGTTTCCTAATTCGAACGGGTTTTTGTACATATTGGTTGTGGTTGACGATGTTACGAAGTGGATAGAAGCCATCGCTACAAGGACCAATGACCATTTCGTGGTGTGTAAGTTTGTGCAATCCAACATTTTCACTCGATTCGGTGTGCCAAGGGTAATAATAAGTGATGGTGGTTCACACTTTAAGAATTTTAATTTCGGGAAATTGCTAAAAAGGTATAATGTGAACCACCGAGTTGCTACACCATACCATCCGCAAACAAGTGGACAAGTTGAAGTGTCCAACCGTCAAATTAAAGAGATTCTCATGAAGACGGTAAGAACGGATAGAAAAGATTGGTCAAGTAAACTTGACGATGCGTTGTGGGCATATCGGACGGTCTACAAAACTCCAATTGGTACTACTCCTTATCGGATGGTGTATGGGAAGGGGTGCCATCTACCAATAGAGTTAGCACATCGAGCGCATTGGGCCATCAAAACTGTTAATGCGGATTATGACGAAGCGGGTCGAGTACGGAAGTTGCAATTGAATGAGATTGAGGAGATTAGAGATAAAGCTTACGAATGTGCATCCGCATACATGGACAAACTAAAGAAAGTTCATGATGCAAAGCTAAGGAAGAAGAACTTTGAAGTGGGTCAAAAGGTGTGGTTGTACAATTCGAGGTTGAAAATGTTCGTGGGCAAACTCAAGAGTAAATGGATGGGTCCTTACGTCATCCGAAGAGTGGGAAGATTTGGAGATGTCGATATTCAAGATGAGGTAACCAGTAAGCAACAAACGGTGAACGGGCATCGGCTCAAACCGTATTTGGAAGGCAACAACATCAACAATCAATGATCTTGACAAAGTGGGTTACATTCTACTCCCATTGGATGACTAGGAAGTATGAGAGGCCCCGGTTTGATGTTTGTACATATTTAGTTTAGTTTGTTTCGGTTTGAATAAAGTTCCGTTTAAAACTTGTGTTCGAAACAAGTGTGGGAAATCCGTACGAATTTCCTAAACATAGTGTTGAGGACAACACGGGTTTTTAACGGGGGGTAGGGTTATAACTTTCATGTTTTTCAAAAAATTATAAAAATAATAAAAATTAAAAATTTGGAAAAGCTAAAAAAAAAAAACATAAAACATTGTTGCAAATGGAAAAATAAATGCCAAAAAAGTGCCAGTTATCGCCATAAGCTACGGCCCCTGGCGTAGCTTACGACGGCCATCCAACAAAAAAGAGCCTTACGGCGTCCAGAAACTGCCTTACGGCGATTAAAAAACACCCAGATATTGCCGTAACCTACGGCAACTGCCGTAGGCTACGGCGCCGAGTGAGATTTTGGGGGTGTCACCTGTCGGCGATTTATATATATAAAAAAATATATAAAACCGAAAAACCACAAAATAATAATAATAATAATAATAATATAATTATAATAAAACTCATAATCTCCCCTATCCACACAATCATTCCATTGATCCCCAACCACAACTTTCCTTCTTCTTCATCTCTTCCACTCAAGAACCCTAACCCACCTTCAAACCTTCATAACTTTTTCATCTTTCATCCAAATCAAGTGATTCCTGAGGCTATTTTGGCTAAATTTCATGAATATTCTGATTGTGGGTAACGATTTGGAAGAAAATCATGTTTTCTTGGTCGAAAATTCACACCCTAGGGCCGAAATTTTGGGGGTTTTGTGGGTTTTTGTTTGAACTTGAAGTGTTTGATAATTTCATCCTCTACAAGGTCAAGGTATGTAATTTCTTGTCATTCTTTGAATTACATGGCGGTTTGTAAGTTTCCATTATTGTTTTTGCTTACACACTTGCTTGTATATGATAGATGATAGGATGTTGTTGAGCCATGGAATGTTTGGGTATAAATGTATTTGATGTTTAGTAAAAATTTTTGGAAAAATTCTGAATTGTAGAGACATCATGCCAAATTTTTGTTTGAGAGGATAAATCTTTGGTGTTTTTGTACATTTATACCCATAACATAAAGCAAGTGTGGGGAAGATTGTGAAGTTGCACTTACTTGATTTTTGTGTTTGGTTTAAATGTGTGTAGGTATGGTGAGAACCAAGGATAAAGCGGGCGCAAGTTCGTCTAAACAACCTCAAGGGGAAGAAGAACAACCAAAGAGGAGGAGGTTGACACGGGTTGGTGAACCGGATTCGGAGGAAGATGCTCCTCCAAGGGGTCCAAAACCGGATTGGACAACCGGTTCACTATTAGACCAACCCGAGGAATGGAGAGAGGACTTGTTTCACGAGCAAATGAACAAGTTGAAGCAAAGGAGTGAGGCGTTTATTTGTGACAAGGAGATCCGGGAAGTTGATTTTGGGCCGTTCGGGATAACGGTAAAGTTTAAGGCATTGGGTTGGGGGGCAGCTTTAAGTGTTATGATAACGAAGTGAAAAATATGTATGATGCTCAGATTCAAGAGTGGATGGCCACACTTTTATGTCCCCCGTTTATGGCCCCACACAAGATGAAGCTAGTTGGAATATGTAACGGGGTAAAGGTCGAGATGTCTTATGATTCATTGCGCCGAATAGCAAAGTTTGATAACCAACCATCTAATCAATATATCTACCCAAGCCTTAAAGATCTGTATTTCGGGCCTGACAAACATCCTCAATGGTAACAAATGTTGGATTACCTTTTCCTTCCGGGTACTACACATGGGAAATTGCTTAATAGAAACTTGAGAATGGAGGCGAAGTTGTTGTTGGTTTTGTGTACACACAATGTCATCCCGCGGCGGGGTGATAAGATGGAGGTTAGATTTCAAGAGGTGCCGATCTTGTACATGTTAATGCGTGGTTCACCCATGGTTCCCTTCCAATTGTTAGTGTTGAACAACATTTGGTTGAGTCGAAATAGTGGAGAAAGAAAAATTGTACCCCATTGTCGATTGATCACGGCATTGTTGAAGAAATATGGGGCGGTTGAAGGTAATGAAAAAGGCTCTTATAAGAGATTTAAGCCGTTTGATATACAGAATTTGGGACAAGGATGGGTGTACAAGGAAATAGAAAGGTACCATAAGTTGAAGACTGGTGGGAGAAGGTGGAGAGTTTTGAAAGTGGATGCGAGGCCACTACGACCGGGCGAGGCTGATGAGCCCGGAACGACTGATGAAGAGGTTAGTGGTGACAATGACTACCGTGAAGACACGTTCATGGTTGATGCTCCGATGGGGGGCGCTGGCCCAGGAGGAGTTCAGGGAGCAGGAGTACAGTCAGGATATGTGGGTAGTGCATTCGACTATGCACAACAGCCCTATGATCCCTATTGGGCTCATTCGGGGAATATGGGCCAAATTATTGAACAGAGGCGACCCCCCACTTTTGGCGAATGGACTGAACCCGATCAAATGCTCTTCGATCAACAAACTTATATGGGGGCTTGTATTGTGACAACCCGAACTTCCAAGGCTAGTGACGTGTAATCTTGTGATCTTAACTCCATTAAACTTAAACGTTTGATAACCCGATTAGATAACTTGTTGGAAATTGTTGGGTCGCGTATATTTTGGGCGTTATAACTATACATTACAAGATGCACTTTGATTTAATTGAACACAAAATACCGATTTTACCCTAGTGAGTTCCCCAAATTACAACCACTTGCCATCACATGTTTTATTCGGAATGGAGCCCTGGAAAAAAAAATTGTTTTGATTGAGGGGCCGGTTATCAAAGTTATAAACACATTGGGCCACACATGAGGTCATCGGACCAAGTATACCTCTTCTTGGCCTAAACCGTCCCCAAGACCTATTTAATTAACATATGCATGGTCATGATAGGAGTTAATTAATACACTCAACAAAGAAACCCTAGTGTCATTCTTGGAGTCGAAGAAACCCCCCCCCCCTTCCTGCAAAACATTCATAATCAGGTTAGTGGGCTTCTTTGTTTATGATTCAAGAATATGGATTGTTAGGATTCAGGAGAATATGATTATTCTAGCTATTGTTATGTGAGGTAGATGATCATTCAGTAACAAGCTTAATAATCTTGCAAGTCTTTAATTGAGTATATTCATGTTTTCTTGTTATAATAATCCCTATTGGATAATCATGTGCACGTTAATCTGATGTAATGAGTGGGTATATATGTGGACATATGAATGATTATCTAATGATATTGTTTACTGATATGAGATTCGATGATTGTTATGAGCCTAGTGGGCCGAATAGCATAGTTAGTGGATCATGGGATTATATATATGTGGGGGGGGGGTAATGATTAGGTTTGGGTTTATATTGTGATTTCGATTGACTAATTGCTAGAGTCATAACCTACTGTTGTTATTAGCGATTTCTGAATAATAGGGATACCATAATTGCCATAGATGGATGCTTAAAAATATGAAACTATCTGATTTAAATGATAGCAATTATTAGATAAAGTGCACAAATTAATTGAGGTTGGGATATTGATAAGAATAGTAGCTGCTGTATAAAATTCATATCATGTTACATTAGGCTAAGACACTTTTGTGGGTAATTGTTGCTAAAGTGGATCATAAACAAATGGGCCGCACACGGTTACTGAACATCCACACACCCACTTAGATTAGTTTGTTAGTTTTGGGCCACGAGCTGTAGTGTTCACACAATCCAGCTGGGCCTGAATCAATGGAACCATATGAGTGGATTTGGGCCAGCTATGATTGGGCCAAGTAAAACTGCCAAGGCAGTGGGCCGCGCATGATATAATTTGAATGGACATTGTATGTTTTACATGTGCTAGTCATTATGAAATATACATGTTTTATCTTTGGGCTTAGTAGATTATGTATGTGTGTATGCATATGGCATGTTTGAGCGATTACGTGTTAAGCATTTGTTCAGTGCCCTAGATGGATAAATAAGCTGTCATGATTTGGATTGCATGTGTGCGTTACATGAGCCATGAATATGCTTGATGTGAACCTTGAATACGTGAATTAGTTGTACGCAAAATGCATGTAAACTTACCGTTATCGGTAACCCTTTTAGGATGTTTTTGATCAACTGTTAAACAAGTAACTAGTCATACCGAGCAAACCAAGGTGAGTTCACACTTCTAAGGCATGGGATTCCCGGTGGGTTGGGAATGGGATTGAATAACTACGACAGAACTTGTACATTTACCACTACTAGACTACTTACCACCGTCCTCGGATTGGGAAGGACGCCAGCGCTAAACCTACGTACTCGCTACGTACCACTGTCCTCGGATTGGGAAGGGCACTTACGTAAAACCTACGTAATCTCATACTTACCACTGTCCTCAGATTGGGAAGGACACTTACGTAAAACCTACATAACCTCATACTTATTACTGTCCTTGGATTGGGAAGGACACCTATAGATACAACTAGTCTAGTAATATGCAACATGGGAAGCCCCCACTAAATATCGTAAAGATTTGGGAAACAAGGATACTTGGTAACACATGATTATGAAACAAACTTACGATTTCTGAAACGAACTTAATAACTGAACAAACAACTGTGAACTCGCTCAACTTTGTTGTTGACTCGTTGTTACATGCCTTGCAGGTCGATAGGTACTCATGGAGCTTGCACTGGGAGGCACGGTCGTTGTGGGACATGGACAGTGGGTACCATGTTAAAAACATTATAACATTCCGAACTTAATACTTATGTTGGGTTTTCACATTTATGCTTCCGCTAAACACTTAACTATGTTTTGATTTGAACACCTTTTGTATTGATGGGTTGAACTTTATTTATTACTTACAATGTTCAATATGATTGGTGGCTTGATCCTGGTCAGTCACGCCTCCAAGCGGTGACACTCCGAGTGTGGATTTTGGGGGTGTGACAGATTGGTATCAGAGCCATTGGTTATAGTGAACTTGGTTTTAATAAGGGAAAAAGTTTTTGTTAAAACCACACTATAACCTGTACAGTGCTCAACGATCCACAACGACGCTTCGCTCCATGTGCAAGACTCAACACTATAGTTGATATGATTTATGTTTATATTGCCTACTTGCTAGTTACATAGAACTTTGCTCGTGGTATGCTTAGATAAACGTAACAACCATTGTTTGAAAACACTTGTGTTCTTACTCTCTTCTGTCATCGCATTTTCGCGAACCTTTCTCACCCATGTTTCCTTTGATATGAAGATCATGAGTGGACGCGTTAACATGACTCAAGCCCAGTTGACGGCTTTGATTAACCAACAAGTTGTTGCGGCACTAGGAGACGCTCAAGCAGGAGGTCAGAACGCTCAGCCGCCTGTGTGCACGTTCAAGACTTTTATGGACTGTCGTCCTAGTACTTTCAGTGGCACTGAAGGAGCCGTAGGACTCCTCCACTGGTTCGAGAAGCTCGAATCGGTCTTCGAAATGTGTGAATGCCCTGAGGCTCGTAGGGTGAAGTATGCCACTGGTACTCTCGAAGGCGTCGCGTTGACTTAGTGGAATGCGCAAGTTCAAATGTTAGGGCTGGCAGCTGCTAATGCCACCCCATGGAACGACTTCAAGGAACTGATCAAGCGAGAGTACTGTAATCGTGATGACATTCACAAGCTGGAAGTGGAGTTCTTTAACCTGAAGATGACGGGGTCAGAAATAGAGGTGTATACGAAGCGATCCAACAAACTGGCAGTGTTATGTCCAACTATGGTGGATCCTCCCATTAAGCGTATCGAGCTGTACCTCAAAGGCTTAGTACCAGATATTTCAAAGCCATGTGACTGCTGCTAACCTTGCTACTATCCAGGATGTTACTCGTCTTGCTCATCGTCTCACAGACCAGGCAGTGGAACAGAACAAGCTGCCTAAGCGAATAGATGCTACTGCTACTACTACTTCTGCTATTCCCAGTGACAACAAACGAAAATGGGATGGAGCCTCCAACAAGGGTTCGACTACAGTTCAGTCCCAGGCACAGCAGCAAAAGATTGATGACTACCAGAGTCCTGGTCAGCAATCTTCTGGTAGTCAAGGGCAGGGTGGATATCGAGGAAACCACCCAAAGTGCAACAAATGCAACAGGCACCACAGTGGTCAGTGCAACAAGGGACGTTGTCAGAGGTGTCTCAAGATGGGTCATGAAGCCAAGGATTGCAGGATCTCACGGCCTGCAAATCAGAATCGTCAGCAGCAACAGCAAGCACCGCAGAATCAGCAGCAGGGCAACAGGGGATGCTATCAGTGTGGCGCTGAAGGTCACTTCAAGAGACACTGCCCACAATTAAATCAGAATCAGAATCAGAACCACAACCAAGGAAACGGGAATAATAATGGGGGCAACAATGGGGGAAATAATAATGACAACGGTGCCAGGGGTCGAGTGTTCGTGCTGGGTTAGGGTAACGCAAGGAATGATCCTAACGTAGTAATGGGTAAGTTCCTTCTCGACGACTTTTATGTTACTGTTTTATTTGATTCGGGTGCCGATACCAGTTATGTGTCTCTAAAAGTTAGTCAAATGCTTAAACGCACACCAACTCTTTTGAACACCAAACATGTCGTAGAGTTAGCAAATGGTAAAAGCTTAGAGGCCACGTACATAGTCAAGGGTTGTAACCTCGTCTTAGGTGGTCAGACCTTCTCTATCGACCTCATTCCTATTGTTTTGGGTAGTTTCGACATCGTCATTGGGATGGATTGGTTATCCCAAAAGCAAGCAGAGATCCTATGCAAAGAGAAGATTGTTCGTATTCCCCGTTCTGGTAAAGAACCTCTCGAGATTCAAGGCGACAAGAGTGGTGCCGTGGTGGGCATCATCTCCTTTCTTAACGCCCAGAAGTGTTTGCGAAAGGGCCACAATGCTATTTTAGCACTTGTTACTGACGCATCATCAAAAGAGAAGAGAATAGAGGATATTCCAGTAGTACGTGATTTTCCTCAAGTGTTCCCTGAAGATTTACCTGGGCTACCGCCTCATCGCCAGGTCGAATTCCAAATCGAGCTAGCTCCTGGAGCAGCGCCCATAGCTCGAGCACCTTATCGCTTAGCTCCAGCTGAACTGGAAGAACTGTCCAAACAATTGCAAGAACTCTTGGATAAGGGTTTTATTCGTCCTAGCTCTTCGCCCTGGGGAGCTCCAGTATTATTTGTGAAGAAGAAAGACAGTACCTTCAGGATGTGTATCGATTACTGTGAACTCAACAAGGTGACCGTGAAGAATCGCTATCCTCTCCCACGCATTGATGACTTGTTCGATCAGCTACAAGGGTCGAGCTTCTACTCAAAGATTGATCTGAGGTCAGGCTACCATCAACTGAGAGTCTGAGACGAGGATATCTCTAAGACAGCATTCAGGACTTGTTATGGGCATTATGAGTTCCTGGTTATGCCTTTTGGATTGACAAACGCGCCTGCGGTTTTCATGGATCTTATGAACAGAGTGTGCAAGCCCTACCTGGATAAGTTTGTTATTGTATTCATCGACGACATTCTGATCTACTCTAAGAGTCGAGAGGAACACGAGCAACATCTGCAGATTATTTTAGAACTACTTCGAACAGAGCAACTTTATGCAAAGTTTTCCAAATGCGACTTCTGGCTTCGAGAAGTCCATTTCTTTGGCCACGTGGTAAACAAGGATGGGATTCATGTTGATCCATCCAAGGTAGACTCGATCAAGAACTGGCCAGCACCGCGTACACCAACAGAGTTCCACCAATTCTTGGGTTTGAGTCTTTTGATGTTGTTCTTCGAAAAACCGGCTAACCGTTAATAGTAGTTTTCAATAAAATAGTGTGTAAATTATCGTTCTTGTTTGTTTCTATCTTTTATTGCTTTTTAGTTTAGCTTGCTTGAGGACAAGCAAGGTTCAAGTGTGGGGAGATTTGATATTCGCTAATTTACACATATTTTAGTCCCCCGTTTTACCCCTCTTTTAGGCGTTTTTGGCCGTAAAACCGTCATTCGGATAATTAATTATTTACACTTTTGTTTACAAGCCTAAAACAGCATACCAGACAAGTTGATAGTGAAAACGAGGACTTTCCGGACAAAACGACGAAGCTGCGAACATTCTGTTAAGGAAACTGACCTGGGCGTGTGGAACGGTCGTGCGGCCTGATGCACGACCGTGCATCTCCGACAAATCATGATAAGCCCGGCAATGAACGAGGGTACGACTAGGCGTGCAAGGCACACAAGGGCCAGCCCGGGGACGCACGGACGTGCCATCTGAAGAACGACCGTGCAGATCCGATGATCAGCCAGAGTCCCGGTGATGAATGACCAGTGCATCAGCTCGTGTAACAAGAACCCGGTGATGAACGACCATGCCATATGAAGAACGGTCGTGCGATATCGAATCTGGTCAACGATTTGATGACGTCATGCAGTATGGTGTGCCATACCCAATAATTGCTTAAAGTGCACGGTCGTGCCACAGGAAGAACGACCGTGCAACTTGGAAAAAATATAAAAATAGAGCAGAAACATTCTGTAATATATTCTGGAATTTTGGGAGCTTCACTGGCGATTTTAAAGGCTCCGGAGGCTATGCTTTTGATCCGGATTCAAGCCACATTGTGCCATTTAGCTCCATTACTATCCGGATTCTTAGTCTAGTTCTTGTTTATGGTTTGGTTTTCTAATCTTTCCATGTTTTTGTTAATCTTTCAAGCATTTAGATTAATGTTTATGTATTATTGTAGCCTTTGGGCAAAAACACAACAATCCCTTGCTTGATTATAGCCATTAGTGTGTTAAGCTTTGTTTGTAATGACACTTGAAGTATTTTCTATGTTAATCTTTGATGATTAGTTTGCAACCTTGTTATTGATATTGATTTGTTGATTATAAGTAATTATGTTGGATGATTGATGTTTGGTTAGTTAAGATAGTTGAAAAATGAAGCTTAATTAATCTTGTATTAGTAAACTTTGAACTTGGTTAACTAGTTTAGCTTGGTTTAAATGTATGCATCATGATATTAGAAATTGTTAGTGATTTTATAAAATGTAATTATTGCTAATCAAGAGAGCTTGCCGTCACGTAAGGACCTTAACGGGTTAGATGGTGTCGTTATAAATTCTTGCCATGATTTGTTAGCTTAGTTAGTAGTTTAGGCCAAAATTGCTATCTTAGTGAATTATTGTGCAAGATTTGTAAAATGAACTCGGTTGTGATTTAATCTAGTTTATGCTTGTCTCGGTGGTTGCATTGTGTTTATCGGTGTCTCTTTCCTTGATTAAGTGCGGTTAGAAAACTCCTAACGGATGACTAACTTATTTTTAAGAGATTTTCATAGACATTTATCAATTGCACGTTAAAGAACAATTTTAGGTGGTTAAAGTGTGTTTATCGTTTTAGCTTTCCGAATGATTGTCATGTTAGGATTCCCAAAAGGGATACTAATTGTCTTAAAATGGAAAATTGACCGAATGCTTCTAGTGCCAAAACCGACTTAGTTGACATGCTTTGGTTGTGTATTAAGCAAGGCTTTTTATCTATTATCTATTATGTTTTTATTATGTATTCATTTACGCTTACTTTAGTTTAATTAAAATCAAACAAAACTTATGATTTTACCGATAGTTTAGTGACAAAGGTCTAGTATTATTTCTCCGCCAATTTCCTTGGTTCGATACTTGGTTCTTACCGATACTTTATTACATATATGACGGGGTACACTTGCCTCTTTCGTGTGTGTTTTGATGTTAAAGTAATAATCACTTTTATAAATTTAAAACGAATCGTGTGTTTATTCATGGTAAAAATATGTATATACGGGCACACGTCAAGTTTTTGGCGCCGTTGCCGGGGAAATGGCGAGCTTTAGGAACGCCCGAGTCATTGTGTTATCGATGTATATACTTGTTAATATTTGTGTATATTTTCTTGATTATTTATTTGTTCATTTATTTGTGAATATTTCTTGTTTTAATTCGATTTATTCGTTTTTGTGTATATTTTTGTTCCATTTATTTATTCGATCAGGATTTATTTATTCACTTATTCTTTGGGTTTTCGGCACCCTAGAACCATTTTTGTATTAGCCGATTCATTTATTTTATTGTGTTGATTTTTATAAAAATTTCAGGCCCATTTTCGGATTTTTATAAAATTTTCAGCCCATTTATAATAATATTCTGCTTCTATTCAGCCAAAAAAAAAAAAAAAAACCAGCATTATTGTACTAATAAAATATTCATTGTGTCAATTTTTCGTTTGCAGGTTGATGTTCTCGACCCCCGCTCCAGAAGTTGTTGAACCGTCAGACGAACCCGAACGTGATCTTAGGAGACGTCTTCGTGCGAGAGGGCGTGCGGTTGGGCTACTGCTCGCATCTGGCGAGCCGGAGCCGGTGGTACCCGTTGAAGCCGAGAGCTCAGGGGCAGCAGGGAACGCAATCATGGCAGACGACGAACGACCTTTGAATGAGTCTAATCAGCCTGGAGTGACAGGCCTGGAGCCGAGTATCCTTAGACCTACTATAGATGCACCTGTTTTTGAAATTAAATCTAGTATAATTAATATGGTGCAGAATTCGGTGCAGTTCGACGGGCGTGAACATGAGGATCCAGGACGACATATAGCGGCTTTTCTCGAAGTTTGTTCCACGTTTAAGATGAGGGATGTTTCAGAGGATGCCGTTCGGTTGAGGTTGTTTCCATTCTCACTGCGTGACAAAGCCAGAGCGTGGCTTATGTCACTGCCAGCTGGGTCCATTAGGACCTGGAATGGGTTGGCGGACCTTTTTATGAAAAAGTACTTTCCACCCGAGAAGACAACCAAGTTAAGAAACCGAGTGGTGACCTTTCGTCAGGATGAGGGAGAGTCGTTGCAAGCAGCTTGGGAAAGATTCAAGGATCTGTTACTTGATGTTCCACATCATGGCTTCTCCAAGAGACAGCTAGTCTTGACATTCTATCAGGGGCTTAGCTACAATACGCAGGAGCGATTAGATATGAATTCAGGAGGCGATTTGGGAACGAAAACGCCGAATGAGGCTTATGATATCATTGAAAAGGCTGCGTTGAAGTCTAGCTCCCGTCGCGAAGGAGATAGAAGTCGGGCTACATCATCATCATCAGGATACAGTGCAGGAGTTCATGCTGTAAACGACTATACAGCCATCACTGCACAGATCTCGGCTCTTGCATCGAAGTTTGATAGGTCACAAATGGTTGCGCAGGCTGGCTCGGGATGTGACCAGTGTGGAGTGTCACACGAGCCGGGTGCATGTTTTCAGGGTGTTGTTTATGAGGGTCACGAGGAGGTAGACTTCATAAGTAATCAAACTAGGCCTCAGAACAACCCGTACAGCAACACCTATAATCCCGGCTAGAGAAATCACCCAAATTTTGGGTGGCGTGCGAATACAGGCAATCAAAATCCTTTGGGATTTACTCCGCGCGCTCCAGCGCAACAGTAGGGTCAGGGTCAGCAGTTCCAGCAATACAACCAACCTTACCAGCAGCGTCCATATTATCAGAATCAAGGCACTGGGAGTAGTTCCCAGCAGCAGGCCCCTCAGGCTAGTTCCAAGCTGGAGGATATGATGGCTCAGCTTCTTACTAGCTCCTCGAGCGCGAATTAGTTAGCTGAAAAACACTACCAGCAGAGCGAGGATCGTTTTCTTTCTCATGAGGGAGAAATGAGGAGTCACAAGGCCTCGATTCAGAATATCGAGAATCAGGTTGGTCAGCTGGCGCAAATGATGTCAAAAAGACCCCAGGGCGGTCTTCCGGGCAATACAGAACCAAACCCGGGCGGACATGTGAATGCGATCATGACCAGGAGTGGAAAAACTACCGGACCCGTCATATCGGACTCATCACCGATCACTGAAGCGGTCCCGACTGACACACCGGACGAGGTGCAAGCCAGGCTACGCCCAGCAAGCACAGCACAAGTCCAGGAGCCGGTCAAAGATTACACTCCTCCAGTACCTTATCCAGGAAGGCTGAAGAAGCAGAAGAATGAAGAACAATACGGTAAGTTTCTTCAGTTGTTTAAGCAACTACACATCAATATACCGTTTGTTGAAGCCTTGGCCCAAATGCCAAAGTATGCGAAATTCCTTAAGGATATCCTCTCAAATAAACAGAAGCTCGAGGATATTTCATGTGTGGTGATGAATGAAACTTGTTCTGCCGTTTTACAAAACCGTCTGCCCATGAAAATGGGAGATCCGGGTAGTTTTACGCTTCCGTGTTTGATTGGAAACATGTCTGTTAGCCATGCATTGGCTGACTTGGGAGCAAGTATCAACCTTATGCCTTATAAGGTTTTTACTAAACTGGATCTAGGTGAGCCGTCACCTACTAGGATAAGCATTCGGTTGGCAGACCGTTCAATCAAGTATCCGCGTGGATTTGTGGAAAACATGCTTGTAAAAATTGATAAATTTGTTTTCCCCATGGACTTTGTTATTCTTGATATGGATGAGGATTCAAGAGTACCTTTGATACTTGGACGCCCTTTCCTCAATACAGTGAGGACAATTGTTGATGTGGCAGCTGGCCAGATCACGCTCCGAGTGAATGATGAGCACGTGACATTCGATATCAAAAGATCGATGCAGCATCCGCAATGTCATCATGACAAGCTTTATTACGTCGACATTGTCGATGCATGTGTGTGCTCTCATTTTAAAGGTGCTGTTGACGAGATTGATTCGGACACACGTCTGTCGTGTGGGGACCTGATTGGCATTACGCAGGAGGGCCACGATTTAGAGCAGCCACTCTATCAGATTGGTGACGATGGTTCCCAGAGTCCGGAGAGATTTCTTGAAATTATCCATGAAGAAGAAGAGACAGCAAAACCATCGGTTGAAGATCCACCGTCTTTGGAGTTGAAAGAACTCCCGCCACATCTCGAGTATGCATTTCTTGACTAGGAGCATCGCTTACCGGTCATAATTTCGGCTTCATTGGAAAAGGTTGAGAAAAATCAGCTTCTTGAGGTTCTGAGACTTCATAAGAGAGCCATTGCATGGAAAATCATGGATATCAAAGGCATCAATCCTTCTTTCTGTACTCACAAGATTCTAATGGAAGACGAGTACAAGCCATGTGCACAGCATCAGAGGCGTTTAAATCCAAATATGCAGGACGTGGTGAAGAAGGAGGTGATTAAGTTATTGGATGCCGGGATGATATATCCTATTTCTGACTCTGTGTGGGTGAGTCCAGTGCAGGTTGTACCTAAGAAAGGTGGTATGACTGTAGTCTCGAATGATAGGAATGAACTAATTCCTACCCGTACCGTCACTGGGTGGCGAGTTTGCATTGACTACCGCAAACTCAATGATGCTACTCGCAAGGATCACTTCCCGCTTCCATTCATCGATCAGATGTTGGAACGTCTGTCGGGGAAGTTGTATTACTGTTTCTTAGACGGGTTCTCTGGGTACTTTCAGATTCCTATCGCTCTTGAGGATCAGGAGAAGACTACCTTTACCTGCCCCTTCGGCACGTTCGCCTACAGGCGGATGCCTTTTGGGTTGTGTAATGCACCAGCGACCTTCCAGAGATGCATGGTTGCAATTTTCCATGACATGATCTAGGATTCCATGGAGGTTTTCATGGATGATTTTTCGGTATTTGGGGATTCCTTCGATCATTGCTTGGAAAATTTGAAAAAGATGTTGAAGAGGTGTGAGGAGACGAATCTAGTCCTGAACTGGGAGAAATGCCACTTCATGGTGAAGGATGGCATAGTTCTGGGACATAAGATTTCTCATGCTGGCATGGAAGTCGATCCAGCTAAAGTCGATGTTATTTCGCGACTTCCGCCTCCCACCTCTGTGAGAGCGATACAGAGCTTTCTTGGTCATGCTGGGTTCTATCGGCGATTCATCAAAGATTTTTCAAAAATCGCCAGACCCATGACCCGTTTGTTGGAGAAAGACGCTCCGTTTGTGTTTGGAGATGATTGCTTGAGGGTTTTTGACCTCCTCAAGCAGAAGTTGATTGAGGCCCCTATTTTAGTTGCACCGGACTGGAGTCTGCCTTTTGAAATCATGTGCGACGCGAGCGATTACGCTATAGGGGCCATTCTGGGTCAAAAGAAGGAAAACCACTTTGACCCGATCTATTATGCGAGCAAAACTCTTCACGACGCTCAGGAGCATTACACTACGACTGAAAAAGAGCTCTTGGCGGTCGTTTTCGCATTTGATAAATTTAGATCGTATTTGGTGCTTTCGAAAACCGTTGTATATACTGATCATGCAGCCATTAGATATCTCTTCAGCAAACAGGATGCTAAACCACGTCTAATCAGATGGATCCTATTGCTGCAAGAGTTTGATATTGAAATTCAAGATAAAAAGGGTGCGTTGAATGTAGCGGCTGACCATCTATCTCGGTTAGAGCACGGAGACATCGAGGACTCGCGTTGGGATTCAATCAATGACAATTTCCCACACGAGTCTTTGATGGTTGTTGAGATATGCGATGAGTCGCCATGGTTCGCCGACTTTGCGAACTATCTTGCTTGCAGGATTCTGATTATAGGGTTGACTCACCAGCAAAAGAGGAAATTCTTTTCGGATCTCAAGCACTACATATGGGACGACCCCTTCTTATTCAAGGTGGGTGCTGATCAGGTGATCAGAAGATGTGTATCAGGTACTAAGGTGACCGATATTCTGCGCCAGTGTCATGAGGGACCTACCGGAGGCCACCACGGAGCCAACATCACCGCGAAGAAGGTGTTGGATTTCGGGTTTTACTGGCCGACCATTTTCCGTGACGCGCAGAGTTGGGTGAGAGCGTGCGATGCTTGTCAGAGGGCGACGAACACATTGGCACGCGACGAAATGCCCCAAAACTGGATACAAGTTTATGAAGTCTTTGATGTTTGGGGGATAGACTTCATGGGACCATTCCCCCCCTCACGTGGAAACAAGTACATACTCGTGGCTGTTGACTATGTATCAAAGTGGGCGGAGGCGCAAGCCTTACCCACTAACGACGCCAGAGTAGTTGTGAGGTTTCTTAAAAGTTTGTTCGCCCGATTTGGCGCTCCGAAAGTGCTCATTAGTGACCGAGGGACTCATTTTTGTAATACACAGCTTGAAAAGGCTTTGTCCCGATACGGTGTGCATCACCGATTGTCCACGCCCTATCATCCGCAGACAAGCGGGCAGGTGGAAGTCACGAACCGTGGGCTTAAGCGCATCCTTGAGCGGTCTGTAGGTGCTAACCACAAGGAGTGGTCGGACAAACTTGAGGAAGCATTATGGGCATTCCGTACAGCTTATAAGACCCCTATAGGGACCACCCCCTTTAGGTTGGTATACGGAAAGGCATGCCATTTACCGGTGGAGTTGGAGCACAAGGCTATGTGGGCTTTGAAAACCGCGAATTTGGACCTTAAAACCGGAGGTGAAGCTCGGTTTCTCCAAATTCACGAATTGGAAGAATTGCGGCAACAAGCCTATGAAAGCTCCGTACTCTACAAAGAGCGCACGAAGAAACTTCACGACAAACGCTTGAAGGACCATAAAAAATTCCAAGCGGGTGATCTTGTTCTTCTCTATAATTCAAGGCTACGCTTATTTCCTGGGAAGCTTCATTCACGCTGGACAGGACCATACACAGTTAAGGAAGTGTTTTCGTATGGTACTGTTGCAGTAGAGAACGCGGATGGCGTTACATTCAAGGTAAATGGTCACCGGTTGAAGTTGTACGTTGCTGGGCCGATAGAGTCGGCGGTGGAGGTAATTGAGCTCCAAACCCCGCACACATCATAAGTGTGGGGAGGAGAGAGTCTATGCTACTGACTCGCGGATAAAAAATGTAGCAAGAGCGTATTTTGCGCTTTAGGGGTAGTTTCGTCTTTTTAGTTTTTTTTCTAGTTTTAGCATGGAGTCTTGCTATCGACTCGCCGACAAAAATTTAGCATGAGTCTACGCTACTGACTCGCCGACAAAAATGTAGCAGGAGCGTCTTTGGCGCTATAAGGGTAAAATAGTCCATTTTTGTGTTTTTGTAGTTTTAGCGTAATTTAGGTTAGTTAGGTAGTTTCCGTTGGTTTGTTTAGTTTTCATACCTACCGGGCAAGCGTTCTGTGTTGAAATATTGTTTAAACAGTTTGTGTATCGAAAAAATGGCGAAAAACGGCCGAAACAGTTGCTGGAAATAGCTTCTGCGGAAAATTCTGATCTGCAGCTGTTGCACGACCGTGCCAGGATTCGCACGACCGTGCGTTTCCGAGAGCCGGCACGGTGGATCGCACCCCCGGTGCATTTCCGAGAACAGTTGCTAGGGTTTGGGCGATGTCGGTGACGCACGACCGTGCAATACGGAGAACGACCGTGCGTCAGGCTGAGGGCAGTTTTGTCATTTGGCACTATAAATACCCTCATTTGCAGCCCCCATTCACAATTCGCGAAACCCTACCAGCACCAGGCCGTTCCAGAGCGATACTTCATCAAATCGCACGGTTTTTCGCACGATCTCACACCTTTCTTCGCATGGTACGTTCCTAGTTGTAGATTTCTTGTTTCCTTGCTATCTAGGTTAGATTTCCTCCGATTCTTCAAGGGATTTATTAGGGTTCTCTTCATAAACAAATCGAAACCCTAACCCTTGTTTGAATCTTGCTTATCGTTAACACCCGGTTAAGTTTCCGACCCCTGTTTGTACAAAAAAGTTGTTGATTTTGAGAAAATCAGGCTATTCGAAGTTCAGGGGTTCGAAATCTGCAGAACACGTATCGCACGGTCGTTCCTTGGATGGAACGGTCGTGCCATTCTGGGTGATTCACGATGTCAGCTTGTTGTTCGGTATTGCACGGTGGTGCCGTTGATCGCACGCCGTGCAGTTCCGACAGATTTGGGCAGATGGTGCTTGTCATCGGCGACGCACGACCGTGCGTCTCATCGCACGACCGTGCCATATGCCCATATCAGAATTCACAGCTTCTTCATAATTGGCTGCTCGCCTGTTTTTGATTCAAATTTCTCCTGTTTCCATCTTTCTAACGTTATTTCCCATACAGATGGACCATCCTTTCCTTCAATTCAACCCCAACGATGAGCGAGAGGCTTTGTGCATCCCGAAACGAGACGCATTATGGGCACGGCGGGGGCAGTTTGGAGTCCCCCGATGGTTGGATTGGGAAGTCATGCGGGAACTCAATCAGTATGACAGACTTGACGAAATGATGAGTCGCCCGCTTACAAATCTGGTCGGTATCAACCGACCCGTTTACCGGGAGCTGACAATAGAGTTCTTCGCATCTTATGCCTATGAAAAGCCGGTTGCTCATCGAAGACCCAAATTCCGCCACAAGGAGCGGGTAACTTTCAGGTTATGTGGACGATGGAATACTTGGAAGGTGGGGCGTTTGGGTAGAAGGCTCGGGATTTATACTAGGGACGACATGTATGATACCGATGTCTTCAACGATCAGTTCACCTTCCCTTCTGATGCAGCTCGGGATGCATTTTGGGCTGAAAACGCTATTGGGGGCCCCTACAACCCAAGGATGTCGAAGGCTTCGCGACTGAGAGACCCTTTGGTGCGAGTGATGCACCATGTATTTAGCCATACGATATGCGGTCGCATGGACAGTCTAGGTAACTGTCCAACTCCTGATTTGATTTTTCTATATGCGTTGGTTGATAAAGCACCTATCAACCTAGCCGCACGCATGGCTGAGTACTTTGTGAAATGTTCGGGGCGGACTCCCAACAGTGAGATACATGGCGGTCAGTATGTGACTGAAATAGCGTACAACGAATGCTATATGATTGAGGAGGTGGTTCAGAGTCTCACTCTGATTACCGAGGGGGTTCATGTCGACATTAGGTCTCTGAAGGCCATGGGGTTAATTATAGAGCTTGATATGGGGGATAGGTTGAAGGGATTGAACAACGAGATCTGGGACCCGTTGTCTCCAGGTGTAAGGGAAGATGAGGATGAAGAAATGGGGGAGCAGCACGAGCAGCACCAGCCACCGACACCACCACACTCGCCGCAGCACCATGCATTCCATCAGCATCAGGACTGGCCCAAGTTCTACCAGCAGTTCCAGGATATGCGAGTGACGCAGGAGCAACATGGTACCTACATAGACCAGATTAGATCTAGCCAGGACCAGATCCGGGCTAGCCAGGATCAGCTCAGGGCCACCCAGGACCAGCTTCGGCAGAGCCAGGATACTTTATATCAGGGGGTCAGTGCGGGATTCTCATATCTTTTTGGGGAGATGCATCACGCATATCCCGAGTACTTTCAGCATCCCCCGCAGTTCCCACCGTGGAACCCCCTGGTTATGGCGATGCCGGCCCGTCCCACACGAGAGACGATGATGATGGAGACGAGTAGTTGGCGGTGGTGATAGCAGTTGGTGGTGTTTTCTATTTCAGTACTTTATTTATTATTGGGTGTTTATTTTGACTGTTATTTCAAACACCCCGGTTATGTATTTCAGACAATTTACTTTATGTTTTGTTTGGATTTTAGTATTTATATTTATGTATATTATGGTTGATTTGTGATTTTTCTGTTTCTGTTATGTTTTGGGTGCACATGTGATATACTAGCAGGTTTTAGCTATCGGATCTTGGACCGGAGCACGTACCAGATACAGTTTCGGAAGTCTCGTGGCATCATCAGCATCTTGAGGGGAGTAATATTATCCCTTTCTCTATATTTCGGGTCTCGTATTGGGGACAATGCGAAGTTCAAGTGTGGGGAGGGGGTTAACTTTGTTTGTCCTCATTTGTTTAAAAAAAAAATCAGAAAATCAGAAAAATCATTCAAAAATACCTGGTTTATGTATATATTTTAGTAAATAAACCGGTTGGTTGTGTTTTAGAAAGCTTCGGACTTGATAAAAACTCGACAAGCAAAATATTTTTGAAAAAGGAAACCGGAAAGCATGACAAACAAAGAAAGACTTACATGATAGTTTTCACACTTTTACCCATTCCTTCCGTTACGTGAGCATATTTGAGCCTTGATTGTTATATATTTGTTCATTTTAGATATAGGAGTGAGCCGGAGGTTATGTGTAATTTAGAACTTGTCACTAGTATGCTTGTTAAGACCATGAACGTGCGGATGTGTGTAAAAGTGATAGAGGCACTTAGATTACCCATTTGTTGTGTACTTGTTCTTTGTGTTGTGCTTCCCGTTCACCTTATATTACCCTTTAGGATTAACCTTGTCGAGCCTTCCCGTTTACCTTTGTTTACCCACATTATCGCCCACTTAACCAAATTTAGCCTTTTTATGTTTTAAACCTTTTTAGTGTTGAAACTCGGTCAAAATAATAGTTTAACTAGCACTTGTTATTGTTTATATTTCATTGTATAAAAAAAAAAAAACACCCTAAAATAGGGTGAAGTTGATAGAAATCGAGCAATTTTGAATGCTTAAATGTTAAAATTTCGTTGATAAGCTCGATTGCGCTTTAGTCACCTTTTTAAGGCGTTTGTATATATCGTTGTATTATTTCTTGCTAGTTAAACGCTACGACCGAGTTTTAACCATTTTCGCCACTTTAAATGTCCACTTCCATACCCTTCGCCCAAGTCTAACGTTACAACCCGTAAAGACCTCTTGATTTACACTTGTTTGCATGTTAGTTGGTGGAGACGAGATCTTATGACAAGCTTATGATATTGCACATTTCATTGACTAGGCATTGAGTGTTTACACATACACATTTTATGTATGTTTTATAAATAAAACCGAGTGTGTGTGAACATTGTGAGTTGTGTGTAGATTATCATGTGAGTCAATTAAATGTGATGTCACAGCTTTTTGGTTGTCGCTTTATAATTGCATATGCTTGTTGGGTTTGAGTCTTTTGATGTTGTTCTTCGAAAAACCGGCTAACCGTTTATAGTAGTTTTCAATAAAATAGTGTGTAAATTATCGTTCTTGTTTGTTTCTATCTTTTATTGCTTTTTAGTTTAGATTGCTTGAGGACAAGCAAGGTTCAAGTGTGGGGAGATTTGATATTCGCTAATTTACACATATTTTAGTCCCCCGTTTTACCCCTCTTTTAGGCGTTTTTGGCCGTAAAACCGTCATTCGGATACTTAATTATTTACACTTTTGTTTACAGGCCTAAAACAGCATACCAGACAAAATGATAGCGAAAACGAGGACTTTCCGGACAAAACGACGAAGCTACGAACATTCTGTTAAGGAAACTGACCTGGGCGTGTGGAACGGTCGTGCGACCTGATGCACGACCGTGCATCTCCGACAAATCATGATAAGCCCGGCAATGAACGAGGGTGCGACTAGGCGTGCAAGGCACACAAGGGCCAGCCCGGGGACGCACGGACTTGCCATCTGAAGAACGACCGTGTGGATCCGATGATCAGCCAGAGTCCCGGTGATGAACGACCAGTGCATCAGCTCGTGCAACAAGAACCCGGTGATGAACGACCGTGCCATATGAAGAACGGTCGTGCGATATCGAATCTGGTCAACGATCTGATGACGTCATGTAGTATGGTGTGCCATACCCAATAATTGCTTAAAGTGCACGGTCGTGCCACAGGAAGAACGACCGTGCAACATCGAAAAAATATAAAAATAGAGCAGAAACATTCTGTAATATATTCTGGAATTTTGGGAGCTTCACTGGCGATTTTAAAGGCTCCAGAGGCTATGCTTTTGACCCGGATTCAAGCCACATTGTGCCGTTTAGCTCCATTACTATCCGGATTGTTAGTCTAGTGCTTGTTTATGGTTTGGTTTTCTAATCTTTCCATGTTTTTGTTAATCTTTCAAGCATTTAGATTAATGTTTATGTATTATTGTAGCCTTTGGGCAAAAACACAACAATCCCTTGCTTGATTATAGCCATTAGTGTGTTAAGCTTTGTTTGTAATGACACTTGAAGTATTTTCTATGTTAATCTTTGATGATTAGTTTGCAACCTTGTTATTGATATTGATTTCTTGATTATAAGTAATTATGTTGGATGATTGATGTTTGGTTAGTTAAGATAGTTGAAAAATGAAGCTTAATTAATCTTGTATTAGTAAACTTTGAACTTGGTTAACTAGTTTAGCTTGGTTTAAATGTATGCATCATGATATTAGAAATGGTTAGTGATTTAATAAAATGTAATTATTGTTAATCAAGAGAGCTTGCCGTCACGTAAGGACCTTAACGGGTTAGATGGTGTCGTTATAAATTCTTGCCATGATTTGTTAGCTTAGTTAGTAGTTTAGGCCAAAATTGCTATCTTAGTGAATTATTGTGCAAGATTTGTAAAATGAACTCGGTTGTGATTTAATCTAGTTTATGCTTGTCTCGGTGATTGCATTGTGTTTATCGGTGTCTCTTTCCTTGATTAAGTGCGGTTAGAAAACTCCTAACAAATGACTAACTTATTTTTAAGAGATTTTCATAGACATTTATCAATTGCACATTAAAGAACAATTTTAGGTGGTTAAAGTGTGTTTATCGTTTTAGCTTTCCGAATGATTGTCAAGTTAGGATTCCCGAAAGGGATACTAATTGTCTTAAAATGGAAAATTGACCGAATGCTTCTAGTGCCAAAACCGACTTAATTGACATGCTTTGGTTGTGTATTAAGCAAGGCTTTTTATCTATTATCTATTATGTTTTTATTATGTATTCATTTACGCTTACTTTAGTTTAATTAAAATCAAACAAAACTTATGATTTTACCGATAGTTTAGTGACAAAGGTCTAGTATTATTTCTCCGCCCATTTCCTTGGATCGATACTTGGTTCTTACCGATACTTTATTACATATATGACGGGGTACACTTGCCTCTTTCGTGTGTGTTTTGATGTTAAAGTAATAATCACTTTTATAAATTTAAAACGAATCGTGTGTTTATTCATGGTAAAAGTATGTATATACGCGCACACGTCAGTGAAGTATGCCACTGGTACTCTCGAAGGCGTCGCGTTGACTTAGTGGAATGCGCAAGTTCAAATGTTAGGGCTGGCAGCTGCTAATGCCACCCCATGGAACGACTTCAAGGAACTGATCAAGCGAGAGTACTGTAATCGTGATGACATTCACAAGCTGGAAGTGGAGTTCTTTAACCTGAAGATGACGGGGTCAGAAATAGAGGTGTATACGAAGCGATCCAACAAACTGGCAGTGTTATGTCCAACTATGGTGGATCCTCCCATTAAGCGTATCGAGCTGTACCTCAAAGGCTTAGTACCAGATATTTCAAAGCCATGTGACTGCTGCTAACCTTGCTACTATCCAGGATGTTACTCGTCTTGCTCATCGTCTCACAGACCAGGCAGTGGAACAGAACAAGCTGCCTAAGCGAATAGATGCTACTGCTACTACTACTTCTGCTATTCCCAGTGACAACAAACGAAAATGGGATGGAGCCTCCAACAAGGGTTCGACTACAGTTCAGTCCCAGGCACAGCAGCAAAAGATTGATGACTACCAGAGTCCTGGTCAGCAATCTTCTGGTAGTCAAGGGCAGGGTGGATATCGAGGAAACCACCCAAAGTGCAACAAATGCAACAGGCACCACAGTGGTCAGTGCAACAAGGGACGTTGTCAGAGGTGTCTCAAGATGGGTCATGAAGCCAAGGATTGCAGGATCTCACGGCCTGCAAATCAGAATCGTCAGCAGCAACAGCAAGCACCGCAGAATCAGCAACAGCAACAGGGCAACAGGGGATGCTATCAGTGTGGCGCTGAAGGTCACTTCAAGAGACACTGCCCACAATTAAATCAGAATCAGAATCAGAACCACAACCAAGGAAACGGGAATAATAATGGGGGCAACAATGGGGGAAATAATAATGACAACGGTGCCAGGGGTCGAGTGTTCGTGCTGGGTTAGGGTAACGCAAGGAATGATCCTAACGTAGTAATGGGTAAGTTCCTTCTCGACGACTTTTATGTTACTGTTTTATTTGATTCGGGTGCCGATACCAGTTATGTGTCTCTAAAAGTTAGTCAAATGCTTAAACGCACACCAACTCTTTTGAACACCAAACATGTCGTAGAGTTAGCAAATGGTAAAAGCTTAGAGGCCACGTACATAGTCAAGGGTTGTAACCTCGTCTTAGGTGGTCAGACCTTCTCTATCGACCTCATTCCTATTGTTTTGGGTAGTTTCGACATCGTCATTGGGATGGATTGGTTATCCCAAAAGCAAGCAGAGATCCTATGCAAAGAGAAGATTGTTCGTATTCCCCGTTCTGGTAAAGAACCTCTCGAGATTCAAGGCGACAAGAGTGGTGCCGTGGTGGGCATCATCTCCTTTCTTAACGCCCAGAAGTGTTTGCGAAAGGGCCACAATGCTATTTTAGCACTTGTTACTGACGCATCATCAAAAGAGAAGAGAATAGAGGATATTCCAGTAGTACGTGATTTTCCTCAAGTGTTCCCTGAAGATTTACCTGGGCTACCGCCTCATCGCCAGGTCGAATTCCAAATCGAGCTAGCTCCTGGAGCAGCGCCCATAGCTCGAGCACCTTATCGCTTAGCTCCAGCTGAACTGGAAGAACTGTCCAAACAATTGCAAGAACTCTTGGATAAGGGTTTCATTCGTCCTAGCTCTTCGCCCTGGGGAGCTCCAGTATTATTTGTGAAGAAGAAAGATAGTACCTTCAGGATGTGTATCGATTACCGTGAACTTAACAAGGTGACCGTGAAGAATCGCTATCCTCTCCCACGCATTGATGACTTGTTCGATCAGCTACAAGGGTCGAGCTACTACTCAAAGATTGATCTGAGGTCAGGCTACCATCAACTGAGAGTCCGAGACGAGGACATCTCTAAGACAGCATTCAAGACTCGTTATGGGCATTATGAGTTCCTGGTTATGCCTTTTGGATTGACAAACGCGCCTGCGGTTTTCATGGATCTTATGAACAGAGTGTGCAAGCCCTACCTGGATAAGTTTGTTATTGTATTCATCGACGACATTCTGATCTACTCTAAGAGTCGAGAGGAACACGAGCAACATCTGCGGATTATTTTAGAACTACTTCGAACAGAGCAACTTTATGCAAAGTTTTCCAAATGCGACTTCTGGCTTCGAGAAGTCCATTTCTTTGGCCACGTGGTAAACAAGGATGGGATTCATGTTGATCCATCCAAGGTAGACTCGATCAAGAACTGGCCTGCACCGCGTACACCAACAGAGATCCACCAATTCTTTGGTTTCGCGGGCTACTACAGAAGGTTCATCAAGGACTTCTCAAAGATTGCACAGCCGCTTACTCTACTGACTCAAAAGGGTGTCACCTATCATTGGGGTGATGCTCAAGAATCAGCGTTCCAACATTTGAAAGATAGACTTTGTAGCGCACCTATTCTCTCATTGCCAGAAGGCACAGGCGATTTGGTGGTTTACTGTGACGCATCAATTCAGGGTCTTGGCTGTGTATTGATGCAACGGGATAAAGTCATTGCTTACACCTCGCGCCAACTTAAGATTCACGAAAGGAATTACACCACACACGATCTGGAGCTGGGAGCTGTAGTTTTCGCACTCAAGATATGGAGACATTACCTGTACGGTACCAAGTGCACCATTTACACTGATCACAGGAGTCTCGAGCATATCTTCAAGCAAAAGGAGTTGAACATGCGACAACGTCAATGGGTCGTGCTATTGAATGATTACGAATGTGCAATCAAATACCATCTGGGCAAAGCCAATGTTATGGCCGACGCCCTCAGTCGAAAAGATACTACACCTAAACGCGTGCGTGCGTTACAACTCACCATTCAATCGAGTCTTCCTTCCCAGATACGGGATGCTCAGGTAGAAGCATTGAAACCAGAAAACGTCAGGGCTGAAGCCTTAAAAGGCTCAAGGCAGTGGTTAGAACAAAAGGAAGACGGCGCCTACTACGTAACAGGACGCATCTGGGTCCCACTCTATGGCAATTTACGAGAACTTGTAATGGATGAAGCACATAAGTCTCGTTACTCGGTACATCCTGGTTCGGATAAGAACTACCACGATCTCAGAACTACGTATTGGTGGCCTAGCATGAAAGCTCTCATAGCAACTTACGTTAGCAAATGTTTGACTTGTGCGAGAGTCAAGATTGAATATCAGAAACCATCGGGCCTACTCCAACAACCAGAAATACTACAATGGAAATGGGAGAAAATTTCTATGGATTTCGTTACTGGCCTACCTAGATCTCAACGTGGGAATGATACTATTTGGGTGATCGTGGATCGACTCACAAAGTCTGCACACTTCTTGGCTATCAAGGAAATGGATAAGTTCTCCACTCTAGCAGACGTTTATCTTAAGGAAGTTGTCTCGAGGCACTGGGTGCCAACCTCTATTATCTCTGATCGTGATGCACGTTTTACTTCAGAACTGTGGCAAGCAATGCACAAATCTTTTGGCTCTCGTTTAGACATGAGCACCGCTTATCATCCACAGATGGATGGGCAGTCCGAACGCACCATCCAAACCCTTGAAGACATGCTTAGGGCATGTGTGATTGATTTTGGCAACGGCTGGGAAAAACACCTCCCTTTGGTGGACTTTTTGTATAATAACAATTACCACACCAGCATTCAAGCCGCTCCGTTTGAGGCATTGTACAGACGTAAATGCCGATCACCTCTTTGCTGGGCAGAAGTTGGTGATAGTCAGATCACGGGTCCAGAACTTGTAGTAGACACAACGGAAAGAATTGCTCAGATACGGCAACGAATGGCGGCAGCTCGTGACCGTCAGAAAAGCTACGCTGATAAGCGCAGGAAACCACTCGAATTCCAGGTTGGGGATCGAGTGCTACTCAAAGTCTCACCCTGGAAGGGTGTGGTTCGTTTTGGCAAACGAGGTAAACTCAATCCGCGTTATGTCGGACCGTTCGAAATCATTGAGAAAGTTGGTAAAGTCTCTTACAAGTTGAATCTACCTGAAGAACTCTGTGGAGTTCACAACGTATTTCACGTGTTGAATCTGAAGAAGTGTCTGTCAGATGAGACCCTCATAGTTCCTTTGAAGGAGCTCACAATCGACGATCAGCTGCGATTCGTCGAGGAACCAGTTGAAATCACGGATCGAGACGTTAAGGTCCTCAAGCGCACCAGAATACCTCTTGTTCGAGTTCGTTGGAACTCTCGTCGTGGCCCAGAGTTCACCTGGGAACGAGAAGAACAAATGAAACTCAAGTATCCCCAGTTGTTCGGGAACGGTGCAACCACTACTGAGGCTGAAGCTACTACGGAATTTCGGGACGAAATTCCAAACCAACGGGGGAAGGATGTGACACCCCAGGGAAAACAAGAAAACCACGCAACCTCACTAGCTTCCTTAGTAACTACGTGCTAAATTTCGGGACGAAATTTCTTTCAAGTTGGGGATGATGTGACAACCCGAACTTCCAAGGCTAGTGACGTGTAATCTTGTGATCTTAACTCCGTTAAACTTAAACGTTTGATAACCCGATTAGATAACTTGTTGGAAATTGTTGGGTCGCGTATATTTTGGGCTTTATAACTATACCTTACAAGATGCACTTTGATTTAATTGAACACAAAATAACGATTTTACCCTAGTGAGTTCCCCAAATTACAACCACTTGCCATCACATGTTTTATTCGGAATGGAGCCCAAGAAAAAAAAATTGTTTTGATTGAGGGGCCGGTTATCAAAGTTTTAAAGACATTGGGCCACACATGAGGTCATCGGCTCAAGTATACCTCTTCTTGGCCTAAACCGTCCCCAAGACCTATTTAATTAACATATGCATGGTCATGATAGGAGTTAATTAATATACTCAACAACGAAACCCTAGTGTCATTCTTGGAGTCGAAGAAACCCCCCCTTCCTGCGAAACATTCATAATCAGGTTAGTGGGCTTCTTTGTTTATGATTCAAGAATATGGATTATTAAGATTCAGGAGAATATGATTATTCTAGCTATTGTTATGTGAGGTAGATGATCATTCAGTAACAAGCTTAATAATCTTGCAAGTCTTTAATTGAGTATATTCATGTTTTCTTGTTATAATAATCCCTATTGGATAATCATGTGCACGTTAATCTGATGTAATGAGTGGGTATATATGTGGACATATGAATGATTATCTAATGATATTGTGTACTGATATAAGATTCGATGATTGTTATGAGCCTAGTGGGCCGAATAGCATAGTTAGTGGATCATGGGATTATATATGGGGGGGGGGGATAATGACTAGGTTTGGGTTTATATTGTGATTTCGATTGACTAATTGCTTGAGTCATAACCTACTGTTGATGTGTTATTAGCGATTTCTAAATAATAGGGATACCATAATTGCCATGGATGGATGCTTAAAAATATGAAACTATCCGATTTAAATGACAGCAATTATTAGATAAAGTGCACAAATTAATTGAGGTTGGGATATTGATAAGAATAGTAGCTGCTGTATAAAATTCATATCATGTTACATTGGGCTAAGACACTTTTGTGGGTAATTGTTGCTAAAGTGGATCATAAACAAATGGGCCACACACGGTTACTGAACATCCACACACCCACTTAGATTAGTTTGTTAGTTTTGGGCCACGAGCTGTAGTGTTCACCCAATCCAGCTGGGCCTGAATCAACGGAACCATATGAGTGGATTTGGGCCAGCTATGATTGGGCCGAGTAAGACTGCCAAGGCAGTGGGCCGCGCATGATATAATTTGAATGGACATTATATGTTTTACATGTGCTAGTCATCATACATGAATCATGTCTATGTGATTCTTTCTAGTTTAATGTTAGCACGAATGTCGAAGCAAATTGGAAACTTAAGATAGTCATTTGTCTCTAAATTGTTTACAAACCAAATTTCCATTTCTACAATTACATTAGTAATCTTAGTTTTAAAATCAATTCAATCAATCCAACTCTTGAATTTTACTTTAATTGCATTAGTTTAATTTTAGTTAACTTAGAGATACACTTCTAAATAACACATATTCCACAAACTCCCTGTGTTCGATACCCACGTGCCACTATCTATTTAGTAGTAATTAGATTAAATTTGATTGTGACCACGACATCACGTCAACGCTCTAAGTTGCCTAAATCTTTTGCTGTCGAAGTTGCTAATGTAAGTCTGTCACTGTTGATTCTGTTCTTTCTAACTGCTCTTTGAATCTTAACGATCGCCCGTTTTCAATTGACCTCATACCCATGCAAATGGGTAGTTTCGATATCATAGTAGGCATGGATTGGCTTAGGCGAGTTCGTACTGAAGTCATTTGTTCTGATAAGTTCATTCGTCTTCCTCTTCCTAACGGTGATTCACTACAAATCTATGGTGAAAAACCTTCCAAAGGTCTCAAACTTATGTCGTGTACTCAAGCAAATAAATACTTGCGCAGGGGTTCCTTCGCCTTTCTTGCCCACGTTGTGGAAAAGAAGGATAAAGGTCCAAGCATAAGTGATGTTCCCGTCGTTTGTGACTTTCCTGACGTCTTCCTAAAGGATCTTCCTGCTCCTCCTCATCCTCGTTCTATCGATTTTTGTATCGATTTAGTGCCTGGCGCTACACCTGTCGCTAAGTCTCCCTATCGTCTAACACCCTCGAAAATGCAAGAGTTATCGAGCCAACTTCAAGAACTTCTTGATAAAGGATTTATACGCCTTAGTACTTCTCCTTAGGGTGCTCCCGTTCTGTTCGTCAAGAAGAAATATGGATCTTTTCGGATGTGCATTGACTATCGTGAGCTCAACAAGCTTATAGTAAAAAACCGTTATCCTCTACCTCGCATCGACGATCTCTTCGATCAATTACAAGGGCGACGTGCTTTTCCAAGATTGATCTCCGTTCTGGTTATCATCAACTTCGAGTCCTCAAAGAAGATATACCCAAAACCGCGTTTTGTACACGTTATGGTCATTACGAGTTCTTGGCCATGCCATTTGGTTTGACCAACGCACCCGCGGTTTTTATGGACTTGATGAACTGTGTGTGAAAGGCCTATCTCGACCGTTTCGTGATTGTTTTCATCGACGATATCCTCGTCTATTCCAAGACTCAAGAAGAGCACAAGCGACACCTAAGTCTTATCCTTCAACTTTTGCGTGCTGAGCGTCTTTACGCCAAATTCTCCAAGTGCAAATTGTGGCTAAAAGAGGTTAAATTCCTTGATCACACCGTCAATGAACTCGGTATTCACGTTAACCCTGCGAAAATCGAAGCTGTGAAGAATTAGATTGCTCCTAAGTCTCCATATGAAATTCGTTCGTTTCTTAGTCTAGCTGGTTATTAACGTCGTTTCATTACAAATTTCTTGAAAATCGCCGTTCCTCTCACTTCCTTGACTCAAAAAGAGAAACCTTTTGTTGGGGGTCCCAAACAAGAGGAGTCTTTCCAAACGCAAGGACATGCTTCGCAAAGCTCCTATCCTTGCCCTTCCCGATGGTAACGAGGACTTCGACGTGTATTACGATGCGTCAAACCAAGGTCTTGGTTGCGTCCTTATGTAACAGGACAAGGTTATTGCTTACGCATCGAGGCAACTCAAATTACATGAGAAAAACTACACTACGCACGACCTTGAACTTGGTGCAGTTGCTTTTGCATTGAAGATATGGCGACACTACCTTTATGGTACGAAGTGTGTGGTCTTCACTGACCATAAGAGCCTTCAGCACATCTTCACTCAAAAGGTACTGAACATGCATCAGCGACGCTAGGTAGATTTGTTAAACGATTACGACTGCGAAATTCGCTACCATCCAAGTAAAGCGAATGTTGTAGCCAACGCACTTAGTTTCAAAACTCATGTTAAGAGTGTTCATTGCTTCCAACTCATCAGTGATCTTCGAAACCGCATTCGCGAAGCTCAATACTCATATGTTAACGAGGGTAACCTCTATAACGAGATGCAATGTGGTGCAGAAGAAAGTCTTGTAACCAAATCCGATGGTATTCTATACTATCTCGATCGTGTCTTGATTCCGAATAGTGATCATCTTTTTGAACTCTTGATGAAGGAGGCACACAAATATAGGTATTCTATTCATCCCAGTGCTGATCAGATGTACCACGATATGCGTGAATCCTATTGATAACCTGGCATAAAGAAATATATCACCAACTTCGTTTCCAAGTGTCTCACTTGTTCCAAGGCCAAAGCTGAACATCAACGTCCCTCTAGCTTACTCGAATAACCAGAAATTCCTGTCTGGAAATGGGAGAGTATTGCAATGGACTTTGTTACTAAGCTTCCTTGTAATTCGTCTGGTCATGACAGTATTTGGGTGATCGTTGATCGATTGACCAAATCCGCTCACTTTCTCCCCATTCTTTAAAGATTACAAAGTCGAGACATTGGCACGTATCTACACGGATGAAGTCATTTGTCGTCATGGAATCCCCATTGACATCATCTCGGACCGCGATGGTCATTTCACTTCTCGTCTTTGGTAAAAGTTTCAATCCGCTCTTGTTACTCATCTTAATCTTAGTAACGTTTTTCATCCTCAATCCGATGGTCAAACCAAGCGTACTATCCAAACTCTATAGGATATGCTTCGTTCATGCGTAATCGATTTTGGTGGCAACTGGGATATGCACTTTCCTTTGATCGAATTCACGTACAATGACAGTTACCACACGAGTATTCAAATGGCACCTTTCGAGGTATTGTATGGTCGTAAGTGCCGTTCGCCTATTTGTTGGCATAAGATCGGAGAAGCTCAAATCACTGGTCCCGAGCTTATACAAAAGACGACGGATAAGATTTTACAGATTCAAGACAACCTACTTAAAGCCAGAAGCCGAAAAAAGAGTTACACTGACAAGCGTCACAAACCTTTGGAATTCATCGTTGGTGACCTTGTACTTCTCAAGGTATCCCCTAGGAAGGGTGTAGTTTGATTTGGTACGAAAGGGAAACTCGCTCCTCGCTATGTAGGTCCTTTCAAGATTCTCGAAAGGATTGACAAGGTAGCGTATCGACTGGACCTACCTCAATAGCTCAACAATGTTCATCCTAACTTTCACTTCTCAAACCTAAAGAAATGTCTAGCTGAAGAAGGACTACAAGTCCCATTCGAAGATTTTCAAATCAACGAGACCCTACACTTCGTGGAGAAACCTTTTGAGATCATGGATCGAGGTGTCAAGCAATTGAGGTGCAGTCGAATTCCTATTGTTAAGGTACGATGAGAAGGAAAACGTGGCACTAAGTTTACTTGGGAACTCTAAAGTGAGATCAAGACTAAGTATATAACTAGGTTATAACCCCGTGTATTACACGGGTTAAGTAAATAAAATATCAAATAGTTAATAACGAAGATTTAACAATTATAAAACGATATTTTAAGACATTTTTCTGATATCCAAACAAAAATTTGTTTTATGTATGATCAAACTTGTGATGTTTATCAAGTTTATAAATATGAAAGCATTTGAACCATCGATTAGAAGACAAACTGTATCATTGACTTTCTCATGACGTGAACCCAAGTTTCATTTAAATAACAGTGGTCTTAATTTATTAGTTCTAAAATTATTGTTGAAATGTTTAGAATAAGCATATAGCAATTAGCCAATTAGATAAACTTATAGCTACAAAATAAAATTTAATTTAATTAGATAAGTATAAATTATCGGTAATTATTAAGTTATATAACTTTAAAATGTAAGTATATGGACTTGAGTTGCATCTTAAAAGGATGGTTGTTTTTGAATAAATTTATTAGTATGATAAATATAGTTATTATTCTTCTTGTATTTTAAATATATTAAATAAATAAATTATTTGTTAAGCAAGAAAATCGTTCCCTCCACCCTCTTTATGAAAATGGTCGATATTTGTTTCAATTATTAAGATATAATTTCTAACCTAGTAATTCATATAAATAAGAAAATCGTTCCCTCCACCCTCGTTATGAAAATGCTCCATATTTGTTTCAATTATTATGATATAATTTCTAACCTAGTAATTAATATAAATATAAATAAATAAAAAGATAATTTATGGAACTTTATCTGTAATTTCTTAAGTATTTGAAACAAATATTAAATTTAATAATTTAAATTAAATAATAATTATCTACAATTAAGTAGCAATAGATTGTCTAGAATAATAACCTAGTAATTAATATAAATAAATAATAAGATAATTTATGGAATTTTAATATAAATAAATAATAAGATAATTTATGGAACTTTATCCATAATTTTTTAAATGTTTGAAAGATATATTAAATTTAAAATTTAAATTAAATAATAATTATCTAATAGTAGATGGTCTAGAATAATGACAAGTGTCATTTTATTGATTTCTTTTATTATATAGTACAGATTATTAATATTTTGGGTCGACTCTACTCGTTTGCATCCCTACACAAAAAGTTAATCGAGCCGAGCTCAAGCTTTAAAAGTTAAATGAGCTCGAGCCTAGTCGAGCTTAGGGTCGACTCCGCTCGTTTGCACCCCTACACAAAATAAGCCCAATTTTTAAATTGGTGTCACAACAATATCGAATCAGACTAAAAAATATAGAAAATATGGAATCATTCGTTTCACAATATCAAATAAAAAAAACTTAAAGATATGATGGCATCATTTGTTTAGAAATAAAAAAACACATATTACACGATATTATTTAATTTGGGAAACAACATCTTTACATAATTCACTTGCTTCATCCAATGGAGAAACTCTTGCAACAAATAACCAGAGAAATCGGGATGTCAATCCCCTCTATATCGACATTCCTTTCCAATTATTCAAACCCCATTATGCGCCAATTACTCCCTCACAAAACCCTCTACTCTGACTCCCCTATTTGTGTGCTCTTGAAGTCGTGCGAAGAAGTTTTGACTTAGATTCACTCAGTGATCGAGATTTGCAGAAGATTAACGTATCAATTGAACGTTTTTCCATATAATAAACAGATTTAACCAGTAATAGATGATATGATATCTGAATATGTTTACTTATTCACTGAATACGATTATGTATGGCTTTCCATTATCGAGGATTTAGTTTTTTAACTACTGAATTGATAGCTTTCCACCAATTCGCGTTTAGGATTTTTTTTTAGTTCAATTTTGCATTAGGTTTCTTACTAATGAGTTGATAACTTTCATGTGCAGGCATTTTGTTTAATTTAAATAGGAACATATTGTCCATAGTTTTATTAAATTTAGTTTTAGGTGACTTTTTTAAAGAAAAAAGGCCTATGTAGTACTACACATTTCATCTTTTTATTATGGTCTAACAATATGCAGTTGATTTGTTTATGTTTTGGTTCAAAACACTAGTTGTGTAATGTATATATCTTTTGTTATGTTAATTGACTATTATTTTCCTTGTAGTACAATGTGGATGTTTATGTTAATGATGATGGTATTTACAAGAACGAGGTCTGAAGAAGATTCTAGAGTATCGACAAATCAGTTGGTGGCCGAGGGTAGTGCATCAGCAAGAGTGCCGACCAAGAATCGTAGACGCAAGTCTAAAGACATTACAACTACCGGTAAATATCATAACGCTTGATTATTAAGCAATATTGTCGCTAAAGTTAGGAGATTGGATTTCAAAGTGCAGGTCTTGAGTTCGATGCCAGTTCTGGACCACTTTTGATTTTTTTTCTTTTTAATTTAAATGCCAACTTAATTTGAAAAATAATGTAGGAATCCATTCCAAGACATGTTTAAATTAGAGAATTTGGTAAACAATGGGTTAAAGTGGGTTGGTTTTAACTTTTAACACTTTAGTGTCTAATTTATTTCTCACAAATTTATATGTTTCTTTTGGGATAACAAGGGATTAGAGAGGGTTGGTTTTGCTTATATGTTTAAGTGCAGCATGTAAGATAATCAAGTGATGTAGGGGTGAGCAAGGTCCATTACCCGACCAGACCCGATGAATACCCGAACTGAATCGATAATGAAAACCCTTTATAATAATACCCAAAATAGCTCTTTAAATAACTAATCAGTTCCGGTTCTAATGTCATTCGGGTACGTCGGTCAACGGATATAAGACCGACACAAACCATATGTTCCATTTACTTGTTTTAGTTTATGCTTTTAGGTTGCTATACCAATTTAGAGTTCCAGAGCAGCTATGAAATCTTCAAATTACAACCCACAGCCTAGCCCGATATTATATACTTACTTCGGTCTAGCAGATTTAAGTTGGGGTTTTTTTAGAATTTTAAGCTGAACCGACCCGAACCCGATTACGTGTGAATTATAAGCACCCAACATTGTACCTAGCTACTTCGGTTCGGGCCGGTGTAGGAAATTTATGAATAGTGTTTTCTAATGATTATGAATAATGTTTCTCTTTAGATTCACCTGCAGAACCACATGCAGATACACATGTAGAACAATCTGCAGAACAACATGCTAATCCCCCAAAGAGGCGTGGTCCAAGCATAAATCAAAGCGTTACAAGGTATTTATAGAATATGCCAGAGGGTTTCAAAATTCCTTTGACACTGGATAAGGCCACAAAAGCTTTCATTGGGACTTCAGCAACCGAGTTAGGAATAATTGTTCTTGATGTTTTCCCGATGAGATCTCACAAATGGGATTCGGTACTGGAAGATGTGAAAACTCTAATGTATGAGAAATTAGAAGTAAGTTGTATATATGTAACGCCCGTCATGTTTTAACGCATTTATAATAACATTGCACACATTTTATATTAAAAATGTGATCTTACAAAAACTTTGTTTGGATAACAACCACACATGATCAAAGTGTTTAAGTTAACCTTCTAACTAGTCTAAACAATCAAATGCAATTTTTAATGTTTACATATAATTTAAAACAAAATAAATCAATGCGGAAGCTTGTTCGGTGTGTTCGGTTCTTGAATCCGGAAATCTTGAGAGCATTAACCTAGTGCCAAAACCACATAAAATGTTAGTTTTGACAACGTTTAAGCACGTATAATCAAGTTCTAAGGCTCAATAATGGAAACAAAATGAAATTTCTGACATATAAGTCGGTCGCGCCCCGCGACCGGCGTCGCGTCGCACGACCATTTTGTTGTTCCGCCGTCGCGTAGCGCGACGGCCTTATTTTTCCAGCAGGTTTGCTGTTTAATGCTGCAGATTCCCAGCTATGTTTTTAACCAAATTATCAACTTTAAACTAGCATAACTTTTAATCTAGACCTCCGTTTTGCATGATTCTTTTTCCAACGTGTCCGTAATCAAAATACGGACCTGTTTACCATCATAGTTCGTATTAAAAACCGGTTTATAGGCAACTAGTCTATAAATCCCTTTTTCCTATTATTCGACTCATTTAAGTTACATTACAAGAATGCTATTAAGAGTCATTTCTAGCATTTCCTACCCATCCCGGGCTTATCAAGCAAAAGCATTTTCACACCTATTACGGGTTCGCTTACACATTTACATTCGCCGATTTATATGTATCTTTCAAGTAACTTAATCCGCATTTAACTACTTAATTTATTTTGACCTGTTTAAAGGTCTTTTAAGCACTTAAGCATCAAACCCGTTTTTCCCTTTTCGCACTTCGCATTCCCTTATTAATCAACTACTTATCTTCCACCACAACTATATTTGTGGTGGACTTAACATAAGATACTAATTAACCCGAATATTACCCTTCGGTTAGCCATTTTACGCGAATGACCAATTCTTAGACATTCAACCCACAAAATTTATGCCTACAACTCTAATACTTATCTAAGGGTTGCATAGTCATGATACGAGTTTCTAAACAACCTCTATGGGTCGTTTGCCCGACTTACCCATCAAAGGCCTTTTGGTCATTTTTAATCCCCCACTTTACGGCGAAGGATTTTCACTATCCATTTGACCCAAAATCGCGCTTATAACTAATATCTTATTTATGCGTACCTGGCCGGGTCAACATATAGACCCGTTTCATTTTTATACCTTTCTTTTATTAGTCACTACTCCAAGGCGACGCAATTATTCAAATTTTGTTCAATCCTGTGAACATATAACTTGACAACCAAATGTTAGTCAATATTGCCAAATGGTGTTATCATCACCACTGACTCGTTTGGCGTATATGACCAAACGTTTACATACATAACAAAACATGGTTTTTTAACTACCAATTCGCCCATCCGACCCATTTCGGATTTTATCATTTGATCCCCTTTTCCATTAACCAAGGCTTTCATCATTTTATGTGTTCCGATCCGTATTATTTCGTATCGGAAACGTATTTCGGATATAGCTTTTGTCATATTTACAATCTATGAATAAATTCATGTCTTATAAAAAGGGTGTAAGCTTTTACTTACCTCGCGTCCGTGCAAACATTCTTCGCATCCATGATCCGTTTGACCCGTTCCTCTCCAAGCCCCCACCTAGCTTTTTTAGAGTCAAACTATATCATAACATCCATAAGATGGTTAGATTAGTCATTTTATACAATGGCCATCACCCTATGGACCCTTTTTTACATACTTATCAATCAAAGCATGCCATATATTCAACAACTAGTTTGTAACTTGTCATTTAGCCAAGATTAACATCAATTAGGCAAGTTCATCACCGAAAAAAATAGTTTGTTTTGGTGACCTGTTTAACTTGTTTACAAGTCTTCAAAAATTATGATTTTTTTATGTGACGTACCCTTCGGAGGGTTAGGCCTTGTGTTAAAATTTCAAGATCTAACACTTTACCAAAAATTCGTAAAAATTCATTTACTAAGCCGCAATCAGATTCGTCACTTCTGACTGCAGCTTACAAAAAAATTCATTTAAAATTCCTCGTTTATCCGATTGACGAAATTCCAATTGGACGTTTTTGGAATTACCTGAAGTTACTTATAGTAAAAATTTGAGATCATAAATCAATTCTTAAATTGAGTTATTACATTCATAATGGGCTGCAAATTCTGCCAGAAAACGCAGCCTGGATCTTCGATACCGAAAAATTCATAAAACATTCAATTTTCGTCGAAAAAATGCAATTCCAGTGGGGTTTCAAAGATATTTCCTGGAATTACATTTTAGACTCAAGAAACACATGTTTCTGTTAGGTTTTTTCCACGTTACAGCCAATACAAGTCGACTGTAAATTCTGATCAGAAGCTGTTTGAATTCAACTTTCAATTAAAACATGTTTATGACATTATAACACTTTTTTTTTAGCAATCAAAACGCTAAAAACATCACATACACGAATTTAGCATCAACAAATCTGAATTTACTTCATGGAACTCAAATTACACTAGAATAACTATCAAAATCCTGGTGTTTAACATGTTTCTACAAAACCCACTTATCACCTTCAATGGTGATTATGAATTTTGCTACAATTAGGCATGATTTCATCATATACTTGTCTAGGGTTTACCCCTGGACACTATATTGTTCCTATATCACCTATATAACAAACATGCAACCATAGTTACGATTTCTCTAAGTTTACTCAGAAATTCAACTAGAGATTTCTCATGAAATTTACATACCTTGTGACTCCTTTTTCAGTGGAGATCACTAATTCATGCTCAGATTTTGATTTAGAATTGATTTGGACCTTCAATTTGAGAGATTAGACAAGAACTAGGGTTGTGGGGGTTTCTCCTGGTCGCCCTGTGCTTCTCCTGGTTGTTAGTTTCGAACTAAACACTTTTAGTCCCTCAACTATTGTTTAGTTCTTATTTTTAGTGTTTTATCCCACTTATGAGTTACTACAAGACTTTTATCTAACTAGGTTATTATTATTCCTAGTTAACTTATTGGATTCCGGGAGTTATAACCCGTCTTATTGAAGTCCCGCTAAGTCGGCCTGTCATAAGCTTTGTTTTTCTCAAAACTTTTATTCACTTTTTAGTTAATATTAGGTTTAATTATTTAAATCCTAATATTTACCGGGTTAATTTTACCACTAACGATATTTTACCCGTCTTTTAGTATTAATGGGGTTTGATTACCAAACCCGTTTTCGGGGTGTTACAAGTCTACCCCCCTTAAAGAGGTTTCGTCCCCGAAACCTTATTTACGTAGTTCGTTGGTTTAATCAAACGAACCTAGTTTCATTTTCAAGGCACCTGTTTCTTTTGGTCAAAGTTTTCATTTATATTGACGCGTACGTCTTTCATGTGTAAGGCCTCGTGGGCCGTTACTTTCAACTCGTGTCCGTTATCCTTATTAATTATCTATTTTGGCGGTTAGACTTGTTAGTCGACGTCACTTCATACCCCGTCACCCGGGTATTCTATTGCCAACCCGCCCCTTTGCGTGTTTTCTGATTTCATATCTCGTAACTCACGTTATGACGTGGTTATATTATGTATCACCCTTTTTTTGTGATCGTGACCACATCACGTCTTGTTTACGTTTATGTCGACTTTTCATTACCGTAAATCTTTCTCTCAAATGTATTGCCTTGCACCTGTCAGTTTCAAGATCTTTATTCTTTGATACTAATCATTTTCCGAATTCATCTCATAATATTCATATTTGTTAAAGTGTTGTTTCTTACTAATACTAAATTTTAGTTTAACGCTTTTCTCTTTGACTATGTCAATTACTCATGTCAAGGAAATTGACAACCCACAATTTATTCTTTTTCCGTTCTCGCTTTAGACGGGGAATCATAATCAGTTCCCTCGTTTTACGCTATTGACCCGTAGGTTCTTTCACTTAGTCTCATAGGCTAATTCTTTAGATTTTCCCCCTTTTTAAGGTGAGACACAACAGTTCGTTTCCTTCTATTTATGACTCGTGAGTCATTTTGGTCCGTAGACTTTAACACTACTTATAATCCCGTAGTTTATGATGATCTCATAGATCATCTTTTATTTGTGTCTTTATGCAAATGTACCTGAGACATCCCTTGTTTGTTTGGAATCATTTGTTTTTACTTTTGAACTTTAGTTGACCTTGACTGTAGTCTAAGGCTTCATTCATAACCCATTTCGGACTAATCTTTCGACTTTATGACTCCTCACGTCATATACACGTCGGTTTGCTCTACGTTTATCGTTTCCCGGTTTATACTTATACTTCTTTACAACCCATTACTCGGGTTCTTTTATCTTAATGTTTTTAACGCCAATGACCCATTACATAGGTTTATTAATATTTCGCGCTCTTATTTATTCAGTTCGCGCTTACTTGCATTAGCAAGCGTTATCCTTTGTTTAACTCGTTTGATTTATTCATGTGAACTTCGTCACTTATAAGTGTCAAGCCTCATTCTTTGTTCGACCCGTTCAACTTTAAAATAGTTGAACGTAATTTTTCAAAATTTCTATCTACAGCATCTTATCATCTTTTAGTCATGACTCGAAACCCGAGTCTTTTGACTTTCCTTCCGATTTCCCGCTTCTCGGTCTACACATGTGTTTAAATCCTTACCTATCAACCGGGTGTTTTACCGAAGTCGTTATTATTGCAACCCTTCCGGTATGCATTAAGACTTCGCTTCGATTTATTTGGTCGTCTTAGTGAAATCCATCGCTTTCATTCAACCATGTCTTTTATTCTTTATGTGACCATCCTTGACGGCCTTATAGATTATGAATGACGATTATCATCGTCATCCTTTCTTTACTACGACCAAAGTTAACAACTTTGATTATCTTTTTTGTGTGGGCAATACCTTCACTTTTATGATCCGGCGGATCATCTATACTTTGGTTTTACTTGCCCATTTTATCAACCATGGCTCTTTCGTCCCTTCTCTCGGGCGCATTATTATAATGTAATACGCTTCCGTCACCCGGCTTGCGTTTACATTATTCTCAAGTATTTTGCTTATTTGATTCATTTGGGTACTTTTAATTTTTCCCATTTACCTTGTCCTTACTACATCAGATGTAAGTATGTCCATCATAAAAAGTTCATGATACCACGTGCTCACCACTTACTTGGCCAGAGTAAGCGATCAATACCTGGTATACATGACCTTTTTATAATTTTCATATTACATCCCATGTAAGTAATGCCTCTATTTGTTTCTCTTGGAAACAATATCCCGGATAGGTTTTCTATTCGGGTTTTTCCAAGTTTTTAATCTACATATGCAACTTTCAATCTCTACGTATTTGTTGCATATTACTATTCAGGTAATAATTTAAAATGCACACCTGTAAATGCTTGCCCTAACGGGCTTTCTATGTCGTTAACCTTGTTTGCGATCGTCACGCGATTTAGGTCCTTGATGAGTATGCTCAGCTTGTCATACCTCGGACCCTTCCACCGTCATATCCGCAATTTGTTAAAATCTCGCTATCTTCAGATGCGAGTGTCCTTCAATTAAAACGTTTACAAGAATTAGTAACATCAACTTCAATAATCGCCCGTATTATAATACAAGGCTTTTCTACTATACGCGTCAACGCGCGCAATTTCGTCAACTATATTTATCATTTAATTGAGGTAACGTGTATCACACGATAGCCCTATGTGTTGTTTACAACACTTTAGCATGCTAAACTATTAACATACATGTACTTACCGGATTTGCGATCAAGCCTCGAACCGAACACGCTTTACTCTTTAACCATGGGATCTGATTACCAACTTGTAACACCCGTCATGTTTTAACGCATTTATAATAATATTGCACACATTTTATATTAAAAATGTGAGCTTACAAAAAATTTGTTTGGATAACAACCACACATGATCAAAGTGTTTAAGTTAACCTTCTAACTAGTCTAAACAATCAAATGCAATTTTTAATGCTTACATATTTATTTAAAACAAAATAAATCAATGCGGAAGCTTGTTCGGTGTGTTCGGTTCTTGAAAGTCGCTTGATCTTCATCCGGAAATCTTAAGAGCAATAACCTAGTGCCAAAACCACATAAACTGTTAGTTTTGACAACGTTTAAGCACGTATAATCAAGTTCTAAGGCTCAATAATGGAAACAAAACGAAATTTCTGTCATCTAAGTCGGTCGCGCCCCGCGACCTGTTTCGACTCATTCTTCGCGGCCCGCGACCGGCGTCGCGTCACGCGACCATTTTATTGTTCCGCCGTCGCATAGCGCGGCAGCCTTATTTTTCCAGCAGGTTTGCTGTTTAATGCTGCAGATTCCCAGCTATTTTTTTAACCAAATTATCAACTTCAAACTAGCATAACTTTTAATCTAGACCTCCGTTTTGCATGATTCTTTTTCCTACGTGTCCGTAATCAAAATACGGACATGTTTACCATCATAGTTTTATTAAAAACCAGTTTATAGGCAACTAGTCTATAAATCCCTTTTTCTATTATTCGACTCAATTAAGTTACATTACACGAATGCTATTAAGAGTCATTTCTAGCATTTCCTACCCATCCCGGGCTTATCAAGCAAAAGCGTTTTCACACCTATTACGGGTTCGCTTACACATTTACCTTTGCCGATTTATATGTATCTTTCAAGTCACTTAATCCACATTTAACTACTTAATTTATTTTGACCCGTTTAAGGGTCTTTTAAGCACTTAAGCATCAAACCCGTTTTTCCCTTTTCGCACTTCGCATTCCCTTATTAATCAACTACTTATCTTCCACCACAACTATATTTGTGGTGGATTTAACATAAGATACTAATTAACCCGAATATTACCCTTCGGTTAGCCATTTTATGCAAATGACCAATTCTTGGACATTCAACCCACGAAATTTATGCCTACAACTCTTATACTTATCTAAGGGTTGCATAGTCATGATACGAGTTTCTAAACAACCTCTATGGGTCGTTTTCCTGACTTACCCCTTAAAGGCCTTTTGGTTAATTTTAATCCCCCACTTTACGGCGAAGGATTTTCACTATCCATTTGACCCAAAATCGCCCTTATAACTAATATCTTATTTATGCATACTTGCCCCGGTCAACATATAGAACCGTTTCATTTTTATACCTTGCTTTTATTAGTCACTACTCCAAGGCAACGCAATTATTCAAATTCTGTTCAATCCTGTGAACATATATCTTGATAACCAAATGTTAGTCGATATTGCCAAATGGTGTTATCATCACCATTGACTCGTTTGGCCTATATGACCAAATGTTTACATACATAACAAAACATGGTTTTTTAACTACCAATTCGCCCATCCGACCCATTTTGGATTTTATCATTAGATCCCCTTGTCCATTAACCAAGGATTTTCATCATTTTATATGTTCCGATCCGTATTATTTCGTATCGGAAACGTATTTCGGATATAGCTTTTGTCATATTTACATTCTATAAATAAATGCATGTCTTATAAAAAGGGTGTAAGCTTTTGCTTACCTCGTGTCTGCGCAAACATTCTTCGTATCCATGATCCGTTTGACCCGTTCCTCTCCAAGCCCCCACCTAGCTTTTTTAGAGTCAAACTATATCATAACATCCATAAGATGGTTAGATTGGTCATTTTATCCAATGGCCATCACCCTATGGACCTTTTTTTACATACTTATCAATGAAAGCGTGCCATATATTCAACAAGTAGTTTGTAACTTTTCATTTGGCCAAGATTAACATCAATTAGGCAAGTTCATATCACCGAAAAAAATAGGCTGTTTTTGGTGACCTGTTTAACCTGTTTACAAGTCTTCAAAAATTATGATTTTTTATGTGACGTACCTCTCGGAGGGATAGGCCTTTTGGTAAAATTTCAAGATCTAACTCTTTACCAAAAATTCATAAAAATTCATTTACTAAGATGAAATCAGATTCATCACTTCTGACTGCAGCTTACAAAAAAATTCATTTAAAATTCCTCGTTTATCCGATTGACGAAATTACAATTGGAGGTTTTTGGAATTACCTGAGGTTACCTACAGTAAAAATTTGAGATCATAAATAAATTCTTAAATTGAGTTATGACATTCGTATGGGCTGTAAATTCTGCCAGAAAACGCAGCCTGGACCTTCGATACCGAAAAATTCATAAGACATTCAATTTTCGTCGAAAAAATGCAATTCTAGTGGGGTTTGAAAGATATTTCCTGGAATTACATTTTAGACTCAAGAAACACATGTTTTTGTCATGTTTTGTTCACGTTACAGCCAATACAAATCAGCTATAAATTCTGATCAGAAGCTGTTTGAATTTAACTTTCAATTAAAACATATTTATGACATTATAACACTATTTTTTTAGCAATCAAAACCCTAAAAACATCACATACACGAATGTAGCATCAACAAATCTGAATTTACTTCATGGAACTCAAATTACACTAGAATAACAATCAAAATCCTAGTGTTTAACATGTTTCTACAAAACCCACTTATCACCTTCAATGGTGATTATGAATTTTGATACAATTAGGCATGATTTCATCATATACTTGTCTAGGGTTCACCCCTGGACACTATATTATTCCTATATCACCTATATAACAAACATGCAACCATAGTTCGAATTCTCTAAGTTTACTCAGAAATTCAACTAGAGATTTCTCATGAAATTTACATACCTTGTGACTCCTTTTTCAGTGGAGATCACTAATTCGTGCTCAGATTTTGATTTAGAATTGATTTGGACCTTCAATTTGAGAGATTAGACAAGAACTAGGGTTGTGGGGGTTTCTCCTGGTCGCCATGTGCTTCTGATCGAACTCAAACACACACAAGTGTGTCTTTGAGTTTTAATTTATGTTTTATTATTGTTAGTTTCGAACTAAACACTTTTAGTCCCTCAACTATTGTTTAGTTCTTATTTTTAGTGTTTTATCCCACTTATGAGTTACTACAAGACTTTTATCTAACTAGGTTATTATTTTTCCTAGTTAACTTATTGGATTCCGGGAGTTATAACCCGTCTTATTTAAGTCCCGCTAAGTCGGCTTGTCATAAGCTTTGTTTTTCTCAAAACTTTTATTCTCTTTTTATTTAATATTAGGTTTAATTATTTAAATCCTAATATTTATCGGGTTAATTTTACCACTAACGGTATTTTACCCGTCTTTTAGTATTAATGGGGTTTGATTACCAAGCCCGTTTTCGGGGTGTTACAATATATCTTTCTTTAAATCATTGATAAGCTATTTTGACCTTACGTTTTCATTTCTATTACTAACATATGTGTTCAATGTATGGAAAATTCGAATTACTACAAACAGATAACGTTTTAAGGAGTATGTAAATAGTCGACTACATATCCAGTGGAAACGCAACAGGGGTGTTTTGAGTCAGCACTGGAAGAACAATGGAGGAAAAACGAATCCAAGGTTGGCAAGATCTAATATGCGTGGTGATTTTCGGAATCAAGACGATTGGAATCATCTATGCGACTATTGGGAGTCAGAAAAAACCCGGGTTAGTATGCTGATTTATTTATAAATCATAGATTATATTCACTAATTATGTTCTTATTTTTCCGGGTTCTTACATGTATGTTGAGTTTTGAAATATAGTGATCAAATGGAACTTAACAGAAGAAAACAAGTAAATATAAGCAGGGGGCTCTCGGTCGATAGCCAATCATGCATTCAAAATTGTAAGTTTACGCTTTTCGACCCGTAATTTAATAAGTTATTGTTATGTAGTAGTAGAATGTTATAGAAAATTTTACTTGTTTAAATAAGCAACTAGTAGGTTTATATATGTTATAAAAAGATAGATTTCACTTTTTTTTAGAATATATTTATTCTTCATTATATAAGTTTTATGATGGCAGAGAAATCCCGAGACTCAGTTGCCACCTAGCCCATTAGAAGTTTACTACAAGTTGCACTATAATGCCAAGAAAAAATATGGCTAAATGAAGATTCGCGTATTGTATATGTAAGCATCTCCCTGTTAAAAGCTTTTGAATTAGATTTTTTTGTCAAATATTTATTTGGGTCTCAAAAAGTTTTAAATGTTATTCTTCTACCTTCAATTATGTTAGGATAATATTTGTAAACATAAAGAGGCGGCCATGGCTAGATTGAATACCGAAGGAACCATCGTTACTACTGCTATGGAACACGACGTGGAGAGAAAAGCCATCAAAAGTGTATGTGGGAGGGCTAAAACAATACAATCAGCATGGGAGGTAGGTGTTGGTCCTGTGTTAAGGAAAAAAGATAGCTGGATGAAATCGGCAGTCGAATCTTCTCAACGAGATTCAGCTGAGAACGAAGATTTGAGAAAAGAGGTTACTGAACTCAAGGAGGAATTGAAACTGAGTAACGAAAAATACGAAAGAGTGACAGAGTTCTTGAGCCGAAAATATCCAGATTTCGAGAGCACAATATCTACAAATGATGCTGGTGAAGATGATGGTTTGAATGGACTACACAACGAAAGTGACAACACTGTCTAGGCAGTTAGTTAAGACGTTTATTACTTTTTTTCTCTAATACTCTTCAAAATTTCAGAATTGATGAACTGGTGTTATTTTGATTTTCATTGGCTATTGTTATGACATTAATGATTGAGTTTATTGTGAGTTTAAGAAAGCTAGAATCATTTTGACGAATAATATTAATGTTGTGTTAATGAGAATGATTTAATATATAAAACTATAAATTCTATCGGGGACTACTTTTTAGTCCTAGAATATATTTGTTAGGAATAGTAAATGCATGTTAGGGACTCAACTAAAATTGTATTTGCAACTATTTTTCAGTTTGTAAAAAACCATATTGAAAGTGACACATAGTATTAGAGACTAAAAGATAGTCACTAAAAAAGATATTTGGGACTAGCTTAAGCGACTAATTTTCAGACCCTAAATAAACATATTGGAGACTAAAAATATTTGTTATCTTAAACTGATTATCAGTCCCTAAAAGTACATATTAAGTACTAAAATAACATAGTATGTGAGACTAATTTTTAGTACTTAAAAGAAGCATATTAAGGACTGAAATCATGTGGTACTTGAGACTAATTTTTAGTCTCTAAAACATCTTATTGGATACTGATTTGACAAGGAATCACGAACTTAACAAAACTTATTAGGGACAATACAGACATGTTTATAGGATCGATTTTCAGTCCTTAAAGTAATACACCTGGGACTAAACTATTGTAGTATCCGAGACTAATTTTTTAGTCATTGAAGAAATGCATCGGGGACTGAAATGACATGGTATCGGGAGGTAAGTTTAGGATTGAATTTTTATCTAACTGAGACCGACTATTAGTCCTGTTTGGTGTTGTACAATAGGGACTGATTCTTAGTTGTTAAAACCAGTATCTAGTACTAGGTACCCAGGACTGGCTGGGGACTGGCAAATCAGTCCCTGATAACCATTAGGGACTGATTCATACGCATCAGATACTGATTTTTCAGTCCCCAAAAGTCATTTTTTTGTAGTTCTTTTTGTGGATGTTTGGGGACATAGATCTATGACGTGTGGGTGGGTTTTTCGCTTTGTTCTTCAACTTGATCTTCATCTTTATAATTATCCCACTTTTCAGTGTCATTGATCTCTTCTCCTCATCCAAGCCTTCTTCAAGAACAAAGAACACAAAATGACATATGACTATCATCAGTATCTTTTTCTTGAAGATTTGTCCATCTCATGCAGCAAAATCTTACTGAGTTACTCCCCTCACCTAATAATCCATTCAGTGAAACTTCACGAAGAACTATACTGAATATCCAAGAAAGCATATTAGCCATCTTTGATTTTTTAATTTTTTGGCCTTTTACAGTGAGTAGTATTTAGTAGTATTGGCGTTTGTTTTTTTGGTTTGATTAAATGGAAGTTTGCTGAGACGTATCATTTTATAGGAGGTCTTTTTGGCGCGTAGGTTAGGCGGTGCATTATTATAATAAAGTATTCGTCATTTCAGTTACTGTTTGTAATTACTGTTTTTTATAAGCTTTATCTCTGAAGTCTGTAAGAAGTCTCATCTTTCAAGTTTGGCGTTTTAGATTCTAATATAATAAATTTTCCGTCTCTTCAGTTTATCGTTTTGTAGTTACCCTTTTCAAGTTTGGTTTTTATTTTGGGTTTTTTATAATACTTGTCCAAAGTAATTTTATTATAGTTTGGTAGTTTTTGGGGCGTTTTATGGCATGATGGCGTTTTGACTAGCATTTGGCTGGGTGGCGTTTTTATTACATATGGCGTTGTTATTATATAACAATTAACTGAAAAAGAAAATTTAAAAAAATATATATAAACAATTGATCTTCCAAATCTTCACTGTCACCAGTCTCTTTCTTCTTTTGAAGCATCTTCACTGGCTGTTTCGACTTTCATATGATTTATTTTGATTTTTGTTTTTTTGAAGTTGTTTTTTTGTTGCCGTGTGGAAGCACCAAGTCTGAAATCAGCCTCTTTTTCTTGAATATTTGTCCATCTTATGCAGCAAAATGTTATTGAGTTTACACCCTTCAACTAACAATCTTTGAATTTCCAATGAACGATGTTTGATTTTTTAACTTTTTGGCGTTTTACCGAGAAAAAGAATGCCGCTAAATAAAAGCACCTTAAAACTCTTAATTTGATCATGCTAAAACAATAATGTTTTGTTGTATGGTGATGGACAACATTGTTAATCCTCAGTTAAGAAAGATGTCTGACAATGTTGTCCACCCCCATACAGCTAAACTTTATTGACAAAAAACCTCAATAATGTTTTTGTATGTTTTAGCGTTATAAATTGGATGGAAGTTGAGGATAAAGTCAATAAGATTTTACTCAATGAAATGGACAATATCCTCACTTAAGGATTTTGTCCATTACATTGAGCGAAACCTTACCGAGAACCAAACTGAATTTCAAATAAACGTTTTGGTTTAGAGGATATTTGATGTTTGGGTTTTTTGGCGTTTCTAAGACGAATGGTATATATTAAACATGGTGTTTGGGTTTTTGTGTGTTTTAATGGAAGGTCTGAGATGTTGTATCTATAGGATGTTTTTTGGCGGTTTTTTTACGCGGGATTTTATTATAATTAAGTTTGGCGTTTTATATCTAATGGCATTTTTTAGATTGGGATGGTGTGTGCTATTGTAGGTTAAGGTGGTAATTTTAATGACGTTTTATTTCATGAGATGTCGTTTTGTGTTGTAATACCCCGTGTTTTCGAAAGTCAAAGTCAAGGTCAAAGTCAACGACCGATTTCGCAACTTGACTTTTAGTGAATTTCTTTTATGTGTTTATTTTAGTTGTATTATGTGGAGTAAGTGTCAATAATCACAATAATCGACGTATGTTATTCGCTATTTAATCGACTTACGACTGTGAACTATAGGAAGTAACAATGCGATAAAGTCAAATCAATCTAATTTAATCAACATCGAATAGCAATCGCACTCGCAACTCGAATTACGCATTTTGGTTATGATTATACTTGTGTGTGTTCCTTATGTGTTATTTGTGCATGTTTACTTATGTCATGTGTGGTAATCAATCAAATCGCAATCGAAACTCAATCGCAATCGAAACTCAATCGCAATTGAAATGGTATGTTAATTAGTGGAGAAGAGATAGCGCTAGATATGAGTAGTTGGGACTAAAAGTAATTTGAATAGGAAAATCTATCGCATTCGCATCGCTCGCAATCGAGAATCGAAACAACAAAAATCATCACGCCGGGCACTCGAACCAAGTGCCATCCGACCGGGCGGTCACCTGATTGAGTGCCAGGTTGCCATCCGACCGGACAGTTATCCGGGCGAGATGCCATCTGACCGACCTGCCCCTTTCCATTTTGGGAATCCTATAAATACCCCATGTCACTCTCATACTTACCACTTTTGGCAACTGACGTCCGAACAGCCCATGCTCCTCACCTTTTCTTCGATTTCTCTCAATTTCGGTAAGATCTCATCCTAAATCTTGCACTTTCTTAATCTACACGCACTCCTACACCTTTCTATCTTTTGAATCTTAACTTTTAACCGTGAAATCACTAGATTTGAGGTGTTCTAGGATGACATCATCACGGTGTTCTTATGAACTTCATGTTTTGGCCTCAACCCACCAAGAACAACTTAGATCTAACCGATTTCCACACAAGTAAACAAAGATCTTGCATAGATCTAAACACATTCATGGTGAAAAAGGATTGAAAGATGGTTTCTAACTTTCTTTCAACTCTTTTACACTCAATGCACTCAAAACCGATAGAATCGGGCCTTGATCTAGTCTCCTACTCATTCTTAGTGTAGTGCTAGTTCAAGATCAGGATTCTACGCACGAAACCACCGATTTCGGGTTAAACAAGAACAACCGTCTTGAACCGGTTAACTGGTCAAACTAGGGTGATTCCTGTTTGATCGGGCCACTTGGGTCAAGATGGGGTTCTGTTGGTTAACACGCTGTCACAACGTCTCGATAAAACTACAAACAATCAAACTGACCAAGTGAGAGACGAACGGATTAACCAGCACAGAGTGCTATTCGACCGGACTACTGTCCGAACGGATAGCCATCCGAGCGACTGGCCATCCGAACGGCTTGCACCATGGGTCCCACACTTAACCAACCTTATCTAAAGTTTGAGTATTGAACGAACTGCTGTCCGACAGGACTACCATCCGACCGGATTACTCTTCGGATCATGAGATACTTGGACTTTAACACTCAATCGATTTTCAACATGTTCAATGCACCAAGGATGCCACCCGGTCGAACAACCGTCCGACCGTGTGACCACCCTGCTGTGAACTTGTTCTCACTGAGTACCCTCGCCACTCGAATCGCCGTCCGACCGGATAACCATCCGAGCGGATTGTCATCCGCACGACTGACCATCCGATCAACCGACTTGAAAGGTAGAGATACTTCAATGTTTTCAAAATGCTACAACGAAAACTTCAAAGGTCAAGTCATCATACACAAACACATCCTTCTCATAGGAAGAAACAATCCACTCGAATAGTCATCCGACCGGACTACCGTCCGACCGGATAACCATCCGAACGGATTGCCATCCGCACAACTGGCTGTCCGAGCCACTTACACTTTGCATCGTTTTATGCGTCGCTTATCGTTATGCTATCATTCTAATCAGGCTAATTCCGCTCTAAGCGCTCCCTTCAATCCATCATCGCTGTGAGTATACTCGATCCCTTTTTGCTTTACGCACTTTTGGGTGTTACATACGTTACTTATTCTAAAACACATCGAACACACTACTCAATACTTTAAACGCTAACCGTTACTGCATGTTATACGTGACAAAATGAATGCTTGTTTGTTATGTTTACACATGGAATGCTGTCTACCTGCCTTAGCAACGGTAGTACTATTAGTTTGGAATCAGCACCCGTTCACTCGGGGGTTGTTAAGGACAATTATTTGCATGGATTACAGTGGTGATCATGTATTACGAACTGCCTTGGGCAGTCAATCCACAGTCATTGGTATCGATAGGTTCATGTCGATAACTAACATGCCTCATTTCTCTCTGTGTACGTGCTGGTTACACGTAATGCTTTCGAACTCTATATGCTATTATCAAACTTGTATGCTCACCTTTACACTATGTGTATTGACTTTTACTTTAACGTATGTGACAGGTTCTTAGGATGCTTATCTGCTAGGAAATCGAGGCTAGAATAAGGCTCTAGAGGCCAACAAATAGTTGTCTGTACAAATGAAATCAAGAGTCTCTAGAAGCAGATAAACAATTGCTCTATTTGAAAATCTAAGTTGTCGGAATAAAACTATTTGCCTAGATTTTGTCTGTAATAATTTATTTTACCTTTTGAGACATGGTTTGGGACATGTTATTTTAAATTGATTGGTAATGATAATTGTTATGGAAACTTCTGGACAATCTATTTCGCTCAGTGCCATACCCCGATGTTTCCGCCATCGGTTGGGGTGTGACAGATTGGTATCAGAGCCATAACTATAGGGAATTAGGCAAGACTCGACCTAGTCCGGGTCGATGTCTTAGAGACCTAGTCTATAGTTAAGAACCAACAGACCGACTTGTGCATATCCGTTAGGGATTATGTACGAGCCTATTTCTCGCTATTCTCGCACACGCTACACTATCACTGCACTCGAATTCTCAATTATGAATAAGCGATTAAGTCAGGATTAGGTGTGAAGACCGCAAAACTCTTGACTAAAATTTGCTTGATCAACCCGCATTTTATTTACAAACGGGGTGAATTATGCCAAATCAGTAGTGAAATCCACATTTTGATGAATAATCTCCTCTATTTTATAAAAAACAGGAACGAAGTTGTTAAGCTAGGGGTGAAACCCTAACCTTGATGACTTTTTCTGACTATTACTTGGTTTTACAAAGCTCTCACCAAAGTTTCGACGGACTCCAACGACCTGAAGTCACAATATGACTAATGGGATGTGTGCCAAACACCCAAGAATCGAGGCAAAAGCATAAGTCCTGAAGGTCAAATGTGCACAACAAGTCCTTGTGAATAGTTGAACCACTTTGGATAGTCGAAGTCTACTAGCCGCAGACAATCTATTTCTCGATTTTTACGTGTTACGATTCTGAACCCGCCACTACTGACTCTGATAATTCATCAATTTTATGCGGTTACATGTGTGCGTTTACCTGATTTTGTGTTTAGTTGTGGAAAAATTATTCGAATTTTGCTTTCACTTCGATCGACACGCACTGCAATTCTATCTCAAAACACTGACAAATTGCTAAGTTATGAACGACCTTATGCTATGATATACGCTTATACTATACTACTCGATATACTAAACGCGCTGGCTATATTCGAATACGCACGGACTTTGAATGATAGGTTTATGTATTCTAACTGCCTCTTGTGACTACATGATTAGGTGCTTCTTTGATTCTGTGCTCTGCGTGCTTATGGGATTCTGTGCTATTGTGTTTATGTGACTACGTGTCTATGTGTTTATGTGGTACATGTTACATTGCGTGTTCCTAAGCTTTAGTAAGTAGTAGACGTGTGAGGTGAGATTCGAATACGTTGTATTGAGTCCTATGACGATGTCTGTTGCAGACAATGTCATCTGGATCCTGCCACCCACCACTTTAGTAGGTAGTAGACGTGTGAGGTGAGATTCGAATACGTTGTATTGAGTCCTATGATGATGTCTGTTGCAGACAATGTCATCTGGATCCTGCCACCCACCACTTTCTCGTCAAGAAAAGAGAGACAAACGTCTTGCTGCTATCATTGCTAAACAAGTAGCAAAAACTGTGAGTGATGTCTACGAGAACGTCAGCAAATCATCTGAGGAGTCGAGAACCGAAACTCCTAAAGCTACTCCCAAAGCTGCTTTTAGCTTCAAGCAGTTCAAGTCTTGTGGGCCAAAGGAATTCACTGGTGTGGAAGGCCCTACAACGTTGTTCCAGTGGTTTGATTCCATTGAGGTCACTCTACGACAGAGCGGTTGCCCCGACGATCTCCGCACTCTCAATGCAACTGGCGTCTTCCAGTCCCGCGCTTTAGACTGGTGGACGGCTGAGAGGAACAAACGTGGAAATGATGCAGCCTACGGTTTGTCGTGGGACGAACTCAAGGAAGTCATGCTGGAAGAATTCAGCCCTCCTCATGAACGCCAAAAGTTGGAAGATGAATTCTGGCACATAAAGCCGAAGGATGGTGAAAACGCTGCTCTCACTGCTCGCTTCAAGCAGCTCAGTATCATCTGCCCTGATCAAGTGAAGACTTCTTAGATGGCAATCAAGAAGCGGGTCAAGGCTAGTGTCTGGGATAAAACTTCGAAGCACCTGCATCAAGCTACCACCGCCGCTCCAACTGCCGAAACCGCTACCGCCCAACCATCAAAGTCCTCACGCCGCAAGAAGAAGAAGAACAACAATAGCAGCTCCAGCAACAAGAACTATGTTGTCACCACCACTGCTGCTCCTCTCCAGGTCATACCGGCCCAGCAGCAGCATCATCACCATCCAGCACCAACTACTTATGCACCACCCGCAAAGCGTGCATACACAGGCCCCCACCCGACTTGCCCAACTTGCTCTTATCATCACCCGGTGGGTCTCGCCTGTCGTTTCTGGGCTCACTGCAACATGTACGGCCACTTCACTGCTAATTGCCGTACTGTTCCACGCCAATCCCCAGCTCAAGCCACTGCTCATCAAGCTCTGCTCCTAGCCCCGCAAGGCCAACAAGCGGCTGAGGCACCCACGATCAACGCCCGAGTCTGCTTCGCATGTGGTGATCCCAACCACTTTGTGAACATGTGCCCGAACAGGGTTGTGAAACAAGAGCCCCAGCAGCAGCAGCAACACCAACAGCAACAGCCTCAGCAGCAGCAGCAAGCAACACGCGCACGAACTTTCAACATCAACGTGCGCCAAGCCCAAGCCGACAACAACGTGGTTAATGGTACGTTCCTTGTGAATGGTATTTATGCTTCATGTTTGTTTGATACTGGAGCCAATAATTGCTTTGTGTCGTTCGAATTCGAGAAGTTACTTAGTCTTAAACGCTCCCATCTCCCCTCGACGTTCGATGTTGAAGTTGCTACTGGAAGAACTGTTGCCGTTAATTCTGTTCTTCGTGATTGTACTCTTGAGTTCAACAATCACATCTTCCCGATCGACCTTATTCTGAAGCAACTCGGAAGTTTTGACATCATAGTAGGCATGGACTTTCTTCGCGAAAACCATGCTGAAGTTGTGTGCTTCGATAAGATGATTCGATTCTGACTCGCAAATGGTGATTTATTGTGTGTTTATGGCGAAACTACTTCGAAAGGTCTCAAGCTCATGTCGTGTGTCCAAGCTAGCAAGTATATCCGCAAGGAATACAGAGCTTTCTTGGCTAACATTGTAGTAGCAGAGAAGGAAAAGAAAGGAAAGATAGAAGTGAAAGATGTTCCTGTTGTGTGCGAATTTCCAAATGTATTTCCTGACGACCTTCCAGGTTTACCACCAAGTCGTGATATCGACTTTCGTGTCGACCTCATTCCTGGAGCCAATCCTGTTGCTAAAGCACATTACCGACTCGCACTGTCTGAAATGCGTGAACTCTCGAACCAACTCCAGGAGTTACTTGAGAAAGGCTTCATTCACCCGAGCACCTCTCCTTGGGGCGCGCCAGTCTTTTTCGTCAAAAAGAAGGATGGGTCGTTTCGGATGTGCATCGACTATCGGGAATTGAACAAGCTAACTATCAAGAACCGCTATCCCCTGCCTCGCATTGACGATTTTTTGATCAGCTACAAGGTGCTACGTGTTTCTCGAAGATAAATCTATGCTCAGGCTATCACCAACTACGCATTCAAGAGGATGATATACCCAAAACCGCGTTTCGCACTCGATATGGCCACTACGAATTCGTTGTTATGCCTTTTGGTCTAACCAACGCACCCGCGGTTTTCATGGATCTGATGAATCGCGTGTGTAAACCGTATCTCGACTGTTTCGTCATCGTATTCATCGACGATGTCTTTTCATCTATTCCAGATCGAGAGCCGAACACACGCAACATCTACGTTTGGTTCTCGAGCTACTCCAGGGGAATCGACTCTATGCCAAGTTCTCCAAGTGTGAATTCTGGTTGGAGGAGGTTCTGTTTCTGGGCCACATTGTTAATAGTCAAGGTATTCACGTCGATCCAGCGAAGATTGAAGCAGTTAAGAGTTGGATTACACCTAAGAACCCGCCTGAAGTCCGTTCTTTTTTAGGTCTAGCGGGCTATTATCGACGATTTATCGAAGGATTCTCAGAGATCGCTGTGCCACTTACCGCTCTCACGCACAAAGACAAGCCTTTTGTTTGGGGAACTGAACAAGAGTCTGCTTTCCAAACCCTCAAACACATGCTTTGCAATGCTCCTTTTCTCACATTACCCGACGGAAACGACGATTTCATTGTCTATTGTGATGCTTCCAACCTTGGTCTTAGTTGCGTCCTTATGCAGCGAGACAAGGTTATAGCTTACGCATCTCGTCAGCTCAAAATCCACGAGAAGAACTATACAACCCACGATCTCGAGCTAGGCGCAGTTGTTTATGCGTTAAAGATTTGGCGACACTACCTGTACGGTATCAAGTGTATGATCTTCACCGATCATAGGAGCCTGCAACATATCTTTAATCAGAAGGAACTTAATATGCGTCAACGCCGATGGGTAGAACTTCTCAACGATTACGACTGTGAGATTCGTTATCACCCAGGCAAAGCAAATGTTGTTGCCGACGCACTCAGTAGACGGAGCTATCTGCTTAGCACTCGTAACGTCCAAGCCCAATACGATCTCGAGACTCTCATCCGCGAAGCTCAGCATGCATGTTTTAATGAACGCACTCTGAAGAAGGAAAGAATCTATCACGACGGAGCCCAGCTTGTGAGTAAATCAAATGGGATATTCCACTTTCTGGACCGAATTTGGATCCCTAAACGGACCGATTTACGACAGATTCTAATGGACGAAGCCCACAAATCCAAGTATTCTATTCATCCCGATGCCGACAAAATGTACCAGGATCTTCGCTACAAGTACTGGTGGCCGGGCATGAAAAGGGATATTGCCCTCTACGTTGGAAAATGCCTGACTTGTGCAAGAGTCAAGGCTGAACATCAAAGACCTTTTGGCTTACTCGAACAACCGCCTATCCCTATGTGGAAGTGGGAGAGTATAGCTATGGACTTCATAGCAAAGCTTCCGCACACGTCATCAGGTCATGACAGCATCTGAGTTGTTGTTGACCGTTTGACCAAATCTGCTCACTTCTTGCCAATACGGGAAGACTACAAGGTAGAACGATTAGCCCGAATCTACACCAACGAGATCATTTGTAATCATGAGATGCCTCGCGACATAATCTCTGACCGTGATGCTCGGTTTACCTCGCGACTGTGGGAAACGTTTCAAACGGCTCTCGGTACATCGCTTAATCTAAGTACCGCATTCCACCCTCAAACTGACGGTCAGACTGAAAGAACGATTCGTACTCTTGAGGACATGCTCCGTTCGTGTGTCAAAGACTTTGGTGGTAATTGGGATACATACCTGCCATTAGTCGAATTCTCGTACAACAACAGTTATCAATCCAGCATTCAAATGGCACCATTCGAGGCTTTATACGGAAGAAAATGTCGATCGCCTATTGTATGGCACGAGATCGGTCACTCGCAACTAACCGGTCCTGAGTTATTACAAGAAACGACTGACAAAGTCCTCCAAATTCGAGACAACTTGATGAAAGCTCGAAGTCGACAGAAAAGTTACGCCGATAGACGACGCAAGCCCCTTGAATTTGACGTTGGCCACTACGTACTCCTAAAGGTATCACCTTGGAAGGGTGTGGTCAGATTCGGCAAGAAAGGGAAACTAGCGCCTCGATATGTTGGACCTTTTAAGATTCTGGAAAGGATCGGAAAAGTCGCCTACAGACTCGAACTACCGGAGGAACTTAGTAACGTCCACCCGACTTTCCATGTGTCAAACCTCCGAAAGTGCCTGGCTGAGCATGATTTAATTGTACCTCTCGATGACCTTCAAGTAAACGAAACATTACACTTCGTGGAAAAGCCTGTCAAAATCATGGATCGCCAAACCAAGCAGCTCAGACGCTCGCGTATTCCAATTGTGAAAGTCCGATGGGAAGGCAAACGAGGCGCGGAGTTCACTTGGGAACTCGAAAGCGACATGAAGGCGAAGTATCCGCAGCTGTTTGTTACGGCTTCGAACTAATTTCGGGACGAAATTCCCTCAACTAGGGGAGGCTGTAACACCCTGTTTTTTCGAAAGTCAAAGTCAAAGTCAACGACCAATTTCGCAACTTGACTTTTAGTGAATTTCTTTTATGTGTTTATTTTAGTTGTATTATGTGGAGTAAGTGTCAATAATCACAATAATCTATGTATGTTATTCGCTATTTAATCGACTTACGACTATGAACTATAGAAAGTAACAATGCGATAAAGTCAAATCAATATAATTTAATCAACATCGAATCGCAATCGCACTCGCAACTCGAATTACGCATTTTGGTTATGATTATACTTGTGTGTGTGCCTTATGTGTTATTTGTGAATGTTTATTTATGTCATGTGTGGTAATCAATCGAATCGCAATCGAAACTCAATCGCAATCGAACTCAATCGCAATTGAAATGGTATGTTAATTAGTGGAGAAGAGATAGCGCCAGATATGAGTAGTTGGGTCTAAAAGTAATTTGAATAGGAAACTCTATCGCATTCACATCGCTCGTAATCAAGAATCAAAACAACAAAAATCGTCGCGCCGGGCACTCGAACCAAGTGCCATCCGGCCGGATTGCCATCCGACCGGGCGGTCACTTGATTGAGTGCCAGGTTGCCATCCGACCGAGATGACATTCGACCGGACAGTCATCCGGGCGAGATGCCATCCGGCCGACCTGCCCCTTTCCATTTTGGGAATCCTATAAATACCCCATGTCACTCTCATAGTTACCACTTTTGGCAACTGACGTCCGAACAGCCCGTGCTCCTCACCTTTTCTTCGATTTCTCTCAATTTCGGTAAGATCTCATCCTAAATCTTGTACTTTCTTAATCTACACGCACTCCTACACCTTTCTATCTTTTGAATCTTAACTTTTAATCGTGAAATCACTAGATTTGAGGTGTTCTAGGATGACGTCATCATGGTGTTCTTATGAACTTCATGTTTTGGCCTCAACCCTCCAAGAACAACTTAGATCTAATCGATTTCCACACAAGTAAACAAAGATCTTGCATAGATCTAAACACATTCATGGTGAAAAAGGATTGAAAGATGGTTTCTAACTTTCTTTCAACTCTTTTACACTCAATGCACTCAAAACAGATAGAATCAGGCCTTGATCTAGTCGCCTAATCATTCTTAGTGTTGTGCTAGTTCAAGATCTAGATTCTACGCACGAGACCACTGATTTCGGGTTAAACAAGAACAACCGTCTTGAACTAGTTAACTGGTCAAACTAGGGTGATTCCTGTTTGATCGGGCCACTTGGGTCAAGATGGGGTTCTGTTGGTTAACACGTTGTCATAACGTCTCGATAAAACTACAAACAATCAAAATAACCAAGTGAAAGACGAACGGATTAACCAGCACGGAGTGCTATCCGACCGGACTACTATCCGAACGGATAGCCATCCGAGCGATTGGCCATCCGAACGGCTTGCACCATGGGTCCCACACTTAACCAACCTTATCTAAAGTTTGAGTATTGAACGAACTGCAATCCGACCGGACTACCATCCGACCGGATTACACTTCAAATCATGAGATACTTGGACTTTAACACTCAATCGATTTTCAACATGTTCAATACACCAAGAATGCCACCCGGTCGAACAACCGTCTGACCGAGTGACCACCCTTCTGTGAACTTGTTCTCACTGAGTACCCTCGCCATTCTTGTCATCGTCCGACCGATAACCATCCGAGCAGATTGTCATCCGCACGACTGACCATCCGATCGACTGACTTGAAAGGTAGAGATACTTCAATGTTTTCAAAATGCTACAATGAAAACTTCAAATGTCAAGCCATCATACACAAACACATCCTTCTCATGGGAAGAAACAATCCACTAGAATAGTCATCCGACCGAACTACCGTCCGACCGGATAACCATCCGAACGGATTGCCATCCGCACGACTGGCTGTCTGACCAGACTGCTGTCCGAGCCACTTACACTTTGCATCGTTTTACGTGTTGCTTATCGTTATGCTATCATTCTAATCAGGCTAATTTCGCTCTAAGCGCTCCCTTCAATCCATCATCGATGTGAGTATACTCGATCCCTTTTTGCTTTACGCACTTTTGGGTGTTACATACGTTACTTATTCTAAAACACATCGAATACACTACTCAATACTTTAAACGCTAACCGTTACCGCATGTTATACGTGACTAAATGAATGCTTGTTTGTTATGTTTACACATGGAATGCTGTCTACCTACCTTAGCAACGGTAGTACTATTAGTTTGGACTCAGCACCCGTTCACTCGGGGGTTGTTAAGGACAATTATTTGCATGGATTACAGTGGTGATCATGTATTACGAACGGCCTTGGGCAGTCAATCCGCAGTCATTGGTATCGATAGGTTCATGTCGATAACTAACATGCCTCATTTCATTCTGTGTACGTGCTGGTTACGCGTAACGCTTTCGAACTCTATATGCTATTATCAAACTTGTTTGCTCACCTTTACACTATGTGTATTGACTTTTACTTTAATGTATGTGACAAGTTCTTAGGATGCTTATCTGCTAGGAAATCGAGGCTAGAATAAGGCTCTAGTGGCCAACAAATAGTTGTCTGTACAAATGAAATCAAGAGTCTCTAGAAGCAGATAAACAATTGCTCTATTTGAAAATCTGAGTTGTCGAAATAGAACTATTTACCTAGAATTTGTCTGTAATAATTTGTTTTACCTTTTGAGACATGGTATCGGACATGTTATTTTAAATTGATTGGTAATGATAATTGTTATGGAAACTTCTGGACATTCTGTTTCGCTCAGTGCCATACCCCGATGTTTCCGCCATCGGTTGGGGTGTGACAGATTGGTATTAGAGCCATAACTATAGGGAATTAGGCAAGACTCGACCTAGTCCGGGTCGATGTCTTAGAGACCTAGTCTATAGTTAGGAACCAACAGACCGACTTGTGCATATCCGTTAGGGATTATGTACGAGCCTATTTCTCGCTATTCTTGCACATGCTACACTATCACTGCACTCGAATTCTCAATTATGAATAAGCGATTAAGTCAGGATTAGGTGTGAAGACCGCAAAACTCTTGACTAAAATTTGCTTGATCAACCCGCATTTTATTTACAAATGGGGAGAATTATGCCAAATCAGGAATGAAATCCACATTTTGATGAATAATCTCCTCTATTTTATCAAAAACAGGAACGGAGTTGTTAAGCTAGGGGTGAAACCCTAACCTTAATCTGTTGTTCATTGTGTATTAGTCTGTTTTCCATTGTGTGTTTTATTTGCTTTCACTAAGTGTTTTACTTTATGTCCATTGTGTCTTTTATCTGTTGTCATCGATTGTGTTTTTAGTATACTTTCCATTTTGTTTTTAATTTGATACTCATTGTGTTTTACGTTATGCCCATTATGTCTTTTATCTGTTGTCATCGATTGTGTTTTTGGTCTACTTTCCATTTTGTTTTTAGTTTGATACCCATTTTGTTTTATGTTATGTCTATTGTGTAATACGCAACTGAGTTTTCTCATTATCTTTTACGTTATGTCCATTTTGTAATACGCAACTGGGTTTTCGGTTTTTTCTAAATATAACAATATGGTACTCATACTAAAGATAAAAAGACGCTCGATTTTATGGTATATATTTTTTATAAACAAATGACCTATAACAAATTATGGACGTTTAAAAAATAGGGGGGGGGGGGGGGAAATAGCATGTGACTTGCATGTGTATAGTCTTTTTATTTTCTTTGATAAAATTACCCTTCCCACTTTACATTTCTTATTTTATACTCCTTTATAGAATAACTCAACCCTAGATTTAAATAATCTCAACTTTTACCATTTGACTGATAGCACTCCTAACTTACGAATTGTATCACCTCGCTCCCAACTTTCCACTTAATTTCCACCGACACTTCCAAACTAACTGAACCTTAACCCAATTGCTGATGTGGCCTCTTTTTTGCTGATGTGGCTTCTGATGTGGCATTTATTTTGGTGACGTAGCGTATGACGTAACTTTTTGATAGTGTGGCATTTGATGTGGCACTTGTTTAGTCACGTAACATCTATCGTCAGCTAACCGAGTTAGAATTAAGTTAATTTGAAACTGCAAAGGGAAATACGTTAAAAAATTAGAAGTGGCGTGTCAAAATTTAGGAGTGCCATTGACCAAATGTTAAAACTTGAGGTTATTTAATCCATATCCAATGAAAAAACCAAGCTTCAACAATGCAGATATTTGAACATGAGATGTAGAGATTCCAACGGTTTAAATTACTTTGACGTATTCTTATTCTTCGTTTGTTAAAAAAAAAGATTAAAATTAATCTTTACTTTTTTTTTCTTGTTTTGGATTTCTTTGTGACACCAAAAAGAAATTATGATAAAGGTTAGTCAAGTAGATGAATTAATTAGAACCAAAATAAACTTAAATAGGTTTAGGTTGCTATTATATACACACACACACATATATATATATATATATATATAGGGGACCGCTAGAATGAGAACCACCTCGAGTTATGAGAACCGTGAGAACTACACCGTACCGGGCAAGTTGGACCAAAATTTTTTTTCATAAACGTAGATGAGTGTATCACAAACACATATGTAAAAAAAAATTCAAAAAAAAATGTCGTGTTTGTAGTTTTTTACACCATAAGTTTGGTGTTTACGGGCACCGTAAATTTACGGAAAATGGTGTTTACGGGCACCGTAATTTTTTTTTCTCATAACTCGAGGTGGTTCTCATTCTAGCGGTCCCCTATATATATATATATATATATATATATATATAGGGGAAGAATTTAAGGAAAATGGTGAGAAGTGTGAAAAATGGTGAGAACGCTTATGAATCGTCCGATCAAAACAATCTATGGATTAGATTGACATGATGGTGTTTTCGTAAATAACATAAACTTTTTAAAGTGGACGCGCTTTAATAAGGGCAAAAAGGTAAATGTGCATCTACAAAACACATCAAACGAGACCGAAATATATATACTTCCCAGAGAAACCTCCCCAACTCCTACGGAAAACGCGAAAACCCTAGAAACGCGAAACCACAAATATTATGGCCTCTAATGATTAAACAAGATCCAGAGGCAAAAAAAACTAGTGAGTTAACTTCGATTTACATTATGCTAGTTTTATGATGTTTTTGGCGTTCTAATTTATCCATAAACGTGTAGTTTCTATGGGTGTGGATGAGGAAGGGTCATTTGCTCCAAAACGCCAAAGAACCACCGAGCAAAGAAAGAAGACAACAACAAAACATGGTACAGGTGGTTAGTTTTTATTTGTTTGTTTGTAAAACTCCATATATCATGTAATATACTTTGATAGTTTGTTACTAAACACCAAAACATGTATCGTTTGTATAATATTGTATAAATGTATGAGAACGCCATTTTATATATATCATTTGTGTTATTAAACGTCATGTATCATCTGTGATTATGTTATTGAACAACATATATCATTTCTGTGTGTTATTAAACGCCATGTATCATTTGTGTTATTAAACGCCATGAAAAACTAAAATGCCATGAAAATCAATCATGTTTTATAGGCGAAGAGGGGTTGAGAGTGAGAATAAATGTGCACACCGGCAAGGCCCAAAACGCCAATAAGAGGAATGCCTTAAGTCAGGATGTTGAGGTTGAGGAAGAACCATTTTATGAGTTCAGTGGGGCTAGGGTTTTGTCAAGAGTAAAACCTACAAACTTGACTGCTTGGTTTATAAATCAAAATCAAAATCAAAGACATGCAGTAGAAAACATAGGGTTTGGTGCTGCACTAAGGATGAAAATAGATAGGAAACCCATGAAAACGCCATGATGAGTAATCCATAATGAATAATAAATAATAAGAACTGATGTTACTGTCTTCATAAAACATGTTAATGAAAACGCCATGATTTGAGTAATTAGCAAATAGTATCCAGGTGTAAAACGTCATTGATCATAAACAATATGCATATATTAGAACCCAATGACAATTAACATTAATATTTAAAACGCTAAATATTGAATATAGGAAGAACGTCGTTGAAACATAAACGACATTTAAAAAAGAACGGTAAAAAACACGCCATTGAAACAAGTAATAAAAGAACAAAACGCCATATCTGTTGAATATAGGTAGAACACCATTGAAACATAAACGCCATTTCAAAAAAAATTACTTTGAAAAAACACCATTTAAACAAACATAAAGAACAACGCCATTTCTATCGAAATTTTGTTTGAAACGGAATCATAATGCCATTATTAGGGGAACGTGGGCGATGATAATCGTACCCCTGCATATCATTTAGTGCCCCCTGCCACGTGTTCGACTAAGATCCATTCTCACCATTTTCACACTTCCAACCGTTTTCTCCTGATCCCGTTTCTATATATATATATATAAAGTATATCATACAATATGCCTTAACGTACGCTGCGTACGCGAGTGCAAAATCGCACGTTAAGTTACCAAAATTGAAAATCGCATGTTGTGAAAAACCAAATATCGCATGTGATAAAAAAAAAGTTTGCATGTTAAAAAAATAAATTCGCATGTTCAAAAAATCAAAATCACATGTTCAAAAAAATCGCATGTTGATACTGCTTCACGTACGCAGCGTACGTTAAGGCAATTTGTACAATAACCGGTCTCTCTCTGTATATATATGTATGTATGGGTAGGGGGATACTAGAATGGAATCCTAGTCCCACCTTTATCAGGCAAAATTTACTTTGAAAACCTATCTAATGGTATAGAGATTGTCCACGTCGCCTATTAATTTTTGCATTAGAGGGGTATTTTTGGTATTTTCACCCTTGCCTTAATCTTCTATTCATGACAATCCAATAGGACAAGTATGATGAACCACTATTGTAACGCCTCGCTTTTGTAACTTTCCTTATTTAAAAGTTTGTTTGTACTTTCCAATTATTGAAACTTGTATTCCCTTGTAATCGTATTGCATTTCAAACGTTGTAATCTAAGACTTAAATCATAATGAAAACTCGATCTTCTATTCACTTGTGTTATCCATAATACGTAAATACTTGTTAAACATTCGTGATACATGCATACTTAATACAATCTATAAGAAATTCATAATTGTTTATACGTGCAAAACTCAATTATACATTTATTTATTTATGCATTACACTTATACATTGCACTTACACGTGTAAAACGCTTAAAACCAACAAATTACGCAACTTAAAATTCGAGCATAAGGGACTGGTCCCTCTCGCATGAGAGGACCCTCTCGTCCCAAATGCCCCACTCGTCCGAGATCCACTCGTCCCAAACCTCACCTTCAGTCTATAAATTCCAACCCACATCCTTCATTTCCAATCTTCACAACTCCGAATTGTCTCTCAAATTTCTTACTTCGAGCAATTCAACTGAGCTTGTTCCAGCAGCTTACATAGTGAGTTCACAACTCACTAACACCCTCATACCTTCTAATTTCTTCCATTTTTCTAAAAATTTTATACATTCTCTAAATCACTTGAACATGGTGTCTTAGATTCGCATAGGCAATCTGATGTAAACTCAGTATTGAGGACGAAGTTGAGGATTTGAGATGTTCTTTCAAACTTATTACGAATTTTACTTTCTGTTACTAAACTTGGCCGAATCAAAGGCTCTCTGAGCTCTGAAGCTAAGCTCATAGTTGTGTGTTAGGGTTAGAGTCATTTCCAACCAAGAAGACGAGCAGTTCAACCAAAACAAAACTGAATTCCCCTCGAAAATGTGCCAGTCGCCCGAGGAGGAAGGCCCTCTCGCTCGAAAGGTGAACCCTTTCGCACGACAGGAGTCCTTCTCGCACGAATGGTTCTGGTTTCAACCGTTCCGACAAATTCTAAGTGTTGTTTGATAAATCAGAGCCCTATTCTCGATATAGGTGATTCTGTAATATCAGTGTGTGAACCGTGGGAACCTTGGTTTCCAATATAGTTCCACCACCTCACTTGGACTTGTAAAACGAAAACCCAAACAATCTCCTAGACCTAGAATAAGCTAACCCCGCCCAGCTTCCAACACGGATTCACTTCCTTCCATGTTGCGTCAGCGCACCCGGGTTGTTCGTACTCGGTTGTTTGGTTATCTACTTTCTGTACTTATGTTTCTGTTATTCATAACCAACCAACTAGTTAACTGGTTTGTGCTTTGGTGAACTTTAACGAGGTTATTACCTCCATGCATGACTTCTATGAATTCTATGAACTTCCTGGACCGATATTATACTAGACTATAATTAAATAACTTAACTAAACTCACAAGAATATCTGATTAATAGTAAAACGTTCAAACAAGAATGGGTTCACCAAACAGTCCCTCTAGCGCGGAAGAGGCCTATCGTCCCAAATGTTCTCTCGTCCGAACAGTTTGTGTTTCGGTTTCCCGTTATTCTGTTTCCATGTTCTTTGTTTCTGATTCTGTCGGGTAAACCAGGACCCGTAAAATCACAGAAACTTAGTGTCGTGACAAGTGCTCGGACAGAATATACTTTCTGTTTACTTATACTTTCATATTATACTACGTTCTTTAATTCCGTATCATAATCCTCCATTCCAACTCCAACTCACGCCTTCGTTTGACTTGTTGGGTAACCTTAGTGTTCCTGTACTATAACAACGACCCCTTTGCTCACTGGGTAGAATAACCTTGGCGTTCCTGTATTACGCCACTCAACTCCTCGCTCGCGGAATTACTAAAGAAGATTAGCAAAACTGTGAGCATACTCGACCACCCTTTTTTCTATTTTACACTTTGGGTACAATATGTTTACTATTAAACCTACACAGTTACACTTAGACTTTATTCAAATGCACAAACAATCCAATATATGCATGCATACGTTATACTTGATTCGTGTTTCTGGATGATTCTCTTGGGTGACAAACTTGTCATTAACTTCATACGTGTCACACCTCAACCGATTGCGAAAACATCGGGGCGCGGCACCGAGCGAAACAGCTTGTCCAGGAGAAATCCATAACAACTAATATCACCAAATATTTAACGTTACGTCCCATACCATAACATATCAAGCAATTCAACAATTACAGACATATTGTTCTCAAAGACAAAAATTCTTCCGACAACTCATAAATTATTTAGTTCATTTCTAGACTCCCCTAGCTTGATTCCACAAAAGCAAGGCAACATTGCAAGCATCCTAAATACCTGTCACATATGTTAAAATAGGTCAATACACATAGTGTAAAGGTGAGCATACAAGTTTAATAGTATAATAGTAGCGAAGAATGGTTTTACGCATAACCAGCATGTAACATGTTGAAATGTGAAGCTAGCAAGTTATCGACAATGAAATATGCACAGACAGACTGCGAGTTGTAGAATGCACAACACATATCACCACCGTGATACGTGAAGTAATACCCTTAACAACCCCTGTCCCCGACAGGTGCTGAGTCCAAACTATAGTACTATCGTTGCAAAGGTATCAGGCAACAATCACTGTGTAAACATAACATACAGGCATTCATCGAATAAACACATATAACATGCAGATCGACTAGCGTATATCATGTGAACAGTGATGTGACAGGTGAGTATTTATAGGGGAAAGAGGAGAAAGGCGGTGCGAGTTATTCGATCGGGGGGCCTTTCGATCGGTTGGCTATCCAATCGGATGGTCATCCGGTCGGATGACCATTCGATCGAAGGGTCATTCGAACGGATGGCTCAGGTAAGTTGGTTTCTGACTTTTGTTTCATGCATTGAGCGTTGCGATGCGTTTGAGCGAGTGTCGAATAAGTTATGCGATAGTTTTAAATAATAGTTACACAAATAACATAACTAAAATACAACAGCATAATTAACCTTGCGCTTCCAGTTCGCGATGAGATTGCGTTGTGACAGAGTTGCGATTGCGTTTAATCACCTCAAAACATATAGTAAACATGCACAAGTAACACATAATAGCACACACGTAAAATAATATCCAGAACTGCGATTCAAGTTGCGATGTGAAAGCGATGAGATAGCGTTACGTAGATTAGCGTTTAACACCTTTTATTGCATTGTTACTTCACATAATACAACTAAAACAGCGTAAACTAAAGTATCGACTAGCGAGAATCGAAAGTACGAGTAATAATTAAGCAAGGTATCACAGATCTGATTAGCAATCTTTTCTTCCTTTGATTTTGACTTAGACTTGTACTTTAACTTCAAAAAGTTGGGTTGTTACAGTACGAGCCTCCCATTAACATGTATAGCGCTATAGGAGTAACGCACCGCCTGTAAACTTGTGGTCATGTTAAATACTTTTTACACAGCAATCAGAGGATTGACATGAATATTCACATGCCAGATTATGTGTTAATCTTGATAACTAAGTTTGCCATGCGGATTCGTTTAAATCTTTTATACTTATGCTATGTATTAAACTTATATATTCGCCGATACTTTTGTATTGAACCATGTATTTTTAACATATTGCAGGTTGATGATGATATTAAAATGGGCTTAGCGAGGATGCTTTAGATACACACTTAGAAATCATTAGATTATGTTGTTGTATTAATTTTGAACTATGTTATATTGTAACTTGTCTTATTTTGTATTTGTAACAATGTTGTATTTGATTTCATATGATGTAACTTGACAATTTGTATCAATGAAATGAAATTAGTTTATATAAATTATTGTCGCTTTTAGTGTTATGATGCAATGAGAAATCTCGTTTTTGTCTCACTCCGATGTTTCCACCATTGGTTGGGGTGTGATAGATTGGTATCAGAGCCATAACTATAGGGAATTAGGTAGAATTGCCATGTTCGACCTAGTCTATAGTAGGTACCATACTTTGACAATTCTTGATACTTGTTTAATATGTTACTTTTTCCTATTTGCTTCTTTCTACTTCTTTTGTCTAAATATTACAATATGTCTTTCGCAAGACATTTCACGTTGAAGACTTAAAGACACTCGTATCATACAAACGAGACAACTTCACCAAAATAGGCGTGAAACCTATAATTTGGTGAACGACCCTCAATCCGCTTATATGATTTTGCACGAAATTATGCCATCAAGTTAGGAGTGAAATGCATATCTTGATGGTAAATTTCCAATTCAAACTCTAGTGGACCCTCGTCAAAGTGTCGGAATTAGCTTCCTTGACCCGACGAGTACCAACCACACTTAGGGTACGATGTTGTCAAGTTAGGGGTGAAACCCGCATCTTGTCAACTAGTCCCACTCCTCGTTTTTCAATCCCGCCAAATTTTCAATTTTTCAATCGATTAGGTACGTGTAGTAACTTGAAGGGTAAAATACCGTTAATCGCTTCTCAACGAGAGTATTTTACCTATAGGCCAAAGCACGTTTCCCTAATCCGAAAGGACCTTCGATTCACTTTGGAATAGTTGAAGTTTCTAAACGCGAGACACTCCAATATTTTTATCAAGCCTCTCTTTTATGTTATCTCAATTCTCATGTGTTTAAATACTTGTTACCTCGTTCGATTAGAAACCGATGCACAATTCACACGTCTCTCGCAATAAAAACATTAATAATTCTCGTGAACAAACTAAATTTATACTCTTTTACGCATTCATATGTGTTTATACTTGAAAATACTTATTAAACTCATGCAAATTATGTGAATCATACGTGTTAGGTGATACTTAAATGCTCATAAATGCAAAACGTTATCTTAAATTATGATCAAGTCTCATCCTTTCCTTCTCTTTCGATCCTTTAGATGTCTTCCAACAGCCTTTCCAAGAAATCCAAGAAGTCCAAGTCACGATCTGGTTCAAAGAAAGGTTCCAACAATGTGGACAAGATATCGAAGAAGGATCTCGTAGGGTTGATAGCTGAGCATATGGCCAAGAAGATGGCCAAAGTTATCCCTGATATTGTCAGCAAACTTCAAACCCCACTTGTTACTGAAACCCCTAATAACTCCGTTGACTCCAAGGTGGAAACACCTAAGTCGACGTTCTTGTTCAAACACTTCATGGCTTGTAAACCCTTAACCTTCACTGGCGAAGAGGGTGCCACCGCGTTAATCCAATGGTTCGATTCCGCGAAGTTGACATTTCTACAAAGCAGCTGCCTCGACAACCTTCGAATCCTCAATGCGATGGGTGTGTTCCGATTGAGAGCCCTCGATTGGTGGACTTCCGAGTGCAACGCTTGTGGGAACGAAGTCGCCCATACGACCTTAAGAAGCTAATGAAGGACGAGTTTTGTCCTCCCCACGAACTTCAGAAACTGGAGAATGAATTCTGGAACATGAAACAAATAGGGAATGACAACGTTGGTCTGACAGCACGTTTCAAACAGCTTAGTGCTTTGTGTCCTGGCCAAGTCGACTCTGTTGACAAGGCTATAGCAAAGTATATTCGATGCCTCCCGCCTACCATCATGAACCTCATCGAGTTGCTTCCCCCCAAACCCTTGAAGACACCTTTCGCTCGGCCGCCAAGCTCAACAACAATTATGTTCTTCATGGAACCCCCGTCAAGGTTTCATCGAAGAATGCTCACCAAGCTACAACTGATACTACCACCATTGAACCCTCATCTTCCAAACCACCATCTTCAAGGAACAAAGGCAAGAAGTGGAAGGCTTCAAGTCAAAATTGTATGGTGGTCACTCTGGAAAGCCCTCAACCACTTCAAGCAGTTGCTCCTACTCCAAACCCCAAACCACAAAGAAAGGCCTACACTAGGACTTATCCCAAGTGTAATACTTTTTTTTTACCATCATCCCAACAACACACCATGCCGCTTATGAATAAACTGTAACAGGTTTGGGCATTTCACGAACCAATGTCGCAGTGGTCCAAAGCCACTCGCCAATCAAAACCAAGCCATGGTAGCCCAAAACCCCGCACCGAACCAAACCCAACCTCAAACTGCTACTGTTCGAGCATGCTTCAAGTGTGGTGATCTTAATCATCTCACCAATGTTTGTCCCCAACGCGCCAACAACAACCAATAGCAACAGCAGCAGCAGCCTCAGCAAGCTCGTGGCAGAGCATTCGTCATCACAGCTGCTCAAGCACAGAACGCCAATGACGTCATAAACGGTACATTCCTAGTCAACAATGTCTATGCTTCATGTTTATTAGAAACTGGCGCGGATAAAATTTCTGTATCCGCATTGAATTCAAACCTTTGCTTAAGTGTGGACGCTCTAAGTTGCCTAAATCTTTTGCTGTTGAAGTTGCTAATGTAAATCTGTCAGTGTTGATTCTATTCTTTCTAACTGCTCTTTGAATCTTAACGATCACCCGTTTTCAATTGACCTCATACCCATGCAAATGGGTAGTTTCGATATCATAGTAGGCATGGATTGGCCTTAGGCGAGTTCATACTGAAGTCATTTGTTCTGATAAGTTCATTCGTCTTCCTCTTCCTAACGGTGATTCACTACAAATCTATGGTGAAAAACCTTCCAAAGGTCTCAAACTTATTTCGTGTACTCAAGCAAATAAATACTTGCGCAGGGGTTCCTTCGCCTTTCTTGCCCACGTTGTGGAAAAGAAGGATAAAGGTCCAAGCATAAGTGATGTTCCCGTCGTTTGTGACTTTCCTGACGTCTTCCTAAAGGATCTTCCTGGTCCTCCTCATCCTCGTTCTATCGATTTTTTTATCGATTTAGTGCCTGGCGCTACACCTGTCGCTAAGTCTCCCTATCGTCTAACACCCTCGGAAATGCAAGAGTTATCGAGCCAACTTCAAGAACTTCTTGATAAAGGCTTTATACACCTTAGTACTTCTCCTTAGGGTGCTCCCGTTCTGTTCGTCAAGAAGAAATATGGATCTTTTCGGATGTGCATTGACTATCATGAGCTCAACAAGCTTATAGTCAAAAACCGATATCCTCTTCCTCGCATCGACGATCTCTTCGATCAATTACAAGGGCGACGTGCTTTTCCAAGATTGATCTCTGTTATGGTTATCATCAACTTCGAGTCCTCAAAGAAGATATACCCAAAACCGCATTTTGTACACATTATGGTCATTACGAGTTCTTGGCCATGCCATTTGGTTTGACCAGCGCACCTGCGGTTTTCATGGACTTGATGAACTGTGTGTGAAGGCCTATCTCGACCGTTTCGTGATTGTTTTCATCGAAGCTATGAAGAATTAGATTGCTCCTAAGTCTCCATATGAAATTCGTTCGTTTCTTAGTCTAGCTGGTTATTAACGTCGTTTCATTACAAATTTCTTGAAAATCGCCGTTCCTCTCACTTCCTTGACTCAAAAAGAGAAAAATTTTATTGGGGGTCCCGAACAAGAGGAGTCTTTCCAAACACAAGGACATGCTTTGCAATGCTCCTATCCTTGCCCTTCCCGATGGTAACGAGGACTTCGTCATGTATTGCGATGCGTCAAACCAAGGTCTTGGTTGCGTCCTTATGCAATGGGACAAGGTTATTGCTTACGCATCGAGGCAACTCAAATTACATGAGAAAAACTACACTAAGCACGACCTTGAACTTGGTGCAGTTGTTTTTGCATTAAAGATATGGCGACACTACCTTTATGGTATGAAGTGTGTGGTCTTCACCGACCATAAGAGCCTTCAGCACATCTTCAATGAAAAGGAACTGAACATGCATCCGTGACGCTGGGTAGAGTTGTTAAACGAATACGACTGCGAAATTCCCTGCCATCCAAGTAAAGCGAATGTCGTGGCCGACGCACTTAGTTTCAAAACTCATGTCAAGAGTGTTCATTGCTTCCAACTCATCAGCGATATTCGAAACCGCATTCGCGAAGCTCAATACTCATATGTTAACGAGGGTAACCTCCATAACGAGATGCAATGTGGTGCAGAAGAAAGTCTTGTAACCAAATCCGATGGTATTCTACACTATCTCGATCATGTCTGGATTCTGAATCGTGATCATCTTTGTGAACTCTTGATGAAGGAGGCACACAAATCTAGGTATTCTATTCATCCCAGTGCTGATCAGATGTACCACGATATGCGTGCATCCTATTGATAACATGGCATGAAGAAAGATATCACCACCTTCGTTTCCAAGTGTCTCACTTGTTCCAAGGTCAAAGCTGAACATCAACGTCCCTCTAGCTTACTCGAACAACCAGAAATTCCTGTCTGGAAATGGGAGAGTATTGCAATGGACTTTGTTACTAAGCTTCCTCGTAATTCGTCTGGTCATGAGAGTATTTGGGTGATCGTTGATCGATTGACCAAATCCGCTCACTTTCTCCCCATTCTTTGAAGATTACAAAGTCGAGAAATTGGCACGTATCTACACGGATGAAGTCATTTGTTGTCATGGTATCCCCATTTACATCATCTCAGACCGCGATGGTCGTTTCACTTCTCGTCTTTGGCAAACGTTTCAATCCACTCTTGGTACTCATCTTAATCTTAGTACCGCTTTTCATCCTCAATCCGACGGTCAAACCAAGCGTACTATCCAAATTCTATAGGATATGCTTCGTTCATGCGTAATCGATTTTGGTGGCAACTGGGATATGCACTTGCCTTTGATCGAATTCTCGTACAATGACAGTTACCACACGAGTATTCAAATGGCACCTTTCGAGGCATTGTATGGTCGTAAGTGCCGTTCGCCTATTTGTTGGCATGAGATCGGAGAAGCTCAAATCACCGGTCCCGAGCTTATACAAGAGACGACGGACAAGATTTTACAGATTCAAGACAACCTGCTTAAAGCCAGAAGCCGACAAAAGAGTTACACTGACAAGCGTCACAAACCTTTGGAATTCATCGTTGGTGACCTTGTACTTCTCAAGGTATCCCCTTGGAAGGGTGTAGTTCAATTTGGTAAGAAAGGGAAACTCGCTCCTTGCTATGTAGGTCCTTTCAAGATTCTCGAAAGGATTGACAAGGTAGCGTATCGACTGGAGCTACCTCAAGAGCTCAACAATGTTCATCCTAACTTTCACGTCTCAAACCTAAAGAAATGTCTAGCTGAAGAAGGACTACAAGTCCCACTCGAAGATCTTCAAATCAACGAGACCCTACACTTCGTGGAGAAACCTGTCAAGATCATGGATCTAGGTGTCAAGCAATTGAGGCGCAGTCGAATTCCTATTGTTAAGGTACGATGGGAAGGAAAACGTGGCGCTGAGTTTACTTGAGAACTCGAAAGTGAGATCAAGACTAAGTATATAACTAGGTTATAACCCTGTGTATTACACGGGTTAAGTAAATAAAATATCAAATAGTTAATAACAAAGATTTAACAATTATAAAACGATATTTTAAGACACTTTTCTGATATCCAAACAAAAATTTGTTTTATGTATGATCAAACTTGTGATGTTTGTCAAGTTTATAATCATGAAAGCATTTGAACCATCGATTAGAAGACAAACTGTATCGTCGACTTTCTCACGACATGAACCCAAGTTTCATTTAAATAACAGTGGTCTTAATTTATTAGTTCTAAAATTATTGTTGAAATGTTTAGAATAGGCATATAGCAATTAGCCAATTAGATAAACTTATAGCTACAAAATAATATTTAATTTAATTAGATAAGTATAAATTATCGGTAATTATTAAGCTATATAACTTTAAAATTTAAGTATATGGACTTGAGTTGCATCTTAAAAGGATGGTTGTTTTTGAATAAATTTATTAGTATGATAAATATAGTTATTATTCTTCTTGTATTTTAAATATATTAACTAAATAAATTATTTGTTAAGCAAGAAAATCGTTCCCTCCACCCTCGTTATGAAAATGGTTGATATTTGTTTCAATTATTAAGATATAATTTCTAACCGAGTAATTCATATAAATAAGAAAATCGTTCCCTCCACCCTCGTTATAAAAATGCTCCATATTTGTTTCAATTATTAAGATATAATTTCTAACCTAGTAATTAATATAAATATAAATAAATAAAAAGATAATTTATGGAACTTTATCTGTAATTTTCTTAAGTGTTTGAAACAAATATTAAATTTAATAATTTTAATTAAATAATAATTATCTACAATTAAGTAGCAATAGATTGTCTAGAATAATAACCTAGTAATTAATATAAATAAATAATAAGATAATTTATGGAATTTTAATAAAAATAAATAATAAGATAATTTATGGAACTTTATCCGTAATTTTTTAAATGTTTGAAAGATATATTAAATTTAATAATTTAAATTAAATAATAATTATCTAATAGTAGATGGTCTAGAATAATGACAAGTGTCCTTTTATTGGTTTCTTTTATTATATAGTACAGATTATTAATATTTTGGGTCGACTCTGCTCGTTTGCACCCCTACACAAAAAGTTAATCGAGCCGAGCTCAAGCTTTAAAAAGTTAAATAAGCTCGAGCCTAGTCGAGCTTAGGGTCGACTCCGCTCGTTTGCACCCCTACACAAAATAAGCCCAATTTTTAAATTGGTGTCACAATAATATCGAATCAAATTAAAAAATATAGAAAATATGGAATCATTCGTTTCACAATATCAAATAAAAAAAACTTAAAGATATGATGGCATCATTTGTTTAGAAATAAAAAAACACATATCACACGATATTATTTAATTTGGGAAACAACATCTTTACATTATTCACTTGCTTCATCCTATGTAGAAACTCTTGCAACAAATAACCAGAAAAATCGGGATGTCAATCCCCTCTATATCGACATTCCTTTCCAATTATTCAAACCCCATTACGCGCCAGTTACTCCCTCACAAAACCCTCTACTCTGACTCCCCTATTTGTGTGCTCTTGAAGTCGTGCGAAGAAGTTTTGACTTAGATTCACTCAGTCGATCGAGATTTGCAGAAGATTAACGTATTAATTGAACGTTTTTCCATATAATAAACAGATTCAACCAGTAATAGCTGATATGATATCTGAATATGTTTACTTATTCACTGAATACGATTATGTATGGCTTTCCATTATCGAGGATTTAGTTTTTTAACTACTCAATTGATAGCTTTCCACCAATTCGCGTTTAGGATTTTTTTTAATTCAATTTTGCATTAGGTTTCTTACTAATGAATTGATAACATTCATGTGCAGATATTTTGTTTAATTTAAATAGGAACATACTATCCATAGTTTTATTAAATTTAGTTTTAGGTGACTTTTTTAAAGAAAAAAGGCCTATGTAGTACTACACATTTCATCTTTTTATTATGGTCTAACAATATGCAGTTGATTTGTTTATGTTTTGGTTCAAAACACTGGTTGTGTAATGTATATATCTTTTGTTATGTTAATTGACTATTATTTTCCTTGTAAAACAATGTGGATGTTTATGTTAATGATGATGGTATTTACAAGAACGAGGTCTGAAGAAGATTCTAGAGTATCGACAAATCAGTTGGTGGCCGAGGGAAGTGCATCAGCAAGAGTGCCGACCAAGAATCGTAGACGCAAGTCTAAAGACATTACAACTACCGGTAAATATCATAACGCTTGATTATTAAGCAATATTGTCGCTAAAGTTAGGAGATTGGATTTCAAAGTGCAGGTCTTGAGTTCGATGCCAGTTCTGGACCACTTTTGATTTTTTTTCTTTTTAATTTAAATGCCAACTTAATTTGAAAAATAATGTAGGAATCCATTCCAAGACATGTTTAAATTAGAGAATTCGGTAAACAACGGGTTAAAGTGGGTTGGTTTTAACTTTTAACACTTTAGTGTCTAATTTATTTCTCACAAATTTATATATTTCTTTTGGGATAACAAGGGATTAGAGAGGGTTGGTTTTGCTTATATGTTTAAATGCAGCATGTAAGATAATCATGTGATGTAGGGGTGAGCAAGGTCCATTACCCGACCAGACCCGATGAATACCCGACCTGAATCGATAACGAAAACCCTTTATAATAATACCCAAAATAGCCCTTTAAATAAATAATCAGTTCCGGTTCTAATGTCTTTCGGGTACGTCGGCCAACGGGTATAAGACCGACGCAGACCATATGTTCCATTTACTTGTTTTAGTTTATGCTTTTAGGTAGCTATACCAAATTAGAGTTCCAGAGCAGCTATGAAATCTTCAAATTACAACCCACGGCCTAGCCCGATATTATATACTTACTTCGGTCTAGCAGATTTAAGTTGGGGTTTTTTTAGGTTTTTAAGCCGAACCGACCCGAACCCGATTACGTGTGAATTATAAGCACCGAACATTGTACCAAGTTGCTTCGGTTCGGGCCGGTGTAGGAAATTTATGAATAATGTTTTCTAATGATTATGAATAATGTTGCTCTTTAGATTCACCTGCAGAACCACATGTAGATACACATGTAGAACAATCTGCAGAACAACATGCTAATCCCCCAAAGAGGCGTGGTCCAAGCATAAATCAAAGCGTTACAAGGTATTTATAGAATATGCCAGAGGGTTTCAAAATTCCTTTGACACTGGATAAGGCCACAAAAGCTTTCATTGGGGCTTCAGCGACCGAGTTAGGAATAATTGTTCGTGATGTTTTCCTGATGAGATTTCATAAATGGGATTCGGAACCGGAAGATGTGAAAACTTTAATGCATGAGAAATTAGAAGTAAGTTGTATATATGTAACGCCCGTCATGTTTTAACGCATTTATAATAATATTGCACACATTTTATATTAAAAATGTGATCTTACAAAAACTTTGTTTGGATAACAACCACACATGATCAAAGTGTTTAAGTTAACCTTCTAACTAGTCTAAAAATCAAATGCAATTTTTAATGTTTACATATTTATTTAAAACAAAATAAATCAATGCGGAAGCTTGTTCGGTGTGTTCGGTTCTTGAAAGTCGCTTGATCTTCATCCGGAAATCTTGAGAGCATTAACCTAGTGCCAAAACCACATAAACTGTTAGTTTTGACAATGTTTAAGCACGTATAATCAAGTTCTAAGGCTTAATAATGGAAACAAAACGAAATTTCTGACATATAAGTCGGTCGCGCCCCGCGACCGGTTTTGACTCATTCTTCGCGGCCCGCGACCGGCGTCGCGTCGCGCGACCATTTTGTTGTTCCGCCATCACGTAGCGCGACGACCTTATTTTTCCAGCAGGTTTGCTGTTTAATGCAGCAGATTCCCAGCTATGTTTTTAACCAAATTATCAACTTCAAACTAGCATAACTTTTAATCTAGACCTCCGTTTTGCATGATTCTTTTTCCTACGTGTCCGTAATCAAAATACGGACCTGTTTACCATCATAGTTCGTATTAAAAACTGGTTTATAGGAAACTAGTCTATAAATCCCTTTTTCCTATTATTCGACTCATTTAAGTTACATTACAAGAATGCTATTAAGAGTCATTTCTAGCATTTCCTACCCATCCCGGGCTTATCAAGCAAAAGCGTTTTCACACCTATTACGGGTTCGCTTACACATTTACATTCGCCGATTTATATGTATCTTTCAAGTCACTTAATCCACATTTAACTACTTAATTTATTTTGACCTGTTTAAAGGTCTTTTAAGCACTTAAGCATCAAACCCGTTTTTCCCTTTTCGCACTTCGCATTCCCTTATTAATCAACTACTTATCTTCCACCACAACTATATTTGTGGTGGATTTAACATAAGATACTAATTAACCCGAATATTTCCCTACGGTTAGCCATTTTACGCGAATGACCAATTCTTAGACATTCAACCCAAGAAATTTATGCCTACAACTCTTATACTTATCTAAGGGTTGCATAGTCATGATACGAGTTTCTATACAACCTCTATGGGTCGTTTGCCCGACTTACCCATTAAAGGCCTTTTGGTCAATTTTAATCCCCCACTTTACGGCGAAGGATTTTCACTATCCATTTGACCCAAAATCGCTCTTATAACTAATATCTTATTTATGCGTACCTGGCCCGGTCAACATATAGACCCGTTTCATTTTTATACCTTGCTTTTATTAGTCACTACTCCAAGGCGACGCAATTATTCAAATTATGTTCAATCCTGTGAACATATAACTTGACAACCAAATGTTAGTCGATATTGCCAAATGGTGTTATCATCACTATTGACTCGTTTGGCCTATATGACCAAACGTTTACATACATAAAAAAACATGGTTTTTTAACTACCAATTCGACCATCCGACCCATTTCGGATTTTATCATTAGATCCCCTTTTCCATTAACCAAGGATTTTCATCATTTTATATGTTCCGATTCGTATTATTTCGTATCGGAAACGTATTTCGGATATAGCTTTTGTCATATTTACAATCTATGAATAAATGCATGTCTTATAAAAAGGGTGTAAGCTTTTACTTACCTCGCGTCCGCGCAAACATTCTTCGCATCCATGATCCGTTTGACCCGTTCCTCTCCAAGCCCCCACCTAGCTTGTTTAGAGTCAAACTATATCATAACATCTATAAGATGGTTAGATTGGTCATTTTATACAATGCCCATCACCCTATGGACCCTTTTTTTTTACACACTTATCAATCAAAGCAAGCCATATATTCAACAACTAGTTTGTAACTTGTCATTTAGACAAGATTAACATCAATTAGGCAAGTTCATATCACCGAAAAAAATAGGTTGTTTTTTGTGACCTGTTTAACCTGTTTACAAGTCTTCAAAAATTAAGAATTTTTTTATGTGACATACCTCTCGGAGGGTTAGGCCTTGGGTTAAAATTTCAAGATCTAACTCTTACCAAAAATTCGTAAAAATTCATTTACTAAGCTACAATCAGATTCGTCACTTCTGACTGCAGCTTACAAAAAAATTCATTTAAAATTCCTCGTTTATCCGATTGACGAAATTCCTGTTGGAGGTTTTTGGAATTACCTGAAGTTACCTACAGTAAAAATTTGAGATCATAAATCAATTCTTAAATTGAGTTATGACATTCGTAATAGGCTGCAAATTCTCCCAGAAAACGCAACCTGGACCTTCCATACCGAAAAATTCATAAAACATTCAGTTTTCGTTGAAAAAATGCAATTCCAGTGGGGTTTCAAAGATATTTCCTGGAATTACATTTTAGACTCAAGAAACACATGTTTTTGTCATGTTTGTTCCACGTTACAGCCAATACAAGTTGGCTGTAAATTCTGATCAGAAGCTGTTTGAATTTAGCTTTCAATTAAAACATGTTTATGACATTATAACACTATTTTTTTAGCAATCAAAACCCTAAAAACATCACATACACGAATTTAGCATCAATAAATCTGAATTTACTTCATGGAACTTAAATTACACTAGAATAACTATCAAAATCCTAGTGTTTAACATGTTTCTACAAAACCCACTTATCACCTTCAATGGTGATTATGAATTTTGCTACAATTAGGCATGATTTCATCATATACTTGTCTAGGGTTTACCCCTGGACACTATATTGTTCCTATATCACCTATATAACAAACATGCAACCATAGTTTCGAATTCTCTAAGTTTACTCAGAAATTCAACTAGAGATTTCTCATGAAATTTACGTACCTTATGACTCATTTTTCAGTGGAGATCACTAATTCATGCTCAGATTTTGATTTAGAATTGATTTGGACCTTCAATTTGAGAGATTAGACAAGAACTAGGGTTGTGGGGGTTTCTCCTGGTCGCTCTGTGCTTCTGATCGAACTCAAACACACACAAGTGTGTGTTTTGAGTTTTAATTTATGTTTTATTATTGTTAGTTTCGAACTAAACACTTTTAGTCCCTCAAATATTGTTTAGTTCTTATTTTTAGTGTTTTATCCCACTTATGAGTTACTACAAGACTTTTATCTAACTAGGTTATTATTATTCCTAGTTAACTTATTGGATTCCGGGAGTTATAGCCCGTCTTATTTAAGTCCCGCTAAGTCGGCCTGTCATAAGCTTTGTTTTTCTCAAAACTTTTATTCTCTTTTTATTTAAAATTAGGTTTAATTATTTAAATCCTAATATTTACCGGGTTAATTTTACCACTAACGGTATTTTACCCGTCTTTTAGTATTAATGGGGTTTGATTACCAAACCCGTTTTCGGGGTGTTGACGGGTGGTCCATAGGACAACCCTTAAAAGGTCTAAATATACATACATCTCATACTTTATTCGGTTAATTGCTTGAATTTGGTAACTACGAGTCGTTTGGATTTGCAGGTGTTAAAGTGTGTAAGGAGTGGGCATTATGAAGGTTAAATAAAAGCCTGATGTTGGAGGAAGAAAGATTGGAAGAATCAAGTTGAATCAAAGAAGGAAAGGAAAAACATACTATACAGCGGCTCCAAACCCTTCAAAATATCACTGCCGTAAGACAGAGTATCACCGCCGTAAGGAAACAATTGGGCACCGTAAGCTACGGCAGGCGGCGTAGCTTACGGCGCCATATGTGGACATCTTGGACTTTGTGAAAGACATCATCATATCATAGCAGTATTCACGTGGATTTGGGGCAGACTTCGAGATGGAGGAGGACATCATGTGATCCTCATCATGGTCTTGAGTTGAATATATATCAAAATGATCCTCATCAGAATCATTAATTTGGGCATCACACAAAGTCAACAACAATTTTAATAATCATCATTACCAACATCTCACGTGAATTTTTGGATGGCAACATTTAATTAATCACTCATCATTATCTCATGTAGACAAGGAAAGGCAACAACATCAAATCATACTTCATATTCACGTGGGGGAACATTGAGAGTTATTATACATCATCATTATCACATCATCCATCAGCAAACATATATACATATGCACGTGAACTTTGGAACCTTTGTTTGGATTTGTGGGCCGCACATGGGCTTGAAGAATTTTGGAATTGGGATCTTTAACATCACACGCATACAACAGCCTTTTGGAGATGGGCAGCCATATTCACGTTATTACGAGGGAATGATTGGATTGATTATCAACATCACACAACAAAATCATAAGGGGCCGTACACTTGGGCTCATGCAAGACATGCACATGTGGGCTGGACTTTTGTGGAGTCCACGTGAGAAGAGGATATCATAACATCACATCCATCATCACATCTTTGACGGCAGATTTCTTTTGTTGGCGCCTATTGGAGAGTTTTTGTAACCTACGCATTAATTGGTCAAGTTAATGGGTTTTTATGTCTCTAATCATACGATTATTCGGTTACACACAACATGGAGGGACGAAAAAGGTGGTGGTTGTTAGATCTTAAAGAAATTAGTTATTAGTTTTTATGTTTTTAATTTTTTTTGGGGGGTGAGGATGGTTGTTCAAGCCATGAATGGCTAGGTTCTTTATGGTCATCCTAGGTTGAAGGTTTGTATGAAACAATTGTGTTTTGATTCCATATTTCTAGAATGGTAAACTCTATCTATGTCTTGTTTATCATGGTGTGTGATTGCTTAGTTGTAAATTGTTGATTCTTATGATATTCTAGTTTGAAACCATACGTTCTTGGTGCCGTTGGCAATCGAGATATCATGGGTAGAATTAGGATTGGGTAAGGGTTGATTGGTCATTGGGTAACAACCTCACGTTCTAGGAATCTGAGTACTTCGTTCCCTTTTATCACAATAAGTAATTACACACGAACTATGTCTATGTAGTTCTTTCTAGTGGATGATAGCACAATTGTTGAAGCAAACCGGAAACTTAGGATGGTCATTCGTCTCCAAATTGTTTACAAACTCAATTCTCATTTTGCAAATTAATTAGTATTCTTAGTTTTTAAAATCAATCCAATCAAACCAACTCTTGAATTTTACTTTTCTTGCAATTAGTTTAATTTTAGGTAACTTAGATAAATCCTCAAATAACACACATTCCACAAACTCCCTGTGTTCGATACCCACTTACCGCTATCTATTTAGTAGTAATTGGATTAAATTTGATTGTGACCACGACAGCACGTCAAATTTTGGCGCCGTTGCCGGGGAGTAGTGCGCAACGTGTGTTATTTTTGATCTTCTTAGTTTGTTATTTTTCTGGTTTATGCTGGGTGTGTTAGTGTGCAGGTATTGACAGGTGCATGCGTACTAAAAGCTCTCACAAGCTATCACCTTTGGCATTTGACCCGGAAATGAGTTACCAAGAGGAGTATGATTACGGTGATTATTATGATGAATATTCCCAACTTTCATATGAAGGCCCTCAGATGTACGATCAAGATTATTATCATGCTCAGTATACATTTGATCAGTATGGTTATGAATGTGTAACTCAACAACCTACTTTGCACTATCAGTCACATAAATCTGAAAGTCTTGACGAGATGATGAGAAAGAGACACATAGTTCATGTTGAAAAAGAATTAACCAAACCTCATTTGTCAATGGAAGAACGAGTAGAACTTTTGGAATGGAAATATGATTTGTTACCAAAAGAGGTGAAAGAGATGAGGCCAGGGACGTCGATATTGGAAAAACGTCAAGCAAAACAACACTGGATATATGTGCAGATTGAACAAATGACACCTATGGGTGATGTAGAAGAAAAGATTGTGAGTCCTCCCAAACTTGAAATTGAATTATTAGGGCCAAATGAGGAATATACAATTGAAATTATTGTGGAGGAACCACCTATGGAGAGCAAAGTTGAGGACCTTTTACTTGATGAACCAATCAAAGTTGATTACAACTCTCCGGCTGTGGTGGTTATGGAAACCAAGAGTGTTAAGGATGCATGTTTAGAAACTAGGAAGGTGGCACTTCATGATGTGAGAGATTCCATTCATAAATTATGTTTATGGGAGAGTTTGGATTTGTTGGGCACAGAAAACGAAGTAGTGAAGTGGAGAGTAAACTACCGAGCATTTGTTGGAAATTCGGTAGGAAAATGTGGATTTAAAGAATTTTGCAAAGAAAGATGGGACGTGACAAAGCACACACACAATAGAAGAATCAAACACCGTGCTTACATTAGCAACGAAAAAGGTAAATGTGCATTGAGACCACCTTGAGACATATCAGGTACGGTCGGGCTGAAGACCTAAACTTTAGCGCTGCTTGGGAGGCAACCCAAGGTGTTTTTAGATAAGTGTGGGGAAGATGTGCGGAGAGTTGTGTGAAGGTGATGATAGGAAGTCGGATTATCTACAACATCTGTTGTGTCAAACTTCACCAGGTCAATGTACTCTTTCCTTAGTCTTGTTATGTTCTTTAGTATTAAAATATTGGTATTAGTTGTTTAAAAAAAATGGGGTTTGAGAGTATTAGCGAAAGCTAATGTTTTTGGGTAAAAGCGATCTTCCCCTCAAAATCATACATTGGGACAATGTATCCCAAGTGTGGGGATGGGGGGAAATTTTTGAGAATTTAAAAAAAAAATTGTGAAATCAAGCGAAAAATTGTCGAAATTTGAACACTTGATATTGTTCCACTTGACATACCGACACCCATTTCTAGTCCTTTCTTGGTGAGAGTTTGAGCCACATATGATTATTAAAGATGTTTTCTTTGTTTTGAGTGGCGGTGTGTTTAGTGTGTTAATAGAACTTGTGTACGAATTCTTGTTAAATCCTAGAGTTAGCATGCTTTTGAAAATGATAGGGGACTTTTAGGTAGCCTCGTCTATATGTGTGAGAGTGTGGGAATTGGGGGTTGGACCTCATACTTTACATATATGAGCTTGGTATTGTGAGGGGTGGGGGTTTGGTCTTTAGAAAGCCATGTTTGAGCCTTATACCATTCGGTTGTGACCCGAACCTACTTTCTACAAAACTTTACCTTTTGAGATGACCCGGTTTAGGAGTCTAGTTGTGAATGTTGATGTTCTTGTATATATTGTTGAGTTTGATGTGTTAAAAAAAATGAAAAAAAAATGATGAAAAAAAAAAGAAAAAAAAAAGAGAAAGAGAAAAATATGAAAAAAAAAGTATTTAGTTGCAATAGTAGTTGAGAGTGTTGAAGAAGTTGTGTATATATTTGATGGTTGCTTTGTTTAGTGGTAGAAATAAAAACCGGGTCAAATCAATTAGCTCTCGCATATATATTCCACCATTTTCCTACCTTTGCACCTAGCCCCGTTACAACCCGTAAGTCCTTTTGATTCATAAGCATGCTAAATACTCAATAGGAGGAGACTTGATTTGTATACAAGCTTATTGTCGCACAAACACACACGCATTGAGTGGTTTAGCATTATGTGCTAATATTTCTTGTCACCGAGAGTTTTTGTGAGGGGTGTGTCTTGTGGTATGATTGAAGGTTAGTAAAAGGACGATATATTTTAGCTTGGTTTGCATGTTGATCGCTTGTGGTTTTGAAATAGTTTTTGAATGAGTTGCTTGGGACAAGCAACGGGTAAGTGTGGGGATGTGACGGGTGGTCCATAGGACAACCCTTAAAAGGTCTAAATATACATACATCTCATACTTTATTAGGTTAATTGCTTGAATTTGGTAACTACGAGTCGTTTGGATTTGCAGGTGTTAAAGTGTGTAAGGAGTGGGCATTATGAAGGTTAAATAAAAGCCTGATGTTGGAGGAAGAAAGATTGGAAGAATCAAGTTGAATCAAAGAAGGAAAGGAAAAACATACTATACAGCGGCTCCAAACCCTTCAAAATATCACTGCCGTAAGACAGAGTATCACCGCCGTAAGGAAACAATTGGGCACCGTAAGCTACGGCAGGCGGCGTAGCTTACGGCGCCATATGTGGACATCTTGGACTTTGTGAAAGACATCATCATATCATAGCAGTATTCACGTGGATTTGGGGCAGACTTCGAGATGGAGGAGGACATCATGTGATCCTCATCATGGTCTTGAGTTGAATATATATCAAAATAATCCTCATCAGAATCATTAATTGGGGCATCACACAAAGTCAACAACAATTTTAATAATCATCATTACCAACATCTCACGTGAATTTTTGGATGGCAACATTTAATTAATCACTCATCATTATCTCATGTAGACAAGGAAAGGCAACAACATCAAATCATACTTCATATTCACGTGGGGGAACATTGAGAGTTATTATACATCATCATTATCACATCATCCATCAGTAAACATATATACATATGCACGTGAACTTTGGAACCTTTGTTTGGATTTGTGGGCCGCACATGGGCTTGAAGAATTTTGGAATTGGGATCTTTAACATCACACGCATACAACAGCCTTTTGGAGATGGGCAGCCATATTCACGTTATTACGAGGGAATGATTGGATTGATTATCAACATCACACAACAAAATCATAAGGGGCCGTACACTTGGGCTCATGCAAGACATGCACATGTGGGCTGGACTTTTGTGGAGTCCACGTGAGAAGAGGATATCATAACATCACATCCATCATCACATCTTTGACGGCAGATTTCTTTTGTTGGCGCCTATTGGAGAGTTTTTGTAACCTACGCATTAATTGGTCAAGTTAATGGGTTTTTATGTCTCTAATCATATGATTATTCGGTTACACACAACATGGAGGGACGAAAAAGGTGGTGGTTGTTAGATCTTAAAGACATTAGTTATTAGTTTTTATGTTTTTAATTTTTTTTGGGGGGTGAGGATGGTTGTTCAAGCCATAAATGGCTAGGTTCTTTATGGTCATCCTAGGTTGAAGGTTTGTATGAAATAATTGTGTTTTGATTCCATATTTCTAGAATGGTAAACTCTATCTATGTCTTGTTTATCATGGTGTGTGATTGCTTAGTTGTAAATTGTTGATTCTTATGATATTCTAGTTTGAAACCATACGTTCTTGGTGCCGTTGGCAATCGAGATATCATGGGTAGAATTAGGATTGGGTAAGGGTTGATTGGTCATCGGGTAACAACCTCACGTTCTAGGAATCTGAGTACTTCGTTCCCTTTTATCACAATAAGTAATTACACACGAACTATGTCTATGTAGTTCTTTCTAGTGGATGATAGCACAATTGTTGAAGCAAACCGGAAACTTAGGATGGTCATTCGTCTCCAAATTGTTTACAAACTCAATTCTCATTTTGCAAATTAATTAGTATTCTTGGTTTTTAAAATCAATCCAATCAAATCAACTCTTGAATTTTACTTTTCTTGCAATTAGTTTAATTTTAGGTAACTTAGATAAATCCTCAAATAACACACATTCCACAAACTCCATGTGTTCGATACCCACTTACCGCTATCTATTTAGTAGTAATTGGATTAAATTTGATTGTGACCACGACAGCACGTCAGGTGTTACAATATATCTTTCTTTAAATCATTGATAAGATATTTTGACCTTACTTTTTCATTTCTATTACTAACATATGTGTTCAATGTAGGGGAAATTCGAGTTACTGCGAACAGATAATGTTTTAATGGAGTATGTAAATAGTCGACTACATATCCAGTGAAAACGCAGGAGGGGTGCTTTGAGTCAGCACTGGAAGAACAATGGAGGAAAAACGAATCCAAGGTTGTCAAGATCTAATATGCATGGTGATTATCGGAATCAAGACGATTGGAATCATCTATGCGACTACTGGGAGTCAGAAAAAACTCGGGTTAGTATGCTGATTTATTTATAAATCATAGTTTCTATTCACTAATTATGTTCTTATTTTTTCGGGTTCTAACATGTATGTTGAGTTTTAATTTTGTAGAAATATAGTGATCAAATGGAACTTAATAGAAGAAAACAAGTAAATATAAGCAGGGGGCTCTCGGTCGATAGCCAATCATGCATTCAAAATTGTAAGTTTACGCTTTTCGACCCGTAATTTAATAAGTTATTGTTATGTAGTAGTAGAATGTTATAGAAAATTTTACTTGTTTGAATAAGCAACTAGTAGGTTTATATATGTTATAAAAAGATTGATTTCACTCTTTTTTAGAATATATTTATTCTTCATTATATAAGTTTTATGATGACAGAGAAATCCCGAGACTCAATTGCCACCTAGCCCATTAGAAGTTTACTACAAGCTGCACTATAATGCCAAGAAAAAAGGATGGCTAAATGAAGATTCACGTATTGTATATGTAAGCATCTCCCTGTTAAAAGCTTTTGAATTAGATTCTTTTTGTCAAATATTTATTTGGGTCTCAAAAAGTTTTAAATGTTATTCTTCTACCTTCTATTATGTTAGGATAATATTTGTAAACATAAAGAGGCGGCCATGGCTAGATTGAATACAGAAGGAACCATCGTTACTACTGCTATGGAACACGACGTGGAGAGAAAAGCCATCAAAAGTGTATGTGGCAGGGCTAAAACAATACAATCAGCATGGGAGGTAGATGTTGGTCCTGTGTTAAGGAAAAAAGATAAGTGGATGAAATTGGCAGTCGAATCTTCTCAACGAGATTCAGCTGAGAACGAAGATTTGAGAAATGAGGTTAATGAACTCAAGGAGTGATAGAGTTCTTGAGCCGAAAATATCCAGATTTCGAGAGCACAATATCTACAAATGATGCTGGTGAAGATGATGGTTTGAATGGACTACACAACGAAAGTGACAACACTATCTAGGCAGTTAGTTAAGATGTTTATTACTTTTTTTCTCTAATACTCTTCTAAATTTCAGAATTGATGTACTGGTGTTATTTTGATTTTCATTGGCTATTGTTATGACATTAATGATTGAGTTTATTGTGAGTTTAAGAAAGCTAGAATCATTTTGACGAATAATATTAATGTTGTGTTAATGCGAATGGTTTAATATATAAAACTGTAAATTCTATCAGGGACTACTTTTTAGTCCTAGAATATATTTGTTAGGAATAGTAAATGCATGTTAGGGACTCAACTAAAATTGTATTTGCAACTATTTTTCAGTATGTAAAAAACCATATTGAAAGTGACACATAGTATTAGAGACTAAAAGATAGTCACTAAAAAAGATATTTGGGACTAGCTTAAACGACTAATTTTCAGACCCTAAATAAACATATTGGAGACTAAAAATATTTGTTATCTTAAACTGATTATCAGTCCCTAAAAGTACATATTAAGTACTAAAATAACATAGTATGTGAGACTAATTTTTAGTACTTAAAAGAAGCATATTAAGGACTGAAATCATGTGGTACTTGAGACTAATTTTTAGTCTCTAAAACATCTTATTGGATACTGATTTGACAAGGAATCACGAACTTAACAAAACTTATTAGGGACAATACAGACATGTTTATAGGACTGATATTCAGTCCTTAAAGTAATACACCTGGGACTAAACTATCGTAGTATCCGAGACTAATTTTTTAGTCATCGAAGAAATGCATCGGGGACTGAAATGACATGGTACCGGGAGGTAAGTTTAGGATTGAATTTTTATGTAACTGAGACCGACTATTAGTCCTGTTTGGTGTTGTACAATAGGGACTGATTCTTAGTTGTTAAAACCAGTATCTAGTACTAGGTATCTAGGACTGGCTGGGGACTGGCAAATCAGTCCCTGATAACTATTAGGGACTGATTCTTACGCATCAGATACTGATTTTTCAGTCCCCAAAAGTCATTTTTTTTGTAGTGCTTTTTGTGGATGTTTGGGGACATAGATCTATGACGTGTGGGTGGGTTTTTCGCTTTGTTCTTCAACTTGATCTTCATCTTTATAATTATCCTACTTTTCAGTGTCATTGATCTCTTCTCCTCATCCAAGCCTTCTTCAAGAACAAAGAACACAAAATGACATATGACTATCATCAGTATCTTTTTCTTGAAGATTTGTCCATCTCATGCAGCAAAATCTTACTGAGTTACTCCCCTCACCTAACAATCCATTCAGTGAAACTTCACGAAGAACTATACTGAATATCCAAGAAAGCATATTAGCCATCTGTCACACCCTGACCACGTAAAACAACAAATCGTGGCGGAAACGTCGGGGAGTGCTGTAACAGAATTATTGTTTCGAAACCATGGATACAAAAGAGTCTCATTTTATTTATTCATTAACATTGTCTTAAAGTTAAACAAGCAAATTAAACATAGTCTATCATTGTTATTAAATCACTAAGGCCTCGTCCAGTCCTAAGTGAGCAAGCATCCTATTCGCAATCAACATTAAACAACTTCACCTGAAACATATGTAAAAACAAAGTCAGCAAAGAAATGCTGGCGAGTACATAGTTTTTATATGAGTATTAGATTCATGGCTCGTTTGTGTGTTGAAACAACTCATACAACTTCGTTAATCGATATTAGAAAACCTTGTTTTGTAAAATGTTTGTATTGTAAATGAATAACCAAGTCAAAATAGATTGGTCATAATTTATAAACCTTGATGCCATGAATCTTAACCCAAAACATTTGTTTATGTAAACCAAATTATAAATCATTCTTGTAATAAACTCGTATCGTTTATATAGTTTCGTAATCATCGTTGTGTAACAACAACAACAACAACAACAACCATACCCAGTAATCATCGTTGTGTAATACTGTTTAATTCGTTCTCATTATAGAACATCGTTCATTCGTTTAAATCGTTCAAATCATTCCAAATCATTCAATTCATTCACTCGTTCAAATCGTTCTCGTTTTAATTGTGAAAACTACTTTTGGTCGTCTCGCTAATAACATTCAAACCTTTGTGACTCGTCCATCGTTCAACTCGTTCTTGCAATAACAAACCTCCAAAGGGTAAGTTAACAATCATCAGATTCAGTCATTACCCACTTAACCCACACATAACCATGGGTCCATTCTGATAACGGGATTTGTCGGATCCTATGGTACCATAAGCTAATACTGGTCGGTTCGGCCAAAATTAATGAATGTCATTCGTTATGTAACTCCAACCAACAAGATCGTGCACATTATCAAAATCGTTATTAGTTTAGTATAAACCATCTTAATCGTTTTGAAACCATCGTTAGAATATTGAAATCATTTTTGATACATATGAATCACCCCAAAATAATCGAAAACAGTAAAAAGAGGGGATCTATGTACTCACCTTTGGGTGCGTTTTTATACGTTAACACTATCCCTCAAATTGTTTATTCGTCCTAAATTAAATAAGAATGATTTAATAATAAAAAAGCCACAAAAATTCCGAAGTTCCTCCGATTCTTAGAATTTTCACTTAACTTTGAGATTTTCTCGATAAGTTATTATTTTTTATTATTTTGGTGTATTTGTATATATGTACTCAAGCGTAATACACATAATCTTGTCAACACTAACACATCGTCATACACATATTGTAAAACAGATAGCACATTGTAACACATAAAATTTACACATGAACAACCCATTCTAGTTATGTCGAAAAACACTTATTTTAGTGATTCGGTAACATTTTTGGGCGTCGGAGGTCATGTATGACCAAACAAACACCAAATAAACTTAATATAAGTTAAAATACTTATTTTTATAGCAAAAATATCAGTTTGGTTACTGATCTAAAACAGTTTTGTAAAAATCATCCGAAAAGCTGATTTTTAACCGTTTTACCGCATAGTTTTGCATCAAACGTTACCCGAACCATCCCAAATCGAAACAACTTGAAATTTTGACACAACCCATGTTATTTACTGAATAAAATAATGGTTATACTCATGATAGTGCAGGTCTTAAATAAAGCACACAAATCATGCAAATTTCACATAATTTACCACTTTTTAAGCTATATGTACAACATGCAAAGCTATGAAACCTATGTCAAAGTTTCATGCCATTATAATATACCAAATAATGATATTTTTAGTGTTTCAAATCTGTTCAAAATTATTTTTGTCATACCATCATTTTTTTATCACTTTTAGTGCTTTAAACCAACATATTTTCACATGTACAAGTGCCTAAAGCATACCATCATAGCAACATCATTTTTTATGAGTTTAAAAACATCAAATATGAGATTTATTCAGATTTATTTGCAGAAGTAATTTACATTTAACATATCATGCATAAATCACCAAATACTTGCATTTTTACCACCATTCAAGAACATGTAACAACATAAACAAGTACTTAACAAGGTAACAAACTTCAAAACTCATATACACACATACATATGCACGGTTATACATACATATACGTACAACACCATTTTTACTTGTAACATGACCCATTTCATTTTAGATTTCAAGTTTAGTGAAAATCCCAAGATTCAAGAGAAACTTCAAATCATCAAGAACAACCAAGAATCAAAGTATGATCTAAACATAAGGGTTATACCTTCAAGATTCAAGTAGGTTGTAGGACGAGATTTTGATGATAGGAAGCTTGTAATCACTTGACAATACCTTGGAATCACCTTTGTATCTTCACACTAACTTGAAGGTTGCTAGGAATGGTGTTTGAATATGAAGAACAAGGTTTGAAGATGATGAAGATAGAGATAGAAGATGGGGACGGTTTGGGAGGAGGAGAGAGAGGAGATTGTGTGTTGAGTGAAGATGTGAAGAAGATATATAGGCCAAGATCTAAAATCACATCTCCAAGATCACAAAAATCTCAAGTGTATCCAAGTAAGATCAAATGTAATATTTGCAATATCTATCAAAAATTTGGTGGGTCCCTTATGTATTAAAACCGTAAGTTTGAAGGGGGGAGGGGGTTAAGTGTAAGTTTGTGTTGATGCAGTTGTCTCTCGACTTCATCTTGGTTTGAGTCTTAGATTAGAATTGATTGATTAGGGCTTGTTATATGAGAAAATGTAATGATTTAGTGTGTGTTAGTGATGTTTTCGCTTCAAGGGACATTTATAAGAGATTTCGCTTCAAGCAAGTTCAAGCGAAATCTACATGACATGATTTCGCTTGAACAGTGCTCAAGCGAAATCTCAATGCTTATAAATACCCTGAAGCCTGAAGCGTAATCAGTAGATAAGATTCAGTTCAGTTGTTTGGTTTCCGACACAGAAGTGCTGTCGAGGTGTCTCCAAGTCTGTAATCTTTCAGAGATTAATACAAGAGACAGTAAATAGTATTTCCAGTGTGTTTCAAGCTAAACAAAGACAGAATCAATGAATTCCGCCTCTGATTCTGTCTGAGCACTCTTCTGATCGACTCATTAGGTCGTTTCACGATCCTACATGTGGTATCAGAGCTCAGGAGGAAGAGTTCTTACTGTTTAGCTAGTTTTCGCTGGAAAATTCTGACTTCTACACCTTCTTTCAAAATTAATCAAGTTTTTGTGATTAAAATGGACTGATCTTCACATATTGTGTGCGAAACATAGAATTAACAAATCCTTGAAAGATTCAGACCTTAATTCGACCTAGAACTTGATCAATTTTGAAAAAATCAGATCGACGTGATGATGTCAGCATGATTCAAGCGAAATTGAAGATTTCGCTTGAAGACTGATCAGATTTCGCTTCAAGAGTTTCTGGTTTGATTTGCATTTCAAGCGAAATCATTGTTTTCGCTTGAAAGGATTTCGCTTGAGGTATTCTGTATTGACAAGATTTCGCTTCAACAATTTCGCTTCAAAGGGTTTTTATGTTTTAGTTGTTTCAAGCGAAAACAAGTATTTCGCTTGAACTGATATTGTAGTTAACCTTTGATTTTGCTTGAAGTTTGTTTGCAGGTATTTCACTTGAAGGTGTTTAATTGCATATTGTTTTAGAAATATGGCAAATATGTTTGATGAAAAGGAAAATGAGTATCTTGAAAATTTAAATTGTTGGTATATGAGAACTGAGGAAAGTAGTTACAGAAAGGTAGATGTGGATGTTTGGATAAAAAGTTATGAACATTTCATGTGCCAAAAGAATGAAACTTTGAATGAGATGGAAACAAGATTTAAAGTTCTAACGGACAATTTGTGGAGAAAGGGTATTAGAATGACAACTGATGAACATATATTGAAATTGATAACTGCATTACCTGCTAAATGGGATGAATTTATGGTTGAGCTAAAAGGAAAAGATTTTTTCCAAGAGCTTAATCCACATCAGTTCTTTAATGAGGTTCATGCAGAGTGTCGTAAGGAAGAAAAGAAAAGAAGAGAATTTTTGAATGAGATAGGAAAGAGTTTACAAGATTTAGAATTGGATGTGATTACAGAAATTGATAAAAAATTTCGGATATGTCTTGCAACAAAGAGTACTCTAAAATATGATATCAAAAGGAAATGTTATATTGATGATAGTATGAATCCTTTTGATTTCGTTAAACTCTTTTGTGCAGGAACATACAAGATGGAAACAGAACAAATTCAAAAGAATGAAGAATCTGTGAAGCTTGGATCTTCAAGTTCTGCATCAGTGTGCTCAAAATGCAACAACTTTAAGATTGACAATGACAAACTCTTGAAGAATGCGGAAAGTTTGACACTGGAAGTCGAGAAGTTGAGAAACGAGAAGCAAGCTGATGATAAGCAGATTCTTATTCTGAAAGAAAATTGTGAGAAGCTGAAAATTGAAAATGACAAACTGTTGGGTAATTTGAACAGTTTGACATCAGAAAACAAAGTTTTTGAAGAGAAAATGAAAAGTTTTGAAAATGAAAAATCAAAGATTGAAAAAGATTTTCAAAGTCAACTAAAAATTTTAGAAGATGAGAGAGATTTGTTTGGTAAAAACAATCTTGAAAAACAAATTGCAATCAATTCTCATCTTGAAAAGATTATTCGACTTGAAAAGGAAGCAGAGTGTGCTCAAAAGAAAATCAAAGAGTTAGAAGGTAAAATCAGGGAATGGGAAGAAAAGTTGAAGGTTTTTGTTAATACTTCAGCTATTCCTTGCCCAAAACCTTTAAATTCTGTTCCAATAAGTGACAATGTCACAAACTTTGATAATGTCAAAGTTGAAGATTGCGATGAAAAATCTGATGATGAAAAAGTAAAAATTGACAAAAAGAATTTACATTTGAAGTTAAAAGAAAAATTTCAAAAAACTGTTCCACAATCAACTGAAAAGGGAGAATGCTCTAAGCAAAAACCTTTAAAGAAGAATGTGGAACAGAAACAAAAAATTAAAAATTTGAAAAATGTTCAAAAAGAAAATAACAGTTCATCAGATCGATCATCCAATCACAATCAAAAATTACAAAAAGTAAAAAATGAAAATTCAAAAATAGTTGGTGAAAAGTGGTGCAGGTTGGACCACAGTGCTTCAAGGCCAAATCAAGCTTACAGGAGGAGAGAGGATTATCACCAAGCCAAACAGTGCTTTGATCTAAATGTTTGGGCTGAAAATGGTGATTGGTACGATAACAGAGTGTGTTACAGATGCGGTTATCAAGGACACATTGCTGTTAACTGCCAGAGTTGGAGTTATGAGACGAGAAGATGCTTTAATTGCAACATCAGAGGTCACATTGTCAGAGATTGCCCAAGGAGATCATATGACAGATCGAGGGTTAATTCTCAGAAATTGGTAAAGATTCCAGTCTCTGTCAAGCCCAAAGAACAGAAAGTTCAAGAACGTAAAGTTCAAGAACTGAAAGTTCAAGAATCGAAAGTAAAGCTTTCTCAAGGGCAAAAAGACAGACTGAGGAAGAAGAGGAAGAAGGTCAGAGAGTACCTGGAAAGGATTTCGTCCTCGGATACAACTGGTAAAACAGATAAAAGTTCTGATAAATCGTCTTGCTCGCCAAAGAATGACAAATCAAGCAAAACGAATTTATCAGATACAAATCTGAGGACAGAAAAGAAAGAGGAAAAGAAGAAGAAAGTTGTTGGCAATGAATCTGTTTCTTCGGAAACAAAGGAGCCACATGTCGGCGATGAATCTGGCTCATCAAAGTCAGACAAGCCACATTCAGGCAATGAATCTGGTATGGTAAAGCCAGAAGAGCCAGTGGTTAAGGTAAAGAATGAGAGTTCAAGTCTAACAATGGATGAGGCAAACTTTCCACTATTGTTAAACAAGAATTCAAAATCACCCAAGGCTGGTCAGGCTTGGGTGGATCTGTTTAAATGAAAAACCTGACTTGCCGGAGTTCCCAGGTTGGTAAGCGTGGAACATGAATCGGCACATTTCTTGAGAAATTCACGAAAGTGATATTTCGACTTACAAGTGGTAAATCAGGGACATTAAGTTGTACTTGATTTTCTACAAGTGGTATTTTGAAGAACAAAATGATGAGTTTAACCCCTAACCTACAAGTGGTAAAATCAACAAAACTAATTTTCCGGAAAAACCATTTTGATTAAAACAAACTTAAGTGTTTTGAAATCACTATGGGAAAATAGTTTGTTGTGAGGGGGAGTTCTGATTGTTTTTGCCAAGTGGATGGAGAATTGAAGTGATTCTCATCATGTTGTCATCTTTGTACAGTTTAATTTCAAATTTTTCCCTGAAAATCGAAAACTCAAATCATATTTTAGATTTTAGGGGGAGTAAAAATTTTTAAAAAATTAGAAAATTTGAAAATGTCAAAAACATTAAAAAATGAAAAATGAGTTTTGTTGTCAAAAAGAGGAAATGATAGTACATCAGTTAGACTATCACAGCACGCTAAAGAAATGGAGAGATAAAATGTGATAAACGGTCTCACTAACGATGTGACGATAGGCTCAGCTAGACTAGTAGATTTGCGATAACGATACAAACATAAATGAAAAAGCCTAGTTCTAGTGGGAAACATGGTCGAAAGCATAGTACTTAGTTTTGTCCTTCTTGACTGTGTGCCTACTCGGTAATCGCTGATTGTCAAAAGACATAAAACTGGTTAAGTTTGTGAACTTTCACAACTTTGCTAAAAAGTCGCTGTGATTGTGCATTTTATTTTGCAAAGATTTAAACTTGTTTTATTTCTTTATTTTGTTTAAGCATCGGACATCCTCTGCGTATACGTGAGTATCGACCTGGATGTTGTTGCCTAAACGTTCTGCTTTATTTTCTTTGGTGTTTCGTTTAAGCTTTGGATCACCTCTGCGTATACGGGAGTATCGACCTGGTGGTTAAAGCCTAAACAACTTCAACTTATTTTTATTTTCTTATTTTGTTTAAACATTGGACTTTCTCTGCGTATACGGAAGTATCGACCTGATTGTTAATGTTTAAACATTCTGCTTTATTTTCGCACAAATCACAGTTGATAAAGTTTAAAGGCATTACTTGAGTTAGTGTATTGCATGATGAGGGGATATGCTGAGATCGTGGGGTCCATAAGAATTTAGTGCTATCTAAATATACCTTAACGTATCGGTAAGCATTTCGAAAGTTTTTAGATTGAGTTTATGTGGACAACAATATCGTCAATCAACGTGAATCGTTTAGAACTTAAAATGCAATGAAGCTTAACGGTGCTAGTGATTGGTCACATAAACTGATATGATCCTCTTACACGAACTCACAAAAATATGTTTGTACATATTTTATTTCTGCAGTTAATTTCTGTTATTGCATTTCTTTACAGTCAAAAATCCAAAAAGATTTTAGTGTGTTTTAGCATAAATTTTGAAAAATACAAAAAGATTTTCGACAACTGATGATTGAAGAGCTGATTTTCAAAATTCCAAGTGTTAATCATGATGAACTGGTTTGGGAGTGTGTGTGCTAAATTGAAAATTTTGGATTAAGAATGAAATTGAGATTAGTTAATCAGGGTCATTAATTTGAACTTGATGTAACTATTGTTTGTAAGTTTTTCTTATTGATTTAAGTGAAAACTTATGTTTTGGTAGAGAGATGTGTGTAGGAGAAATGAAGGTTTCTGATCCTGTTGCTACGAGAAGCCAGGAGATGCATCAGAACCTGTGGAGAGCTAAATCTGAGAAAAAGCCAGGATTTAATTTCAAAGGCGATAGCTAATTCCAGACTGAAAATCCCAGCTTGATGAAAGGGGGAGTCTGATGAAGTTAGAGCTAGAGAAAAGATCCGGGTATTTTGATTTCAGGAGAAAGTTCTGAAGAAGATCGATCAAGATTGAAGAGTCATTATGATGAAGACTCTCACTGAAGATTCCGTCAACATTCAAGGGGGAGTCTGTTGATGCAGTTGTCTGTCGACTTCATCTTGGTTCGAGTCTTAGATTAGAACTGATTGATTAGGGCTTGTTTTATGAGAAAATGTAATGATTTAGTGTGTTTTAGTGATGATTTCGCTTCAAGGGACATTTATAAGAGATTTCGCTTCAAGCAAGTTCAAGCGAAATCTACATGACATGATTTCGCTTGAACAGTGCTCAAGCGAAATCTCAATGCTTATAAATACCCTGAAGCCTGAAGCGTAATCAGTAAGTAAGAGTTCAGTTCAGTAGTTGGTTTCCGACACAGAAGTGCTGTCGAGGTGTCTCCAAGTCTGTAATCTTTCAGAGATTAATACAAGAGACAGTAAATAGTATTTCCAGTGTGTTTCAAGCTAAACAAAGACAGAATCAATGAATTCCGCCTCTGATTCTGTCTGAGCACTCTTCTGATCGACTCATTAGGTCGTTTCACGATCCTACAGTTTGATTGGTAAATAAGATAAAAGTAGGTGTTTAACTGGGTATCGGGTATTTTATCTAGCGTTTAAATCCCGGTTTATGGCGTTCTAATTTATTTTTATTATTCTATAAAAATAAACTCGCCAAAATATTACTGAAATAAATTTCAGTTGCCAAGACTGGCTGTGTTGTCCGCGTTTCGCAGTAAAAGCACTGTGTCGCGCGGAAACACGCGGTACGCGCTTAAACTAAAAAAAATAACGTTTATAAGCGTTTTAATTTATTTTTCAACACGAACCTGATTAAAATAAAATTTTAGTCATAACAGAATATTTTTGGGATTTAAATATTATCCGGGCGGTTACCAACGTTCGTTTCGCAGTTTTGTCGTAAATAGCTCTTTATTCCAAATAAACATGTTTTTGCCATACCGAATCCTTTGAAACTTATTTCTAAGTTATGTAAAGGGTATTTAAGGTATGTTTGGCTTATGTCATTATTCCGGAGTGTACGTCCGTTAAACTGATTGCGTTTACGCACCAATTTGCTTATAACCTTCCAGAAAGCGATTTAAGACTTGAAATCGGAATCGAGTCAAATTGTAAAATTATCAAACACAATTATACACATAATAACACACAAACACATATAATAACACCAAGGCACATCGTTTTATTGATAACCAACATTGTTTTACATTATACGATGATTACAGAACACAGTTGTCACAGTCTCCCCTATTTTAGGAAATTTCGTCCCGAAATTTTATTTTGAAGAAACTTGTGAAAAAAAATGCGGATATTTCGTCTTCATCTGGTCCTCACATTCCCAAGTAAACTCGAGGCCACGTTTGGATTCCCAGCGAACTTTGACCAATCGAATCCGTTTGTTCTTCAACTGTTTGTATGTACGTTCCACTATCTCCAGAGGTTTCTCGACAAAGTGCATCGTTTCATCGATTTGAATCTCGTCGAGAGGAATGTGAAGATCAGCATCAGCTAAACACTTTCGCAAATTGGACACGTGAAAAGTTGGATGAACATTTCCAAGCTCTGGAGGTAGCTCTAGTCGATAGGCAACCTTTCTAATTCTTTCAACAATCTTAAATGGTCCAACATATCGTGGTGCAAGTTTTCCTTTCTTTCCAAATCTCACCACTCCCTTCCAAGGTGACACCTTGAGCAGGACACGGTCTCCGACTTGAAATTCTAAGGGCTTGCGTCGCATATCCGCATAACTCTTTTGACGGTTTCTAGCTGTCACAAGATTATCGTGGATTTTCTTGATTTTGTCTGTTGTTTCCAGAATGAGCTCAGGCCCAGTAAGCTGAGCTTCACCGATCTCATTCCAACATACAGGTGAATGACTTTTTTGACCGTAGAGAGCTTTGAATGGTGCCATATTAATACTAGCATGATAACTGTTGTTGTAAGAGAACTCGATCAGTGGAATATGAGAATCCCAATTACCACCAGAGTCTATCACGCATGCTCTAAGCATATCCTCCAAAGTTTGAATCGTCCTCTCAGATTGACCATCTGTTTGGGGATGATAAGCAGTGCTTAGATTCAGTTGGGTTCCCAACGCATATTGCATGGTCTTCCAAAAATGAGATGAAAATCAAGCATCGCGATCGGAAATGATATCTAAAGGAACACCATGTCGTGATACAATCTCGTCTACATAGATCTTGGCAAGCTTTTCAGCAGAGAAATCCTCACGGATTGGTAAGAAGTGAGCAGATTTCGTCAAACGATCAACTAATACCCAAATGACATCATGACCTTTACTAGTACGCGGTAGTTTAGTAATGAGATCCATGGCAATGTTTTCCCATTTCCAAACCGGTATCTCTGGTTGTACAAGCAAACCAGAAGGTCGTTGATGTTCAGCTTTGACTTTGAGACAAGTTAGGCATTTCGATACATACAAGGCAACATCCTTCTTCATACCAGGCCACCAATACTGAGTACGAAGATCCTTGTACATTTTATCAGCACCAGGATGGATAGAATATCGAGACTTGTGAGATTCATCCATTACCAAGGTGCGAAGATCGTCTTGTTTCGGAATCCACAAACGATCCTTGAAGTAGAGTAAACCATCGTCTTTCCTCTCGAGTTTAAGCTCAAGTTGAAGTGGTAGCTCATATTTCAATAAGCCTTTGATCACACAAGATCGTTGAGTTTGAAGAACACGAGATTGAATATCAGATAGAGTTCGAACAAAATGAAGCTTGACTCGTTCCTTTCGACTAAGCGCATCGGCCACGACATTCGCCTTACCAGGATGGTAGCGGATCTCGCAATCATAATCGTTTAAGAGTTCAACCCAACGTCGTTGCCTCATATTCAGCTCCTTCTGATTAAGAATATGCTGGGACTTTTGTGGTCTGTGAAAATCACACACTTCGTTCCATAGAGGTAGTGTCTCCAGATTTTAAGCGCAAAAACCACAGCTCCTAACTCAAGATCATGAGTCGTATAGTTCTTCTCGTGAACTTTCAACTGTCTAGACGCATAAGCTATGACTTTACCTCGTTTCATAAGAACGCAACCAAGTCCTAGATTCGACGCATCACAATAGACAACAAAGTCATCGTTTCCCTCAGGTAGAGATAAAACAGGAGCATCATAAAGCTTCCGTTTCAGCGTCTGGAACGCTTCTTCTTGCTTAGGTCCCCACTCAAAAGGCTTATTTTTCTGAGTCAAAGCAGTGAGTGGAACCGTGATCTTTGAGAAATTAGAAATGAATCGATGATAATAACCAGCAAGACCAAGAAATGATCGAATCTCTGTAGGTGTCGTCGGTGTATTCCAATCCTTAATAGCTGCTATTTTGCAAGGATCCACATGGATACCCTGCTCATTGACAATATGACCCAAGAACTGAACTTCTTTAAGCCAAAATTCACACTTGGAGAATTTAGCAAAATGTTGTTCCTTCTTCAGAAGTTCCAATGTCAAACGAAGGTTTTGCTCGTGCTCTGCTTGAGACTTTGAATAAATGAGAATATCGTCGATAAACACAATGATGAACTTATCTAAATAAGGTTTACAAACCCTATTCATTAAGTCCATGAAGATAGCTGGGGCATTTGTCAAACCAAAAGGCATGACAGTGAACTCGTAGTGCCCATATCTCGTACGGAATGCAGTTTTGGGAATATCTTCTTCGAGAACACGAAGTTGATGATACCCAGATCGCAGATCGATCTTGGAAAAGCATGAAGCACCTTGCAGCTGGTCGAAGAGATCATCAATTCTAGGTAGGGGATATCGATTCTTGATGGTAAGCTTATTAAGCTCACGATAATCGATACACATTCGAAAAGATCCATCTTTCTTTTTCATAAAGAGGACAGGAGCTCCCCAAGGCGAATAGCTCGGATAGATGAATCCTTAAGCAGACAATTCTTGAAGCTGTTTCGATAACTCTTGCATCTCCGACGGTGCAAGATGATAAGGTGCTTTCGCAATCGGGTTAGCATTGGGTACAAGGTCAATATGAAACTTGACTTAACGAACTGGAGGCAAACCAGGCAGTTCATCGGGAAACACCTCTGGATAATCCCGAACAATCGGAATATCCTGGATACTCTTGCTTTTGCCTTTCTCCTCGGTGACATGTGCCAGGAAAGCAATATATCCTTTTCGCAAATAATTTTGGGCCTTTGTACATGACATAAGCTTCAAACCACCAGATGGCTTCTCCCCACGAACTTCCAGAACATCGCCAGACGGAAGAGGAATACGAACAATCTTATCGAAACAAACCACCTCAGCATGATGTTTGGTTAACCAATCCATCCCCACGATAACATCGAAACTCCCAAGTTGCATCAGCGTGAGGTCAATGGGAAAAAGATGGTTATCAAGGTTTAACTGACAATCACGAATAACAGAATCGTGAACAAGAGGTTTACCAGTAGCAACTTCGATAGATAAGGGTTTCCTAGTTTAGTTCTAGGTATCGCAAGCAAGGGTTCAAAAGATAATGAAACAAAACTTCTATCGGCGCCAGAATCAAAAAGAATAGATGCAGGTCGATTGTTAACAAGAAACATACCATTGACGACGAGGTTGTCAGCTCGAGCCTCGTTTGTATTTAGTTTGAATGCTCGTCCACGAGCGGGATTCGCATTCGCATTGACATTGACATTCACGTTTGGATTTACATTTGCATTTGCCAACCTCGGACAGTTGTTGCGGTAGTGACCAAGCTCTCCACAATTGAAACATAAACCTGGTGGGAATCTAGCAGCATTCCCCTGAGCTGGAGCTTAATTCTGCACAATCTGATTCTGACCCAAACGACAGACGTTGGCCAGATGCCCAAGCTTACCACACGTTGTGCATTGCTTACAAGCTTGTTGTGCAACATGATGACCGTTGCAGCGAGCACAATGAGGTGCGGTACCAGCATATGCTTTCTTCATAGGTGGTTGAGCTGGTGGGTTCTGAGGGATCTGAGCAGTTTGTGCAGTTACTGCAAAGTTCTGAGCACCCTTTCGCTTCCTCGACTTCTTCGATGACTCACCTTCTTTACCCTTACCCTTCTTCTTGTCCTTCCCAGAATCAGTCGCCTTCTTTTTATCACCCTTGCGGGTGAGTTTACCCTTCCTGACTTGAGACTCAGTCAGGGTAGCAGACAACTCGATTGCTTGACGAACCGTAGTAGGATTGACGCCAGTCACAATATCTTGTATGGAATCGGGTAAACCATCGATATACCTCTCTATCGCTTTCTCCAACGGGGTAACCATAGTAGGACACAAAAGACTAAGCTCCTTAAATCGATCCGTTTACGCACGGTGTTCTCCCCCATCTTGTTTTAGATCGTCAAACTCTCGTTCCAAAGCTCGAATTTCGTGACGGGGACAGAACTCACTCATCATGAGAGCTCGAAGCTCTTCCCATGTCTGTGCCAATGCCACTTCGGCACCCCTATCGCGCATCACTCCGTTCCACCATGTAAGAGCACGCTTCTCAAACACACTTGATGCAAATTCAACCTTACGCCCATTCGGACATTGCACATGTCTGATTGTGTTCTCAATACTTTCGAACCATTGAAGGAGTGCAGTCACCCCTTGTGACCCCGAAAACTTTAGCGGCTTTGCAGAATTGAAACTCTTGAAATTACATTGTGCATTGTTATTATTGTTGTTGTATAGCTCGTGGATTTGAGTCACAACGCCTGGAAGCACAGCAGCCATTTGCTATGAGACAAGGGCTGCGATTTCTTCAGCAGTAAAAGATTGTGCATCACGTCGAGGAGGCATCGTCTAACAAGGAAATATGAGAAACGAGTGAGGTCGACAATTAGGAAAAACAAAAGAGGTTTTGAAAATATATCGATGAAACATAAGGAAGGCGATCATTTGTTTGTTACCTCGAACAAACAAACGACACGCAGTGACTAATCAAAGTAATGAATCAAAATAATGTATCGCGAAGACATGCTCTCCTATAAGTGAACACTCACCCCAAGAGTTCCCAGGTAAGAGTGACTGGTCCGATTATGTGGATTTGTACGAACACTCTAGCCTTAGACAGAAAACTCAGGGTACAGGCATTCACTCTTCCAGTTTGCACGTGTTCACATTATTTAGACCCAAACTTTGACGAGATTTTGAAAACTCAAAAGGCACTAAGCCAAAATGAGTCGAACTGGGAGGGTTCAAGACCTAGTAATCAATCATCCTAGAATGGATGATTAATTTTCAAAGCAGATTCGTATTTTGTTTTTTTTTTTTTTAAATCTAAACACAAATCAACTCGCGTTGGGGTCCTAGAAAGTTATAGTCTAGATCAAAATTTTACTAATAACCTAATTCCCTATAACCATTGGCTCTGATACCAACTCTTCTGTCACACCCCGACCACATAAAACAACAAATCATGGCGGAAACATCGGGGAGTGCTGTAACAGAATTATTGTTTCGAAACCATGGATACAAAAGTGTCTCGTTTTATTTACTCATTAACATTGTCTTAAAGTTAAACAAGCAAATCAAACATAGTATATCATTGTTATTAAATCACTAAGGCCTCGTCCAGTCCTAAGTGAGCAAGCATCCTATTCGCAATCAACATTAAGCAACTTCACCTGAAACATATGTAAAAACAAAGTCAGCAAAGAAATGCTGGCGAGTACATAGTTTTTATATGAGTATTAGATTCATGGCTCGTTTGTGTGTTGAAATAACTCGTACAACTTCGTTAATCTATATTAGAAAACCTTGTTTTGTAAAATGTTTGTATTGTAAATGAATAACCAAGTCAAAATAGATTGGTCATAATTTATAAACCTCGATGCCATGAATCTTAACCCAAAACATTTGTTTATGTAAACCAAATCATAAATCATTCTTGTAATAAAACTCGTATGGTTTATATAGTTTTGTAATCATCGTTGTGTAATACTGTTTAATTCGTTCTCGTTATAGAACATCGTTCATTCATTTAAATCTTTCAAATCATTCTAAATCGTTCAATTCATTCACTCGTTCAAATCGTTCTCGTTTTAATTGTGAAAACTACTTTTGGTCGTCTCGCTAATAACATTCAAACCTTTGTGACTCGTCCATCGTTTAACTCGTTCTTGCATTAACAAACCTCCAAAGGGTAAGTTAACAATCATCAGATTCAGTCGTTACCCACTTAACCCACACATAACCATAGGTCCAGCCTAATAACGGGATTTTTCGGATCCTATGGTACCATAACCTAATACTGGTCGGTTCGGCCAAAATTAATGAATGTCATTCGTTATGTAACTCCAACCAACAAGATCGTTCACATTATCGAAATCGTTATTAGTTTAGTATAAACCATCTTAATCATTTTGAAACCAACGTTAGAATATTGAAATCATTTTTGATACATATGAATCACCCCAAAACAATCGAAAACAGTAAAAAGAGGGGATCTATGTACTCACCTTTGGGTGCGTTTTTATACGTTAACACTATCCCTCAAATTATTTACTAGTCCTAAATTAACTAAGAATGATTTAATAATCGAAAAGCCACAAAAATTCCGAAGTTCCTCCGATTCTTAGAATTTTCACTTAACTTTGAGATTTTCTCGATAAGTTATTATTTTTTATTATTTTGGTGTATTTATATATATGTACTTAAGCGTAATACACATAATCTTGTGAAAACTAACACATCGTCATACACATATTGTAAAACACATAGCACATTGTAACACATAAAATTTACCCATGAACAACCCATTCTAGTTATGTCGAAAAACACTTATTTTAGTGATTCGGTAACATTTTTAGGCGTCGGAGGTCACGTATGACCAACCAAACACCAAGTAAACTTAATATAAGTTAAAATACTTATTTTTATAGCAAAAATATCAGTTTGGTTACTGATCTAAAACAGTTTTGTAAAAATCATCCGAAAAGCCGATTTTTAACCGTTTTACCGCATAGTTTTGCATCTAACGTCACCTGAACCATCCCAAATCGAAACAACTTGAAATTTTGACACAACCCATGTTATTTACTGAATAAAATAATGGTTATACTCATGATAGTTCAGGTCTTAAATAAAGCACACAAATCATGCAAATTTCACATAATTTACCACTTTTTAAGCTATATGTACAACATGCAAAGCTATGAAACCTATGTCAAAGTTTCATGCCATTATAATATACCAAATAATGATATTTTTAGTGTTTCAAATCTGTTCAAAATTATTTTTGTCATACCATCATTTTTTATCACTTTTAGTGCTTTAAACCAACATATTTTCACATGTACAAGTGCCTAAAGCATACCATCATAGCAACATCATTTTTTATGAGTTTAAAAACATCAAATATGAGATTTATTCAGATTTATTTGCTGAAGTAATTTACATTTAACATATCATGCATAAATCACCAAATACTTGCATTTTTACCACCATTCAAGAACATGTAACAACATAAACAAGTACTTAACAAGGTAACAAACTTCAAAACTCATATACACACATACATATGCACGGTTATACATACATATACGTACAACACCATTTTTACTTGTAACATGACCCATTTCATTTTAGATTTCAAGTTTAGTGAAAATCCCAAGATTCAAGAGAAACTTCAAATCATCAAGAACAACCAAGAATCAAAGTATGATCTAAACATAAGGGTTATACCTTCAAGATTCAAGTAGGTTGTAGGGCGAGATTTTGATGATAGGAAGCTTGTAATCACTTGACAATACCTTGGAATCACCTTTGTATCTTCACACTAACTTGAAGGTTGCTAGGAATGGTGTTTGAATATGAAGAACAAGGTTTGAAGATGATGAAGATAGAGATAGAAGATGGGGACGGTTTGGGAGGAGGAGAGAGAGGAGATTGTGTGTTGAGTGAAGATGTGAAGAAGATATATAGGCCAAGATCTAAAATCACATCTCCAAGATCACAAAAATCTCAAGTGTATCCAAGTAAGATCAAATGTAATATTTGCAATATCTATAAAAAATTTGGTGGGTCCCTTATGTATTAAAACCGTAAGTTTGAAGGGGGGAGGGGGTTAAGTGTAAGTTTGATTGGTAAATAAGATAAAAGTAGGTGTTTAACTAGGTATCGGGTATTTTATCTAGCGTTTAAATCCCGGTTTATGGCGTTCTAATTTATTTTTATTATTCTATAAAAATAAACTCACCACAATATTACTGAAATAAATTTCAGTTGCCAAGACTGGCTGTGTTGTCCGCGTTTCGCAGTAAAAGCACTGTGTCGCGCGGAAACACGCGGTACGCGCTTAAACTAAAAAAAATAACGTTTTTAAGCGTTTTAATTTATTTTTCAACACGAACCTGATTAAAATAAAATTTTAGTCATAACAGAATATTTTTGGGATTTAAATATTATCCGGGCGGTTACCAACGTTCGTTTCGCAGTTTTGTCGTAAATAGCTCTTTTTTCCAAATAAACATGTTTTTGCCATACCGAATCCTTTGAAACTTATTTCTAAGTTATGTAAAGGGTATTTAAGGTATGTTTGGCTTATGTCACTATTCCGGAGTGTACGTCGCGTTAAACTGATTGCGTTTACGCACCAGTTTGCTTATAACCTTCCAGAAAGCGATTTAAGACTTGAAATCGGAATCGATTCAAATTGTAAAATTATCAAACACAATTATACACATAATAACACACAAACACATATAATAACACCAAGGCACATCGTTTTATTGATAACCAACATTGTTTTACATTATACGATGATTACAGAACACAGTTGTAGGAGGTCTTTTTGGCGCGTAGGTTAGGTGGTGCATTATTATAATAAAGTATTCGTCATTTCAGTTACTGTTTGTAATTATTGTTTTTTATAAGCTTTATCTCTGAAGTCTGTAAGACGTCTCATCTTTCAAGTTTGGCGTTTTAGATTCTAATATAATAAATTTTCCGTCTCTTCAGTTTATCGTTTTGTAGTTACCCTTTTCAAGTTTGGTTTTTATTTTTTTTATTTTGGGGTTTTTATAATACTTGTCCAAAGTAATTTTATTATAGTTTGGTAATTTTTGGGCCTTTTTATGGCATGATGGCGTTTTGGCAAGCATTTGGCTGTGTGGCGTTTTTATTACATATGGCGTTGTTATTATATAATAATTAACTGAAAAAGAAAATTAAAAATAATATATATAAACAATTGATCTTCCAAATCTTCACTGTCACCAGTCTCTTTCTTCTTTTGAAGCATCTTCACTGGCTGTTTCGACTTTTGTATGATTTATTTTGATTTTTGTTTTTTTTGAAGTAGTTTTTTTGTTGCCGTGTGGAAGCACCAAGTCTGAAATCAGCCTCTTTTTCTTGAATATTTGTCCATCTTATGCAGCAAAATGTTATTGAGTTTACACCCTTCAGCTAACAAGCTTTGAATTTCCAATGAGCGATGTTTGATTTTTTTAACTTTTTGGCGTTTTACCCAGAAAAAGAACGCCACTAAATAAAAGCACCTTAAAACTCTTAATTTAATCATGCTAAATCAATAATGTTTTGTTTATGGTGATGGACAACATTGTTAATCCTCAGTTAAGAAAGATGTCTGACAATGTTGTCCACCCCCAAACAGTTAAACTTTATTGACAACAAACCTCAATAATGTTTTTGTATGTTTTGGCGTTATAAATTGGATGGAAGTTGAGGATAAAGTCAATAAGATTTTACTCAATGAAATGGACAATATCCTCACTTAAGGATTTTGTCCATTACATTGAGCGAAACCTTACCGAGAACCAAATTGAATTTCAAATAAACGTTTTGGTTTAGAGGATATTTGATGTTTGGGTTTTTTGGGTTTCTACGACGAATGGTATATATTAAACATGGTGTTTTGGTTTTTGTGTGTTTTAATGGAAGGTCTGAGATGTTGTATATATAGGATGTTTTTTGGCGGTTTTTTTTAGGCGGGATTTTATTATAATTAAGTTTGGTGTTTTATATCTAATGGCGTTTTTTAGATTGGGATGGTGTGTGCTATTTTAGGTTAAGGTGGTAATTTTAATGACGTTTTATTTCATGAGATGTCGTTTTGTGTAGAGAAGTCAAAAGACTTTTTTTTACCCTTAATCAAGCGCGCCACAACAATAAAAGTTATATTATTTACGAAAACGCCACCGCGTCATCTAGTCCATAGATTGTTTTAATCTGACGATCCATAACCGTTCTCTCCGTTCTAACACTTTTCACCGTTTTCTCTAAATCCTGAGTCATTGTGTTATAGATTCTAGTTATTGTGTTTATTCTACTATCCATTGTGTTTTAATCTGTTGTTCATTGTGTATTAGTCTGTTGTCCATTGTGTATTTTATTTTCTTTCACTAATTGTTTTACGTTATGTCCATTGTGTCTTTTATCTGTTGTCGTCGATTGTGTTTTTAGTATACTTTCTATTCTGTTTTTAATTTGATACTCATTGTGTTTTACGTTATGCCCATTATGTCTTTTATTTGTTGTCATCGATTGTGATTTTGGTCTACTTTCCATTTTGTTTTTAGTTTGATACCCATTTTGTTTTATGTTATGTCCATTGTGTAATACGCAACTGAGTTTTCTAATTATCTTTTACGTTATGTCCATTTTGTAATACGCAACTGGGTTTTCGGTTTTTTTCTAAATATAACAATATGGTACTCATACTAAAGATAAAAAGATGCTCGATTTTATGGTATATATTTTTTTTATAAACAAATGACTTATAACAAATTATGGACGTTTAAAAAATAGGGGGGAAATAGCATGTGACTTGCATGTGTATAGTCTTTTTATTTTCTTTGATAAAATTACCCTTCCCACTTTACATTTCTTATTTTATACTCCTTTATAGAATAACTCAACCCTAGATTTAAATAACCTCAACTTTTACCATTTGACTGATAGCACTCCTAACTTACGAATTGTATCACCTCGCTCCCAACTTTCAACTTAATTTCCACCGACACTTCCAAACTAACTGAACCTTAACCCAATTGCTGATGTGGCCTCTTTTTTGCTAATGTGGCTTCTGATGTGGCATTTATTTTGGTGACGTAGCGTATGACGTAACTTTTTGATAGTGTGGCATTTGATGTGGCACTTGTTTAGTCACGTAACATCTGTCGTCAGCTAACCGAGTTAGAATTAAGTTAATTTGAAACTGCAAAGGAAATACGTTAAAAAATTAGAAGTGGCGTGTCATAATTTAGGAGTGCCATTGACCAAATGTTAAAAATTGAGGTTATTTAATCCATATCCAATGAAAAAACCAAGCTTCAACGATGCAGATATTTGAACATGAGATGTAGAGATTCCAACGGTTTGAAATTACTTTGACGTATTCTTATTCTCCATTTGTTAAAAAAAAGATTAAAATTAATCTTTACTTTTTTTTTTCTTGTTTTGGATTTCTTTGTGACACCAAAAAGAAATTATGATAAAGGTTAGTCAAGTAGATGAATTAATTAGAACCAAAATAAACTTAAATAGGTTTAGGTTGCTATTATATATATATATAGGGGCAGAATTTAAGGAAAATGGTGAGAAGTGTGAAAAATGGTGAGAACGCTTATGAATCGTCCGATCAAAACAATCTATGGATTAGATTGACATGGTGGTGTTTTTGTAAATAACATAAACTATTTAAAGTGGACGTGCTTTAATAAGGGCAAAAAGGTAAATGTGCATCTACAAAACACATCAAACGAGACCGAAATATATATACTTCCCAAAGAACCCTCCCCAACTCCTACGGAAAACGAGAAAACCCTAGAAACGCGAAACCACAAATATTATGGCCTCTAATTATCAAACAAGATCCAGAGGCAAAAAAAAAACTAGTGAGTTAACTTCGATTTACATTCTGCTAGTTTTATGATGTTTTTGGCGTTCTAATTTATCCATAAACGTGCAGTTTCTATGGGTGTGGATGAGGAAGGGTCATTTGCTCCAAAACGCCAAAGAACCACCGAGCAAAGAAAGAAGACAACAACAAAACATGATACAGGTGGTTAGTTTTTATATATTTGTTTGAAAAACTCCATATATCATGTAATATACTTTGATAGTTGGTTACTAAACACCAAAACATGTATCGTTTGTATAATATTGTTTAAATATATGAGAACGCCATTTTATATATATCATTTGTGTTATTAAACGTCATGTATCATCTGTGATTATGTTATTGAACAACATATATCATTTCTGTGTGTTATTAAACGCCATGTATCATTTGTGTTATTAAACGCCATGAAAAACTAAAATGCCATGAAAATCAATCATGTTTTATAGGCAAAGAGGGGTTAAGAGTGAGAATAAATGTGCACATCGGCAAGGCCCAAAACACCAATAAGAGGAATGCCTTAAGTCAGGATGTTGAGGTTGAGGAAGAACCATTTTATGAGTTCAGTGGGGCTAGGGTTTTGTCAAGAGTAAAACCTACAAACTTGACTGCTTGGTTTATAAATCAAAATCAAAATCAAAGACATGCAGTAGAAAACATAGGGTTTGGTGCTGCACTAAGGATGAAAATAGACATGAAACCCATGAAAACGCCATGATGAGTTATCCATAATAAATAATAAATAATAAGAACTGATGTTACTGTTTTCATAAAACGTGTTAATGAAAACGCCATGATTTGAGTAATTAGCAAATAGTATCCGGGTGTAAAACGCCATTGATCATAAACAATATGCATATATTAGAACCCAATGATAATTAACATTAATATTTAAAACGCCAAATATTGAATATAGGAAGAATGCCGTTGAAACATAAACGACATTTAAAAAACGGTTAAAAACACGCCATTGAAACAAGTAATAAAAGAACAAAACGCCATATCTGTTGAATATAGGTAGAACACCATTGAAACATAAACGCCATTTCAAAAAAAAATTACTTTGAAAAAACGCCATTTAAACAAACATAAAGAACAAAATGCCATTTCTATCGAAATTTTATTTGAAACGGAATCATAATGCCATTATTAGGGGAACGTGGGCGATGATAATCGTACCCCTGCATATCATTTAGCGCCCCCTGCCACGTGTTCGACTAAGATCCGTTCTCACCATTTTCACACTTCCAACCGTTTTCTCCTGATCCCGTTTCTATATATATATATATATATATATATCATACAATATGCCTTAACGTACGCTGCGTACGCGATGGCAAAATAGCACGTTATGTTACCAAAATTGAAAGTCGCATGTTGTGAAAAACCAAATATCGCATGTGATAAAAAAAAAGTTTGCATGTTAAAAAAATAAATTCGCATGAAAAAATCAAAATCACATGTTCAAAAAAAATCGCATGTTGATACTGCTTCACGTACGTAGCATACGTTAAGACAATTTGTACAATAACCGGTCTCTCTCTATATATATGTATGTATGGGTAGGGGGGATACTAGAATGGAATCCCAGTCCCACCTTTATCAGGCAAACTTTACTTTGAAAACCTATCTAATGGTATAGAGACTGTCGACGTCGCCTGTTAACTTTTGCATTAGAGGGGTATTTTTGGTATTTTCACCCTTGCCTTAATCTTCTATTCATGACAATCCAATGGGACAAGTGACAAGTATGATGAACCTCTATTGTAATGCCTCGCTTTTGTAACTTTCCTTATTTAGAAAGTTTGTTAGTACTTTCCAATTATTGAAACTTGTATTCCCTTGTAATCGTATTTCATTTCAAACATTGTAATCTATGACTTGAATCATAATGAATACTCGATCTTTTATTCACTTGTGTTATCCATAATACGTAAATACTTGTTAAACATTCGTGATACATGCTTACTTAATACAATTTATACGAAAATTCATACTTGTTTATACGTGCAAAACTCAATTATACATTTATTTATTTATGCATTACACTTATACATTGCACTTACACGTGTAAAACGCTTAAAACCAACAAATTGCGCAACTTAAAATTCGAGCATAAGGGACAGGTCCCTCTCGCATGAGAGGACCCTCTCGTCCCAAATGCCCCACTCGTCCGAGATCCACTCGTCCCAAACCTCACCATCAGTCTATAAATTCCAACCAACTTCCTTCATTTCCAATCTTCACAACTCCGAATTGTCTCTCAAATTTCTGACTTCGAGCAATTCAACTGAGCTTGTTCCGGCAGCTTACATAGTGAGTTCACAACTAACTAACACCCTCATACCTTCTAATTTCTTCCATTTTTCTAAAACTTTTATACATTCTCTAAATCACTTGAACATGGTGTCTTAGATTCGCATAGGCAATCTGATGTAAACTCAGTATTGAGGACGAAGCTGAGGATTTGAGATGTTCTTTCAAACTTATTACGAATTTTTCTTTCTATTACTAAACTTGGCCAAATCAAAGGCTCTCTAAGCTCAGAAGCTAAGCTCATAGTTGTGGGTTAGGGTTAGAGTCATTTCCAGCCAAGAAGACGAGCAGTTCAACCAAAACCAAACTGAATTCGCCTCGAAAAATGTGCCAGTCGCCCGAGGAGGAAGGCCCTCTCGCTCGAAAGGTGAACCCTTTCGCACGACCGGAGTCCCTCTCACACGAATGGTTCTGGTTTCAACCGTTCCGACAAATTCTAAGTGTTGTATGATAAATCAGAGCCCTATTCTCAATATAGGTGATTCTGTAATATCAGTGTGTGAACCGTGGGAACCTTGGTTTCCAATCTAGTTCCACCACCTCACTTGGACTTGTAAAACGAAAACCCAAACAATCTCCTAGACCTAGAATAAGCTAACCCCGCCCAGCTTCCAACACGGATTCACTTCCTTCCATGTTGCATCAGCGCACCCGGGTTGTACGTATTCGGTTGTTTGGTTATTTACTTTCTGTACTTACGTTTCTGTTATTCATGACCAACCAACTAGTTAACTGGTTTGTGCTTTGGTGAACTTTAACGAGGTTATTACCTCCATGCCTGACTTCTATGAATTCTATGAACTTCCTGGACCGATATTATACTAGACTATAACTAAAAAACTTAACTAAACTCACAAGCATAACTGATTAATAGTAAAAACGTTTAAACGAGAATGGGTTCATCAAACAGTCCCTCTCGTGCGGAAGGGTGGTCCCACCCACACGAAAGGCCTATCGTCCCAACTGTTCTCTCGTCCGAACAGTTTGTGTTTTGGTTTCCTGTTATTCTGTTTCCGTGTTCCTTGTTACTGATTCTGTCGGGCAAACTAGGACCCATAAAATCATAGAAACTTAGTGTCGTGACAAGTGCTCGGACAGAATATACTTTCTGTTTACTTATACTTTCGTATTATACTACGTACTTTAATTCCGTATCATAATCCTCCATTCCAACTCCAACTCACGCCTTCATTTGACCTGTTGGGTAACCTTAGTGTTCTTGTACTATAACAACGACCCCTTTGCTCGCCGGATAGAATAACCTTGGCATTCCTGTATTACGCCACTCAACTCCTCGCTCGCGGAATTACTAAAGAAGATTAGCAAAACTGTGAGTATACTCGACCACCCTTTTTTCTATTTTACACTTTGGGTACAATATGTTTGCTATTAAACCTACACAGTTACACTTCGACTTTATTCAAATGCACAAACAATCCAATATATGCATGCATACGTTATACTTGATTTGTGTTTCTGGATGATTCTCTTGTGTGATAAACTTGTCATTAACTTCGTACGTGTCACACCTCAACCGATGGCGGAAACATCCGGGCGCGACACTGAGCGAAACAGATTGTCCAGGAGAAATCCATAACAACTAATATCACCAAATATTTAACGTTACGTCCCATACCATAACATATCTAGCAATTCAGCTATTACAAACATATTGTTCTCAAAGACAAAAATTGTTCCGACAACTCATAAATTATTTAGTTCGTTTCTAGACTCCCCTAGCTTGATTCCACAAAAGCAAGGCAACATTGCAAGCATCCTAAATACCTGTCACATACGTTAAAATAGGTCAATACACATAGTGTAAAGGTGAGCATACAAGTTTGATAGTATAATAGTAGCGAAGAATGGTTTTACGCATAACCAGCATGTAACATGTTGAAATGTGAAGCTAGCAAGTTATCGACAATGAAATATGCACAGACATGACTGTGAGTTGTAGAATGCGCAACACATATCACCACCGTGACACGTGAAGTAATACCCTTAACAACCCTTGTCCTCGACAGGTGCTGAGTCCAAACTATAGTACTATCGTTGCTAAGGTTTCAGGCAACAATCACTGTGTAAACATAACATACAGGCATTCATTGAATAAACATGTATAACATGTAGATAGGCTAGCGTATAAAAGTCTTTGCATTATGTGATAGATGTGATTTGAAATAAGTAACGTATGTAAAACACAAAAGTGCGTTAAGCAAAAAGGGACCGAGTATACTCACAGGTCGTGTTTAATGAATAAACACAGTCTTGGATTGAAGGGAGTGCTGGAGAGATTAGCCTGATCAGATAATGACAATATAAGCGTTGAACGGTGCGCTAAACAGTGCCGGTGAGCTGAGTGACGGATAGTGATCCGATCGGATGACCGTCCGAACGGATGACCATTCAGTCGGAGGGTTGTCCATTTGGGATGGATGGTTATAAAGATTCGAGTCACCTGGTAGGATAGTCATTCGATCGGATGGTCGTCCAATCAGATGACTATTCGTTGGAAACTGATATTTTTGAAGTTTTCAAAATTTGGTTAAGTGTTGAAAAATCACAAGTCACCCGTTCGGATCGTCGTTCGATCGGATGGTGATCCGATCGGACGGAAATCTGTTCGGCGACCTGTTCGTTTGAAAACTTGTAAAATACGTTAAGTTTAGAAAGTTTTGCGGTTGAACCGAGACTGTGTGACAACGTGTCGAACAACGGAAACCACATCAGGCCCAACTCATCCGGTCGGACGGGAATCACCCCGTTCGATCCGAACCAGCTGTTCATGATGGTGTTTCATGTTCAACCCGTGAATTGGTCATCTCTTTGATAGTAATCCGTTCTCATACTGACACTTCACCAGAAAATGAGTAGAAGGCCTGAACGAGCTCAGATTCTATCGGTTTGAAGTAAGAGTGAAGAATGTTTGAAGAAAAGTTTGAAACACTTTGATTATGCTTAGGTTTAGGTGAAATATGTGTTTAAACATGGTGGAAATCCTTTAGATTTTAGTTGTTCTTGGTGAGATGAGATCATACTTCGGTGTTCATATGAATCCGTGATGACGTCACTCGAAAACAGCCCAAATCAGGTGGATTTCATGGTTAAAAGTTGAGATTTGATGGTGAAATTTATGAGAAAGTGTGCGCTGATTGTGAAAGTACCAGATTTGAGATGAGAACTTACAAGAATCGCGAGGAATTGAGAGGAAAGCGGCTGAGAATGCGAAGGGTCAGAGGGAGAGCTGTCACATCATGTGAACAGTGATGTGACAGGTGAGTATTTATAGGGGAAAGAGGAGAAAGGTGGTGCAAGTTATTCGATTGGAGGGTCTTTCGATCGGTTAGCCATCCGATCGGATGACCATTCGATCGAAGGGTCATTCGATCAGATGGCTCGGGTAAGTTGGTTTCCGACTTTTGTTTCATACGTTGAGCGTTGCGATGCGTTTGAGTGAGTATCGAATAAGCTATGCGATAGTTTTAAATAATAGTTACACAAATAACATAACTAACATACAACAGCATAATTAACCTTGCGTTTCCAGTTTGCGATGAGATTGCGTTGTGATAGAGTTGCGATTGTGTTTAATCACCTCAAAACATATAGTAAACATGCACAAGTAACACATAATAGCACACACACACGTAAAATAATATCCATTAGCATTTAACTGCGTTTATTGCATTGTTACTTCACATAATACAACTAAAACAGCGTAAACTAAAGTATTGACTAGCGAGAATCAAAAGTACGAGTAATAATTAAGCAGGGAATCACAGATCTGATTAGCAATCTATTCTTCCTTTGACTTTGACTTTGACTTTGACTTGTACTTTAACTTCAAAAAGTTGGGTTGTTACAGTACGAGCCTCCCATTAACATGTATAGCGCTACAGGAGTAACGCACCGCCTATAAACTTGTGGTTATGTTAAATACTTTTTATACAGTAATCAGAGGATTGACATGAATATTCACATGCCAGTTTATGTGTTAATCTTGATAACTAAATTTGTCATGCGGATTCGTTTAAACCTTTTATACTTATGCTATGTATTAAACTTATATATTCGCCGATACTTTTGTATTGAACCATGTATTTTTAACATGTTGCAGGTTGATGATAATATTAAAATGGGCTTAGTGAGGATGCTTTAGATACACACTTAGAAATCATTAGATTATGTTGTTGTATCAATTTTGAACTATGTTGTATTGTAACTTGTCATATTTTGTATTTGAAACAATATTGTATTTGATTTCATATGATGTAACTTGACAATTTGTATCAATGAAATGAAATTAGTTTATATAAATTATTGTCGCTTTTAGTGTTATGATGCAATGAGAAATCTCGTTTTTGTCTCACTCCGATGTTTCTGCCATTGGTTGGGGTGTGATAGATTGGTATCAGAGCCATAACTATAGGGAATTAGGTAGAATTGCCATGTTCGACCTAGTCTATAGTAGGTACCATACTTTGACCATTCTTGATACTTGTTTAATAGGTACTTTTTCCTATTTGCTTCTTTCTACTTCTTTTGTCTAAATATTACAATATGTCTTTCATAAGACATTTCACATTGAAGACTTGAAGACACTCGTATCATACAAACGAGACAACTTCACCAAAATAGGCGTGAAACCCATAATTTGGTGAACGACCCTCAATCCGCTTATATGATTTTGCACGAAATTACGCCATCAAGTTAGGAGTGAAATCCACATCTTGATGGTAAATTTCCAATTCAAACTCTAGTGGACCCTCGTCAAAGTGTCGGAATTAGCTTCCTTGACCCGACGAGTACCAACCACACTTAGGGTACGATGTTGTCAAGTTAGGGGTGAAACCCGCATCTTGTCAACTAGTCCCACTCCTCGTTTTTCAATCCCACCAAATTTTCAAATTTTCAATCGATTAGGTACGTGTAGTAACTTGAAGGGTAAAATACCGTTAATCGCTTCTCAACGAGAGTATTTTACCTATAGGCCAAAGCATGTTTCCCTAATCTGAAAGGACTTTCGATTCACTTTGGAATAGTCGAAGTTTCTAAACGCGAGACACTCCAATATTTTTATCAAGCCTCTCTTTTATGTTATCTCAATTTTCATGTGTTTAAATACTTGTTACCTCGTTCGATTCGAAACCGATGCACAATTCACACGTCTCTCGCAATAAAAACATTAATAATTCTCGTGAACAAACTAAATTTATACTCTTTTATGCATTCATATGTGTTTATACTTGAAAATACTTATTAAACTCATGCAAATTATGTGAATCATACGTGTTAGGTGATACTTAAATGCTCATACATGAAAAACGTTATTTTAAAATTATGATCAAGTCTCATCCTTTCCTTCTCTTTCGATCCTTTAGATGTCTTCCAATAGCCTTTCCAAGAAATCCAAGAAGTCCAAGTCATGATCTGGTTCAAAGAAAGGTTCCAACAATGTGGACACGATATCGAAGAAGGATCTCATAGGGTTGATAGTTGAGCAGATGGCCAAGAAGATGGCCAAAGTTATCCCTGATATTGTCAGCAAACTTCAAACCCCACCTATTACTGAAACCCCCAATGACTCTGTTGACTCTAAGGTGGAAACACCTAAGTCGACGTTCTTGTTCAAACACTTCATGGCTTGTAAACCCTTAACCTTCATTGGCGAAGAGGGTGCCACCGTGTTAATCCACTGGTTCGATTCCGCGAAGTTGACGTTTCTACAAAGCAGCTGCCTCGACAACCTTCGAACCCTCAATGCGATGGGTGTGTTCCGATTGAGAGCCCTCGATTGGTGGACTTCTGAGCGCAACGCTCGTGGGAACGAATTCGCCCACACCTTACCTTGGTCCAACCTTAAGAAGCTAATGAAGGACGAGTTTTGTCCTCCCCACGAACTTCAGAAACTGGAGAATGAATTCTGGAACATGAAACAAATAGGGAATGATAACGTTGGTCTGACAGTACGTTTCAAGCAGCTTAGTGCTTTGTGTCTTGGCCAAGTTGACTCTGTTGACAAGGCTATAGCAAAGTATATTCGATGCCTCCCGCCTACCATCATGAACCTCGTCGAGTTGCTTCCCCCCAAACCCTTGAAGACACCTTTCGCTCGGCCGCCAAGCTCAACAACAATTGTGTTCTTCATGGAACCCCCGTCAAGGTTTCATCGAAGAATGCTCACCAAGCTACAACCGATACTAACACCATTGAACCCTCATCTTCCAAACCACCATCTTCAAGGAACAAAGGCAAGAAGCGGAAGGCTTCAAGTAAAAATTGTGCGGTGGTCACTCTGGAAAGCCCTCAACTACTTCAAGCAGTTGCTCCTACTCCAAACCACAAAGAAAGGCCTACACTAGGACTTATCCCAAGTGTAATACTTTTTTTTTACCATCATCCCAACAACACACCATGCCGCTTATGAACAAACTGTAACAGGTTTGGGCATTTTGCGAACCAATGTCGCAGTGGTCCAAAGCCACTCGCCAATAAAAACCAAGCCATGGTAGCCCAAAGCCCCGCACCGAACCAAGCCTAACCTCAGACTGCTACTGTTCGAGCATGCTTCAGGTGTGGTGATTGTAATCATCTCGCCAATGTTTGTCCCCAACGCGCCAACAACAACCAACAGCAACAGCAGCAGCAGCCTCAGCAAGCTCGTGGCAGAGCATTCGTCATCACAGCTGCTCAAGCACAGAACGCCAATGACGTCATAAACGGTACATTCCTCGTCAACAATGTCTATGCTTCGTGTTTATTAGATACTGGCACGGATAAAAATTTTGTATCCGCGTTGAATTCGAACCTTTACTTAAGTGTGGACGCTCTAAGTTGCCTAAATCTTTTGTTGTCGAAGTTGCTAATGTAAATCCGTCACTGTTGATTCTGTTCTTTCTAACTGCTCTTTGAATCTTAACGATCACCCGTTTTCAATTGACCTCATACCCATGCAAATGGGTAGTTTCGATATCATAGTAGGCATGGATTGGCTTAGGCGAGTTCGTACTGAAGTCATTTATTCTGATAAGTTAATTCATCTTCCTCTTCCTAAAGGTGATTCACTACAAATCTATGGTGAAAAACCTTCCAAAGGTCTCAAACTTATGTCGTGTACTCAAGCAAATAAATACTTGCGCAGGGGTTCCTTCGCCTTTCTTACCCACGTTGTGGAAAAGAAGGATAAAGGTCCAAGCATAAGTGATGTTCCCGTCGTTTGTGACTTTCCTGACGTTTTCCTAAAGGATCTTCCTGGTCCTCCTCATCCTCATTCTATCGATTTTTGTATCGATTTAGTGCCTGGCGCTACACCTGTCGCTAAGTCTCCCTATCGTCTAACACCCTCGGAAATGCAAGAGTTATCGAGCCAACTTCAAGAACTTCTTGATAAAGTCTTTATACGCCTTAGTACTTCTCCTTAGGGCGCTCATGTTCTGTTCGTCAAGAAGAAATATGGATCTTTTTGGATGTGCATTGACTATCGTGAGCTCAACAAGCTTATAGTCAAAAACCGATATCCTCTTCCTCGCATCGACGATCTCTTCGATCAATTACAAGGGCGACGTGCTTTTCCAAGATTGATCTTCGTTCTGGTTATCATCAACTTCGAGTCCAAAGAAGATATACCCAAAACCGCGTTTTGTACACGTTATGGTCATTACGAGTTCTTGGCCATGCCATTTGGTTTAACCAACGCACCTACGGTTTTCATGGACTTGATGAACTGTGTGTGCAACGCCTATCTCGACCGTTTCGTGATTGTTTTAATTGACGATATCCTCATCTATTCCAAGACTCAAGAAGAGCACAAGCGACACCTAAGTCTTATCCGTCAGCTTTTACGTGCTGAGTGTCTTTACGCCAAATTCTCCAAGTGCAAATTGTGGCTAAAAGAGGTTCAATTCCTTGATCACACCGTCAACGAACTCGGTATTCACGTTAACCCTGCGAAAATCAAAGCTATGAAGAATTAGATTGCTCCTAAGTCTCCATATGAAATTCGTTCATTTCTTAGTCTAGCTGGTTATTAACGTCGTTTCATTACAAATTTCTTGAAAATCGCCGTTCCTCTCAGTTCCTTGACTCAAAAAGAGAAACCTTTTGTTGGGGGTCCCGAACAAGAGGAGTATTTCCAAACGCAAGGACATGCTTTGCAATGCTCCTATCCTTGCCCTTCCCGATGGTAACGAGGACTTCGTCGGGTATTGCGATGCGTCAAACCAAGGTCTTGGTTGCGTCCTTATGCAACGGGACAAGGTTATTGCTTACGCGTCGAGACAACTCAAATTACATGAGAAAAACTACACTACGCACGACCTTGAACTTGGTGCAGTTGTTTTTGCATTGAAGATATGGCGACACTACCTTTATGGTACGAAGTGTGTGGCCTTCACCGACCATAAGAGCCTTCAGCACATCTTCAATCAAAAGGAACTGAACATGCATCAGCGACGCTAGGTAGAGTTGTTAAACGATTACGACTGCGAAATTCGCTACCATCCAAGTAAAGCGAATGTCGTCGCCGACGCACTTAGTTTCAAAACTTATGTCAAGAGTGTTCATTGCTTCCAACTCATCAGCGATCTTCGAAACCGCATTCGCGAAGCTCAATAGTCATATGTTAACGAGGGTAACCTCCATAACGAGATGCAATGTGGTGCAGAAGAAAGTCTTGTAACCAAATCCGATGGTATTCTATACTATCTCGATCGTGTCTGGATTCCGAATCGTGATCATCTTTGTGAACTCTTGATGAAGGAGCCACACAAATCTAGGTATTCTATTCATCCCAGTGCTGATCAGATGTACCACGATATACGTGCATCCTATTGATAACCTGTCATGAAGAAAGATATCACCACCTTCGTTTCCAAGTGTCTCACTTGTTCCAAGGTCAAAGTTGAACATCAACGTCCCTCTAGCTTACTCGAACAACCAGAAATTCCTGTCTGGAAATGGGAGAGTATTGCAATGGACTTTGTTACTAAGCTTCCTCGTAATTCGTCTGGTCATGATAGTATTTGGGTGATCGTTGATCAATTGACCAAATCCGCTCACTTTCTCACCATTCTTTGAAGATTACAAAGTCGAGAAATTGGCACGTATCTACACGGATGAAGTCATTTGTCGTCATGGTATCCCCATTGACATCATCTCGGACCGCGATGGTCGTTTCACTTCTCGTCTTTGGCAAACGTTTCAATCCGCTCTTGGTACTCATCTTAATCTAGTACCACTTTTCATCCTCAATCCGACGGTTAAACCAAGTGTACTATCCAAACTCTATAGGATATGCTTCGTTCATGTGTAATCGATTTTGGTGGCAACTGGGATATGCACTTGCCTTTGATCGAATTCTCATACAATGACAGTTACCACACGAGTATTCAAATGGCACCTTTCGAGGCATTGTATTGTCGTAAGTGTCATTCGCCTATTTGTTGGCATGAGATCGGAGAAGCTCAAATCACCGGTCCCGAGCTTATACAAGAGACGACGGACAAGATTTTACAGATTCAAGACAACCTGCTTAAAGCCAGAAGCCGACAAAAGAGTTACACTAACAAGCATCACAAACCTTTGGAATTCATCATTGGTGACCTTGTACTTCTCAAGGTATCCCCTTGGAAGGGTGTAGTTCGATTTGGTAAGAAAGGGAAACTCGCTCCTCTCTATGTAGGTCCTTTCAAGATTCTCGAAAGGATTGACAAGGTAGCATATCGACTAGACCTACCTCAAGAGCTCAACAATGTTCATCCTAACTTCCACGTCTCAAACCTAAAGAAATATCTAGCTGAAGAAGGACTACAAGTCCCACTCGAAGATCTTCAAATCAACGAGACCCTACACTTCGTGGAGAAACCTGTCGAGATCATGGATCGAGGTGTCAAGCAATTGAGGCGCAGTCGAATTCCTGTTGTTAAGGTACGATGGGAAGGAAAACGTGGCGTTGAGTTTACTCGGGAACTCGAAAGTGAGATCAAGACTAAGTATCCACATCTATTCGTTGCATCTTCCTAAATTTCGGGACGAAATTTCCTAAAGGAGGGGAGACTGTAACGCCTCGCTTTTGTAACTTTCCTTATTTAGCAAGTGTATTTGTACTTTCCAATTATGGAAACTTGTATTCCCTTGTAATCGTATTTCATTTCAAACTTTATAATCCGAGACTTAAATCATAATGAAAACTCGATCTTTTATACACTTGTGTTATCCATAATACGTAAATCTTGTTTAACATCCGTGATACATGCATACTTGATACAATTTATATGCAAATTCATACTTATTTATACATGCAAAACTCACTTATACATTTATTTATTTATGCATTACACTTATACATTGCAATTACACATTTAAAATGCTTAAAACCAACAAATTACGCAACTTAAAATTCGAGCATAAGGGACTGGTCCCTCTCGTCCTAAATGCCCCACTCGTCCGAGATCCACTTGTACCAAACCTCACCTTCAGTCTATAAATACCAACCCACTTCCTTCAATTCCAACCTTCACAACTCCGAATTCTCTCTCAAATTTCTGACTTTGAGCAATTCAACTGAGCTTGTTCCAGCAGCTTACATAGTGAGTTCACAACTCACTAACACCCTCATACCTTCTAGTTTCTTCCACTTTTCTAAAACTTTTATACATTCTCTAAATCACTTGAACTTGGTGTATTAGATTCGCATAGGCAATCTGATATAAACTCTTAGTATTGAGGACCAAGCTAAGGATTTTAGATGTTCTTTCAAACTTATTACGAATTTTACTTTCTATTACTAAACTTGGTTGAATCAAAGGCTCTTTGAGCTCACAAGCTAAACTCATAGCTGTGGGTTAGGGTTAGAGTCATTTCCATCCATGAAGACGAGCAGTTCAACCAAAACCAAACTGATTTCGCCTCAAAACTGTGCCAGTCGCCCGAAAGGAAGGCTTTCTCTCACGAAAGTTGAACCCTTTCACGCTACAGGAGTCCCTCTCACGCGAATGGTTCTGGTTTCAACCGTTCCGACAAATTCTAAGTGTTGTATGATAAATCAGAGCCATATTCTCGATATAGGTGATTCTATAATATCACTGTGTGAACCGTGGGAACCTTGGTTTCCAATCTAGTTCCACCACCTCACTTAGACTTGTAAAACGAACACCCAAACAATCTACTAGACCTATAATAAGCTAACCCCGTCCAACTTCCAACACTTGGATTCACTTCCTTCCATGTTGCATCGGCGCACCTGGGTTGTTCTTATCCGGTTGTTTGGTTATCTACCTTCTGTACTTACGTTTCTGTTATTCATGACCAACCGACTAGTTAACTGGTTTGTGCTTTGGTGAACTTTAACGAGGTTATTACCTCCATGCATGACTTCTATGAATTTTATGAACTTTCTGGACTGATATTATACTAGACTATAACTAAATACATTAACTGAACTCACAAGCATAACTTATTAATAGTAAAAACGTTCAATGAGAATTAGTTCACCAAACAGTCCCTCTTGCGTGGAAGGGTGGTCCCACTCACGCGAAAGGCCTGTCGTCCCAACTGTTCTCTCGTCCGAACAGTTTGTGTTTCGGTTTCCCGTTATTCTTTTTCCGTGTTCCTTGTTACTGATTCTACCGGGCAAACAAGGACCCGTAGAATCACAGAAACTCAGTGTCGTGAAAAGTGCTCGAACAGAATATACTTTCTGTTTACTTATACTTTCGTACTATACTACGTACTTTAATTCCGTATCATAATCCTCCATTCCAACTCCAACTCACGCCTTCGTTTACCCCGTCGGTTAACCTTGGTGTTCCTGTACTATGACAACGACCCCTTTGTTCGCCGGGTAGAATAACCTTGGCGTTCCTATACTGCGCCACTCAACTCCTTGCTCGCGGAATCGCTCACGGAATTACTAAAGAAAATTTAACAAAACTGTGAGTATACTCGAACACCATTTTTTTTCTATTTTACACTTTGGGTGCAATATGTTTACTATTAAACCTACACAATTACACTTAGACTTTTGAGTAAACTGCCATTTTGGTCCCTGAGGTTTGGTCACTTTTGCCACTTTAGTCCAAAACTCAAACCTTTTGAATCTGGGTCCCTGTGGTTTCAATTTTATTGCAATTTTGGTCCAAAAGTAAAATCAGGTCACATTTATCTAATAAAATCCTGGTATTTTGTCCTTTTCCTCAGGGGCAAAATGGTCATTATAATTAAATAATTCCTTTAACCACATAAAAGTACAGGCTTATCATCTACCCCAAACCCAAACCCTAATCCATCATCTTCTCCAAACCCCATTCTCCTGCAAGTGAAGACCAAGATTCAAACCACGACGAGAACCGAATCTGGTCATCACTGATCTCATACCGTCCCCGACGCAATAACAATTCACCTTAGAAGCCGTAATACAACACCCACAACCGCTCGACTCTCTCATCCTCTCAACACTTCAGATCGACACCACAATCACATGTACACAATTGATTTTGATGGGAACGAGATGAGGAAATCGAAAAGATGAAGCCAAAACATTAGATGTATCCCTAATTGCTGGAAGAATCGGCTTGTAGTTGTCGACCCGGAACCATCCAACACCATAACCACCTGAATATCAACCTCCAGCCGCAAATCGGCTGCGGCACAGCCACTAAAATCCGCCACACGACAACGCCAAACACCCTCCTACGTCGATCCAGTCGCGAAACACCTCCCCGCCTCCTCCTTCTTCTCATCGCCACCACCACAGATGGTGGGTGTGCGAGGCAGACACCGGTGCGCCGCTGTGAGAACAAAACCGTTCATCATCATCGTCGTCGGAAGCATCTATTTGCAAGGCTGACAGAGGCTTCAATCTCTAATATTCAGAGCAAATATCGCTATCCAGAAAGGGGATTACAGTTAGGCTCAGCTACTATCTCTCCGTCTCATTGGTTTTCTCGATTCTCTGTCTCATCGGAGCAGATAATTGCTGGAAGGATCAGTTCATGTGTTAACACTTGTTGTTTACTGAAGTTGTTGTTGTAATTGATTTGTGCGCACTGGATTTGTTATTGTTGATATAGTGCAAGTTTTTGTGTATTATAATGACCATTTTGCCCCTGAGAAAGAAGACAAAATAACAGGATTTTATTAGATAAATATGACCTGATTTTACTTTTGGACCAAAATGGCAATAAAACTGAAACCGCAGGGACCCAGATTCAAAAAGTTTGAGTTTTGGACTAAAGTGGCAAAAGTGACCAACCTCAGGGACCAAAATGACAATTTACTCTAGACTTTATTCAAATGCACAAACAATCCAATACATGCATGCATATGTTACACTTGATTGGTGTTTCTGGATGATTCTTTTGTGTGATAAACTTGTCATTAACTTCGTACGAGCCTCCCATTAACATGTATAACTCTATAGGAGTAACGCACCGCCCGTAAACTTGTGGTCATGTTAAATTCTTTTTATGTGGTAATCAGAGGATTGACATGAATATTCCCATGACAGTTTATGCGTTAATCTTGATGACTAAGTTTACCATGCGGATTCGTTTAAAACTGGTATACTCGCCAATACTTTTGTATTGAACCATGTATTATTAACATATTGAAGGTTGATGATGATATTAAAATGGGCTTAGTGACGATGCTTTAGATACACACTTAGAAATCATTAGATTATGTTATTGTATCAATTTGAACTATGTTGTATTGTAACTTGTCTTGTTTTGTATTTGAAACAATGTTGTATTTGATTTCGTATGATGTAACTTGACAATTTATATCAATGAAATGAAATTAGTTTTTTTAAATTATTTTCGCTTTTAGTGTTATGATGCAATGAGCAATCTCGTTTTCGTCTCACTCTGATGTTTCCGTCATCGGTTGGGGTGTGACAACTATTCTCGCCTTTTTGTTCTTCGATATATATGTCCACACCCAACTTATTATCTCTCGTATTCAAACTTATTTTTTACATCCTAGAATTGCTTCTAATCCAAAACCGACGCATATTTAATCTCGACATTTGTGTCTATATAATGTACGAGAATTAGTGATTGACGGTAAATTGGCCACTAAATTTGCTCGTAAACAGGCCAAACACATAGAGCTTGATTATCACTTTTTACGAGAATTAGTGACTAGCGGTAAATTGGCCACTAAATTTGTTCCTACCAAGCTTCAGGTGACTGAAATTTTTACTAAAAGTTGTCTAAGTTCTCAATTCAACATTTGTGTCAAATGCGTCCACCACCGTTTAGCTTGCAAGGGGATGTTAGATAGTATAGCTGTGTGTATACTAGTTAGTTAGTCTTGGTATGTATTTGTATGAATCTCAAGGTACCTTAGTGCAACATTTGTGTCTATATAATGTACTTGTATTATTATGAGTTTAATTTGTGAACATTAACAATTGAAATCCATTTAAGAGATAATTTAAATTTGCTAGAGTCCTCCAAATCATTTGAGATATGGCATATTTGTTATGACCTATGTATTGGATATCAGATTATATAAGGGGAAATTACGAGAATGGCCAAGACCAAAACCCACTTGCAAAAATGGCCATCTCATGCGTCCTTGGAGAGGCGCATCACGGATTCAAATGCGCGGGATGCGTCTAAAGTCCACGGGATGCGTCTTTGAAAATAGTTCACTGACCGATGCGTCTAAAAGTACACGGGATGCGTCTGAAAGGGCACGGGATGCGTCTTGAAAACTTGAAGCGTCTGAAAGTGCACGGGATGCGTCCTTGGAGCGAGGCATCATGCACGGGATGCGTCGGGCAAGTTTCCGCCATTTTTTCCGGCGATTTGCAGGTTTCCGCCATTTTTTCCGGCGAGTTGCAGGTTTTCGTGCATTTGGATCCGTGATGAGACGCATCAAATGATCTACTGCGTGTTCTCTCTCTACTTTCTCTCTCTAAAAACGTACATCGCTGTTAAAAGATTGGTAAGTCCGTAAGCTAGAGGTGTGTTACCGGTGGTTTGATTGTCTGTTAGCATCATTTGAGGATGGAACAGAGTGTGGTTTGATTGTCTGTTAGCATCATTTGAGGAGAGGATGCATATGTTTGGTGATCCTTTTGTTGAAATTCTGAAATGGGTATTGAAAATCGCCGGAAAAAGGAGGAGAGAAAGCAGACAAGAAGGAGGAGAGAAAGCAGACAAGAAGACAAGAAACCTGAAAAGGCTGCAAGCCTCGATTACTGAAATGCCACTTGTCCATTTTCTATTGGGAGACGCATCAAATACTCGATGAGTCTGTATATGGACGCATGAGATGGCCATTTTTGCAAGTGGGTTTTGGTCTTGGCCATTCTTGTAATTTCCCCATTATATAATACACACAAAAAAAGTACATAAAGATGTGTATATAAAAGAGTAAAAATCTTGTTGCCAAAAATACATTAAACAGTTTATTCTTTTTTAATGAGCTAGGAACCAAATACCATAGACTATGAATTATAGTTCATTTTTTTCTCTTAACGACCATCCAATAATGTAATAGTGGCACAATCAACTGAAGGTGGTGAAGCCACTGATGGAATGGAGTTGACTTCAATCGTGGTTTTCTCCGTGAAGAAGGCAGGTTGTTTAGGAGGTGGCAATGGCCCATTGTTGCTGAACATTGATACCACTAACGACATAGTTGGTCTATCTTCGGCATGATCTTGCACACATAACAAACCGATATGTATTGTTCGAAGTACTTCAAAGTCAACACATGAGTTGCATAAAGTTGCACTAAGAAGTTCAAGAGACTTCCCGGCTCTATTTAGTCTCCATGCCTAAATCATAAGTTTAACACAACAAATATAAAGGCTTGTATTAAGGGAACATGTAAATCATCTTGCCAAACTTACATGTCCAAGAAGATTATCATTATGATCTTGATGAGTGAATCCTCTGTTTTTCTTTCCACTCACTATCTCCAGCAACAAAACTCCAAAGCTAAAGACATCCGATTTTATCGAGAACTGCCCATTTGCTGCATACTCTGGAGATATGTAGCCCCTGAGTTGATGTAAGGGCTCTATAAGCTGATGAAATATTAAGAAATGTGACATGAATTCAAGTGTCTAAATATTTTATAGATTCTTACAATGTCCCAACTACTTTGTTAGTATTTGCTTCACTCTCTTGTCCATGAAACCTTCTAGCCAGACCAAAGTCAGAAATCTTGGGATTCATGTCCTTATCAAGCAAAATGTTGCCTGCTTTCAAATCTCTATGAATAATTCGAAGGCGGGAATCTTGATGCAGATAAAGGAGCCCTCGAGTAATTCCATGGATAATGTGGAAGCGAGAAGGCCAATCAAGCATCAAACTTTTCACTTCATCTGCACAAAGATAATCTAAGACATAAAGTGTGCACATGGTAGTTGTCTGTCGAATTAAGAAATTATGATAAAGATCACATGAAGTGATGAAGAGAGTCACACCAAATAAGAATGAATCAAGGCTTTTGTTGGGCATGTACTCATAAATTAGCAAGAATTCATCTCCTTGAATACAGTAGCCCAGAAGCTTTACAAGATTTCGATGTTGAAGTTTAGCGATGCATCTTACTTCATTTTTGAACTCATCAAAACCTTGGCTGGAAGTTTTTGACAGTCGCTTTACAGCAACTTCTCGCCCTTCCAACACACCCTGAAGATTATTTGGAGTTGTTAAAACAAGTATCACAAAATTTTATATTAACATATTAAGAGTTTATAGACTAGAATAAATAGTTTTAGTAACTTTCAGTGATAAAATTGAAGGGAAAGGAAGTCATTTTAGATTAATACTTTACTTGAATTTGGATATTTTTTCGGAGATGATGCAAAGGAATTTGTTGCATATCATTGGGACAGATCGAAAGAGCACTGCTTGGTTCTTATTTACACTTGATTTTACCATAAAGTAGACAAGATGGGCATGTAACACAAGTTGATTACCTTGTAAACTGGACCGAAACCACCTTGTCCGAGCTTATTATTGATCGAGAAATTATCTGTAGAATTTGCAATTTTATATAGGCTGAAAGATGGCAACTCTGCAGGTTCTCTCTGGCTTCCATTCGTATAATCTTCCTCGAGGGTTTGTGCCGGTCTACCTACAAAATCATATATCAGTGTGCTTCCAGATTGATTAAAGATTAGTGTATCTTTACTTTCTAGAAGTTCATCCTAATGACCAGATGGTATGCAATATTTTCCTCAATAGTTATTTAATATTCTTGAAACTAAAACATAATCTCTTAAATTTCATAGTTTGTGAATATCTTACAAATTCTATAGTAAAGCATCAACTTTTGCTTGATTTTGACTCTTTTTTGCAGTCTGTTACTTTCTACATAACGTTATCCTGTAATTGCCATTCATTCACACTAATGAGTTTTTACTTTGTGGATAAATAGAATTTGCTCAATGGGTTGTAATAAAAATCATCTGAGGGTAATCTAATATTACCTATTTGTGTTTTTCTTATTAACGGAGGCCAGTAGCAGCCTATCCATTTCCTGGGATAGATGTAAGTTGGTTCTCGTCTCACCCTCCCCAGACTCTACTTTTGGGTGGGACATTACCGGGTGTGTTTGTTTTTTATATAATCAACCATCCTTCAAGTGAGCCTCTTGCTCGTTAGTGTTTAGAAAAATACAAAAATGACTCATATTCCTAACCTCTTCTCGGTATGCTGGATCGGTTTTTCTTCCTCCAAGTATATAAAGCTAGAATCAGGAATACCACAAGCAAACTAAGTGAGGTTGACAAGACCACTTTGATTACTTTCTTGTTCTTGAACTCATTGCTCGGGGAAGCTGCAGCGATTTTATCTTATATCAACAAAACTTCGCTAGTATGTTTAAGTAATTTGTAGTACCTTATTTGAAACTATAACCAATCATTTCCCTATCAACTAGCAATTGCAATGATAAAATAGAGGAACAAATTTGTTTATTAAAGAAATAAACATCAATAAGTTCAAATATTTGAAGACAATTAACAGGCTTAGCTCTTAACAATAACTGTTATTCAAGGTCAATCCTTACCATCTAATTTAGTTGCGCTTAATCTTACATATAGTGCTCTTCCTCCAGTATTCTCTCTCATGTCTTGAAGATCACCAAACCATAGCAAGCATCCGCTCTGGACATCTAGATTTGCAAAAGCTGTACACAAGCAATTTCTTTTACAGTTTGTCTCACATTCTCCAAGTGTCATGCTCGCATTGTACCATGAACTTCGCGTGTCCAGCAACTTCATACCTGAAAATTTTGCAAAGCCTTCCTCGCTACTGCAATCTAATGGCTTTCTCCTCTCACACCCACTTGACCAGTTTGCTATTTTCCATTCTTCTGGCTGTCTTGGTTCAAAACCTCGTAAACAACTACAAACAGGAGACTTATTATTGCTACAGGTTCCATAGGGGCCACAAATTCCAGAACGGACACAAACATCGTAAGGTGGGTTACTTTGCCAAATGATGTTTTCTTGGTCAATCTTCCTTGCATCCCTCACAACAAGATTCCCAGTATCCAACAGCTGTGCCACTGGATTAAAAGCACTGGAGTTTGCAAACCCAGATGCCCAGATCACAGAATTATCACCATTGAGAAGCAGTAACCTCCCATCACTACTGAGTTTCAGCACACCAGGAGTATCGTTAATTGGAATCCCGGCATTGGAAACCCACACAAATGGACCAGGTGGTTCCTTGTACCATATCCCCAGGTACCGATTCATTGAATTGTTTGGCCTGAAAAAGCCGAGTTCAAAATGATCACCAGCTGATACTATGGTCTCCCCATCTCTGATGGTCTGGTTTACTGCTATAGTGTCTACTGCAGCACAAACTGCCCAGAGGGACACTAAAACACCCGCACATAATGGAAGTTCGCTAAGGTTTAGCTTCTTCATTATTGTGTCCTTTGCTTCTCATCGATGAGTTAGTTATTCATTCCTTTTCTCAGTAGACTTTATCATAAACTTGACTCAATTAGTCTATACGTGTGTAACGGTTTACTTTTGGACTTTTGGTGTTGCGTATAATACCATCAGTGTAATATCTAATACACTATCTCATTATATTAAAACTTTATTTGACCAACAAGTAATCTCTTCAATAAAAGCATTTACAGAAATCATAAAATTTGCCAGCAGTATACATCAATAGACAAAAGAGGTTGGCCCATACTAATAAAATTATGAACTTGCATAGCATATGAAAGGTCACCAGTTGACATATTTGATTTTGACCTTTTCAACATTTTTGGCATGAAGCAGAAAAAGTAATATAAGATAGTAAGAGAGACTGACGTGCTGTTTGTTTTTTCTGAAAAGCTCTGCGCCACGCAGACCACGTGCAGACATTGCCATGCGTAGACTGTTTGTTTTTTCGCAGACGTTTCATTAAAAAACGTCTGCACGAGCTCTTCTTGGTGCAGACTTGGCCAACCACTTCTAATATCTTTTAAGGTCTGCAGAGAGTTAAACACTACCACCGCCCATCACCACCACATTTCACCACCACCGTCCACCACCGACTACCGTCCATCACCACCACCACCGTCCACCACCACCACAATCATCATCCACCACCACCGTCCATCACCACCACTGTCCACCACCCACTATCGTCCATCACCACCACCACTGTCCACCACCCACCACCACTGTCTACCACCATCACCGTCCACCACCCACCACAACTGTCTACCACCATCACCGTCCAGCACCACCACCACCACCCACCATCACCGTCCGTACACCACCACCGGTTTATTTTAGAAGTCTGCATACGTTAAAAAACAAACAACCTTCTTCTTGCAGATTGCAGAGGTTTGGTCCACCTCTTCTTCTATAGATGTCTGCAGATGTGGTCCGCAGACTGCAGACATTTTACCTCTTAAAAAATAAACAACACCTGAGAGAATATAAAAGGGGAAAATTACCCATACATCAAGACCACTTGTAATTTTGTGATGCATCATTTTTCTTTCAGAACATGTAATTGACAGCTGTCTAAGATTGGAAGTTAGTATATCCGGGTATCAGTGTTGCCCAGAATGATCTTTGATCTCTAGAACATAAATGAATAAATTAAACTTGTATATAACTTGAAATTGAATACATGAGAGTGATTTTTACAATTAAGAAATCTAAACCCTATTTATAAGAAACGAAAACATGCAACCGAACATATATGTCTCTTCATGAAACATCGCGTCTTCTTGTCTCTATGTTGTTGGCGTCGTGTCTCCTGGAGGAGTTGTTTCATATAGATTGTAGGTTACAATCTTTCTTTTGTTCGCTTCTAGTCCCCATACTTCTATACCTAACTTAAATAAAACATAAACTATCTATAAACTACTTGCATAACAAACCCCTGTACTTAGGATGTGAGGGATTAGTTCTTTATTCACCCCCTAATCACAAACATCCTTGAGTTGTTGTAGATCTTGAACTCCAAGCAGTTTTATCTTCTCGAATCTCCTCGATACTGAACACTTCCCATGGATCTTCTTATTCACGAACCTTGCTCCTCACGAATTTTGTTCCTCACTAACCATGTTCCTCATGAACCTTGCTTCACACGAACATTTTGTTTCACACTAGTCTTGACCATACTTATTTGTATCAAACGAACCCCTTTTGGTGTAGTTGTCTCAACACGAACTCTACCCGATTTTGATTAACTTGCCCATCATCATATCACATGACTTGAATCCATCTCGCATAGATTTTCGATAATCTGACCCACTCAGATTTCCTTGGCGGTTGTATCACACAACAATTCCTTCTTCTGACCCAGTCACAAGATTATTTGTATCCTTCATATGCATGTATTCTCCTTTATCTATCACATATGTAATCTCTTCTTTCGGTTGTCTTTCACAGCGGGTTCTTCTTACCGATTGCGTCCTTCACAGATTCTTTACTTTTACCTGATCCACTCACTTGATTGTTTTATTGCACCTTTCATAGGTTATCTCCGCATCACATGGTTCTTCCCTTTGATCGTTTCACACGACCAAATTTCATGTTTCTACTTTTCTTCAACGTGTAGGCACATCAAAAGTTTTGGTTCAATATCTTCTTCTGTTTCGACCAAGAGTGTCTCATTTTCCTTGGTTTTCTTCGTTGGGCATTCGTAGGCATAGTGCCCAAGTTTCTCACATCTGTAACAAGTGATTTTCGACTTATCTCTTATAGCAGGTGTTTCTTGCTTGCTATCATCCCTTTGTAGTCTGTCGGTTCCTTCTGACTCATAAGAGGCGTGTCCTTCACCCCTATGTTGATAATTGCCTCTCCCTCAGCCTCGTGATGGACGGAATCTCCCTCGTCCATGATTTCCAACATATTGTCCATGAACTGCATACAAGAGTTCTTCTAGATTGTTCACAGGGCCTTTTTTCTTTAACTTATCCTTTCTTCATAAGTCTTTAGTCTTCCGACTGCTTCTTCTAGCGTCATTGTTTCTGGATCGGAGCATTGTTCCATGGAGGCGAAAATCTGAGTGAATCTATCTGGCACGACATTTAAGAGTTTGCATACTAGAGTCGGTTGACTCAGTGTTGTCCCTAATTCACTTGCCCTCGTTACAATATTGTTTATCTTTATAGTGAACTCGTCTATTATATCGTCTTCCTTCATTTGCAATAACTCAAATTCTAACATGAGTGTACGTAAACGTGCCTTTTACACTTGGTATACACCAACATGTCTCTAGTCTTCAATATGTTCCATATCTCTTTTGCAGTTTTGCAATTCGCCACTTGTAAAACCACATCTTCTGGTATTGCTTGGAACAATTATGCAATTGCTGACTTATCTTTCCTAACATCCAGTTGTATGTTTTCTGTCGGTTCAGTTGTTTCCCAAAGTCTGTTCGCTTCCAAAATCGTTTTGATGCGAATTACTTAAACCATGTAATTTGTCGGTTTCAAGATTGGGCATTGAAATTGGGAAAGAGAACTTCCCTCCTTTTGAATTACAATTTGTTGATTCGAACCTCCTGTTGTTCCTGACATAGTTTCTGACCGTATGACTTTCACCTTTACACACTTTGTAATCTTTCCTTGTTTCAGAATTCCTTGACCACCAATACAAACTCTTGTACCGGTAAACCCTAACTTTCTAGGTTTCAATTAACCTTCAAATCTTAACCCGTAATTACCCGAAACATGTAATAATCAAATTCCGATTCGCACTATAACCCCGGAATCAAAACCCTAGATTTCTATCCCCTTGGTTCGATACCTTTGAACCGAAAACAAAATTGAATTGAACTTGCGAATTGAAATCGGAAAAAATAAAACCTGATCGCGAATAACCCTGTGATTCAATGCGCCTAGAGCCTGATGCTCTGATACCAATTGTTTCCCAGAATGATCTTTGATCTCTAGAACACAAATGAATAAACTAAACTTGTATATAACTTGAAATTTAATACATGAGATTGATTTTTACAATTGAGAAATCTAAACCCTATTTATAAGAAACGAAAACGTGCGACCGAACATACATGTCTCTTTGCAAAACGTCACGTCTTCTTGACTCTGTGTTGTTGGCGTCATTTGCTAGAGATGCGTCTCTTGGAAGCGTCCTTTCATATATATTGTATGCTACAATCTTTCTTTTGTTCGGTTCTAGTCCCTGTACTTCTATAACTAACTTAAATAAAACATAAACTATCTATAAACGATTTGCATTACAAACCCTTGTATTTTGGATGTGAGGGATTAGTTCTTCAATCAGACAGTAATTTCTTAAATAATGGATCCTAAACACACCATAGATGTATTAAGGTATTCTTTACTAATTTTTTGTTTTTCCTTGTGCTATTAGCATTACATGATATCCGTCTTTTGTGCGTAGACACTTGGAGAAGCAGGATGAACTCCTCATGGATGCTTATAGATCAATGTCACATGAATTGCATAAACTTCAGGTAATGCTTTTGCTACATATATGGTTATTTGTTACTTTTTCCTAAGGAGCATTCTAGGGGTGTGAACTTCTTACACGGCACGGACCTAACAAGAAATTTTCGGGTTTATGTTATTTGTAAACTGGTTCGGCTCAGTTTTGGGTCGAAACAACAATAATGTTTAGCTAATTAGGTCCTCAGGTTTTCTTAGCAGGTTCGTAGGTCGGTCTATTTAACTTGTTTAATGTTACAATTAATTTTTTTTTAAATATATCATGTCATAACTAAAACCGAAATGCCATTTAGTGGCACACACTTTTAATGGTATTTATGTTGATACATATTATGTGGGCGACTCGGTTTGGTTCGACTCGGTTAGGTTCGGCTCAAGTCCGATGTCGCGACATTCCTCCATCGTGCGCCCCAGAGTTCGACACGCGAAGCACGAAGCGCCGCGAACCTTCCCGAAGAGCCACATCACAATGACATCACCATGATGATGTCATGTGATGACATATCAATACTAGTCAACGTGAATTCATGCTAATTAATAGTTTGCTATTGATGTTTATAACATGACGAAACGTCCAGCTAACTCTGCATGACGAAACTATGATGTTGACGAAACTCTGCTATGAAACAAGGTTTCGTCGTTCTTGGGAGTGTGACGAAACTCTCCTAGTTTCGTCACTGTTAGGTTTCGCCATGAAGTTTCGTCGGCTCAATGAAGTTACGTCGGCTGCATGAGGTTTCGTTGATGCTGTTGCTATATAAGCAGCACTGAAGACATAAGAGAGGATAGAGAGAACACTATGAGACACGAGAGAACCAGAGAGAGTTTACAGAGATTATTTTGTAAACATTGTATTGTAACCATTTCAAGCATTAATACATTGTGTGTTAATCGTTAAGTCTCGTGTTTGTCGTTTACGTGTTCTTAACTTGGTTTAACTTACCCGTTAGGATTCCACACTCTCGGGTTTGTCGGAAAACAGGGAATAGAGGTTTAACTCGATCCTCCGGGTGGACCTACAATTGGTATCAGAGCATTGGCTCGATTCCGTGTTAAAACCAAGTTTGTTTTTCTTGTATTTTGAGTTTAAAGATCATAACTTTCTGGAAAAACAATTTGAAAATCGTGAAAACCTTGTTATTTTGCTGTTTGTTTTAGGAAAAACCATTGTTAAAACTCATGCAAACATTTTAGGTAGTGGTTTTTATTGAAACATTGTGCAAAATTTGTGTTCGGAAAATTTATCGGCCACCGGAAAATTCATATTTTCATCAAAGTTCAGCAGATATTCATAGTGTTCATCATATGTTGTTGTAATCTTCATAATATTTCTGTGGTTTGATCTTGTTGAGATAAAATTGAAGTGTTTGATTGATTATAATATTATTGTTTGACAAATTTGACCACTGATATGATGAGTATTTGAAAAGTGTGGCCTAAAGTAGTGTGCTGTTTGATAAAGTTGACATTAGAACCATTCTTGTGTCGGAAGATAAGGTGTGATTGGTTTTGAAAATATCTTCACTGTTTGTGTACCATATTGTCAACGAAACCTCCTCACATTTCTTCAAAATTATTTTTGGCGAAACCTCCTTTCACTTTTAAAATTGTGTTTGACGAAACCTCCTAGAGTTTCATCACCTATCAGGTTTCGTCGTTAATTAAGGATTCGACATTATCAGGTTTCGTCGATCAGAGGATTCGTCGAGCATTTTTTTTTCAAAGAGGGTTTCACCAAGACCCTAAGTTTCGTCGAGTCACTTGCAAATCTTTTTCACAGAAGGTTTCAAAAAGTGTTTTTAACTGTTTGTTTCAAGTGATTTTATCAGGTGTCCATTTTTATTCATTCAAAAATGAATCCAGACTGGTGGGGTAGTCCGTCAAATACAGAGAGCAAATATAGAAGCACAAGTTTATCGCCATCATGGGCCGAATCTCCCGCACCCGCATCTAATATGGAGAGCAAGTATAGAAGCACGGGTTTATCGCCATCATGGGCCGAATCTCCCGCACCCGCATCTTCGCAAGCGAATCCAATTTCGACAGGTCAATGGGTGTTTGTTTCAAATCAAACTCAAAGTATTCAAAGTATACTTCTAAGCGAAAGCGAGACCGGAAGTCTAAATCGCCCACCGAAACTGATGCACATAAATGAATATCCTGGATGGGTAGATAGACTCCATACGTATGTCCTTGGGCAAAACACGGAATTGTGGTATGTTTTACTACATATTTCGATCAAGCTCTTGAGGTTGCCGCTTCAACTGCCGCGACATTTGCAGATCTTACAGAAGACGAGAAAAAGGCATATGATTTAGAAAAGAAAGCATATGTTATTCTGACTCAGGCGTTGAGCAAGGATATATATCATCAGTTTGTCAGCTTCAAGACGTCAAAGCGATTATGGGATGCATTGAAGACAAGAGGTCTAGGAAATGAAAAGTCACGCCAATTGCGACATGATTTACTCAAGAAGGAGTTTGATGGCTTCACATGTATGGAAAATGAATCTTTGGGAGATATGACAAGTCGATTTTATCACTTGCTGACTGAATTGAGTAATTATGGGGTAGTAACAACTCCAGCAGAGGTTGTCACAAAGTTTGCCGATGCACTGCCACCTCAATGGAATGGTTTCTTGGAAATCCTAAAATACAATGGCACATTGGCTACAACAAACATCAATGACTTCATTCAGCTCTTGGAAAACAAAGATCAGGAAGAAACCCTAAAGGAGAAAAGGGTTCCAGTGAGACAAAATCCTGATATGTATTATGGAGCTCATAACACTTCTGCAAGACCTGTTCCACATGCTCCAATTCAAACGGCGTTTGTCACAAGCACATATTTGTATGGAAATCCGATACAAGTTCCCGTTAAGCCAGCTTCAACCACAGACTTGTATGGAAATCCACTACATCCAGTTCCCCAACAGCAAAGCTATCGGCCATCTCCTATAGCAACTGATTTGTACAGAAATCCACTTCCTGTTCAACAACAAGCTTGTTATGGAAGCACATCATCTGCTGGTCAACCATCAAATTCAAATACAGTACGGCTTGACACGTCAAGCTTCTCCAAAGTTAGCGTTGAAGTAGCTAAAGATCATATGGAGATACTGAACACACTGGTGAGCGCGTATTGTGGGTTGATTGCAGGGCAGATCAGAAACATCAATCTAACTCAAGAAGATTATCAGCAGATCGATAAAGAAGAGATGGATATGATGGATATCAAATGGGCTTTCGCCAGTGCTGTAGGCGAGCAAAGGACTTCATGGAATGGACTGGTCGAACCAGCTTGGAAAGCAAGAAAGATACCAAGTATGGGTTCGACAAGCAGTCTATTAAGTGCTTTAACTGTGGCGAACGGGGTCACTTCAAGAGGGAATGCACAAAGCCAGCACAGCATAGGAACAAAAACCCTTTCAGAGGTCAAGGCAACCAACAGAATCATAATCAAACCAGGAATGACGATCGCACCTTGGTACCTGTAAACAATCAAGCAGGACCATCAAACAATCAAGCTCTTGTCGTGTAAGTGGATGAGGGTGGCGGCTGGTCAATGCAATTAGGCATTGGTGATCAGGGTGGATCAGCTTGTTTTGCTGAAGTGGTGAAGGATCTGAAACACACCAGTGGTGGAGAATCTTCCGCCAGTGGTGGTGAATCTTTTGAAGATGAAGACAGTTCTGGTTACAGTAGAAGCTCAGATGAAGAATCCTTAACTTCAGGCGATGATCATTTGGATTTAACGTCAAGTGTGTCAGTCGACACAGATGTTGATGAATTGTTGGGAGAAGCTGCAGCGGAATGACAGAAGATCAATTCTGGTGGATAAAGCTGCTTATTCTTCTTCTTCTATTCATTCAGCCTTTATGGCTAATGTCGGCAGTTCATCAAGTCAGGTATGTGTCGATAAACCAACTTCTGATAAATGCGATAATTGTGTTAGTTTAGGTGATAAATTGTCGGACTTGCAAAACAAATATGATGATTTTCAAAGCAAGTATGACGTGACATATATCCACAATCAAAAGTTGATAGTGGATCTTTCGAAATGCAAAGAGGCTAACATGTTTTATGAAAACCATGAAAAAGAGTTTAAAAAGGTGGTTGATTATTTGAGAAAAGATAAAACCGAGCTAACAAAAATGGTTTCAAGAAAACAAACTGACATAAACTGTTATATCAATCGTCTGGAAATCATGCAAAAAGAGTTAGCCTGTGTTAAGTGTGAAAGTGAGGCGATCCGACATAAGCTAGACAGTTATTCAAACTCTAGGTATGTGCTGGATCACATCATTGACATACAAAAAGAGAAAAAGGATGTCACGTGCATTGGACATAAGAAATGTCCACCACCTGTTAGACACAATTATGATGCAATGCCTGATGAGGAGAATAGAACTTATTATGAGGAATCTGTTCCTTTAGACATTGAGGAATTTGCAACCGGACTTGGATACAAAAATGAAGTATCATCAGATTCGGATGTTTCAACAGTTTCAAGTGTGTCAACTGCTGAACAGAATCAGGATCCTCCGGTCATTGTTGAGGATGCTGATTCTTCAGATGATGAATCCGATGATACTGACTCAGCACAGTCTGATGCGGTAATCAAAGAAGAGGACATACCTCTTGAGAATCATATTCTATGTGATCCTCCAGCAAAACCTGCTATGACTGTTCTGGTCGAGTCAACGCTTGCAAAAGAGTCAGAGAGTGTGAATTTGTTGTACACTCTTGTTGGTGATGATAAAATCTATTCTGACAAAGATTTTCCGATTAAGAATGTAAATCAATCTTTAATCAGTAAAGTTTTTGAAGATTCGACAAGTAGGTTTTTGGGAAAGCCGGCTTCACATGTTGTGGTAACACAGTGCCCTCCGATTCCAAAGGCCGAAGTTCGAAAACAATATGGCAATCAGAAATTACCAACAGTGAAAAAGCAGCAAAATCATACCAAACCAAAAGGTAAATCAACGACTCAAGGTCGAAAGGAACCGAACCAAAAGAAGAACAAGAAAGTGAACTTTGTGAAATCAACGGGAACGGACAAACTGGAAACTTTTGCAAATAAATCTAACTTAGATCATGTCAATCAAGTTAAATCTTTGAAAAGAAATGAACCAAACAGTTCAAAACCAAGTACCTTGGGATCACAAAGTTCATCAACAAGACAATCACATGTTACTTCAGGGTTTGTCGAACGAAGATCATGTTTTGAATGTGGTGAAATTGGACATATCATTCGAAATTGTCCATATCTTCATAAGTTAAAAGCCAAAGTTGATGATCCCCGTGAACAAAATTACCAAAAGCGACCTGTTTCTTCAAAACAAGATCCCCGCCTTGTAAAAGAAAGGGAAATGAAATAGAAAAGCCAACAAGTCAAGGTAATTGAAAAGGCAATTAAAACCGACGTGGTTCACAAACAACCTGTTTTCGTTAAACCAGCAATTTCTAAAACTACTAATAATCACGAAGTTAAGATTTCAAAATTTTAAACTGGTAAAACACAACAGACTTGGAAACCAAAAACGGTTACTAATTCTGGGGGAGCATCATAATTTCCAAACCATCGAGAAATTGAAATAACTTTTGTCGATAAAAGCGGAAGACCCAAGACCACAAAGGCTTGGGTCCCCATCTCCAACTAATCATGTGAGTTTATGTGCAGGGTGTTCCAGGAGGAACTTTCAGCCGTCATTGGATTGTTGATAGTGGGGCATCCAGGCACATGACAGGCGACATGAAGCTTCTCTACGACGTCAAATCTATTAGAGGAGGTTATGTTGCTTTTGCTGGAGATAAAGGTGGATATATTACTGGTGAAGGAATGGTATCCAACAGGGTTGTAAGCTTTGATAAGATCAACTTTGTGCAACAACTTGATCACAATCTTCTCAGCGTTTCAGAAATTTGTGATAAGCAGTTTTCAGTACACTTTGATGCAAATGGATGTTATGTGCTAAAACCCGGCTTCAAGATTCCGAAAGAATGGATTCTCTTATCTTCTCCAAGGATTAACGATTTGTATATCCTTGATATGAGCCAAGCAATTACTACGTCTGCACAAGCAACTTGTTTCGTTTCCAAAGCCACGGAAAAAACTCTATCTCTTGGCACAGACGGATGGGTCACATTCACTTACGAAAAATGAAACATTTGGTGTCGAATGAATTAGTGAATGGTGTTCCTCTTAAAAATTTCCATCTTCAAGACGTCTGTGTTTCATGCCAAAAAGGAAAACAAACGAAGAAGCGAGACCCGACTAAGAAAATCAACACGGTGGCTGTTCCACTTGAACGTTTGCACATGGATTTATTCGGTCCTGTCAAGCATAAAAGCATTCGGAATGATCAATACTGCCTCGTGATAACAGATGATTATTCAAGATTTTCTTGGGTGGTGATACTTTCGGTATTATCAAAAACTTGATCATTCAGATTGAGAATTTGTATACTTTGAAGGTTAAACGGATTCGCAGCGACAATGGAACAGAATTTAAAAATCAAGCCATGAAGGAGTTCTGTACTTCAAAAGGTATTCTTCACGAATTTAGTGCAGCTTACACTCCTCAACAGAACGGCGTCGTTGAACGTAAAAACCGCACATTGATCGAGTCTGCTAGGACGATGTTGGTAGAGTCACAATTGCCGATTCCCTTCTGGACTGAAGCTGTGTCCTCTGCATGTTATACATTGAACCGAGTCCTTACAGTAAAAAGGCACAACAAGACCTACTTCGAGCTTCTTCACAAACGAAAACCAGATTTGTCATATCTTGAACCGTTTGGAGATCCTTGCACAATGATCGATCCTAATGGAAAGTTTGGGGCAAAAGCTATTGAAGGTTACTTTCTTGGGTATGCCACCCCGAACTTAAGAGTCTGGAATCTAGAGACTAAAAGGGTCGAGGAATGGTCTGAAGTCAGGGTACAAAGAAACACATTGCCAGTCAAATGTCCAGGTCAACCATGGATGTTTGAGTACGATGACTTTTTCAATTCGATCAATATTCAAGAAGTCAAAGAAAGTGCTACGGCAAGGATGTTTTTCGAGAGTGACAACGCAACAAATTCACCGTTGGTTCGTCCAATTATTGTTAACAATCAAGAACCAGCTTCAGTGAACAATAATGCTCTCGACAATGAGGATTTTCACGATGCTACCGAACTGAACGAATCTTCAAAGGATGATGAATTTCTCGATGCAGATCAAGAAGCTGTTCATGGTACTTCAGAGGCTACACCTCCAGTGGACGCCTCTAAAACAGCTGAAGCTACTGCATCATCCTCTTCGCAAGTTTCGGGTATTGAATTTGTTGTTGATCTCAAACTCAACAATCTGGTACAAATATTCTAGTTCCAGATAATCCAGAAACAAGGATTCACAATACCCATCCTCAACAAAACATCATCGGTAATGTACAAAGTGGCGTCCAAACAAGGAACATGTTGCGAAATGACAACAATGCAGGCTTGTATGCAGCGATTCGAGAATCTGGTCAACAAAACGATTGGTCCTTCGCGTGTTATGTATCACAAGAAGAACCATAATCTATTAAAGAAGCTTTAAAAGATAATTCTTGGGTTGAAGCTGTGCAGGAAGAACTGCAGCAATTCCAGAAGCTAGGTGTCTGGAAACTCGTTGATAAACCTGAAGATTACAAGAAGATTGGTACCCGTTGGGTTTATAAATGCAAAAAGGATGACCGTGGTGTAGTTATTCGAAACAAAGCAAGATTGGTCGTTCAAGGTTTTCGTCAGATTGAAGGGATCGACTACAACGAAGTGTATGCACCGGTTACACGTCTGGAAGCCATTCGGATCTTTCTAGCTTATGCTTCATACAAAGGATTCAAGGTTTATCAGATAGACGTCAAAAGTGCATTCTTACACGGTATAGTCGAAGAAGAGGTGTATGTCGAACAGTCTCCAGGTTTTGAAGATCCTATCCATCCCGATCGGGTTTGGTTGCTGAACAAAGCTCTCTAGGGTCTACATCAAGCACCACGAGCTTGGTATGCAACCTTATCTAATTATCTGTTAGAGAATGGATTTCGCAGAGGTCTTACTGATTGCACTATCTTCATAAAAGAACAAGATGGAGATCTTCTACTGGTACATGTATACGTAGATGATATTATTTTTGGTTCTACTAACGATGTGTTGTGTAGGAATTTCGAGCGTGTTATGCAGGAGAAATTTGAAATGAGCGCTATGGGGGAGATGACTTTCTTTTTGGGCCTACAAGTGCAACAAACGAAGTCTGGGATATTCATCCATCAGACTAAGTATGTCAATGACATCCTGAACCGATTTCAGATGTCCGACACATCGCCCATTGGTACCCCATTGCAGCAAAATCGTGGAATTCATCCGGACTTAAAGGGTGAAGTTGTTAGCTCCTCATACTACCGCGCAATGATCGGATCTCTTATGTACCTCACAGCATCAAGACCAGATATAATGTACCCAACGTGCCTGCTTGCCAGATATCAAGTCAACCCGAAGGCCGCACATCTTACAGTTGTTAAAAGGATTTTTCGCTATTTGAAGGGATGCCCAGACACCGGTCTATGGTACCCTAGGGATGATAGCTTTGACTTGATCGCTTTTAGTGATTCTAATTTTGGCGGATGCAAAATCGACGGTAAATCTACAACAGCTGGATGCCAGTTTTTAGGAAATCGCCTCGTAACATGGCAGTGCAAGAAGCAGACTTGTGTCGCTACATCAACTTGTGAAGCTGAATACATTGCTGCCTCAAGTTGTTACTCCCAAGTCCTGTGGATACAACAGCAAATGCACGATTATGGTTTTGAATTCCTAACTACTCCTATTTTAGTCGATAATTCTGCTGCCTTATCTATCACTAGAAATCCTGTGCAGCATTCAAAGACCAAACACATCGAAATTAAGTATCACTTCATACGTGATTGCTTTGATAAAAGGCTTATCGATGTTGTTAAGGTCTACACCGATGACCAACGTGCCGACCTTTTTACCAAAGTATTTGACAAATCACGATTTGCCTTTTTATTACTGGTAGACGGCATTAAGGTCAAGCAAGAGTAAAACCAACATCGGAAAATCATTTTTGTAAATACCTTTGTGTTTTAAAAATTGTTGGTGCATGTTTGTGACAACAGCTTAGATTTGGTCTTTGGATATCTTGTAATTAGTTAAACGATAAACAGTTAGCGGGTTTAGCTTTGTATTAGTGAGATAATAGAGTTTGGGCTAAACAAAACCCACATTGGGTGATGGGGGACGAAATGGGCCTAGCCCATGTAGCAAACCCAGCCTAATGTTGCAACCTTGTGTTATATAAACAAGGTTAGGCTTTAGGGTTTAGGTTAATCAGCCAGAACATTATTTGAGAGAGATTTCGTGAGAGCATAATAGCTTGGACGAAATTGTGGTGGTTAGGGTTTAGATTGGTTGTAATTCTTGAGTGATTGATAATCAATAGAAACCCAGTTTGAAAGTGATTTCTGTTTCTACTCATTCTGCTATATTCTGATCAAGAGGATTCCGCACTCTTAATTGGATTGACAATTCTGTGAAAGATCCATACACATCAAGGGGACTTACAATTGGTATCAGAGCATTAGGCTCTTGAAGGCTCGGTTTAGAATTGTGCTTGACAGATTTGGGTGGAAAAATTTCGAAATTTTTGAAACCTGAAATTAGGGTTTCGAAATTTTTGAGTTCTGAAAATCTTTCTGCGATTTTGTTTGTGTTTGATCAGTTTGTTTGTTTTGTTTTGCTGAATTGCAGGTTTTCGGGACGATTTCTGTTGGATTTTGACGAGTATTTGGCTGGAATTCGAAGACTGTTCTTCGTGCTCATCATATTGTTTTCGAAAATTTACTGATATTTTGCCTTGTGATTTTGCAGGAAAGTGTTGGTGAAATCTGGAAAATCTTCAGAATTTCGAAAAGATTAAGTTTCCTGATTTACTGGTTCAGCGTACTTGATCTGCGAATTTGACCTACCAGCAAAATTAAAGAACAGATCAGCGAAATTAACCAGTTGACCAGCGAAATTATTCTGATACTCAGCGAAATTAACTCAGCAAATTTAAAAACCAGCGAAATTAAGAGGTGGAAAATTTCTTGGCAAGCGTCGATAAAATTTGAGTGTTTTGCAAATAGAAAGTGATCTGCAGCTCGTTTGACTCTGGAAAATCCCGAATTCGGTTTTCGACATTATATATCATTGGATTTGTCTTTTCGAGACGATTCTAACGGTCTAATTTGGTAACCACTATTTTCGGAGATATTTTGTACGGTTTTCTCAGTCTGCAACGTTTAAAATGTCAAACATGTTGAATCTGAATGCACCTAAGATGATGAAGGTGGAGAATTATCTTACATGGAAGGACAACTTCAAATCCTTCATTGAATCTCAGGATGCACGCATGTGGATCTGTATTGAAGATGGGTACATAAACCCAACACACGACTTTGAGGGCAGACCGCGTAGAACTGCCTATGTGAACATGGAAGAGGCTGATAAAAAGATGTATGATGCTGAAAAGAGAGCCTTGGCTGCGATAAAGATGTCCTTACCTGATAGCATCAAGCATACCTTCACAAAGTACACTAATTCAAAGGATATGTGGGATGCATTACAAAAGCGATATCAGGGGAATGAGAGTGCCACTCAGGCATTCATGGCAGAGATAGTGCCAGTTGATGAGGCTGAAACTACTATGAGTGATGCTGAATCTGAAGTGAAAAATGCTGAAGCAAAAGTGGATGCTGAAGTAGAAAAAGAGAGTGAAGCTGAACAGGATGTTGCTGATGAAACCTCAGAAGTTCATGAGAAAGAGGTACAATCTAATTCTGTATGTTTGAGATGTCGTGAACTACAAGGTGAGGTTGACAGGTTGTCAACACAAAACCAAAGTTTGGTAAGTGAGATGTCTAACATTAAAGAGTCAAATTTTTTTGCTAAAAGAAATGAATCTACATACTTGAAGAAGATAAGAGGTTATGAAGCTGAAATTGAAGCTTTAACTTGCAAATTGAATGAAAAACTTCAAGTCATAGACTTAGCTCATGACATGATGGCTGAGAAAACAAAAGAGATTTCTGAAAAATGCAAAGAGTTATCAGATGCACAACTCAAAATTGTTGAACTTGAAAAGAAATTGAGTCAATTCAGAGATTCGTCTTTTGTAATGAAACACATGATGGGTGGGTTAAAGAAGAGTAATGACAAGACCAGTGTGGGCTTCCAGGGATTTAATGAAGTTCCACCTCCTCTTAGTCATGATTATTCATTCCTGCCTAGTGAAGATGAGCTAGCAAACTTTATGGCATCTGCACCAAGTAGTTTCGAATCCACATCAAGTCAAGGTGAGGGATCTGAGAGTGATGATGCTAAGGAAAACAATAACAGGGAACCTTTGAAAAAGGAAAATTCACCGCCTAAGAATAAAAATCAAGCTTTTGTTAAAAAGATTAATTTTGTTCAAGGTAGTGATATGAAAAATGAAACAACTGTTATTGAAAATGAATCAAATGTAGAGTTTGCTAAAAATAAAAACAAAGAAAAATCTGAACCCAAGCAAACTAAACAAGGTTCATCCAAGGGATCATCACCATCTGATAAGGGATCTACCTCAGAGACTCCAGCTAAGAAGTCTTTGAAAAGGAGATCGTGCTTCAAGTGTCACATCAAAGGACATGTAGCTAGTTGCTGTCCTAACAAAAAGAGTGAAGCACAAATTAGTGAAAAACAGAGAGGAAAATTACCAGAGAAGAAAGGTGATAATGAGGAGAAAGGCTCAAATTCTCCAAAGAAATCTGCTCCTAAGCAACCAGAGAATGTTGCTGTTGGTGTAGATAAGGCTGGAACAGGAACTCCACAAGTTCCACGTTTTCAAAGAAATCAACCAAGATTTCAGCCTAGATCTCCACCAGGCAGATACGAGAGACCTAGAAGCAGTTCACCAAGAATGAACAATTATAATGCAAATAATTTCAGAAGTCAAGGTCAATATCAAAATCGATACCAGAATAATGGTGGTCGAACTTTTTATAACAATGGCTTTAGAAATTATAATAATCAAGCTTCTTGGAATCAAAATTTTCAAAGGTCAAATAGTCCAAACATATTTAGGAACCCTCAGGACCAGAGACCTTATGGAAATCAAAACCCATTTTCATCAACAGGTCTGAGATCCAAGACTCCAGTTAGGAGTAATGGATATTGGATGGATGTTCCAGTAGTTGGTGAATTTGGACGACCCAAGACCATTAAGGCTTGGGTCCCCCAATCTAACTAATTTCTTAGTTGGTGTGTGCAGGAGCTGCTAAGGAGGATTATCAACTTATGTTGATAGTGGCTGCTCTAGGCACATGAAGGGGGATATGAGATTGTTGATATATTTATATTAATTGATTTAAATTGAAGTTCAAAGTGCTGAGTCGACACACTAGATAACCTGGCAGATCTTTATACTAAAGCTTTTGACAGGGCTCGCTTTGAACATTTAGTCGAACTCAACGGGATGAGGAATCCTGAATAACTGGTTTTTCATAAGAATTTTGTAAATAGTTTACTGCTTTTCTTAAAAAAAACAAAAATACAAAAACATTGAAAAATCAAAAACATCAAAAAAATAGAAAATCAAAAATGAGTTATCACTGTGTGAAAAGGAGAAATGATAGTACATCGGCAAGTTAGACTGTCACACTGAAACTGAAATTAAATTGCTTAAGTGTGATAGCAGCTTCATCATATGATGTACCAGTAGGCAAAAAGCATGAAATAATTAACTTACCAATGTGATATAAACCTAAATGAACTGAATATGAGTGGGGAACACATCAGTGGTGTATGGTTTAATGACCTTAAATCTTGCGTTGATAGATTGCCAAAATCTGAAGTTTTGGGTCTTTATACTGTTATTTCATCTAGGGATATCTTGGCTGTATTTCTGTTCAGAACTAAAATTGTATATGACCCCAGGAAAGAAAGTCGCTTGGAATTAGCTCATTTCTATTTGAATGTCTGTATGTTGTCCCGATACACACAATTTTGATCTGATTCTGAAATCTTCTCTGAACAAAGTCGTGTACCTCCTCTGCTGCATCCAGATATATGCTGACCTGGAGGTGCTAGGCAACGACAGCTTCTGCTGCATCCAGATACATGCTGACCTAGCTGTACGTTGTCGCGCTATAGATCTAATACACCCGAAAGAGGCCCTCAAGTGCCCAAAAGAAACCCAAGAAACCTATATCAAAATGAGAAAAACTCATTTGATCTGTATATTATACCATCTCTGCTAAAGATCTATTATGTTCTCTTCTCAACCTATTCCCAGTTAAGATTTCAGAAATCTGGATTGGACTTGTGAAATATGTGGTAGGGAAGATACTTGCATGATAGAGTGTGGTGTTTATATTTCCAGGATTTGATTAGTATTTATTTGGGTGTTCATTGTTAAGCAATCAAAACATTATAAAATAGATCATATGCAGACCTAGGCACTATCAGGATATCTTAAAGGATGACATCAGTATACTCAGCAACTACGATGAATCTTTGTGCATACCTTGATCGCGGGGGTATATCCTGAAGTGGGACACACTAGTATATCAGTAATTAAAATTACCTTAACGTATCATATGGTAATGGTACTTGAAATGTTCATGCATTTTGTTTAAGTGGACAAACATACTGGTAATCGTCTTGGACTGCTTTTCATGAAAAATTAAATAAAGAATTATCTAATAGTGTGAAAACAGTTTGATTTTGCTGATATGATCTTCTTACCAGTGATTCTCACAAAAATAGAGTGTTTACTGCTTTTGTTATTTACTTGCTTTCAGAAAATATAAAAATCCAAAAATAGTGTCTTTTTCTGTTTAAAATTCTTAACGTACGGAAAACTGTTATTCTTGGAGGAATTGTTACTGATAGGGGGAGACAGTGTTGGAAAGTGAGTTCAAAATTTTAAATCATGCGGGTTAAAGGGTGTGTGATTAAAAAGTTTTGCGTGTTGGTGATAAGTTGAAAATGCTTAATCTGTGATACAGTTTAACTATCTCTTGAAAAATAATAATTTATTTAACTTTGTTGAAAAATTCTTATGGTTTCTCGAGATGTTTGTTTTATAGTATACAGATTGAAGCGGTGTGTTGCTGAGAAGTTAAAGTGACGAGTTGCTGTGAAGAGATGAGAGTTTGATTGGATGCATGGTAGAACCTCCTTTCTACATTGCAAACAAGTTGAAGAGTTTGAAGATTCTATGCAAATGCTGAACTGGAGTTTACTCAAACGCTAAAGTTTTTGAAGATTTGGTGATTGGATGCATCAGCTTAGGGGGAGTCTGTTGCTGACAGAAGCTATTGAAGCTGAAGCTATCCAAAGACCAAAGACAGTGCAAGACTACATGAAGATTGCAAGATGACTGAAGACAAAGTTATTTTATGAAGCTATTGTCAAGGGGGAGTTTGTTGGTGCATGTTTGTGACAACAGCTTAGATTTGGTCTTTGGATATCTTGTAATTAGTTAAACGATAAATAGTTAGCGGGTTTAGCTTTGTATTAGTGAGATAATAGAGTTTGGGCTAAACAAAACCCACATTGGGTGATGGGGGACGAAATGGGCCTAGCCCATGTAGCAAACCCAGCCTAATGTTGCAACCTTGTGTTATATAAACAAGGTTAGGCTTTAGGGTTTAGGTTAATTAGCCAGAACATTATTTGAGAGAGATTTCGTGAGAGCATAATAGCTTGGACGAAATTGTGGTGGTTAGGGTTTAGATTGGTTGTAATTCTTGAGTGATTGATAATCAATAGAAACCCAGTTTGAAAGTGATTTCTGTTTCTACTCATTCTGCTATATTCTGATCAAGAGGATTCCGCACTCTTGATTGGATTGACAATTCTGTGAAAGATCCATACACATCAAGGGGACCTACAAAAATTTATCATAGTTTTTACATTTTAGGGGGAGTAAATCCAAAATTTGAAAAATTCAAAAACATCAAAAAATTTCAAAACTCAAAAACAATAGAAAAACAAAAATGAGTTTCCTGGCGAGAAAAAGAGAAAATGATAGTACATCAGTGGTCTATCTAAACCTCTTTGAAATGAACTTAAAATGAAAAATATGTTAAGCAGCTCTATATAAGATGTATCGGTAGGCTCACAATCATTTTAAAGTGTGTAGGGTGATATAAACTTAAATCGACTAAAGACCAGGTGGGAGCCGCTCATTGGCATATGGTCTTAGTACCGAAATTTCGTTTGATAGATTGCCGAGGTTCTGAGATATGTGGTCTTTATGTTGTTTATCATCTGGGTATCATGGTTGTTTCTTTTACCAAAATATAACGGAGACGAAGTCTAGATCTTCCATGATACCATACATACGTGTACATACTGCATACGACCTCAATAAGTGATCAACAATCACATGTCCAAACAAAATAAGTGATAATATATCACATTTATCCGGGAGTCAAGTTTGTCTCTTTGTTGTACGTTAGTACTGACCTGTTCACGGACTTGCTCCTTTGCCCTCTTGCATTTAAAAATTAAGTTCCTCATCAATAAGTGATTCTATCACATAGGGCTTGTTTTCAATCAAAATAAGTGAGTATCTCACATTTTCATATACGTCAAAACAGATGATAAATGCTATACTCACCAGTAAGATGAATCCTCGTGCATACCTTGATATAGGAATGTGTCATGTGTGGATGAACACCGGTCGGTAAGTATAAATCATACACTAGTCGTATCTCCTTGCCATGATTACATCTGATAAGTTGAGCTTATGTGGACAACAATACCGATAATCGTTATAGGATGCTTATCTAAATGTTAACTAACTGAACAACAAGAGCGTTTTGGCGTGACCGTACACTGATATGATTCTCTTACCCTCGAAACTCGCAAAAAGATTGTCTGTAAATATTTATTTAATGCTTTCAGTTTCTGCATCTTTGTATATATTTATTTACTACTTTTCGTCTTTACATTTGAAATATGCAAAAATTCCAAAAAGATTTTAGGTGTGTTTTAATATAAACTTTTTAAAAGCCAAAAAGATTTTGCTTATATCTTATTTTCGATTGTACGATGTTGGAACTCGAGTCTTCATTACCTGAAATATGATTGAAAACCAAAACGACTGATTCTTCATAAACGGTCAAAATTTGCAAACTTTGAAAGTTAAAAACCTAAAATTGAACAATTGTTAAACTTTCAAACTGTCGGACGGTAGTTGATTGAAAACTGGTCACATGTGTGTCGTTTGTTTATGTTAACTATATTCCAAGCGGTTGTTCTCATTGTGCGTTTAGATTTCTTGCATGTGCAGATGCTAAAGGAAAAGAGAACATGTTCGATGACAAGCTTCGAAATGAAGACACGACATGGAGGCACTCAAAAGATAAAGATGATCGAGTTGCCATTGATCTATCGTCAACACCACTAGGATCTAAATAATTGAAGATCAACTGATTCATGAGCATAACTCAAAGGAGAACTTATCTTAAGGGGGAGTTTGTTAACACACTTCCTAAATGAAATGGGGAGTTTGTTGATACACTTTCTACTTACGACGCGTGAAGACTTTGAAGATCCTCCGACATGGAAGACGAACCTCACGAGTGGCATCCAAGGGGGAGTTTGTTGATACATATTATGTGGATGCGACTCGTTCGGTTCGACTCGGTTAGGTTCGGTTCAAGTCCGATGTCGCGACATTCCTCCGTCGTGCGCCCCAGAGTTCGACACGCGAAGCACGAAGCACCGTGAACCTTCCCAAAGCGCCACATCACCATGATGATGTCATGTGATGACATATCAATACTAGTCAACGTGAATTCATGCTAATTAATAGTTTGTTGTTGATGTTTATAACATGACGAAACTTCCAGCTAACTCTGCATGACGAAACTATGATATTGACGAAACTCTGCTATGAAACAAGGTTTCGTCGTTCTTGGGAGTGTGATGAAACTCTCCTAGTTTCATCACTGTTAGGTTTCGTCGGCTTAATGAAGTTACGTCGGCTGCATGAGGTTTCGTCGATGCTGTTGCTATATAAGCAGCACTGAAGACATAAGAGAGGATAGAGAGAACACTGTGAGACACGAGAGAACCAGAGAGAGTTTACAGAGATTATTTTGTAAACATTGTATTGTAACCGTTTCAAGCATTAATACATTGTGTGTTAATCGTTGAGTCTCGTGTTTGTCGTTTACGTGTTCTTAACTTGGTTTAACTTACCCGTTAGGATTCCGCACTCTCGAGTTTTTCGGAAAACAGGGAATAGAGGTTTAACTCGATCCTCCGGGTGGACCTACAATTTAGTTATTGTGTCACTAATTTTGACTTTTAATGGCACATTTATGTGCCATATTTGCTTGATATAGGCATTTAGCTTTTACACCACTAATTTATGTTTTTAGTGGCACTTTAAGTGTGCTATATTTGTATGGCATACTATTTTAGTGACAATTAACTTTTATGCCACTAAATCATAACATAAAAATTTCATATTTTTTAACCAAATTTTCCATCTTCTCCTGAAATGTATTTTTCGGTTATGATTTTAGATTTCCCTCTTCTCCTAAAAATTTCATTTTCGAAAGTAAATTTTCTAAAAACATTAATTTCCTCTCACTTTCGGTTCCCTCATTTTAAAAAATTTCATCTTCTAAAGCAAATTTCCTAAAGCATTGTTTCCTAAATCAGGGGGTGTTTGGGATTCCTTCTCAATAAGGATTTATTAACTTATATAAGTCATAAGTGAGAAGTTAGAAATTCTAACTTCTCAAGAATAACTTCTCAATATACAAAACATTCTTAAATAATTTAATCCAAACACTACAAAAACAACTTATTAACTTTTATAAGTCAATAACTCATAAGTTACTCCAAAATAAACTAACCCAAACACGCCCTGATTTCCCTTTCATTTTCAGTTTCCTCAACTCATAGATTTTCTCCCTCACTTTCATTGATGCTCATTTTCCCTCTTCATAAAAACCTATTGAACCCTAGCTTGTAGGTCTGAAGAAACACGGAACTAATTTTAGGGTTAATTTGTTTGGTTTATGTTTCAGCCATGAGGGTTAATCTTCTTTAACTTTCCTAAGCTCCGATGTAATCCTTCCTTCCTGTAAAACAACAACACCGTTAGCTCATTAAGAGGGAAATATGGGGGCTTCCTCTTAACCAGACTCCGGCATGAGAATAAGTAACTGCTTTTAGGAAATAAGTGTGTGTTAAGAGTGAGAGTAGAGAGAGTGGAATGTTTAACCTATGCATGGAGGTCTCTATTTATAGCCAGAGAGGAGTAAGAGGAGATGGGCTGATGGGCCTTGGGCCGGAAGGCGACAACAAGGAATATCCTCCTTGTCTTACTGGTGTCGACCGTTAATGGTTTCTAGAAGCTCTCCGGTGCTGGCGCACCTTGATTGGAGCCACGTGTCATAGTTGTCGGCCTTGCTGTCCCTCTGCCATCAGTAGGTAAGTGGAGATCATAGGGCAGTTGTCGCCGCCCCCTGATTGGTGCCACGTAGGCGTCCTTGTGTACTCTTTGTCTCCTGCACGTCAGTCGATCGTGGAGCACGATAGAGCACAGCCTGGTGGACGCTGATTGGCTCATTCTTCTGCCACTTGTACCTTGTGTCCTCTCTGAAATGGCCTTGCTCCATGACTCCTGCGCGACCCTTTGTTGTGCACATGATTAGTCCGCGCAGGGTTATATAGGCTGAAGGCTCTTATTCAGAACACTAAGTGTGAAAACTGATGTTATCTCTTGTTTGGACCCCGCGCGAGGCCTTGCTCTGCTTGAGTAGCCCGCGCGGGTCTAAGAGATTGATCAGCTTGCTGAGTAAGGAGTATGGTCAAGCGCGCGGCCTGAACTGGTCTGTGCGGCTTTTTGGGACCATACCCATTCAAGTCCCCCCAGTCCAGTGATGCTCCATGCGCGAAGTAAATGGTTGGATCTCTGGACTTAGAAAAACGAAAGTGTTAGCTTTGAAAAAGGCTTGCTAGTACTTGGTAGATGGCGTGCGTGTAAGTGTTTGTCACTTACTACGGCGTGACTACCAGATTAGCCTGTTGGTAGTTTTTGCTTTTGAGTGTAAGCGCGCAGGCTCATTGGATAATCATGGATGCTTCGCGGCCTTGGTAACTTCTGCATGAAGTTTGTAGTAACTTTGAGCGGGAAAAACCTCGAATTTTGAATTCTGACAGGTTGGTGTGAAATGTCGTTGACGGCGACGTTTGAGTTGACTGCTGACACAGCCATCATCATGTTGTCACTGACGGTTCGGCTTTCCATCAGGCGAGTAAGGCCCACGCGCGCGTGGTAACTGTCACTCTGGGAATTCTTCCCTACGTGGCAGCTGCTGATTGGTCACGTACGCGGTGATCCCGTCACGTTTACCCATCCCATTAAATGCGATGGGTATATATATTCGACGATAGGAGAAGAGATTTGCACAATCTTTTATCTGCTCTCTCCTTTCTCTCTCGAATATTCAAAGTTCCTTCAAATCTTCAAAGAGTTTGTAGCTGATCTTCAAGTTTTTCTTTGAATATTCTTCGAGTTTCCCAGAAAATACTCAAGTCTTTATATCCAAATACTTATGGCTGAAGAGGAAGTCCAAGTTAAAGAAGGTCCCCTCCCTGTTCTCAAATGGGATCAGGGGCTATTTGAGTAACTAGTTAATAGCTTCCAGTTTTTGGTAGAATGGGATACCCGGTACCCTCAGCAAGGGCAGACGGTTGCTGATGCACCACCAGGTTACATCACTCTTTTTGCCGACTTCTTTCTCGAAGGCAATTTTCATTTGTCGGCCACCCATTTCATGGGTGCGATTCTGCATTAATACGGTTTTCATATTTCACAAATGAGTCCCATGGGTATGGTCAGGGTTCGTCATTTTGAGTTTTTATGTAGATCCCATGGTCTCGAGCCCGACGTTGCGAAATTTAGGGCATTGTACTAGTTGATCAGAAACATGGGTTTTTATTCCTTTGCTTCTCAAAACATGAAGAAAATCCTACTGAACCCACCTAAAAGCTTCCATGATTGGAAGATGAAGTTTTTCTTTATTCGAGAAGAGGTCATGCCCATCGCAATGATATTCCGAGAATCTGATGAGATTTTGAAGGAGGATCTCCCCTTGTCGAAGAAGGAGATGTGGTATGCGCGTTTAACTTCGACACCTAATAGAGTTTTTGGTGAGCAGGTTCTTGTTGCTGCAGGCATGAGCGATAGGTGGCCTGCGCATAGTGAAGAGGTTCCAGTCTTGCTACTTAATGGCGAGGGTATGCTCCTTCTTTTTTGTTTTTTTACATTTGTGATAGTAGTACTTAATTACTCCTTGTTGATGTAGTCAAGCAGTTGTATCAAGCTGCGTTTACTACTTTTGGAGGAGCCATGGGTGTGCGCCCGTTGGGATCTGACGAAGTCTACTGGTATGAACAGATCAAGAACAACTTCATGTATCCTCCTGCTGGAGTCTTTGCCAATCCTCCCGCTGCAACTGAAGGTGCGCATCTACCCAACCCCAGGCCCTTGCGTGATGTGACTTCCGCTAGGAAAGAGATCCTTTATCTTTCCAGCGAGGAGTCTGTAGGGTTATCAAATGGGGAGCTAAGTTCCTGGTCTAACATCTTTGTAGGTGTGTTGCACGGCCTTGGCATAGATCCTGAGGAGAAGAAGAAGAAGGCGGGCAAGTAGAAGAAGAAGGTGATAACCATCGATGCTGAAGCGACCAGCAAGATGGGCGGGAGTAGCCGCGCGACCGCTGGAGCCTCTGATAAAGGTACTCTTCGATTTCGGCAGAGTAACCTGGAAGATTACGTTGTCGCGAGTGACTCACTTGAGGGTTTGTCCCGTATAGGTGAGAAGTAGACCAGCGCTGCTGGCTCAAAAAGCTCTGGAAGCGCGGGGTAAAGGATCCTTGAGGCTGGCGCTACCCCTTCTTCGATCGCACTTGATGACGAAGAGGAAGAAGAAGAGGAAGAAGAAGAGGAACATGAAGAACCTATTGCTCAGTTGGTGAGCAGGAAGAGAAACAAGGAGGAAACTGCTGCTGGAATCCCAGCAGCGCAGAAGGCTGGGGGAGTCCCAGTGATAGGAAAGAAGAGCAAGTTGCGCTCCCTTTACAAGTTCTCTCCAGGTTAGTGTTAAAATGCCTTCCATATTTTTCTTATTAAAATTTCCTAACACTTGATTTCTGCAGAGGCTTTAAAGAAGACCCCTGAGAAAACTAAGGGTGTGGGGTTGAAGGATCCGAAGGAGCCGGCGCCTAAGAAAACCAAGTTTGTAATCAAGCCTCTTAGATCTGCTGAGCTGGAGTTTGATAAGGTAGTTGAGAAGGAGAAAGAGAAGGTGGTTGAGAAGCCTTCAGGCGACAAACCAAAAGAGACCGAGACCGCTGCTACTACCGCGCAGGATAAAACGCAGGGTCCGGAGGTTGTGCACATCACGGGGCTTGACCAACCCTTGAAGAGAAAAGGAATTGAAACTATAAGGCAGAGAGAGCCTGAGGCTGTTAAGCCAGTGAAACCTGTGCAGCCTGATGTCCCCCTCCAAACTAAGAAAGTTACAACTACTGCTGGGGGGTCAGCTGCTACTGTACCCGAACAGACGGCGCCTAAGGATGTTACTACTGCTGTGGGTGGAGCAGGTGCTGGAGGTTCCGGTAGCGCCGCAGATGCTTTCGCAGCTGGTCAGGCTGGTGCGGGGGACCAAAGTTCTATACCACAAGCTCCAATAGGACCTAAGGATACCTTAGGGGATATTTATTATAAGACATACACTGAGGAGGCTCGCGGTGATGCTCCCCACCAACCTGTTTGGGGCTTAAAGCAAAAGGACACGTTCATGGAGTTTGCTCCTTGTCGTGACTGGTACTTGAACTCTTTCCCTCTCGGTGAAGTTAACAGGCAGAGAGCGTGAACCCATAATGGATTGTATCATGCTTACATTGTTGGGGATGCCAACACCCGCGCTGCCAACCACCAGATTGTGCGCGAGTGGCGCACAATGGTTAGAGAGCGGGGGGATTGGGAGAAGTACCACGAGTGCTTGTTGAGACAGGTTAAAGATTTCGAGAAGATGAAGAGTGCATTTGCTGAGGAGAAAGTTCCCTTTGATGCGGAGAAAAAATCTGAAGAATGGGGCTGCGAGAGCCTAAAGAGCAAAATGCGTGCTGCTGAGGAGCTCTTGTTGAAGGAGCGGCCTGAATGGAAATAGGTATGTAAGAAAGATAATCAGCGCATGTATGCTGCTCGCTCCAAGATTACCGACCTTGAGGCTCAGATTGCCATATTAAAAGGAAAGGTTGAGGAAGTTGAAGCGGACAAAGGGCGTGTTGAGGTTCAACAGTCTTAAACCCTTTCTTTTTTATGCTTTGTAATTGTCAAAATATTGCTAACTCGTTGTTTCACTCTTTGCAGGCTGAGTTGAATGCGCAGGTTGCTAGTAAGGATAAAGATTTAGCTGCCAAGGATGTGCAGATTGCGGAGTTAAAGCGTCGGTTGAATGAGGCTTATGACAAGAATGAATCCTTGGAGATAGACCTTGAAGCTGAAAAGGTGAAAGCTGCTATCGCCGAAGAGGCCAAACAGAGGGCCGACGAGGCGCGTGATATTAGCACTTCTGCCCTTAACGTAGCTCAAAACAACTACGCCGAGGCTCAATCAATTGTGGACACTCTAGTCTCCGAATCCGAATGGATGCGCAATAGAGGAGTAGCTGTGGTGAGTTTCTCCTCTCTTATCTTAGGTTTTATTTATTGTTGTTTTGTTCTCAACTGTTGCCTTGTGTAGATTGCCAATTCCATTCTGAATGCTTCTGAGATGGACGAGGCTGTAGCTGCGCTCATAGATGCTTCACGTGTTGTTGGGCATCACGGTGGCTATCTACAGTGCGCTCATCATGTGGAAGAGGCGTTCGGTCAGGAGTTTGACACTCACCATTGCTCGGTGACTGATCAGGCTGATGCTGCGCTTGCTCGAGCTGAAGAAGTTTATAAACATCTTTCATTGCCTGTGATGGATTTGGTCACTAAGGCGCTGAAACATGATGACTGGTGTGCGCGGCTGAAGTCTGTCATCGATCCTCCATAGACCGTGGAACTATCAGATGAAGAGGAGGCAGCCGGCAGTGATGGTGATGGTGATGGCGATGGCGATGGAGATGATCATGGAGATGATTGTGATGGTTATGAGTAGATGATAGTGTTTGTAGGCTGGTGCCTTGTAATTTTGTTTTTGACTTTTTTGTAATCATTGCGCGGTTGCGATTTTGAAATACGGCATGATGTTTGCTTTCTATTTTCCAAGTTACAATTATTGCATTGTTGTTAGGAACTTTGGTTAAATTAGCTCGAATAAATGTAAGTGTGGCTCATGTATGATTGTTACTGCCCGGTCTCGTGCTATGTTCGCGGAGGACCTTGGAGGCATAACCCAAGAGCTCATAATTTGCTGAAGTGTTTTCGTGCTAATCAAAAGTCTAATATGCATTTGTAACATAGGAGTCATGATGATAAAATAAGGCATAGTCAATGCTTACGTTAAGTAACTTTAAAAACAGGCGCTAGGCCAACATTCATAATCGAAATAGAAAGGCGTATAGCCAACATAGGTAATTAAAAAGGCGCGTGGCCAACATAAGTAGACAAAAGGCGCATGGCCAACATAACTAAGTGAAAAGGCGTATGGCTAAGAGTAATCACATGTAACACTTGCGCAGTTGTTGCGCATTCCATGTGCGTGGGATGATGTATCCATCCAGGGTGCGCAACTTGTATGCCCCTTTCCCTAGCACCTCATGTATTAAGTATGGGCCTTCCCACTTAGGTGCTAATTTCCTGGGGCGTTCAGCATTGGAGGCTTCATTATCCCTGAAGATGTATTCACCTGGAGTGTAGGTACAAATGCGCACTCTTGCATTGTAGTACCTCTCCAGCTGTGTCTTATACTTGGCCTCTTTGATTCGCGCTATTTCGCGCCTCTCTTCGAGCAGGTCCAACTCTAGACGGCGCTCCGCCTCGTTATCAGTCTTGTTGACTGCTGATAAGCGCGGCGAGGGGAGGCCTACCTCTGCTGGGATAACCGCCTCAGAGCCGTAGACCAGGCTGAAAGGGGTTTCGCCAGTGCTTCTTTTTGGCATGGTTCGATGAGCCCACAAAATGCTAGGGAGCTCATCTACCCAGCCTCTTCTCTTGGTGCCCACTCGGGCCTTTATTCCTTCAACGATACTCTTGTTGACACTTTCTACTTGACCGATACCCTGAGGGTGCGCAACGGAAGAGAAAGTGTGCTCGATATTCAGCTCTTTCATCCATTCTTGAAGGTCTTCAGAAGCAAAATTGGTGCCATTATAGGTTACGATTTTGAGCGGGAGACCGAACCTGCAAATGATGTGTTCCCATATGAATTTGCGTACCATCATTGCAGAAGTTGAAGCGAGGGCTTTGGCCTCCACCCATTTAGTGAAATAATCAACGACAACAATTATGAACTTCACTGCTCTAGGAGCTTCAGGGAAAGGTCCCACCATATCAATCCCCCACTGCTGGAAAGGCCAGGCAGTGGACACAGGGATGAGATCATTCTTCGGGCGCAGGGTTTTCGGAGCGTGCCTTTGACAGGATTCGTATTTACGCAACTCCTTTAGAGAGTCAACGTGCATCGATGGCCAATAGTAACCAGCGTTCATTATCTTTGCAACGACCATGCGTGGGGCCCGCATGAATGTTGTAGATGCCTTCATGAATCTCCCTGATCAGGTAACTTGCATCTTGAGGGTCCACACAATGCAGTAGTGGCCCTAAGAAGGATCTTCTGTACAAAATTCCTCAATTCATCTCATAGAACAACGCTTTGTTCTGTATTTTTCTGGCCTCTGCCTTGTTCTCAGGGAGCATTCCTTCTTGAAGATATTGGATGATAGGGGTCATCTACGATGGTGGCCCTATCTCAATTACGTTGACTTGACGCAACAAAACAGATTTGTTTTTAAAGACTTTGATTCTTACATCTTTGGCGAGATGTTAGAAAGCCGTTGAAGCAAGCTTGCTAAGCGCTTCTGCTGGTTTGTTCTCTGATCGATTGATATTAACGACCTTGTATGATTTGAACTGTTGAAGCAACTCTTTCGCTTGCTCTAAATACAAGGCCATAACTTCGCCCTTTGCATCATACAACCCATTAATTTAACTTGAGATCAGGAGAGAGTCGACATGCGCTTGTAAGTTTTGTGCTCCCATCTTGATGGCCAGGCGCAAGCCTGCCAAAAACGCTTCATATTCTGCTTCGTTGTTGGTATTATTGAAATCCAACTTGATGGCATATATGAACTCATACTTCTCTAGGCTAACAAGGCGCAATCCAGCTCCTACGTCGTCTTCATTTGAGGCTCCATCAGTATACAGCAACCACAATTCATCTGATGAGTCTTTGATGGGAATATCAACAACTTTATAATCTTTGATCTTGTCTTCTGGGACTTCTGTGATGAAGTCTGCTAATACTTGGCCTTTGATAGCTGGGCGCAGCCTGTACAGGATGTTGTGACCCCCTAGTTCAATTGCCCACTTTGCCAAGCGACCTGATGTTTCTGGCTTTTGCAAGATCGTGCCGATATAGAAATTAGTGAGTACAGTGATTACATCCCCAGTGAAATACCTGCGCAGCCTCCTGGAGGCGTGTAGCAGCGCTAGCACTAACTTTTCCATGGTTGAATATCGTGTTTTTGGATCCGTGAGCACCCTACTGACATAGTAGATTAGAGTTTGAACTCCGTCTCTTTCCACCAACAATACCGACCCAACTGCCTTGTCTGAAGAAGATAAGTACAAAATGAGTGGTTCTTTCTCGAATGGCGCGGTTAGGGTAGGTAGCTTGATCAAACACTCCTTCATTTGTTGGAAGGCTGCTTCTGCTTCTGGCGTCCATTTGAACTCTTGTTTTTTCACGCAGTTGCGCAAGGACCTGATAAAAGGGTAAGATTTTGCAGCGTGGTTTGATAAAAATCGATTAAGCACGGCTAGGCGGCCGACCAATCTTTGCATTTCTTTGATCGTGCGCGGTGATCCGCTCAATGGCTTGAACTTTTTCGGGGTTAATTTTGAAACCGCCGTTTGTAACCACGAAGCCTAATAATTTGCCTTCCTCCTTACCAAAAGAACATTTCGCTGGATTCAGCTTCATGTTCACGCTCCTTAGAGAATTAAACGTCTTCTCTATGTCTTTTAACATCTGGTCCTCCTCGGGACTTTTGATCACAAGATCGTCGATGTATACTTGGATATGCTTCCCGATATCTTCAGCAAATATTGTGTCCATCAGTCGCTGGTAGGTTGCTCCAGCGTTCTTGAGCCCGAAGGGCATCTTTGTGTAACAGAAGATTCTGATGTCGGTGCGGAAAGCTGTCTTATCTTCATCCTCCAGCGCCATCTGGACTTGATGATACCCATTGTAGCAATCTAAAAAACATTTCCACCTGTATGGCACGAGAGAGTCTATCTTCTTGTCGATCTCGGGCAACGAATAACAATCTTTGGGAGATGCCTTATTGAGGTCTGTGTAATCAACACACATTCGCCATCCTCCGGTAGACTTCTCGACCATAACAGGGTTTGCAACCCAACTTTGGTAGCGCACCTCCCTCAGTATACCTGCCTTTAGCAGTTCACAAACTTGCTCGTTCATGGCTTTAGTCTTATCCGCACCTAGGTTGCGCCTTCTTTGTACCTTTGGCTTGACGGAAGGATAAGTGTTCAAACAATGTTCAGTGACGTCGCGCGGGACACCGGTCATGTCGGACGGAGTCCAGGCGAAGATGTCCATGTTCCTGAACAGTAGTTGCTTGAGGTGCGTCTTGATACTTGGTGAGATTGCGTGGCCTATCGTCGCCGTCTGTTCTGGGTACTTGTGGTTCAAAACCCATTTTTCTGGCTCGGTTGTTGAAATTGTTGCTGCTTTGACTGGGCGCGCATCCTCTGCTGCCATCACCTCTTTCTTTGCATAGATAATCACCACCCCCGTCTCAGTTGGGAAGCCAATGGCTGAGTGGGGCGTGGAGGTTACCATGTTCATCTCTCCTTGGGTTTCTCTCCCAATTAAAACGTCATGCCTTGATTTGACTGGCATTACCATGAAGTTGACGTTTGTAGTTCTTGAATGTTTCCCGTCAGATAGCATGACGGGGAAACTGATCTGGCCTAGTGGGAAGACCGTCTCATTGCAGAATCCCGATAGAGGATAATTAACAGGCTCGAGGTGCGCTTTATCTTCATCATCAAACTGATTGAAGCATTGTTCGTAGATGATATCAGCTGTGCTTCCTGGATCAATGAAGATGTACTCTGTTTCATAGTGGCCTATGATGCCGGTAATGACAATGGGGCGCGTTGTGCGTGGGCCCCCACGCACGACCGGAAAGATGACTTGTTGCTCCTGCCATGCTGGTTCGAATGGGCGCTTGCCTTTGCTTCTTGCGCTGTATCTTGGTCCATCGACCATGTGAGTTTCTAGACGCCTAACCTTCTTCTGGTTTCCATCGTCATTCCGCTGAATCTGGCGCGTCTCCTTGCGCACATTTTTTACCACATGGCTTAACTTGCCGCTTTTCAGCTCTTTTTCAATTTCTTGCCTTAGACTGATACAGTCGTCCGTCAGATGACCTGTATCCTTGTGAAAATCGCAGTACAGGTTCGAGTCTTGCCCCTTTTTGTTTGTCATAGGCTTTGGTGCTTTGAAGTCATGATTCTCCGTCATGAGTACCTCTTTTGGTGTCTTAATGAGCGGAGTCCAGTGTTTTTCTCGATTCTCGTTCCTGACTGCCTTTCGATAACCGATGCGATCAATTGTGTCTCGCGCGTCTTCTTTAAAACGAGGCCTTTCTTCATAACCGCTGGACTGGTTTGCTTTCCGTCCAGGGTTTCTGTTTCTGTTTCGCCTGCTGTTGTCACCGAGCTTCCCTTGGAAAAACGATCTTCGGTGTAAGAGTTTTTGGTTCCGGCCAGTGACTCCTCAGTTTGCGCTACTATCTTTGCGGCTGCCATGAGTTTGTCCTATTCATTGGGCATACCGTCTTTTCCTGTGATAGTCCTAATCAGACTATCACATCGAATGGCTTTCTTGAAGTGAGCGCGCATCAGTTTTTCGCTTACACCACCGATCTCCAAACACTCCTTGTTGAAACGAGTAATAAAATCTTCTAACCCCTCGTTGTCTCTATGCCAGATGTCTGTTACTTCAGACGTATCGCGCTGATAACGTCTTTGCTGGCTGAAATGGTTTACAAATTGGGTTCTGAAGTCGACCCATGACGTGATCATTCCAGGCGGAAGGCTGTCGAACCAGGCGCGAGCAGCCCCTGTGAAAGTCTGGATAAACAGATGGCACCACATTGGCATGTTCCATCCTCCCATAACACCAACGCTTGTAAATACTCGAACATGATCGTCAGGGTCAGTTAGACCATTGAACTTTCCCACTGTTGGAGGCAATTTTTCTTTTGATAGCGGGGTTAGAGCAATATTTGGAATGAACTTCGAGTGCTCGGCAGCTTCAGCTGGTCTATAGACGAGACTGAAATCTCGTTTTGCTTCTTCGCTGTATGCGATGCGTTGCCTTGGCCTATAAGACTCATGATTTTTCTGCAGACAGTTGAAGACTGAGGAACCTTCATCCTCTTGCCAAGTATAATCATCCGGATTCGTGTCGTCCCATTCGTTGTTCATGTTGCGCGGCCCTAGCCGGCTATGAACTGGACCCCTTTGCATATTTGACGGATGGTCATAATAACTGCCTGTCTCCCCTCGTGTGTCGCGCGTGTCATGCACACTTGGCCTTCTCTGGGGGGGTCTGTTGATTCTTCCTTGAATTTTCTTCTGCGGGGGTGTCTGGCGCGCCCCCTGACTTGAACCCGGAGGAGTAACCAAGGATGGTTCTGCTTGTAGAATTGCTTGTTGTGCGCTCAAAGACTGATACGCAGTATTGATGGTAGCAATCTATTTGGCATACCAGAAAGCTAAAGTTTCGCCTTCTTGTAGACCTAGTAGCGCCGAAATGTTCGGGTTTGGAGCTGGGTTTGAAGGACCAGCGATATGACTTACTGGGGTTTCCGTTTGAGTGATGCAAGTGATGCACGCGCGGGGTCCCCCAGTGTTTGTTGCTTCGATTTCGCCCATCTCTTCAGCAGGCTGGACTTGGACATTCGGATTGTCCTCCCCCAATCTTACGTTAGAGTTTGTGCCGAAACTGAAATTAGGAATAATCCCTTGACCAGCGATAATCAAGGGAACATAAAACTCAGGAAAAAGAAGATGAAGTGATTGTAAAAAGTCGGTGGGTGCCAATGAAGAAACATGAAACTAATTTAGGGTTAATTAGTTTGGTTTATGTTTCAGCCATGAGGGTTAATCTTCTTCAACTTTCCTAAGCTCCGATGTAATCCTTCCTTCCTGTAAAACAGCAACACCGTTAGCTCGTTAAGAGGGGAATGTGGGGGTTTCCCTCTTAACCAGACTCCGGCGTGAGAATAAGTAACTGCTTTTAGGAAATAAGTGTGTGTTAAGAGTGAGAGTAGAGAGAGTGGAATGTTTAACCTATGCATGGAGGTCTCTATTTATAGCCGGAGAGGAGTAAGAGGAGATGAGCTGATGGGCCTTGGGCCGGAAGGCAACAATAAGGAATATCCTCCTTGTCTTACTGGTGTCGACCGTTAATGGTTTCTAGAAGCTCTCCGGTGCCGGCGCACCTTGATTCGAGCCACGTGTCACAGTTGTCAACCTTGTTGTTCCTCTGCCATCAGCAGGTAAGTGGAGATCATGGGGCAGTTGTCGCCGCCCCCTGATTGGTACCACGTAGGCGTCCTTGTGTACTCTCTGTCTCCTACACGTCATTCGATCGTGGGGCACGATAGAGCACAGCCTGGTGGAGGCTGATTGGCTCATTCTTCTGCCACTTATACCTTGTGTACTCTCTGAAGTGGCCTTGCTCCATGACTCATGCGCGACCCTTTGTTGTGCACATGATTAGCCCACGCAGGGTTATATAGGTTGAAGGCTCTTATTCAGAACACTAAGTGTGAAAACTGATGTTATCTCTTGTTTGGACCCCGCGCGAGGCCTTGCTCTACTTGAGTAGCCCGCACGGATCTAAGAGATTGATCAGCATGCTCATTTTCCCTCTTCATAAAAACCTATTGAACCCTAGCTTGTAGGTATAATCTATGCAGTTAATAGCGGCGCTATAGCGGTGCTATAGCGGTTAGCGGACGTCTGGGTTTGTAGCGGTCCAAATAGCGGTGGCTCATAGCGGTTCCGCTATTAGCGGCGCTATAGCCCGCTATTTGCCGCTATTTGGAAACCTGTATAGCGGTCAATGTCAAATTAGGTCAAAGTTTGAAACAATCGGTCAAAAGTCGCCTATAATCGGACCAAATCGGTCAAAATTAGATCAGATATTAGTCAAAATTTGACCAAATCGGTTAAGTGAAACGAATTGTTACCTTCATTCGAACAAAAATCAGTTGTTGCTCCATGATTTTGAACCATTGTAGAGATAACTGGGTAGTTTGCCTGATGAAGAAGAGGAGGGGAGTGGGAAAACGACGTATAATGAAAGTGGGGATGATTAGGGTTATTTAAGTTTAGGTATTTTAACATATAACCCCCCTCCATCTTCATTAGTTTATATTTAGTCCTCATATTTGTGAATTTATATATAAAAAAATATAAAATTAATGGTATATGTATATAATATATATAAAAATACATAAATTATGCATGGTATAAAAATTACCGTTATACCACCGCTATAACCTATATATCGTATAGCAGACCTAGACCGCTATCCGCTATTTTACCCGCTTTAACTGCTTAGGGTATAATCTCATTAGTGAATTCAATTCAATTGGAACCCTAGCTTGCAGGCGGACCTAGACCGCTATCCGCTATTTTACCCGCTTTAACTGCTTAGGGTATAATCTCATTAGTGAATTCAATTCAATTGGAACCCTAGCTTGCAGGTCGAATTTCTATTTCTTGTGATTTTTTTGCAGGTCGCTGGGGGAACTTGATAGATCGATGACCAAAGTCAAAGCAACCCCATCGCCACTCCCACACCCCAGGTCGCTACCTTTTGTTTATAACTCACTCAGATTCTCCACACCATTTTACCCAATCATTCTTCAAATTCAAACTCTAAAAACCAATTTACACCAATTTGGTGGTCGCTTCTTGAACCCAAGAAAATTCAAAAATAAGGGTTTGCAATCTGATTTCTTTTTATCTCAAATTGCTAATCTGCACAGAAATTTGACAAATCCCTCTTTTCCCGCTGCTGAAACTCAAGAAACCCTAAAATGGGTTGTTTAATTCTTTCTAAAACTTGTTTTTTCAAACGTTTTTCATCTGAGTGATCTTGAAAATTGTTATTTTTAGTCAAGATTCATGAAAGTTTCTTGCTTTCTATCTGAAATCACAATCTTTGTTGGAATTTTTTTGTTGTTAAGACACCCAATTGGCGGTGTCTTTTGAATCCCTAGAATGATTAAGAAATGGGTTTTCTTTTCTTATTTTTTTGTTTATAGTTTATCTTTAACTGCTTTTTTTTTTTTTTTTTTAAATTAGGTTAAGAATGGATGACTTGATCATAGTAAGGTGTTTGTGGGTCGGGATTTTATGGGAGACTACAGAAGAAACTTTACAAGATCATTCTAGAAAATATGGAACCGTTGTGGGTTCAGTTATCGCTGAAGATCGAGGCATTGGTTGCCCTGGTTGGTTTGCTTTCCTTTCCTTTTCGGATGCATCAGCTCTTGATAAAGTTCTTGTTGACACACATACAATTCTTGGCAGAATGGTTTGTTTTTCTTTTCTTGCTTTCTTTCTTTTTAGATTGAGTTGTGTTAGCTAATGACTTTTTATGACTTCGAAGTGTTATATTAACTATTTATTATGTTAACTTTAGGTTGGTTTGGAACTTTAGGATCCGTATTTGAGTGACTAAAGCAGTGACAGAGCTATGTAGGTGAGAACAAGGTCAAGCAACACTAATGATTTTTACATTTCATTTAGAGCGTATAGTGTGAGACTTTTGGTTGACACCAATCTTTTCATATAATGACACTAGTGGAAAATATGAACACATATCGGTATGTTGTATGGTGGTTAAGCGTGGGTTTTCTCAACCGAAGGTTGTCCGAATCCTTTTCTTTTGTTTTTTCTACCTTTTCCAAGCAAAAGCCAGGATCTTTTTTAGAAAAGCAAAGCCTTACACACACCCTTTTCATTTTGCCGTTGCTACACTTTTTATTTTGCTTCCGCTCTCGGTGCTTGGCAGGCCATTTTCATCTCTTTAACGCCGTTTCTGAAACCACACACCCCGTGTTATCCCACTTGTATTTGATGATGATATTCGGAAAGCTTACTATCCAGGTGCCTTCGTTTTTATTATTAAAACCCCATCATTTAATTTAAGTTTTCACTGTTTTAGGTATGATTGTTGATATATCAGTTACGATAGCCTAAATTTTGTTGCCTTATTTGATATTGTTGTTCTGATATAATCCTATGTTTATATTTGTTTTTTCAATTTAATTTTTATGCATATCTGCTGTTTGTTGTATTTCCACCGAGAGACTATCTTAGTTTAAAGTTAGTATGATATTATCCATTATAACTCTTTAACAACTAATATAACTAACTAAGACCCAGTGTTGTAAAATCCGGCCTAGGCTGCCGATTAATCGCCTCCTAGGCGCTAATCGGAACCCCATTGCCTGGATTTTGCCAAATCGGACCAAAAAATCGGGTTCAACATCTCATCACTGTAACGAGGGGCTTAATACAAGTTTAATTTATAACTTATTTCACATGTATCCGGCTCTTAAAATTTTCATCCGTTCCCGCTTCCTCTCTTAAACTTTCTCCCTCTCAAATAAAAAACCTCCCTCCAAATTACCTTTTCCCTCTTTAGTTTTCATAGATTCACAGTCTTGTCTGGCTTGGCCTCTCATATTTACCCCACCACACCTCCTCATCCCCTTCCTTCTATTATCGTCCCTCACATGAAACCCTATCCCTCTTTCACAACAGACCGCCAACCGTTTTGCATCATGGAGCGGCCATGGCTACTCAAGGAAAAATCATCACATGAAAAGGTACTATGTTTGATTTGGTTATTCTTGCTTTGTTGTTATACAGACACTCAGCAATGCACCATGCTATAAGATTTGACACTAAGAAACCGATTCTTTAATCAAAGGTTCTTTAAATGTCCCACAACTGTGATGATAATGCGGTTGGGAACTGGTCAATTTATTGTGCTCCAGATTGAAACAAAAACTTTAGCAATCTTTTGATGTTGTGATCATGATGACTGTGAATACATTTAATTGATAATCTTACACTAGTTGAACATGATGAAGTGATTTGACCTAGATTGGTTAAAGTAAAAATTATATTAATTAGGGAACAATGGATGTAATTAGTGTTTGCATGAATTATAATATGTTACTGCTTACTAACAAGTTAGAATCTGAAATAATGAATATGAACATGAAAGCAACATATTAATTAAAAACTCTTGTTTGACACATTAAAGTTGTATAAAAATGTTGACTTCAGGAAGTTAACGTGCGGGTATGAAGATTCAAGATATATTCATATCCTACAAACAAAAGTATGTATTGTGATACTTATTTTTTATTTGCACTTGAGTGAATTATTGAATTAGTAGAGCTTAGTTAATTTTTAAAATTAGAATTTCATTGTTTTGAAATTACCAGGTATAAAATTGATTACTAGATAATTGAAAAATCTCTTCATATATGTAAATATGTTCTTTGTGTTCTATATAGTAATAATGCATATAATGAATCATTGTCGAGAATATGAGAATTTGTGGTCGTTTAATTTTCAAAAATCGTAAGTATGTTTGTGTGATTAATTGGGCTAAGATTCACAAAATTGGTTATCTGATCTTAATGAAACCAAGATTCACAAAGTGTGCCAAGTTTAGGGGTGTAAACGAACCGAACCGGCCGATCCCGAGCTCGACTAGGCATGGGCTCATGCTCGTTTAACTTAAGAAATCTCAGCTCGAGCTTGGCGTGATTCGAGCATTGTTACTAAAGCTCGAGTTCAGCTTGTAGGTAGTTTTTCAAGTTAGAGCTCGGCTCGGGGTCGACTCGTTAATTATTTAATAAATGATTTATTTTAATTATAATTATGGTTTTAATAATAATGTAGTTACTTTTTCATAATTTTATAAATAGGAGTTATTATTACTAAAAATATATTTAGTATTTAAATGATAAATTATATATATAGTTGGCTCGTTTAGGCTTGGGCTCGAGCTCATTTAAGTCTACTGAAATAATACATTAGAATGTTTACTTAACATTTAGCTAATTGTAGAGATCTTGATAAATAAGGCACATATGTTCTTGCATACTAATTTATTTTGGTTTTTCAATGTTTGTTTAGACTGGGCCTATTAATCTAGTTGCGATCTGCACACACTGACAGATTACAATGCCTATCTACTTGATACAACTTGTAGCAATTTCATCGATGCGTATCACAATACCTGATCACTTCAATGATTGTAAGTTGTGAACCTGGTTACTTGCTCTGAAGTTTTAGTGAGAACTTTTAATAAATTTTTCTAGTTTATTCATGGAAATCAAAGATTTGGCTGATGGATCAAGTGGTAACGAGGAACCTCCACATGATAGTGACAATGAGGGCAATTGCTATACATATGGTAATTTGCCCAAGTTACATTTTAATTTTCATAATAGTATTCATTTTGTTATGGATGGGTGGTTCCAAGCTCAGTTGAAGGAGGAGTTGGGAATGGCAAAAGTTATCACCAATAAAGTTCGAATGTGGATAACAACGGTATAATACTTGGTGAGAAGTTATATAGTTTCTTTGAAGATACATTGCAAGTGATATTACAACTGAGACATATTGTTTGTTGGAGTGTGAAACATGTTTAATCAAGAGACATGGTGTTTGTTGGAGTGTGAAATATGTTAAAGGCGCACTTCTATTGAAGGTGAATCGGAAAATGGTTGTGAAGAAAGGATTTCTGTAACTTAATAACTGAATTGTTCAGCACCATGTTTGTAGACATTTTAAATATGTTTGGAAGATGATTAAAATTTAATAGAAATAATGATATTATAATTTCTGCATTTTATAGTTTTATTTTCGTTTTAAACTATAAATGAATAATGATTTTAATCAATAAAAATTAATACGATGAACGTTAGTAGTGACATTTAGTTTGATGTGATTTTATTGCAAAAATCATATGCCATTAAAAACAATTTTTAGTGATACAAGTTTGTGCCACAAAACCTTTTTTTATAAATCTTGTGGCAAAAAAGTGTTACTAAAAACCTAAAAGTTTGTAGTGGCATACTAAAAAGTGCCACTAAAAGGATTAGTGACACCTCTTCTAGTGGCAATTTTTGTGTGTGACGCTTATTCTTTAAGGGATCTTTAGTGGCACCTTTTGGATTTTTTATGACACTTTTTATATCTAAATGGCAAATTTTTTGTAGCGTCTTGATTCGAAGCACATGGATTATCATTGTCACTTATCCCCCCCCCCCCCCCCCCCTCCATTTGTCGTTGGATCTCTGGCAGTTGTGCCAAACAACTCTTTTACCGGTTTGCCCTAAAATGATGTTTACATGACCCTTGAAGCAGTTAGCAAACTTCATTCTAGTAAAATTAAATGTTTTCTTTAATCTTTTTCATGTTTTTGTTGTTGATTTTGATATTTACTCTTTTTTTCCTATCTATTGGAACACCCCAAAAATACTAAATCTCGATTATCACGTTAAGTATGATATTTGACATAAAATGTTATAACCAAGAATACTTAACCTAGTTAATATGTGCTATTTGTTAGTAAAATTGGTAGGTTGTGGCTAACTTAATAAAAAACTGAACCTTAAGAACTGAAATGGAACATGAATGAAACTTGGGAGTATTAAAATCTGAAAATTTCTAACACACACATAGAGAGTATGTGTGTGTGGGGGGGGGGGGGGGACAAGATTGAGAGAAAGAGAGGAAGTATCCTCTCCTAAAACCACAATTCACAAAATCAGTAAATTGAAGGTGAAATCCAAGTGATTTCTTTTCATGTTTGAAGATTTTAACCCTCTAGCACTATCTAAACCTAAGGTATGTGGTGAATTTGCTTATGATGAGTTTGATGCTAAATGGGTTTTGATGGTAGGATGAAAATAATGTTTTATAGATGCTTATGATCATCATACTTGCTTGTATATGTGAATTATTTGAATAATTTAGATATTTGGATAAGTGTTCATAGATGCTTAGAAGTGAGTTTTGACATAAGAGATGAACCCATGATTAATTTAGTCAAATGTTGTATTAGCATATGAAAACTGGAATTTTATGATAACTCGATGCTAATAAATGCATGAGATAATTGTATGTAAGTCATATGGTGAATGGTGGATGAATTAAGCAATTATAATAGCCTTGTTAATAATGTCCACCAAGTGTTTAATAAAATGTCTAAATGAGTGTTGATTTTTGGTAAACCTAGAAATCTTGATGAAAGACTCATGAATGATTGTTAGTAAACATAGATGAAAAGGCTATGAATGAATATGTGTCCTAATGATTACTTGGGTTGAAAACTATTGGCAACTCAAGTGATGCTTGGGGAAGCTAAGCCGGGAAGGAAGCTCATTTAGAAGGAAAGCTCTAAGGTACGTAGCTACATTGTTACATTTTACTAGTTTGATTTATCGATAATGATGCTAAAGTAACATACTATTGAGAAGTGGCGAACCAAACGGGTCATTTGTAGTCTGTAGGGCCACAAACAAAGTAACAGACATGTAAAACCAAGGTATAAGCGACCCGCATAGTCGTAGAAGCCAAGGTATTGTCCCATGACAGCAACCATAAGTACGATTGTTGTTGGGAGATAATGAGGAAACCGCAATAAGGAATGTAGGAGGCCTGAGCTAAGATGCTTAACGCCTCGTAATGGGTCAGTTTGGGTAGAACGCTAAACCGAAAGATGGTATTGGGATGCTAAGGTTTTTTCTAAGAAACACCAACCATAATTTCGGTTGTGGTTGGGAGAAAATGAGGAAAACCTTATCAAGAATATAGGAGGCATGATCTAGAATGCCTAACGCCTCCTAAAGGGTCGGTTGGGTAAAAACACCAAACCAAATGAAAGACGTAAAAGTTTAAAGAATCTGGGTTAGAGTAATGGATTACGGTTTTAAAGGTTGAAAGGAAAAGTCCCAAGTTAAATAATTTGGGTTTGGACCACCTTGGGTATAAACTTGGTGAAAGTGGGAAAAATTGGCTAAGTGTGGAAAAGCCAGCAAATACTAGCGAGTTACTGAATAACAGCCTCCCTCGCGCTACGCGATGGAGAGACCAAGCTGCTCCGCGTATCACAGGGGAGCTGGTCAATGAAAAGTCAAAAGAGCCTCCCAGCGATACACGATGGGGAGAGTTGAGCCCTCCGCGTACCACGGGCGCACCCTGTTTCAACAAAAACTGTTTCGTTTCTAGATTTTTAACGATTTTGTTTAAATAATTACTAATCATTTGAATGAAATCTTATGATAGGTAACACATTAGTTTCAGCACAGGATGAACATCAAGCCACGTCAAGAACCAAACATTTACTGAATGCTTGTTAACTTTCGCTTTTATTTATGTTTCTTCAAGACTAAATGGGGAATTGTATTTTGATTCAAACCATTTACCACTTTGTGTTAACTTCATTTTTGGAAAACAATGAAATGTTGGTTTAATTACTTAGTCAAAAGCGAACCTTTATGGTTTTGAAATGGAAAATTTTATATATTATAATATGGGTCTTACATCCATACAACAGGTCACCAACAATTTTGTTCGTCTTCATCTGGCGAGTTAATGAATGGATCTTGTAATCGTCTACTATCTGAAGGTTACTGATCTGCGTGAATTATATATATTTTTATAAATGAGTTTTCCTAAACACAAATTTATTTTTAAAAAGATTTTCACCTAAGAACTAAACTACACACACAAAAGGGCAAGTGTACCCATCGGATGGTAATATAGTTTTTCGGTAAGAACTGGATATCATTATGAAGATTAACAAGAGCAATCATCACATCTCCTTCCATGTTATCAAATATTCAAAAGCTTCAACCGAGTTTAAGCAGCACAAATGTTTAGCCCATAAGGCTCATAACTATTAACTCAAGTACAAGAAAGCTTAAATTGTTCATAATGTAATAAATAGCTAACCAAGTTTAAAGACAAGGTTAAATGGTTATTGGACGGATCTTCAAATGATTAGGCCTTCTCCAAAGCTCTTCTTTGGCTCCAACAAGCTTCCAAGTCCAGATTTTCGAGAGAAAACTTCACCAAAATGCTCCAACTCCTTTGCAAATGATCTTGAGATTCGCATTTAAGCTATTGGACGTTTGGCACGACCATCCACCTTTTAGCACGGTCGTGCTTGCCATGTGTCAGTCTAGCTTTTCGTTTGTCGATCTTGTATGCTACCATTTCTGGAAGAATCCCGCTCAAAGTTTCCTGAGGTGGCACGACCGTGCCAAGCTATGGCACAACCGTGCTTATCGATGATTCACTGATAATGGTTAATGCTATCTCAGGGGTAGGCTGATCAGGATGCGATTTGGCTCTGGCACGATCGTGCTTGGGGATGGCACGACCGTGCGTGTCGGAAATCTTCTTGGAAATTGGTCGTGCATGCGTGGGAGGTTGAGAGTGCTGATGCTGGCTGACTTCGCACGGTCATGCCATATCTGGAAGTTTGCTGGAGTTGTCCATTTTTGCTCCAAAACCCTCTATTTCATCACCGGACCCGTATTTTCACAAACAACTCAAATAAGTACCAAAATCAATGAAAATACAAAGAGTTCTTGCATAAACAAGGATAAATTTGACGTTTAAAGATGTATAAATTCTTATATCACCCCAACTATTCGCTATTGGTCACTGTCACTCTCAACTGGCACTTTGACCCCACCACTCCCAACTTAACACTTTGTGTTTTCTGTCACTCCGGAGTTAACCTGCCACTAACTCTGTTAGTTTTTTTTATCCTACGTGGCCAATTTTTTATTAGGTGGCTTGTTTTTTTTATCCAGCGACTCAATTCACGTATACGCCAAAAGGATGCGTGCCATTCACCGTATGTCGGTGAGAGAGCACAGTCTATTAGGCCAAAGCATGTACTCGAAGTCCTTGAGAATAGTCGAATCACTTTGGGTAGTCGACGTCTATCACCCGAGGCAATCTATTTTCGATTTCAAGCCCGCAATCGCTGATTTTATGTGTTTATGTGTTTCGATTCTGAGCTCGCAACCGCTGGTTCTTCGATTTTCTGTGGAATTTTATGTGTTTTATGTGGTTTTATAAGATTATGTGTTTCGATTTTGGAGATTATATGTTTTTCCGCTCTTCTCTTTGACAAATACACACCACTCGCACTGCACATTTATCTCAAAACGCTAACAAATCGCAACCCTCTCATCGCATTTTATGTGTGTAAAATGCAACATATAAAATACATCAATTGAGGCATAAAACTAACCCTTTTTAGTACTAATGTTGGAAAAAGTGTGCTTTTGTCTTCCTTTTGTATTTTCAGGATTAAATGAGCATAAATGAACAAAAGGAACAAATATGCAGCAAAATCTAACCTAAATACAAGAATAGGAATAAAACGTGGCATGCCTGACCCTTTGACAGCATCTTCCCAAGTAAAAATAAAGAAACAGAAGGCTGACCACGACCCCGTGCCCAGCGGACACGAGGGCGTGGCCAGCACATGCAGAAAAGACAAAGTCATAGAAGCTTCTATTCCCAGCATGGGGGCGTGCCTAGCTCAACACGGGCCGTGGTCAATGCTAAGATTCTCAAAATCTTGCAAATCTTGATAGTACAGATTCGCTTCTTCACACGGGGCCGTGCCCAGTGAACACGGGGGTGTGTGGAGCTAATGAAGACAAATTGCAATTAATGAAGAAAAAGAATAAGGATGGACATGGGGCCATGCCCAATGGACATGGGGCCGTGTCTGGGCTTCTGTACAGGCTATAAATAGGGGTGCTTGGATCACTTCAAAGGCATCCCTTGGCAAACCACCTCTCTCCCACTTCACCCACACTCCACCACCACTACAACCCACATCCACCACCATTATCCATCATCCATCATAGAGTGTGTGTAGTAGTCTCGGGATCCAAGATTGATAGTAAGAGTTGTTGACAATCAAAGGCCATGTTTGCCTAAGTCTCTTACATCACTTGGTGAAGACAAGCATTTAGTGTAATACTTTTGATTTTTAATCTTTTCGCACTTTTTATTTGGTTTTGTATTAATGACTTTAATAACTAGTTTCTTATGTTGAAGGTGAAACTTCCTTATCATTTGTCCGTGGTGTCTTGGCATTATTTTACTGTCTACATAAAATAAAAGATTTTCACCATTCATATCTCTACGGTCTATATAGAGATATGTTGGCTACCTGGTCGGGGGTTAAGGGAATGGTTTGGTAAGGTTCTTGCCTTGTTCAGTGTATAGATCCTGCAAAGACCTGGGTCAAGCTTACTAGGACCTCCTTCAATACCCACTAGTATTGGATGGCGGGGGTGCGAATGGCTTGATCCCCTCATATGTAAACTACTATTAATACATTAATCCGGCTACTTGGGATTGTAACCCTGCTAACTCAAACCACTTAGCCGAGGGTAACGTCACCTTCAAAAGAGGGGCCTACCACATTACACATTAATAACTTAATTAATTATCTTTCAATATTCTGACCCTTTAGGATTGTATCCTTGCTGACTCAAACTACTGGGTTGAGGGTAACGTCACCTTCAAAAGAGGGGCCTACTACTATAACTAAGATAATCTCTTAAAAAGTGCAAAAGTGCAGAATCAAAGGTTACACTAAAGGCGAGTCGGATCCAAGTGATTCATCTTGTCTATATGTTTTATTTTATTTTTATTTTCAACATTTTTAGTTTTTAATTTTCATGTTTAAAACCTTTTCTAAACTTTTAATTTGATTAGATGTTGAGGATAAACCGGTATTAAAAGCTCTTGTGCCCTTGGACGACCTCGATATCTTACCAACGCTATACTACGCTCACGATGGGTGCACTTTCCTATATGTGTTAAAAAGGGCTTAAAATATACATAAAAACATATCACACCTAACGCACATCAAGTTTTTGGCCCCGGCAACGGCAATGTTGTGGCTGACGCCCTCAGTCGTAAGGAAACCAAACCTAAGCGTGTACGAGCGTTATAGCTTACCATTCACTCCAGTCTTCCCACTAAAATTCGTGATACCCAGGTCGAGGCATTAAAGGAAGAGAACATCAAGGCAGAGTCCCTGCGGGGCATGGAGAAGAAACTCGAACGTAAGGAAGATGGCACTTAGTATTTCATGGAGCGTGTCTGGGTTCCATCCTTTGGAAACTTACGAGAACTTGTGATGGATGAAGCACACAAATCTCGCTACTCGGTGTATCCTGGTTCTGACAAGATGTACGAAAACCTCCGAACTCTATACTGGTGGCCCCACATGAAGGCTAACATAGCGACCTATGTTACTAAATGCTTGACCTGTGCTAGGGTCAAAATTGAATACCAGAAGCCATCAGACCTACTTCAACAACTAGAGATCCCGACATGGAAATGGGAGCAGATTTCCATGGACTTTGTTACTGGCCTACCTAGATCTCAGCGGGGAAACGATACTATTTGGGTGATAGTGGATCGACTGACAAAGTCTGCACACTTCCTAGCTATCAAAGAAACGGATAAGTTCTCTACTCTAGCAGACATCTACTTGAAGGAAGTAGTCTCGAGGCACGGGGTGCCAACTTCCATCATTTCTGATCATGATCCATGTTTTACATCTGATTTGTGGCAGGCGATGCACAAATCCTTTGGCTCACGTTTAGACATGAGCACAACATATCATCCACAGACGGATGGGCAGACTGAGCGCACCATCCAGACTCTTGAAGACATGCTTTGTGCATGTGTAATCGACTTTGGTAACGGCTGGGAAAGGCACCTACCTTTGGTAGAGTTTTCGTACAACAATAGTTACCACACTAGCATCCAGGCTGCTCCGTTCGAGGCTTTATATGGACGGAAGTGCCGATCACCCTTACACTGGGCAAAAGTTGGCGCTAGCCAAATCACTGGCCCAGAACTCGTTGTCGACACGACGGAAAAGATTGCCCAAATACGACAATGAATGGTGGCAGCTCGTGACCGACAGAAAAGCTACGCTGATAAGCGCAGGAAACCGCTCGAGTTACAGGTTGGGGATCGAGTGCTACTAAAGTATCACCTTGGAAAGGTGTGGTTCGCTTTGGTAAGCGGGGTAAGCTAAATCCACGTTATGTCGGACCTTTCGATATCACTGAGAAAATCGGCAAAGTGGCGTACAGACTGAATCTGCCCGAAGAACTCAGTGGTGTTCACAACGTATTCCATGTGTCGAATCTGAAGAAGTGACTGACAGATGAGACCCTCATAGTTCCTTTCAAGGAACTCACCATCGACGACTAGTTACGATTCGTCGAGGAACTGGTGGAAATTACAGACCGAGAAGTTAAGGTTCTCAAACGTACCAGGATACCCATTGTTCGAGTTCGTTGGGACTCCCGTCGTGGCCCAAATTTCACCTGGGAACGAGAAGACCAAATGAAGCACAAGTATCCATAGTTGTTCGAGAAAAGTGAGACCACTACTGAGGCTAAAGTTACTATGGAATTTCGGGACGAAATTCCAAACCAACAAGGGGATGATGTGACACCCCAGGACAACCAGGAAATCCACGCAACCTAACTAGCTTCCTCAGTGACCACGTGCTAAATTTCGGGACGAAATTTCTTTCAACTTGGGGATGATGTGACAACTCGTATTTTAGAACCTTTCTTTGTGCTTGATGTAACATGTTTGGACGTTATGTGATTATGTGATACGTTGATTTTTATGGAATGTTTTATTATGTTACGTGTTATGTGTATGGAATGTGTACATGTATATCTAGTCGCACAATATGTGTCCGATCGCACAAGCTTATGGGTCGTACACTTTATCTTTTGTTACACACCATTCTCGGCCCACTCTACTTGAACTCGAGACCAAGGGGCAGCCCATGAATGGGTTCGGCCCACTCCCTCATGCGCATAACAATATGGAGTTTGGTATAGTCCTCATAACTTGCAAAACTCAAACACACACCAAACCCTAAACTCTCTTTCTCCTCCCCTAACTCGACGACAACAACCCTTGTTCCTTCAAAGCTTCTTTTGGATCACTACACTATTTCTCTCGTTCCATCACAAGTGTGCACTCAAACTCTCGGTTAGTATCTTTGGTTTTGTCTTGGTTTGTGTTCTTTGTTGATTTTCGGCCATGAGTATATGTGGACGTATAACATGTATGATCAAAATATGATATATATAGTTGATTGCATGATTTACACGTATTAAACGGATGGATTAACTCGGATAGTAGACTGCTAGAGAAAGCATGATAAAGAACTAGGGTTAGTATAATGTTATGCATGAATTTAGAAGATGATCACATGATTAAATGGTGATATGCTATGACCGAATTTATGCTACTGGAATTTATGATTCTCGAATATGTGTTGTATTGTTGGTTTGATGTTACACAAAAACTAGGATTGCATGTTAGAAATTGAGATCGCTGACTTGTATGATCCGATTCAATGCCTTGGTATGTTAACTGATTATTGTTCATGATTAGATGATGATTAGGGTTTGTATTGAAATGCATATTTGTTGCAAAAATTGTTGTTAGCTCTGATTGGAAACTGCCAAACATGTTAGCAATTGTTATGGAGATCATTGGCTGCAAATTAGGAAGTTGCTACATCCCTGGTCTTGACACGGGTTGCGAGTCGAGAACCCACAGTCTCGACTCGAGACCACATCAGCACGACACAAAAACAACAAGACTCGAGGCCATGGTTGCGGGTCTTGTTGTGACTCGAGACCTGACTCGAGACCATCTGGTCTCGACTAGTACATGTATGATCCGAGACCGCACAGTCTCGACTCGAGACCATCTATTCGTACACTTGCTTTGGTCTCGCACACCTGCCACAGGCCCATGAACTTGGGCCGCACATTTGGGCTTCGCATGTGTACGTGAAGTTTACTGTTAAGCATGTTATGTGTTATTTATTAACTTCCATGATGTGGTGTATATGCCATGATCAACTTGTGAATGTAAACTACCAGTTATAAGTGAAACATACGTGTATTACTTGAACATAGACCTGACTTATATGGTAACCATGTTAGGACGTGGTTGACCACAATTAGCTCAAGTGACCTTCTCTTATCTGCCGAGCTAACCTAAGATGAGTTCACACTTTCTACAAGGCATGGGATTCCCGGTGGTTTGGGAATGGGTTAAAGTATACTAAGGAAACCTGCGTATTCTCCTTGGGTAGAATACGTACTCCCACCCTCTTTGTTGAAGGGTGACAACATTGAAACCTGCGTGTTCTTCTAGACCCGTACTCCCACCCTCTTAACTGAAGGGTGACAACATTGACACTAGAAAAAACTCTATCATTAAGTCCCTCATTTTATATCGACTTAATCGACGGGCCTATGGCGAACGGGTCATTAGTTAAATAGCGCTATTAGGTTTGACAAGCCTCACACCGTGCCGCAGAGGACGGGAGTGGACTAATGGATCTGGGCACTTAGTCAATGATGATAGACATTGACGCAGGGCACATAAACATAACTACAGTCAGTAGTCGATATGGTAATGGGTCTAGTGGTTAACATGGGGAAGCCCCCACTGGTTATGGTTTGGGAAACAAGGAACTGGTTAACTCGTGGTTTTCGAAACAACTTATGGATTTTGGAACAACACTAAAATGGATAACCAACTGTGAACTCGCTCAACATTGTTGTTGATTCGTTGTTACATGACTTGCAGGTTGTTAAGTACTTAGATGGAGCTTGCACAGGAGGAGTCATTGTGGAGTATGGACACTGAGTGTTCATGATAAACTTATGAACTTTTAAACTTTTGATTTGGGTTTTGAACTATTTGCTTCCGCTGATAACTTAGACTTGTTAAACTGTTTTGACACCAATTATATTGTTTGGTTTGGACTTTTACTTATTTAAGTATATTGTTCAATATGAATGGTGGCTGGATCCTGGTCAGTCACGCCTCCTGCGGTGATACTCCGCTTGTGGATTTTGGGGGTGTGACAGCAGCACCTATGACCAATGCACCGCCGGCTAAGCGTGCATACACTGGTCCACACCCACTGTGCCCTACCTGTACTTATCACCATCCTGCTGGGTCGCCTGTCGATTTTGTGTTCACTGCAACCTGTACGGCCACTTTACTACCAATTGCCGTACTGGTCCTCGTCAAGCTCAAGCTCAAGTTCAAGCTCCTGCACTGCTAGCTCCTCTTCCCTCTCCATAGGGATAACCAGCAGCTCATGCTCCCGCTGCTAACGCGAGAGCCTTCTATGCATGTGGTGATCCTAACCACTTTGCAAATGTCTGCCCCAACAGAGTGGTGAAGCAAGAGCAACATCAGCAACCATCACAGCAACAACACCAACAGCAGCAGGCTCAACAGCAGCAGCAGCCAGCACAACAAGCAGCATGTGCCCGAACTTTCAACATCAACGTGCGCCAGGGCCAAGCTGATAACAACATGGTTAATGGTACGTTTCCTGTCAATGGTATATATGCTTCGTGTTTGTCTGATACTGGGGCAGATAACTGTTTTGTATCATTTGAATTCGAGAAGCTCCTAAAACGTAAACGCGCTAATCTCCGTACGACGTTCGACGTTGAAGTTGCCACTGGAAGAACCGTCACTGTTAGTTCCGTTCTACGTGATTGTACTCTTGAGCTCAACAATCACGTCTTCCCTATCGATCTTATCCCAATGCAGCTTCGTAGTTTTGATGTGATAGTAGGCATGGATTTTTCTTCGCGAAAATCGTGCTGAAGTCGTTTGCTTCGATAAAATGATTCGTTTCTCTCTCGCTAATGGTGATCAATTGTGTGTTTATGGAGAAACGCTTTCGAAGGATCTCAAACTCATGTCGTGTATCCAAGCGAGCAAGTATCTCCGCAAGGAATACAAAGCTTTCTTGGCACACAACGTAGTAGTGGAGGAAAAGAAAAAGAAGGAAATGGATAAGGTGCCTGTGGTTCGTGATTTTCCTCGTGTCTTTCCTGAAGACTTACCTGGTTTACCTATGAGTCGTGATATCGACTTTCGAATCGACCTCATTCCTGGAGCCAATCCTGTTGCTAAAGCTCCTTATCGACTCGCTCCATTAGAAATGCGCGAACTTTTGAGTCAACTCCAGGAATTTCTTGACAAAGGTTTCATTCGCCCTAGCACATCTCCTTGGGGCGCACCCGTCCTTTTTTATCAAAAAGAAGGATGGATCGTTTCGGATGTGCATCGATTATAGGGAATTGAATAAGCTTACTATCAAGAATCGCTATCCCTTGCCTCGAATCGATGATTTGTTTGATCAGTTACAAGTTACTACATGTTTCTCGAAGATCGACTTACGCTCAGGCTATCACCAGTTACGAATCCAGGAGGAGGATATACCCAAAACCGCTTTTCGCACTCGCTACGGCCACTATGAATTTGTCGTTATGCCCTTTGGACTAACCAACGCACCCACGGTTTTCATGGATCTGATGAATCGCGTGTGTAAACCCTATCTCGACCGCTTTGTCATCGTGTTTATCGATGATATCCTGATCTATTCAAAGTCAAAAGCCGAACATGCGCAGCATCTACGTTTGGTTCTCGAATTACTCCAAAGGAAATCGACTCTATGCCAAGTTCTCCAAGTGTGAATTTTGGCTAGAGGAGGTTCAATTCCTCGGTCACATTGTTAATAGTCAAGGTATTCAAGTCGACCCCACGAAGATCGAAGCTGTTAAGAGTTGGATTACACCAAAGAACCCGTCCGAAGTCCGTTCTTTTCTCGGACTAGCGGGTTATTATCGCTGATTTGTCGAAGGATTCTTTAAAATCGCTGTCCCGCTTACTTCTCTGACGCATAGAGACAAGCCTTTTGTTTGAGGGACTGAACAAGAGCTTGCCTTCCAAACTCTAAAGCATATGCTCTACAATGCGCCTGTGCTCGCATTACCCGACGAAAATGACGACTTTGTAGTTTATTGCGATGCCTCTTACCTCGGTCTCGGCTGTCTTCTCATGCAACGAGACAAGGTTATCGCATACGCGTCTCGTCAGCTCAAGATCTACGAGAGGAACTATACAACCCACGATCTAGAGCTTGGTGCAGTTGTTTTTGCATTAAATATTTGGCGACACTACCTCTACGGTACCAAGTGTACGGTCTTCACCGACCATAAGAGCCTACAACACATCATGAACCAAAAGGAACTGAATATGCGCCAACTCCGATGGGTTGAACTTCTTAACGATTATGACTGCGAGATTCGTTATTATCCTGGCAAAGCAAATGTCGTTGCTGATGCTCTAAGTCGACGAAGCTATTTGCATAGCGTTCATAATACTCACGCCCAGCATGACCTCGAAGCCTTAATTTGTGACGCTCCGCATGCCTGCTTCATTGAGAATACCTTACGAGAGGAAATGAAGAAGTGTGGTGTTGAATCACAACTTGTCACCAAATCGAATGGTATCTACTACTATCTCGATAGCATCTAGATCCCCAGTCGCAATAACTTGCGCGGATTATTGTTAACTATAGCCCACAAATCTCAATATTCCATTCATCCCGGTGCCGGCAAGATGTACCATGACCTTCGTCTACGGTATTGGTGACCTGGAATGAAGAAGGATATCGCTATCTACGTTTCGAAGTGCCTGACTTGTTCCAAGGTCAAGGCCTAGCAACAAAGACCCTCTGGCTTACTTGTGCAACCCGAGATCCCTATGTGGAAATGGGAGAGTATATCTAAGGACTTCATAACGAAACTTCCCCGCACGCCATCAGGTCACGATAGCATCTGGGTTATCGTTGATCGTCGTACTAAATCTGCTCATTTTTTGCCGATACAAGAAGACTTTAAGGTAGAACGATTAGCACGGATCTACACCGACAAAATTTTATGTCGACACGGGACTCCTCGTGACATCATCTCTGACCACGATGGTCGGTTTACCTTGCGTCTTTGGGAAACGTTTCAATCTGCTCTCAGTACTACTCTCAATCTAAGTACCGCTTTCCATCCCCAGACCGACGGTCAGACTGAACGAACGATTCATACCCTTGAAGACATGCTTCGCTCATGTGTCATAGATTTCGGTGGTAATTGGGACGCGCACTTACCTTTGGTTGAATTCTCGTACAATAACAGTTATCACTCTAGCATTCAAATGGCACCATTTGAGGCATTATATGGAAGAAAATGTTGATCGCCTATTGTATGGCTCGAGATCGGAGATGCATAAATTACCGGTCCTGAGCTGTTGCAAGAAACGACTGACAAAATCCTCTAGATACGAGACAATCTGCTGAAAGCTCGGAGTCGTCAAAAGAGTTACGCCGATAGACGCCGCAAGCCCCTTGAATTTGACGTTGCAGATCACGTACTCCTAAAGGTTTCACCTTGGAAGGGGGTGATCAGATTCGTCAAGAAAGGAAAGCTTGTGCCTCGATATGTTGGACCCTTTAAAATTCTGGAGAGAATTGGCAAAGTGGCCTACAGACTCAAACTACCGGAGGAACATAGCAACGTCCACCCGACTTTCCATGTCTCGAACCTCATAAAGTGTCTGGCCGAGCAGAATTTACAAGTGCCACTTGAGGATCTACAAGTGGACGAAACATTACACTTCGTGGAAAAGCCAGTCGAGATCATGGACCGAGAAACCAAGAAACTCCGACGCTCACGTATTCCCATTGTGAAGGTTCGCTGGGAAGGCAAACGCGGCGCCGAGTTCACCTGGGAACTCGAAAGTGACATGAAGGCTAAGTATCCAAAGCTATTCGTTACTCCTGCGCCTTAATTTCAGGACGAAATTCCCTAAAGTAGGGGAGGTTGTAACAACTCGACTTTTTGAAGTTAAAGTACAAGTCAAAGTCAAAGGAAGAAAAGATTGCTAATGGGATCTGTCATTCCTTGCATAATCAATTGATTGTACTCTTTGACTTGATAATCGATACTCTAGTTTATGTTACTTTAGTTGTATTATGTTGAGTGAATGCAATAATCGCAGTTAATCGCCAATCTACTTAACCTTATCACCTCGCTATCGCATCGCAATATGAATTATGAGTTCTGGATATTGTTTTACGTGTGTGGGCTATTTATGTGTTACCTGTGCATTTTTATTAATGTGTGAGGTGATTATTCGAAAACGCAATCGTAACTCTATCTCAACGGAATCACATCACGAACTGGAAACGCAAGGTTACTTATGTTGTTGTATGTTAGTTAGGTTATTTGTGTAACTATTGTTTAAATACTATCGCATCACTTACTCGCAACGCATCGCAATGCTCAATGCACGAAACGAAAGATCGGAAACCAACCCACTTGAACCATCCGATCGAATGGTCATCCGTCCGGATGACCATCCGATCGGAGGGGCCTCCGACCCATCGTTGATCACCGCCTTTCTCCTCCCTCGCCTACAAATAGCACCTGTCATATCATGAACAGTGTTGTGACAACTCTCCTCCAACCCTTTGACTTCTCAGGCTATTTTCTCTCAATCCCTCACGATTCTTGTAAGTTTCCTTCTTAAATCTTGTACTTTCTTGATCTATACACACTTCTTCATAATTTTCACCATCAAATCTCATCATTTCGCCATGAAATCTGCTGATTTGGGGTGTTCAAGGGTGATGTCATCATGGCCATGAACATTGAAGTGTGACATCATCTCACCAAGAACAACTCAGATCTGAGAGATTTCAACATGTTTAAACACTGACTTCACTTAGATCTAAACATACTTCTAGTGTTTCAAACTTTTCTTCAAACTTTCTCAACTTTTCACATAAAACCGATAGAATCGGAGCTTGTTCAGGCCTTCTACTCACTCTCTATTAAAGTGTTGGGCTGAGAACTGATTTCTATCGAAGAGATGACCAACTTAACGGGTTGAACATGAACTTCCGTCAAGAACAGTTACAGATCGGATGGCGTGATTCCCATCCGATCGGATGACTGGGGCTTTCCAAGGTTCCCGTTGTTTGACACGTTGTCATGCCGTCTCGGTGTAATCGCAAAAACTTTCTAAAACTTAATGGATTTTACAAGTTTCAAAACGAACAGGACGCTGAACGGATTTTCGTCCGATCGGATTGCCATCCGATCGAACGACAATCCGACCGAATAACTTGTGATGTTCAACCTTTAAACAACTTCCAAATCTCAAAATGTGTTAAACCTCCACTCGGATCACCATCTGAGCGGATGGCCATCCGTCCGTCCGGATGACCGTCCGACCGGACGACCTGAGAAGGTTGAAACACTTAACTTTTTACAAAATGCTACAACGAAAACTTCAAAGTTCCATCATACACAAAGACATCCCTCCCAAACGGACAACCCTCTGAGCAAATGGCCATCCGTCCGGATGACCATCCGTCCAGAAGGTCATCCGATCGGATGACAATCCGTCCCACTTCACTCCAACGCACCGATTCACGCACCGTTCAACGCTTATACTATCGTAATGTGTTCATGCTAATCTCTCAGCGCTCCCTTCAATCCAAGACTGTGTTTATTCGTTAAACACGCTCTGTAAGTATACTCGATCCGTTTTTACTTTAAGCACTTTTGGGTGTTACATATGTTACCTATATCAAATCACATCGATCACAAAACACAAACACTTTTATACGCTAACCGCTCTGCATGTTATACGTGTTATTCGATGAATGCTTTTATGTTATGTTTACAAAGTGATTGTTGCCTGACACCTTAGCAACGATAGTACTATAGTTTGGACTCAGCACCTGTCGTGGACGGGGGTTGCTAAGGGTATTTCTTCACATGTCACAGTGGTGATATGTGTTGCGCACTATACAACTCGTAGTCACGTCTGTGCATATTTCATTGTCGATAACCTACTTGCTTCGCATTACTATGTGTTACATGCTGGTTATGCGTAAATCGCTTTCGCTACTATTATACTACAAAACTTGTATGCTCACCTTTACACTAAGTGTATTGACTTTTATTTTGACGTATGTGACATGTGTTTAGGATGCTTTTGCTTGTTAGCTGCCATGGAATCAAGCTAGGAGAGTCTAGAAACAAACTAAATAAAATCTGAGTTGTCGGAATGGATATTTGTCCTTGAGAACAACGTCTGTAATAACTATTTTTATTTTATATGTTTGTGGTATGGGACATAAACCTTTAATATATCATAATTAATAGTTGTTATGGATTCTCCTGGACAATCTGTTTCGCTCAGTGCCGCGCCCTGATGTTTCCGCCATCAGTTAGGGTGTGACACAACTGTCACAGTCTCCCCTACTTTAGGAAATTTCGTCCTGAAATTTAATTTAGAGGAAACTTGTAAGAACAGATGTGGATGATTCGCTTTCAAATAAATCCTCTGTTACCTGAGTAAAACTCTGGGCCACGTCTGGATTTCTAGCGAACTTTGTTAATCAAACTCGTCTGTTGTTTGTAGGAAAGAGTTCGGATCCGAAGATTTAAACTCCATTCCAATAGGTTTGTGTATGATTCTACCGAATCTTAATAGTGACATGTAATTGTCAAAATGATATCCTTGTTGTAGTAAAATATGGAAAGCGTGTGAATTCGACAAGAAGTTGGAGTTTCGAATAACGGATGGGGAGAATTTTTCCTATGAAGACTATTATAGGAAACTTGTGTGTGCTCGAAATTGGAGTCGGAGAGTATGACATAAAACAACATTGGTCAAGGTCCAGAACTTCTAGTAACTTAAATAACGCTACATTCGCAATGTAATAAGGAACACTTATATATAGGAAGTACCATCAGCGTGTCCACCATGCCCTTATTATATTGTTCCCGTTTCGTTATTCTTATCACTATAGGTTCTTACACATGACAAAACTTGCTGTGGTTTCTGTGCACTGAATTCCATAATTATGTATGCATCCATAATTACGTAATTCGTTGCACAGTCCGCATAGTTCATTTTATAATGTGTAGGGGAAAAATCAAACGAATGATCCTGTGATGACTTAACTAGACTACCATACAGTCTCTTTAACTAGATCAACGAATGATCTCTTTAAATAGACCACCAAAGAGTCTCTTCAACTAGATCACCAAAGGATCTCTTCAACTAAATCGACGAATGATCTCTTTAACTAGATCAACACGTGATATCTTTAAGTAGATCGACAAACGACCTCTTTACTACATCAACGCATGATGTCTTTAACTAGATCAACACATTATCTCTTTAACTAGACCCACAAAGGGTCTCTTTAACTACATCAACGAATGATGTCTTTAACTAGATCAACACATGATCTCTTTATCTAGACCACCAAAGGGTCTCTTTAACTACATCAACGAATGATGTCTTTAACTAGATCAACACATGATCTCTTTAACTAGACCACCAAAGGGTTCCTTTAACTATATCAACACATGATATCTTTAACTAGATCAACGCATGATCTCTTTAACTAGACCACCAAAGGGTCTCTTTAACTTTGGAATAGTACTTTAAAATCCAAGGGTCTTAACTATTGCATAGAAGCCCATTAAAAATTTAAGATAGTACTTTTGGATATCCTTCTAAGAATCCATCATATGAAGATGTGGAAGATTCTACGAGGATTTGGATAGGGAGCATTTGGATTCACACATAAACACATAATTGTTAACTTGGTCATCAACTTGTTATCAATTTGTTATCGATTTGTACACTTGCATTTAAAGTACACCAGGAATCCAATCCATGGACTTCAATTAGTACTTTAAACATCCTCAAGAATCTAACTATGAAGATAGGAAGATATTATATGGATTCGGTTTTGTCCTCATTGAATCGTAACATACGTATTAAAGCACACAAAGAATCCAATTAAGGACTTTGATTTTGCGCTTTAAACATCCACAGGGATCTAACTATGAATATAGGAAGATCCTATAAGGATTTTGGAATTCGTGTAGCGGGAAATTGTTTCGAAACCTTGTATTAGGTATGCTAAGTCAACATACGAAGTATAGTGTTTATGAAATCAAGGTGCTAGATATGCTAAGTCAACATATGAAGCAAATAGGATCCTTGAAATCAATGTGCTAGGCATGCTAAGTCAACATACGAAGCAGAATGTCCTTAAAAATCATGTACTACGTATGCTAAGTCAACATACGAGCAGAATGTCCTTGAAAATCGTGTACTACGTCAACATATGAGAGAATGTCTTTGAAAACCATGCAAGGGATCTTTGAAAGTATGTTTTTGAAACCTTATGTAATGTTTTTGAAATCATGTAATAGGTATACTAGGTAAATATGTTAATAAAATGTTTTAAAACCATGCGAAATGACTTTGGAATCATGTATGAGATTTTTGAAAACATGGATGATGTTTTTGAAATTATGCACTTGGTATATTGGGAAAATATACTATGTTTAAATGTTTTAAACCATATGAAATGTTTTTTTTTTAAATCATGAATGATGTTTTGAAATCATATACTATGTATATTGTCGTGAAACCAGAAAGAAATGATATGTACATAGACACATCGCATAAGACCAATTAAGGACATATGAAAAGTACCCTTAGATATCCAAGCAAGGATTTAAAGTGGTACTATGAGTATTCATCCAGAGTTTGTAACTTGTACCTTGTACTTTATTTCTTTAGAAGAAACGAGTACTTAGGATTTTCGTGGAGATCGTGAGCGATCACAAAATGGAGGAACTACTAGAGTAGTTTGTCTTGCAAGGAACACGGTTCCTTGGTGTCGGTATCGTAGGGGTATGTCATTCATACAAGTAACCATATTTGTTTTTCGTAGATCGAAATGTAAATAAAGATTTATTTATAAACCAAAATAATTGTTTCAAAGCGGCATCGTCTTCCATTTAGCCAAGTGCTCATCCACAGGCTGGATTTGCATTATTAAGCTTTGGGCAATTATTCCTGAAATGGTCCATCTCGCCACAGTTGTAGCAAGAACTATGTGGAAAACGAGCTTGAGCAGGGTTGGCATGAGGTTGGTTTGGACCACCTTGGTTCGGGTTAGTTCGACAAGCATTTTCCAGGTGACCAAGTCGCCCACATAATGTGCACTTACGACACTATAGGTGAGCTTGGTGGTGTGCATTACACCTGTTTCATAGCGGTGCAGTACCAGCATAGACTTTCTTAGCAAGAGGCTGAGCTGGTTGGTTAGGTACAACTTGATTGTTTTGAGCAACTACAACGAAGTTCTGTGAAGCCTTACGCTTCTTTGACTTCTTGGAGGACTCAGTCTGCTTATCCTTTGGTTTTGTCTCATCGGATGGTTTCTTGTCGCCTTTTCAGAAAAGTTTACCCTTCCTGGTCTGATATTCAGTCAGGGTAGCGGTTAGCTCAATGGCCTGTCTAACTGTGGTAGGCTTACTACAAGTAACAATGTCCTGAACTGGGTCAGGGAGGCCATCAATGTACTTTTCAATTGCCATATCAAAAGGCGTAATCATGGTTGGACATAACAGACTTAGTTCCTCATATCAGTCTGTGTAGGCTCGATGCTCACCGCTATCTTGTTTAAGATCGTCGGATTCCCTTTCCAGTGTCCTGCGTTCATGACGAGGACAGAATTCTTTTATCATTAGAGCCCGAAACTCTTCCACGGTTTGAGACAATGCCACATCGGAACCCCTGTCTCTCATCACACCGTTCCACCATGTTAATGCTCGTTTCTTGAAAACACTAGATGCAAACTCAACCCTTCTCTCATTTGGACACTGAACATGTCGGAATGTGCTTTCTAGACTCTCGAACCATTGTAGGAGCGCAGTAGCTCCTTCAGACCCAGAAAATTTAAGCGGTTTAGCCGAATTGAATGTCTTATAGTTGCACTGACCGTTGTTATTGTTATTGTTGTTGTTCGCTTGATTTATCTGAGTAATAAGGTTCGGGAGTACAGCAGTGATTTACTGAGCGACTAAGGCTGCTATTGTAGCATCTTGAGTTTGATCGCGTCTAGGAGGCATTCTAAAAGGATAAGGAAACATGGGAAACGTGTGAGATTGACATTTGAATAATCAAAAGAGGTATTTGAAAATATCGACAAAGCAAGGAATGTGGTCATTCATTTGTCACTTCAAACAAAAAAAATGGCACACAGTGACTAATCAAAGTAAATGGGTCTTTACAATGTATCGCAAAGATATGCTTTAGCCTATAGGTGGACACTCACCCCAAGAGTTCCCAGGTAAGAGTGACTGGTCCAATGAAGTGGATTTGTATGAACACTCTATCCTTAGACATAAAACTCAGGGTACAGGCACCCACCCTTCCGGATTGCACATGTGATGGATCGTCGTATGACCCTAACGAGTCAATCAGAAGAGTTATACATCAATAACAAAGGCGGAATCAGTGAAATTGACATTAAAACAGCTTGATCCTTCTTAATTATCCTTTTATTGCTAATTTCAAAGTTTTTTACAGATCAAATGACAAACGGTCAGCACCTCGGCTCTGAAATCTCAAAGTAATTCCGTTTTAAATGACACATCAACACATCTATATATAGTGTTGGTGATTTCGCTTGAAAGTGGCATGGCCATTTCAAGCGGAATTACATTGTCTAATTTCGTTTGAAACTGCCAGTGGCACTTTCAAGCGAAATTACACAAACACAAACATAAACACAAACACAAATCCTAATTTGAACCTGCTATGCACTGGTTTATCCTATCTAGACACAAGACTCTATAAAGACGAAGTTAACAGACATTTGTGCACCAACAGACTCCCCTTTGGATGTTGACGAAGTCTTTAGCATCAAATCTTTAGTCTTTAGTCTTTGTCTATCTTCACACTCTGTCCAATTTGTCTGACACTGTAAGCATCCTTCAATTCTTCTCTTCTTCTATCAACAGCTAGCATGAATCACAGAATCTGAATCTTTAACTCTCAAACTCCCCCTTGAATGTAGATTCAGGAACTGTATTTGACTTTTAAGTCTTCAGACTCCCCCTATCAGTTATCTGGGATTTTGCTATGCTGTTTTCAATAACAAACCTGTTACCTGCACAATCTCTACCTTAACATAAGATTTATGATTATGACAATTTCAATCCAAACTTACCATTTGACTTCATTTGTTGGTTTTGTCAGAATTTAGAAATCCACTTAAGTATCCAGATGCAAATTAATGACCTGTGTACTTAATTTTTCTACCAAGTCCAACTTAATGACCTTGGTTGACCTGAGACAAACACACTGACAATTTGTTCAAATTTTTCAAACAATTTTCTGAAATTTACAAGTCTCAATTTAATGAACTTGTTTTAACTTTTCATTTTCACAGGTTTAACAAGATTAGCTCACAACTCATCTTCCAGCTCAGAAACTTCCTGCATCTGCTTCAAATTGAGAATCTGAAGATCAACTTTCCACTTTGGTTTGTCGGAAAATAAAGCAGAAATGTAAAATCTTTTTGGATTTTTAATAAAGTTTCTAGACTAGAAATGAATTACAGAAATAAAATGCAGTAAATGTAAACTATTTACAAACATATTTTTGGTGAGCGTGATAGGGAATCATATCAGCTATTCGACAAGTCACAAGTACCATTAAGCTTTGATTACATACTTAGAATTAAACAATTCACTTAGATTGTCGATATACTGATCCACTTAAATTCTCACACAATTTTCAATCTGTCCAGGATACAGATTAGGTGTATTAAGAACTTAAACTCATTCATGTGTCCCACCTCTTGAATATACTCCCGTATCCAGATCCCAATATTCAGTCTTACAGGTGAGTATACCACAGATGATATCTGTAAGGGGTTAAATGCGAGGACCGTGAGAGCTCAGGTCAAAACTTCCATTCAGCAGAGAGATGACGGCTTCGACTTTAAGTGGGTCCCCTTTAGAGGATCTTTTTTTACAACAGCAATGATTAGCATTTTTCAATGTTTCATCATTTTTAGCTGAGGGCAGGCTTTTATTTCAAGCAGCAGTAAAGTATTATATGGGGACTAGGCCATTGCTTCCGAAAAATCAGAAGTCCCGAGATAATACCCCAGATATCACTGAGTATAAAGACCTAGTATCTCAGAAAGAAGGATCCTTCAAACAAGATTTCAGGGGTTACCTATATATCCAAGTAGTGTTCCCCACGAAATAAGCAAGTTTGAATTTAGGTTTATATCCCGAACAAACCTACAAAATGTGTAAAAACCTATCGGCATATCATCAGCGAGACTGTTTAAGACTTTTTAAACTTTACATATCTTTAGCATACCGTAACTGTCAAGCCAATGTACTATCATTTTCCCTTTTTACACAAGCTCTTTCCGGTTTTCTATTGTTTTTGTATTTTAAAAATATCTCATGTTTTTGGATTTTTGAATTTTTTACTGTTTTTGTATTTTCTGAAAATATTACCCTATACTCCCCCTAAATACCAAAACAAGTAAAAAATCAACAAACCATTGCAGATTGCTTGATGGATCGTCGTGTGACCCTAACGAGTCAATCTGAAGAGTTTAGAATCAATATCAAAGGCGGAATTAGTGCTATCGTTATGAACACAGCTTGATACTTCCTAATTATCTTCTTTTATTGATTTCCAAAGCTTTTACAAATCAAATGACAATTCGGCAGCACCTCGGCTCTGAATCAAATGGTCTAATCCCCCTACCAGTTAGCTGGGATTTTGCTATGCTGTTTTCAATAACAAACCTGTTACCTGCACAATCTCTACCTTAACATAAGATTTATGATTATGACAATTTCAATCCAAACTTACCATTTGACTTCATTCGTTGGTTTTGTCAGAATTTAGAAATCCACTTAAGTATCCAGGTCCAAATTAATGACCCTGTGTACTTAATTTGTCTACCAAGTCCAATTTAATGACCTTGGTTGACCTGAGACAAATCACACTGACATTTTGTAACAATTTTCTAAAAATTTACAAGTCTCAAATTAATGAACTTGTTTTGTCTTTTCAAAATCCAGGTTTAACATGATTAGCTCACAACTCATCTTCCAACTCAGAAACTTCCTGCATCTGCTTCAAATTGAGAATCTGAAGATCAGCTTTCCACATTGGTTTGTTGGAAAATAAAGTAGAAATGTAAAATCTTTTTGGATTTTTTTAATAAAGTTTCTAGACTAGAAATGAATTACAGAAATAAAATGCAGTAAATGTAAACTATTTACAAACGTATTTTTGACGAGCGTGTTAGGGAATCATATCAGCTATTCGACAAGTCACAAGTACCGTTAAGCTTTAATTACATACTCAAAATTAAACAATTCACTTAGATTGTCGATATACTGATCCACTTAAATTCTCACACAATTTTCAATCTGTCCAGGAGACGAATTAGGTGTCTTAAGAACTTAAACTCATTCATGTGTCCCACCTCTTGAATATACTCCCGTATCCAGAACCCAATATTCAGTCTTACAGGTGAGTATACCACAGATGATATCTGTAAGGGGTTAAATGCGAGGACCGTGAGAGCTCAGGTCAGAACTTCCGTTCAGCAGAGAGATGACGGCTTCGACTTTAAGTGGGTCCCCTTTAGAGGATCTTTTTTACAACAGCAATGATTAGCATTTTTCAATGTTTCATCATTTTTAGCTGAGGGCATGCTTTTATTTCAAGCAGCAGTAAAGTATTATACGGGGACTAGGCCATTGCTTCCGCAAAATCAGAAGTCCCGGGATAATACCCCAGATATCACTGAGTATAAAGTCCTAGTATCTCAGAAAGAGGGATCCTTCAAACAAGATTTCAGGGGTTACCTATATATCTAAGTAGTGTTCCCCACGAAATAAGCAAGTTTGAATTTAGGTTTATATCCCGAACAAACCTACTAAATGTGTAAAAACCTATCGGCGTATCATCAGCGAGACTGTTTAAGACTTTTTAAACTTTACATATCTTTAGCATACCGTAACTGTCAAGCTAGTGTACTATCATTTTCCCTTTTTACACAAGCTCTTTCCGGTTTTCTATTGTTTTTGTATTTTGAAAATATCTCATGTTTTTGGATTTTTTAATTTTTTACTGTTTTTGTATTTTCTTAAAATATTACCCTATACTCCCCCTAAATACCAAAACAAGTAAAACATCGACAAACCATTGCAGATTGCTTCTCAACATCATCTACAATGTCTCCTTCATCAACACCAAGAATATCCTCCAACACCGATAAAAGCTTCATACCATTTAGTTTTAGTAAATATTGAAAACGAGTTTTATCAAACGCTTTGGTATGTAAATCAGCTTTTTGTTCGTCAGTGTGGATTTTCTCAATTCGTATCAACTTCTTCTCGAAACAGTCGCGAATGAAGTGATGACGAATTTCAATGTGTTTTGTTTTAGCGTGATGAACAGGATTTTTAGTAATGTTTATCACTGCCTCATTATCAACAAAGATAGGGGTCTTAAGAAATTGCAAACCGTAGTCGCGCATCTGTTGCTGGATCCACAAGATCTGAGAGCAGCAACTGCTAGCAGATAATACTCAGCTTCACATGTGGACAAAGCTACAGAGGTCTGCTTCTTGCATTGCCAGGTAACCAATCGTGGTCCGAAAAACTGGCACCCCGCTGTTGTTGATTTAGCGTTAACTTTGCAGCATCCGAAATCGGAATCGGAATACCCTTCGAGCATGAAATCGCCTTCTTTTGGATACCACAACCCCAATGATGGAGTTCCTTTCAGGTAGCATAATATCCGTTTCACAATCACCATATGCGAAGCTCTCGGGTTAGATTGAAATCTTGTTGCGAGGCAGGTTGGATACATGATATCGGGTCTTGAAGCTGTCAAGTACATCAGCGATCCGATCATGGAACGATATAACGTTTCATCTACCTTCTCTCCGGTGAGATCAGGGTTTATCCCATGATTCGTCGCTAACGGGGTGGAAGCTGGAGTAGAACCTGACATCCCAAATTTCTCTAAGATATCATGAATATACTTTGTTTGATGTATGAAAATTCCCTTAGGCAGTTGATCAACCTGAAGTCCCAAGAAGAATTTCATCTCACCCATCGTTGACATTTCAAATTTCTGCTTCATAACTCTTTCAAAATCTTTGCACAGATTCTCATTTGTAGACTTAAATATGATGTCGTCCACGTATATCTGAACTATCAGAAGACGTCCGTCGACTTCTTTGGTGAAGAGAGTGGTATCCACTTTTCCACGGATGAAGCTGTTGGCTAGCAGGTGTTGAGACAAAGTCTCGTACCAAGCTCTTGGGGGCCTGGTGTAAACCATACAACACTTTACCCAGTAAATAAACCTTGTCTTTGTGGATTGGATTGGTGAAGCCCGGTGGCTGTCCGACATATACCTCCTCTTTTACCTTCCCATAAAGAAACGCCGATTTAACATCTAGCTGATAAACTTTAAAATCTTTCCAAGATGCAAATGCTAGGAAGATTCTGATCGCTTCTAGTCTAGCAACTGGAGCATATACTTCAGTAAAATCTATACCCTCCTGCTGACTAAAACCCTGAACTACGAGTCGAGCTTTGTTACGAATAATAACCCCTCGATCATCTCTCTTACACTTGAACACCCACTTGGTGTTTATCTTCCTTTGACCATCAGGCAAGTCTACCAATTTCCACACTCCTAACTTCTCAAACTGACTCAGCTCCTCCTGCATCGCATTGACCCAAGAATCTTCAGTTAGCGCCTCTTTGTATGTTCGCGGTTTGATCTGCGAAATAAAACAACTTAGTGAAAACTCAGTTTGTAAAGAAGCAACTGTAGAATAAAAACAAGTAAGGCCTTGGTCAATTTGACGTCTAGTGCGAACGCCTGATTGTAATTCTCCAATAATCAACTCTTCTGGATGGTACCAAAGAGTTCTCGGCATCACCTCGCCTGGAACATCTACCTCGCCTTCCAAATTTGTGACATTCTGATTTGCACCTTGTTCACTGACTGGAATTGTTTGACTTGAACTCTGGATCTGCTCCCCCTCAGAATCTGAATCACCACGATCAAATATAGGTCTATCATCAGATTCTTGATTTTCTTTGACTGCCGTCTTATTATCAAGAGATTGCTGAATATCATCATGCTCTTCAGCATTACTAGGACCTGCTTCATCGTCATTTGAAGTATGCCTTGGACACATTGAAGACTCAGCTAGGAACTTTTCCTGCGATGACTCATACTCTCTCAGAATATCCAACTCATCAAAGAAATCTTCTTCTTCCTCTTCCATGTTAAACGAATTCCATAAAGTGTCATAGTGAAAACGCCATGAATCGCCGGGATTTTGCGGTGGCGTTGTGTAGCCTTGACATTCAACATTATGTGCTTCAATAATCCGCTTTAAACTTGGAACAAAGACTCGCTTTAATGGACTTGAGTATCCCACAAATATTCCTTCAATGCTCTTTGCGCCAAATTTACCAAAAGGCTCTAGAACTGTACAGGGAGACCCAAACGGTTCTAAATATTTCAGGTTCGGTTTGCGGTTGTTGATTAGCTCAAAACATGTCTTGTTGAATTTCTTCACTGTAAGAACCCGGTTGAGTGTATAGCATGCGGCTGACACTGTTTCTGCCCAGAAATTAACAGGTAGTTTGGAATCAGCAAGCATCGTCCTGGCCGTTTCAATTAGCGTCCTGTTCTTTCTTTCAGCTACTCCATTCTGCTGCGGAGTGTAAGGCGCACTAAATTCATGCAATATACCTCTTTCATCACAATATTCTTCCATTTTGAAATTCTTGAACTCAGTACCATTGTCACTACATAATCTTCTGATGCGGGTTTGGTACAAGTTTTCTATCTTCTTGAAAAGCGTCATCAAACGATCAAACATCTCATATTTTGACTTCATAAACAATACCCAAGAATATCTTGAATAATCGTCTGTGACTACAAGACAATAGAGATCCCCAGTTATGCTTTTGACGTTCACTGGACCAAACAGATCCATATGGAGTCTCTCTAAAGGTTTCAAAATTGAATTTTCTTTCTTCCCAGGGTGAGATTTCTTCTTTTGTTTGCCTTTGACACAGCTAATGCACTCCCCCTCAAGATGAAAACCTTTCACATGAACACCAATTACTAAGTCGTTATCCACCAGGTGATTCATTTTTCGCAAGTGAACATGACCCATCTTTCGATGCCATAACTGTGATTCTTTTTCCGTTGCTCTTGACATAAAACAATGAGCCTGACCCGTGGTAGTAGTTGCTACACTCATGTCCAACACGTATAGATCATTGACTCTGGGCGCTCTCATAATAACCCACTCTTCAGGAACAACAAATCCTGGTTTCAAGATCAAACATTCTTTGTCTGTAAAGTGCGTTGTATACATACGATCACAAATCTGAGAGATGCTCAGAAGATTGTTTTCAAGCTCGGCGATGTAGTTTACTCTTTCAAACGTGACAATACCATTTGATAAAGTTCCTTCACCAACTATTCGACCACCTTGATTGCCTGCAAATCCCACATAACCTCCATTAAACCCACGAACATCATACAGTAGGGTTTTCTTCCCTGTCATGTGCCGAGAAGCTCCACTATCCATAATCCAACGTGAAACGGATCTTGGAAGCTCCTGCACATATAACAAACACTTAGTTAGAAGTTGATGCCACCCAAGCCTCTTTGGACTCAGGTAACTTGACATTAAGGTGAGTTTTTGCAATGTAAAGTGGCGGAAAATTCTTGTCATTCATCTTTAAGCTCTCCTCAGACCCAATCTCAACCTTTTTGTATAAAACGAAATCATTTTGAGAAGGTTGACCAGATGATTGGTCTTTCTTTGGTACATTCTTCTTTTCAGAAGTAGTAGCCTCTTGTGGTTCAAGTTTCTCATAGTAATCCAAAGGTACATGCATCTTCTTAGTTGAAGATGATGATTTTGCAGTCTCATAAACCTTTGGTTTTGGAGAACTTGAGTTCTTTTCAACTGATTTTGGCTTCCATGCTTGTTGAGACGAAGCAGCCCGTTTGTAAAATTTGTTAGTTTTAGTTACCACATTTTTAACAGGTTCGGTTTTGACTTTGATGTTTTCATTTTTCAAAATCTTTTGCTCAACAACCATTGGAGCTTTTCCTTTCACATCAACTTTCCTTTTCTGAATCTCAACAACTTCAGTCTTAGGCTTCAAGTTGGTACACTTTCGTGCAATATGTCCAACTTGATTGCATTTGAAGCATGTTCGGGTGTTAACTACCTGACTTGTGCCTTCAGACTGAGGATGTGAGGCCTTCTTCTTAAAGAACTCTTTGTTTGATTTTGAAAAAAATTTAGATTCTTCATCAGAAAGTGAACTCGAACTTGAACTTTTCATAAACACTTTCTTCTCTACAAACTTCTTGTTTTGAACATTCCTTCTTTGAAAATTCTTACCACCCTGATATCCACCCGACCATTTGTTTTGATTGTTGTTATAAAAACACGGTGGAACAACAGGCTTCTTGTAGTAAGCTTTATCTTTTTCAAAATTCATTTGCCTCTTTGTCTGATTTAAACCATCTACTTCAGACAGATCAATTTCAATCAATTTGAACACATTTGTCTATTTAGCAACATTAACATTCTCCAGTGGAAACTCAGAATCCGAATACAACTTATCTGATCCCGACATCTTGTACATGACAAGAGTAGGTTCTTCATTTAAGTTGTTTTTGGATTTTGGTTTCGGAATGTAATTGTTCAAGAAACATTCTTCATCCTCAGCTGAATCACTTTCAGACTTCAAAACATTCTCAGCCATGCTTTTAACAATTTCTGACTGAACACTATCCTCATCGGATGATGTATTTAATGTAACATCAATTGACTCTGGAAGTTTAACCTTATTGACTTCTTCATCATTAACCAACCCTGATTTTTTCTCTGAAAAATTATTTAGAACTGGTGGTGGAACCTGATGAAACCCAACCCCGGTTCCATCAAAATATACATCTTCGCCTGCTTTATTTTTCCTGATGGGTTTGGGAACAATGTGTTGTAAAACAAAGCTTGCGGAGTTGTAACTGGTTATTTTCAGATTGATGCGCTCATTTTCAATTTTAGCTTCTTGAACTTGAATCTTCAGATTAGCAATCTCATCCAACTGTTGGTTGATTTGCTCTTCTTTAACTCTAAGAACACCGGTCAGCTGAAGATTTTCTTTGTCTGTTTTACCATTTCTTTCATCAGAATCTTTTACCGTTCTTTTTAGTTTTTCAAAATTTTCTGAAATTTTACGATTTTCAAGAATCAATTTTTCATTTTCTTTCCTAATTCTTTCTACGTCATTTTTATCGTTTTCGATTTTCTCAGTTAATTCTTTTAATTTTTCGTTCGAAGCTTTTAACAATTTATCACGGTTTAAGATCTGATCTTCAACACTTCTGACTCTACCAGTCAGTTCTTCAACCTTCTTACCGCTGAGGTAAGCAATTGTACTACAAACTTTGCACTCTTTCATGCAATTTTTGCAGTCGTTCTCAGATTTCACTTTCTTACCTGACTCATGTGTATCATTTGAACTGACCTTGTTTTTTGACTCAGTTCCAGAACCAGAAACTACCTTTAGTTCTTTTGCTGCAAAAACTTTATCAGCCATCTTCTTCAAGTTTTCTGCGGTAAACTCTTGTGACGTATCAATAATTCCGTCATCAACTTTCTTTGGTTGCGGCTCTTTTTCTTTCTCTTTCTCTTTCTCATCAGCTTCTCCTCCTCCCCACCACATTCTTTGCCTGGCTTCTTCTTCTTTAGCAATTTGTTTGGTGAGAATTTCAACATCTACAGTATCTGGATCAACAGCTATGTTTCCTTTAGAATCAAGATAACATTCTCTATCAGGATCCCATCGATTTGCTTTCTTTGCTTCCATCCATGTACGATAGATTTTGCCTTTCATGAATTGAGTTGTTGCCTTCTTGTTGACGTACTTCACTTCTTCAGATCTGGTGTCTTTAAAAGGAACAATCTTTGCTGCTGTAAAGGCATATCCAACTGCATCTTCCTCTGGAAAAATATCACTCCAATCATAACCTTCATCATCATGAAAAACAACAAGTGCCTTGGATTTTTCTTTGGGTGCCTCCTCTATCTGCTTCATCCTTGGAGGTTCTGCTTTATTTTGATGATAAATTGCTCTTTTGTAATAATCCTCTCGAAAAGGATTTGCAGTATCATCAGTGTAAGCATTTCGGCACTCACGCTTAAAATGACCTTTTTGTTTACATTTAAAGCACGTGACTTTTGACTTGTCAAAGCCTAACTTGGTAGAAGGTCCACCAATAGACTGTCTTCCAGTAATCTCCATGAATCGCTGTGCTCTTCTCACTGCACTCGCCATACACCACCTTATATCAATCAACTCCATCTCCTCAGGGTCGATCTGATCATAGTCTTCTTTTGTTAGGTTGGTGTTTCCAATCTTTCCTGCAACGAGGCTTTCGTATGATTCTAACAAAGACGCTAAAAACACCATCTGTTGTTTGGCAGATTCTTCACTAAAATTTTAACCATTCTTTAAATCCACAGCAATGTTGCATTGAAATAGATTTTTCGGAACAGATTGACTTTGAGCAGTTGATGAGAATCCACTATGATAACCACTACTAGGAGTTTCTTAATTCACTGTATTTGAACTTTCTGCAGAAAATGCTGTTTTTGGTGATGTAGATTTCGGGATCATACTTCCTATGTAATACAGCTCCACATTCTGCTGGTATGATGTGTTGTTGACTTTATTGGATTTTCTGATCTCCAATTCATGGCTTTCCAGTCTTTCGATAAGCAGATCCACTGTCAATTCTTCTGACTTGATTGTGTTTTTCAGCATCAAAGCAAAGTATTGCCAGTCTTGCTCATTTGGTAATGAATCAAATAATTTGTCAACCAACTCCTCTCGAGTGTATATGATGTCGTGTCTTGCAAGTTCCATCTTCAAATGCCCAAATCTTTCAATCATTTTAGACACCAATTCGTTTTTCAAACATCCAAACAAATCAAATTCCTTTCGTAACAACTTCTTTTTGTTCTTAACTATCTCAGCACTACCCACACATTTCACTCTCAGTTTTTCCCATATATCTCTCGAATCTTTGTATTCAATCAATGAAATGATGTCGTCTCTCACAGACTGATGAAGCAAAGCAATGCACTTTTGTTCAGCAACATATCTTTCTATTTGATTTTCTTCTAAATTTTCATAATCCATTCTCCCCAAATCAAAACCATTCTTCAAGCTTTTCCAACTGGGATATGCAAACGCTTTAAGCCATTCTTCAAATCTTGTAGCCCACCTGTTGTAATCTTCAATTGCCATCAACTTGGGCGGCTTATTGTATGTTCCATATGCACTGTCTACACTCATAGCATCAGAAAGAATTTTCTTTGCACTCGGATTAGGAACATTTTCATTGGTGTTGTTTGATGTATCATCTCCGGTGTTTCCCGTGAAAGCAAAGTCACTAAAAGGATTCATAAACTCATCCATCTTCACGTATCTGAAACAATCAACAAACACTTAGAAAATTTTTTGAATTTTATCAAACACAGTTTCAAGCGAAATCAGTTCAAACGGAATCAGCTTTAAAGCGAAATAAGCCTTTTTCACACGAAATAAGGTTTTCAAACGGAATCACCAAGCGAAATCAAGTCACTTTGGAGCGGAATTAGTGATTTCGTTTGAAATGACAGTATTTTCAAACGGAATTAGTGATTTCATTTGAAATAAGCAGAACTTTCAAACGAAATTAGTCACTTTCAAACGGAATTAGTTATTCCGTGTGAAATCACACAAAAATCTCAAGCGGAATTAACCACAAAGTCTAATTCCGTGTGAAATGAAAGGCAGTTTCAAACGGAATTATCCACAAAAGCTAATTTCGTTTGAAACAACAGGTGCTATTTCGAGCGGAATTAGGATGACGTCAGCACTGTCGATCATGATTTCGTCAAATTGATCCTGTTTTACTTCGAATTAAGGTCCAATTTTTTCAAGGATTAGTTAAAACAGTGTTTCGCTTATAATATGTGAAAATCAAGCCATTTTGTCCGTTAAATTCTGATTAATTTTGAAAAGAAAGAGTAGAAGTGAGAAAATACGATGAAATCAAGTTGAATTGGTATGAACTCCTCGTCCTGAGCTCTGATACCACTTGATGGATCGTCGTATGACCCTAACGAGTTAATCAGAAGAGTTATACATCAATAACAAAGGCGGAATCAGTGAAATTGACGTTAAAACAGCTTGATCCTTCTTAATTATCCTTTTATTACTAATTTCAAAGCTTTTTACAGATCAAATGACAAATGGTCAGCACCTCGGCTCTGAAATCTCAAAGTAATTCCGTTTTAAATGACACAGCAACACATCTATATATAGTGTTGGTGATTTAGCTTGAAAGTGGCATGGCCATTTCAAGCGAAATTACACAAACACAAACACAAATCCTAATTTGAACCTGTTGTGCACTGGTTTATCCTATCTAGACACAAGACTCTATAAAGACGAAGTTAACAGACATTTGTGCACCAACAACATGTTCACATTTAAAGCCCAAACTTTGACAAGATTTTGAAAATAGCAAAGGCTTTAAAAGCCTAAAACAAATCATCTAAGGATAGATGATTTCTTGTGAAGTTTTGAAAAATTTTGACTCGAGAGAATGAATTGTGTTTTTGTTTTTGTTAATCACCTAAGGATAGGTAATTGGTATTGTATTCAGAATCTAAACGCAAATTCACTTGCGTTAGGGTCCTAGGAAGGTTATAGACTAAGTCAAGAGCATTACTAATAACCTAATTCCCTATAACCATGAGCTCTGATACCAACTCTTCTGTCACACCCCAGCCACGTAATACAACAAACTGCGGCGGAAATGTCAGGGAGTGTCGTAACAGAATCATTGTTTCACAACACATGGTAATTGAAGTTTTGTTTTATTTCGTTAATTGTCTCATTGTTTTGATACAAACCAAATAATTACAACAATTGTCTTTCAAGTTTTAAGTCACTAAAGCCCGCGTCCATCCTATGTGTAGCAAGCAATTAACAATCATCACATAGTAGAACCTGAAACATATGTGAAAACAGTCATCATAAAAATGCCGGCGAGTACATAGGTTTTGTATTTCAAATTCATGGATTTGAATCCATATTGCAACACCTCGCCCAACTACGAGAGTTGTCGAGTATGTACCTTGAAATAAAAAAGTGTTTGATTTTGCAATATGTTTTAACATCTTTACAAGATGATATAAGTAAACCAAAACCATTGTAGCCATGAATCTTGACTGAAAACATTTGTCTTTGTAAAACCAAGTAGTAAATCGTCTTTAAAAGTAAACATTGTATGGTTTATATCTTTAAGTAAACCTCGTTGTGTGACATCGTTTGAAAACATTCGTCCATAATCGTTCAAATTGTTCAAATCGTTCAATCATTCGAATCGTTCGTGTTATAAACCATCGTTCAATCGTCCGTATTTTAATTGCGAAATACAACTTTTGGTCGTTCTTTACAGAATACATTCAAACCTGTGTGACTCGATATACCACCCATGGGGTATCTTTAATAGGCCCTGAAAGACCTCTTTAACAAGACTAACAAACCAACACATGATTTGTTAATAAGAAAATAGTTTATGTCGTTACCCACATTACCCACCAAAGGGATAGTACGATAACGGGATTTGTGAGATCCTATGGTACCATAACATACTACTGGTCGTCTTGATCATAGTTAATGAATGTCATTCGAATGTCTTTCGACTAACGCCCCAACAAGTTTGTTCACATTATTGAAATCATCGTGTTTTATATAAACCATAGCATTTGTTTATGAAAACTTGAAAAGCATTTAGCACATATCAGTCACCCCAAAACAATTTAAAGCATAAAAGAGGGGAGCTATGTACTCACTTGAGATTGCAAGTATCCTTGATTAAGTGTCCTAACAAGCTCAGGAAATCAAGGAATCAAGTGGCACCTAGTATCAGATCACTATGTTAATAATCGGGACCTAAATCGGGAGATCGGGTAGAATGAGGTCTTGTAAACCAAATGGGTGTTGGAACTCATGTAAAATGGTTTAACAAAGCCTGCATTCTGATTTGAAACCTATCCTAACTGCTTTTGACCCGCTATGACCCGTTAAGGTACTTTACGCTACTTTAATGCGTCATTTGCGCAAATGCGCGTTCGGATGGCCTAACTAGTCCTATGATAAGTATTATATGCCTAAACATGTTTGCATAATCAGTTTAAGTGTCAAAATTTGGGTTACATATGCTTAAATTGAAATTATGCGCAAAAAGGGCATTTTGGTCATTTTCCTAAGGCATATAAACTACCTATCACATAACTAATTAAACAAAGTGACCATAAGGTATAACCTCGGAAGGTTATTCCCTATAAAACTATGGTCACAAAATATGTTTGGTCGGATCCTAATGATCGACCAAACGGGTCGGGTTCAAGAGTCTAAGCGGTTGTCGAGACCGCTTGAGTTACGACACTAAACAAGCACTAAACTAGAAGTAACGAGTTAAACATGTTTAACTAAGTTAGAAAACTGATTTGGTATCAAAACAAAGTTTTTTGATACCGGAAAATAGTTTCATCGCAAAATGCACATAATCGTGCATTTTGACTGAAACTTTGACTCGTCACTTCGACTAGTCAACGTGGTAATCAGTAGGTATAGTCACAAGGGACTATAACCATCGTGAATACGATCACGTTGCAAAGTTCGATTGAACTTTGACTTGACCAATTCATGGTCAAAGCTGAAAGTCAAACACTGTTTGACTATTAGCTTGAAATAAATAAACAAGACTTGAAAGAACACTTACAAGTGTTCTAGGATGAAAGAAGACTAAGAAACTCAGGTAGGAAGCCTCCAACAAGTGTGGTAGCTTCCACTTAGAGTGTATGAGAAAGAAGAAGTGAATGAGCAAGTTTGAAGGTTGATGGTGAAGGGTATTTATAGTGTTTCATGGAATGGTAGGATCATTACAAGTGTTTATATGTTCTCCAAGGATTAATCCACACCATACAAGTGTTAGGATCTGATTAGAAGGCTTGTAGAACACATTACATGGTCCCCAAACAAGAAAACAAGCAACAAAAACCATCAATTCAGCTGATTTCTATGGAAAAACAGCTTCTGGTCTGAAGGCTCTCGCCCCCACGAGCCAGATAGGCAATTTCTCTCACTGGCCGCCAAAGAGTGCAGGTCTGATCTTTCCAAAGTTGGTAGAAATGGTCCCTGCAGCTCCAAAACCTGTTTTTCAACGTGTTTAACCCCCGTTAACCCATTTTCAAGGCTCTACAAGGATGTTAAAGCATAGGGGACTTGAAATATGCTTGGAAATACATGGATGTCGGTTCGTTTGGTCGTACGATGGCGTTGTTCGGTTAATTACGATGAAACTTGAACGGACGCGAAAATGATCCAAATTGCGCGATGAACGGTATTTTTGCATTCCTATTACTAAAATATAATATTCTAGTGATTACAAAAATTTTTGGATGTCCGGATATGGTCAGAACGCGAGATATGCATGTTTATGCAAACTTTCGCAGTTTTTGATGCTTTTAGTCCCTGTTGATCAAATAAGCATAATTTCTCGCACCAAACCCCTCAAAGCTTATTTCTAAGCTATGTTAAGGGTATTCAGGGTATGTTTAGCTTATGATCTTGTTCTGGAGTGTTCGTTGCTATACGAATTGGCAGACTTTTGCAGTTTGTCGCAAATAGTCCCTGTGATCGAATAAACTTGTTTTCGCTATACCAAACCCTTCAAAACTTATTTCTAAGTTATGTAAAGGTTATTTAAGGTATGTTAAGCTTATGTCACTATTCTAGAATGTATGTTTTGTTAAACTGATTACATTTGCGTAATAGTTTACGTAAAACTTCCAGAAAAGCTTCTCGAGAGTTTGGAATCGTACGAAATTTGATATGTGTACTTGTCACATGTAATTGTACAAATCCCGAGAATGAAATACAAGATTTCATTGGATTCTTAATTGTATGATGATCGTAATGGCACAACTGTCACATACACGGGTTCGCACTCGCATCTCATTCGTTCGTATCACTAGCACTTGTTCGTTGAACCTCGGTGTCTCAACCGGTTATTTACTAACCGAAGGTATATCTAAACCTCCTATAGTTGATGTTCTATTTCGTGTTTGCATGTTGGTGATCTTGTTCCATTGCGGATATCCCTTGGTATAAAAGTGTTCGTATTTTATATATTGTTACTCATGCTTCTGTTGCTTAAAAATGTGTGTGTGTATATATATATATATATATCTTCACTAGTTAATGTTTATGTTAACTAACATATATATACATGTACACTTACTTATCAAAAGAGTTTTGACTATTTATTTGTAACAAATAAATATATACGTATATGAACCGGGTTCAATAAAAAAATATTATACCTCGGACATCCTTCACAACAAATGTAACACCCAAAAAACGGGTTTGGTAATCAAACCACGTTAATAGTAATGACGGGTAAAATACCATTAATGGTAAAAATTAACCCGGTAAATATTAGAAATTTAAATAAATAAACCTAATATTAAATAAAAAGAGTAATAAACGCTTTAAAAAAAAGAGAAAAAGTTTATAAGAGGCTCGAGTTAACAGGACCTAAAATAAAACGGGTTAATAACTCCCGAAACCCGCTAAATTAACTAGGAATAATTAACCTAGCTATTTATGTTTAGTAAAACAATGAAGGAACTTGTAGTAACTAACCCATTTATAAATCCCTTAAACTTTGAGGGACTAAAAGAACCACGTTAATAGTAATGACGGGTAAAATACCATTAATGGTAAAAATTAACCCGGTAAATATTAGAAATTTAAATAAATAAACCTAATATTAAATAAAAAGAGTAATAAACGCTTTAAAAAAAAGAGAAAAAGTTTATAAGAGGCTCGAGTTAACAGGACCTAAAATAAAACGGGTTAATAACTCCCGAAACCCGCTAAATTAACTAGGAATAATTAACCTAGTTATTTATGTTTAGTAAAACAATGAAGGAACTTGTAGTAACTAACCCATTTATAAATCCCTTAAACTTTGAGGGACTAAAAGTGGGCAATTGGAAAGATGTTTAATTAAAACAATATCAAAAGAACAAAACACACACATGTGGTGTGTTGGTCGACATTTACCAGAGCCAGGAGAAAGGGTTCTTACTCATGAACCCTAGAAACTCATAAACTTGATCAAAATCAAGGGAAATCGAGCAAAGAAATTGGGGCTTTAACTAAATTCGTGATCACCTAAGCTAGGAGATCACAAGGTATGTCGAAATTTATAATTTAGTGATGTTTTGAATTTATGATGAACATCAAAAATTGAAAATTAGGTGATGAATGTTGTATATATGAGTGATATTGGGCTGAATCTATGTCTAGAAACAAACCCTAGATGCAAACTTGTAGAATTGTGCCATAAACTAGTGATTAGTCAATAAATCAAGTATGAGCTAAGTGGGTTTTGACTAGATAGTAAAGATGATGATACGCATGTGCTTAGAATCATCATATTTGATATTTGGAGCAAAATACTTGAACAATTTTTGAGTTCGAGTGAATGCTCATATATGACTCGAAATAGGTTTTGTATATTATGATGAAATTAGTGACTTTGTTCATGTAAATAGGTGTTTGGAATCATGATATCTACTAATTAATATGTAGAACTTAATTATATTGGATGTTCGGATGAATGTCTAATGCTATGATGAAACGGGTTTCACATGTAGATGGAAACCTTTAGTTCTTGTTTAACAAATGAATAATTAGCTTTGATAATCGAGAGCTAAGTTAAATTGGTGTTAATACTAGCATGAACTTAGACTTGAAAAATGGTTAAAACGGTGGCGTGAGAATAATGCCTATCGGATACTTGACAAAGTGCTTATATGAATTGTCGAGTTTCATAATATAATCACTTATGCTAATAGGTAGTTTGACCTTTAAAAGTCAAACTGACCAAAATGAAATCAAATGGTAAATTTTGACGTAAAATCCGTAAGATGGAATAGTCATAATTAATGGTGACTTATCTAACCGTCTTACGAATTATGATGATAGTTTGACGCTTAACAAGCTAGGTGGAGGCTTGGAAAGGAAGCGGGTCAAACGAATCAAGTGTGAAGGAAAAGTGTGTTTCGGATGCAAGGTAAGTAAAACTTACACCTTTTTGTAGAATACATGTTTAATCTATAAGTTATGAATAAAATAAAGATAATATTCGATGCAAGGTAAGTAAAACAGCCTTCCGACACGGGGCCGTGTCCAGGTCAGCACGCCCCCGTGTCCACCAAAAGATTCCTTTCTGACTTTTGTCAGAATACGGACAAAACGTGTCAGGATCTTGCCTGCACACGGGGCCGTGTCCAGCCGACACGGGGTCATGTCCAGCATGCTGTCGTTTTCCATAAATGCAGCCAAGAATCCTGCACATTCGGACCATCCAGGGACAGAGATTTGAAACGATTGTCTAACATTCCATCCTAGGTATGTTCTAAAACAAGGTTCTAACAAACATCTTGTCCTTTCCTCTTTTATCCATTACCTTTTTCTTCATCTTTCTTGCAACAACAACTCCATTAGAGCTTGATTTCAAGCTTTATTGTGATGTTTGTTGAATTTTTGTTCAAGGAATCTTGTTAAAAATAAGTTACACAACATTGTTTTAAGTTATTTCCGCTCAAAAAAGCTTCATAAGTTAAGAAAATAATTTGAAACCCCAAGGTTCCTTGTTCTAAAAATCTGCAGAAAGTTGAACACGGGGCCGTGCTCACTGAGCACGGGGCCGTGTCCGTGGTACTGTTTCATTAAAACGAACTATTTTTGGTTTGTTTTCTTAGAATGTCTAGCCAAAATAGTGGAACCTCTTCTGCGCACTCCAGAAACAGTCGAAGGGAAAGGAGGCCATCGATTGAAGCAACTCTCGTGAGATACGTAATGGCGCTACGAGAAGCTCTTGACAAGATGACTTCGGTAGAGGAGGTCCTCATAGACCGTATCAATTATCTTTTGGTGGGGTTGGAAAACAGTTTTCAAGAAATAAACCTCTTGCACCAGAGGTTAAACATTCTTGTGACACCTCCCATGGAACCAATCCTCCCTCAAGAGGATTGGAACCTAACACTTGGAATCCACAATCCTACCGGTTGGGATGACATTCCGGCGGAACCTCCTCTTGAAGAACTCCAAGAAATCCCGGTGGAAGTTACGCCTCCTCAAACCAATGCTAATGAGCCCGCTTTTCTTCTCCCTCGGGAGATCGAAGAATGGCTCGCCGACGTATGAGGACCCCAAACCCGGAAAGAGAAGTTGTCAAAGCCACATTTAACCGGAAGATTTACCTTTTCGGAAATTTTGCTAATAGAATAAGGCTAGAACTTCTTGGTTTAGATTTCTTGTGTTTCTTTGACCTAACTATCTAGTATTTTAATTTTTAGGACTAATATGTAATTCTCTCTATGACTTAATGAAAGATGGTTTTAGTTAATTTGGTGTTTGGGTGGTGTTGAAATGAATAAAACACACTTGAGATAGCAAAGGATACAAGGGAAACTTGAACCAGCACCCCATGCAGGAAAACAGAGCCGTCCGACAAAATTCTTCATTTACAGTAAGCTCGGCACGGGCCGTGTCCGCCCAACACGGCCCCGTGCTGCACAGTCTGCAGAAAAAGACCCAGTTCAGGTAACTGGATATGGGCCGTGTTCACCCAACACGCCCCCGTGTCTAGGCTTCTGTTTCTCTTGATTTAATTTTGTTACTGGCACTTGAACACGGGGCCGTGCCCGGACAACACGGGGCCGTGTCCAGTGCCCAGTAACATAAATTTTTGCTTAAATCACACCTTTTACACATTCAATCAACCTAAAAACTTATTTCTGAGACACATTGAGGACAATGTGTAATTTAAGTGTGGGGGGGTTGCTAAAACCTTGAATCTTGCAAGTCCTAAATACAAGTCTTACATAAAACTCTATTGGAACCGCCAATCACCCCAAATTTTTTTCAAAAAATTTTTCATTTTTTTACTTGTCTAGGTTTAACTTGGGAATTTCAAAATTCTAAAAAGGTTATATTTTTACGAATTTACAACCGATAGCGTCGTGATAAAAAGAACCAACATAAGAAAATTATGAAAAGGCATGACAAGCTTAGTTAAAATTTGATTATATATACTTGATCACATAAAAACCCATTCCCACAAAAGTGAGTTTTGAGCCTTTATTGAGCATACAATTACATATCATTAAACTAAATGCTCATTTTTCGTTTCTTGTGTGAATAGCCGCTTGGTTCTTACGACTCTAGAACTTGCCACGACGATACATTCCCGGTCCTTACCAACTTAAACCCGAGTAAGTAAATGATGGAGGCATTAGGACTAACCCTTTTTTTTTATTTTCTACACCATTATTTTTCTTTTTTACCACCTACCCAAAAATCCTCCTAGTTAGCCCCTTTGAGCCTAAACCTTTTCATTTCATAACCCAAACCAAACACCCTTTTACCCACCAAAAACCTTTTTCATTTTTAACCCCTTTGTTTTAGTAACTAGCTCAGTTTCTCATATGGCTTTCAAAATATATATATATATATATATATATATATAGTTGATTATGAAGCAAAAGCAAATAAACAAACAAGTTTATCAAAAATGACTTTGTTTGAAAAATAGCTTCATAAAAATAAAAGTTGCAAAATAGAAAGTCTTACGAAAACCGACGCTTGTTACGCTTTTCGCCCTTTTTCTACTAACCACTAACCACTAACCAAACCACCTACCTTTAACCCAAGCCTAACCCTTCACCCAAAAAGTCCTCTTGATGTTTACAAACGTATATAAGTTAAAAAGGAGGAGGATTGATTGTTTGGCAAGCCTATGGTAGGAGTAAGTTCCATGCCTCTCTCGAGTGATCCACAAAAATACATCTTCGGCCGAGTGTTGAGTGATCCCCGTGAGGTATGTGAACTTGTATATAAATAGAATTTTAAAAAAGGCATGTTATTCCCTAATAAGTAATTTATCTTATGAAAAGTTTTAAATAAATCATGACGAATAGGATTGTAAATAAATAAAAATAAAACTAAATAAAGAATCTTGGAAATCCCGACACTCTATGACAAGCCCAAAAAAAAAAAAAAAAAAACCTTCTTCTCTACCCATTCCATTTGGGAGTGTAATAGCCACATATTAAAGAGTTTTGCTTGAGGACAACCAAAGATTCAAGTGTGGGGGTATTTGATGTGTGCAAAATGCAACATATAAATTATATCAATTGTGGCATATAACTAACCCTTTTTTAGTACTAATGTTGGAAGAAGTGTGCTTTTGTCTTCCTTTTGTATTTTCAGGATTAAACGAGCTCAAATTAACAAAAGAAGCAAAAAGACATCAAAATCTAACATAAATACAAGAAAAGAAACAAGACGTGACATGCCCGGCCCCACGACAGCATCTTCCCAAGCAAAACAAGAAGACAGAAGACTGAACACGCCCCGTGCTCAGCCAGCACGGGGGCGTGCCCAAGTGTCAGCAGAAAAGACAAAGTGGTAGAAGCTTCTATTGCCCACCACGGGGCCGTGCTCAGCGGACACGGGGCCGTGGTCAACTATAAGATTCGCACAATCCAGGCAAATCTTCATAGTACAAAGATTCTTCTGCACACGAGGTCGTGCTCAGCGGACACGGGGGCGTGGTCAACTAATAAGACAAGCTGCATTAAATGAAGAAAGAGAAGGATGTGGACACGGGGCCGTGCCCACTGGACACGGGGCCGTGCCCGAGCTTCTGTTCAGCCTATAAATAGGAGTGCTTGGCTCAAGCTCAAACCATCCCTTGGCACCACCTCTCTCACACTTCACCCACCACCCACCACCACCATAACACCATCATCCACCACCATCATCCATTGTCCATCATAGAGTGTGTGAGTCGTCTCGGGATCCAAGATTGATCGTAAGAGTTCTTGACAATCAAGGCCATGTTTACCTAAGTCTCTTACATCACTTGGTGAAGACAAAGTGTCTAGTGTAATACTTTTTATTTTTAATCTTTTCGCACTTTTTACTTGGTTTTGTATTAATGACTTTAATAACTAGTTTCTTATGTTGAAGGTGATCTTTCCTTATCGTTTGTCCATGGTGTCTTGACATTATTTTACTGTCTATATAAAATAAAAGATTTTCACCATTCATATCTCCATGGTCTATATGGAGGTATGTTGGCTACCTGGTCGGGGGTTAAGGGAACAGTTTGGTAAAGGTCTTGCCATTGTTCAGCGTTTAGAGGTCCTGCAATGGACCTGGGTCAAATTTAGTAGGACCTCCTTCAATACTTAACGGTATTGGATGGTGGGGGTCCAAACTCTTTGATCCCCTCATAAGTTAACTACTATTAATACTATAACCCGGCTATTTAGGACTGTATCCCTGCTGACTCAGACTACTTAGTCGAGGGTAACGTCACCTCCAAAAGAGGGGCCTACCATAATTTGCATTAATAACTTAATTAATTATCTTTCAATAATCCACCCTTTTAGGATTGTATCCTTGCTGACTCAAACTACTGGGATGAGGGTAACGTCACCTTCAAAAGAGGGGCCTACTACAATAACTAAGATAATCTCTTAAATAAGTGCAAAAGTGCGGAAATAATCAAAGGTTACACTAGATACGAGTCGGAACCAAGTGATTCATCCTGTCTATCTGTTTTTTTTCTTTTATTTTTTTATTTTCAGCATTTTTAGTTAGTTTTTATTTTTCTTAGTTTAAAACATTTTTCTAAACTTTTTGATTTGATTAGACGTTGAGGATAAACCGGTACTAAAAGCTCTTGTGTCCTTGGACGACCTCGGTATCTTACCAACACTATACTACGCTCACGATGGGTGCACTTGCCCATATGAGTGTGTAGTGTTAGTAAATATCGTGTTTTATAAATTTAAAACTTGACTAAAAAGTGTTAAAGGGGCTTAAAATATACACCTAATATATATAACACTTGACACCCATCAAACGGCTACTTTGAAAGTAAGCCTAAACAAATAAAAAGAGTAAAACGGTGATTTAGTCATGTGTAGACGGATAAGAGTTGAAGTTTTAAACGACACCACATGGCATAAGCCATGTTGGGTTAGATGTGTAAGAAACGGATTTAAAGACATAACTATACGGTAAGAAATCCGAGATGAATTATTTAACGAAATGGTAAATAAATACCATTCGAATTATAAGTGCAAAATGTTTGGCCGTTTAGACCAAACGGGTCAAATGGTAATGTTATTACCATTTGACACATAACGACTAATAAGTACTTGTCGAGTCTAATGCTCACAGAGTAAAATGGCTTATGGAAATTGCGTAGCTATAAATTAGCAAATTGTTGAAGCAAGGTATTAAACGGGTCAATACGTTGACCCAAGCCAGGTACGCATAAATAGGTTTATAGTTAAGAGTGATTTTTTGGTCAAATAATTAGTGAGTCCCATGTAGTAAATGAGGGACTAAAAGTTGACCAAAAAGCCCTTAATGGGCGAACCGAGTAAACGACCTTTAGAGGTTGTTTAGGAACGTATTTATTGATTATTAAACCCTTAGATACCTACAAAAGTTATAGGCAAAAACATTCGTGGGTCGAATGCCTAAAAATGGGTCATTTGCGTAAAATGACTAGTCGAAGGGTAAAATTTGGATTTTGGGGTTCCTTACGTTAAATCCACCACAAAAATAGTTGTGGTGGAAGACAGGTAATTAACTAGTATGGAAATGCAAGGTGCGAAAGGAAAATAGCAAGTTTGAAGCTTAAATGCGTAAAAGTCCACTAAACGGGTCAAAATAAATTAAGAAGTTAAATGTGAATTAAGTGACTAGAAAAATACATATAAATCGGTGAATGTAAATGCGTACGCGAACCCCGTAATGGGAGTGAAAACGCTAATGTTTGACTAGTCCGGGAAGGGTAGAAAGGCCAAGACATATTTTTGTCATATAAGTTATAGTGTGATGTTATAGCCAAACGGGTCGAATAATAATAAAAAGGGATTTGATAAGCCTTAAGCTTATAAATCTGATTTTGATGCGAAAAAAAATGACAAACGGGTCCGTAATTAAATTACGGACGTGTAGGAAAAAGAATCGTGTAAAACGGACATCTAGATCGAAAGTTATGTAAATTTTAAGTTGGAGTTTGGTAAAGTATTGTAGCTGGGCAAATGCTGCATCAAAAACCAAACAGTCTGTCGAAATCAAGGCGTCGTGTCGCGCGACCAGGAACTGGGAAAGGAGTCGCGTAGCGCGATGAGCTTCGCGCCCCGCGAGGGCCAGGGGACTAGCTGTCGCGCCCCGCGAGGGACTCAAAGGCTGGCAAAAACTGATTTTGTTTGTGCGTTTGTCTTACGGACATGTTTTAATATGTTATGAACATAATTTAACTAAAATCATTTCATGTTTATGAAATGTAGGTGTAAGTTGGAATGCCGGATGATGATCAAGCTCAACGAAGAACCGATCACGATGCCGTTACAAGCTTTCGCACATAGTTTCGTTGTTATTTTAATCGGCGAATTTTTATCAATCATGATGTAACGTTTTAAAATGAAGAAAAGTTTTAATTTACCCGCATTTTCAAAGTGTATGTATTCATAATTACACGTTTATTTTAGTAAGATTAAACGAAAACCGCTTAATAATAGCAAGGGTGTTACAACAAACCGTAATTTTTGTATCTTGTCCTTCCCATTACATATATATATATATATATATATATATATATATATATATATATATATATAGGACAAAGATCTGTTAGGAACCACCCTTTATTGCGAGAACCGCGAGAACCAGTGTGAACACAAACAGTAATACCTAAAAAAATCTAAAAAAACACCCAAAACATTTTTTTTTTTACTATTTTTTTGTAAAAATCGCTATATTTTGTTTACAATAAAAAAAATTCAAAAAAAAAATTTCGAGTCACAGTTATCCATGCACATGTGCATTTGTATCATTGCTTTGACAAATTCCGTAATTCATTACAAATATTAGACAATTGCACTTTCATTTACACTACTACATGTAATACACTACTTTTTACGTTAACAATATTAGAAATGCACATGTGCATCTATATGTATCAACATGAAATAAGGTGTTTTGGTACACTACTTTCTCTTTCATCTATCATTCCATCCATAATACACAAACATGCACATGTGCATTTTTGTCATTTCTTTGACAAATTCCGTAATTCATTACAACTATTAGACAATTGCACTTTCATTTACACTACCATGTGTAATACAATACTTTTTACATTACTAATATTAGAAATGCACATATGCATCTATATGTATCAACATGAAATAAGGTGTTTTGGTACACTACTTTGAATACACTTTCCCTTTCATCTATCATACCATCCATAATACACTACCATTACCTCCTACCATCCATAATACAATACCATTACCTCCTACCATCCATAATACAATGACATTACCAATATTTTCACTTTATTACATGTATGTAAACACCATTTATACCATCCAATCAACATATTACATCATAAATTGACAACTATAACCAAACCATTAACCACTAGATATAACTAACCAAAAAATATGTATATGGGCCTACTTCTCCATACAAAATCACAAACTTTTTGTACCAAAACACATTATATCATGGTTATACCTAATGATGCACATGTGCATTTTGAATATTGGTAATGTAAAAAGTAGTGTATTACGAATGGTATTGTAAATTAAAGTGCAATTGTCTATTCCTGATAACGTATTACCGAATTTGTCGAAGTAATGATACATATGCATAGATAACTGTTACTCGAAAAAAAAAGTTTTTTTTTTATGGTAACGAAATTAGCGATTTTTTCAAGAAAAATATTAAAAAAAAAATTGAGTGCTTTTTTGATTTTTTTAGATTTTATTTTGTGTTCACATTGGTTCTCGCGGTTCTCGCAATAAGGGTGGTTCTCGCATGAACCTTACCCTATATATATATAGGGAGGGGCTCATGCGAGAACTCCATTTATTGCGAGAACCGCGAGAACCAATGTGAACACAACCTAAAATAGCTAAAAAAACCAAAAAAACCTAACCCCCACCCCCCCAAGCTAAATGCTAAAAACTAAAACCCCCAAAAAACCTAAAAAAAAAAAACCTAACCCCCCCCCCCCCCCAAAAAAAAACCTAAACCCCCCTCCCCCACCCCCCCAAAAACCTAAACCCCCTCCCCCCCCCCCCCCCCAAAGCTAAAATGCTAAAAACTAAACCCCCAAAAAACCTAAAAAAATCTAAAAATTTTATTTTTTTTTTAATATTTTTATGCTCAAATCGCTACTTTTGGTGGCAAAAAAAAATTTTTTTTTTTTAAAAAGAAATTTTTATTTTTTTTTTGCTTCGAAAAGTAGCGATTTTTATATAAAAAATATTTAAAAAAAAATTGTGTGATTTTTAGCTATTTTTAGGCATTTTTTGTTGTGTTCACATTGGTTCTCGCGGTTCTCGCAATAAGAGGTGGTTCTCGCATGATCTTCTCCCTATATATATTTAGTGTTAGGTTCGTTTGTGAACAACTCTTGTGATAGTGAACTATGTGAACTAATCCTCGCCCTTGATGCAACATATGTAAACATTTGTTGTAACCCCCCCCCCCCCCCCGTGTGCCCTATTTGTGCATACAGTCAGTTAATTGGCTCTTAACATTTAATTAAGGGTTCTTCTATTTTCACACCCCTATTTTTTTTCACATCCCTAGATGTATACGGGCCGTATAACATCATACGGCCTGTATAGAATGTTGTTGCATAGAAATAAATGCAGTGGATTTTTTTTTTCTTTTTGTGTTTTACATGTTTACGGGTTGTATAACATTATACAAGCCTAGGGGTGCAAACGAGCCGAGCCGAGCCCGAGCTCGATCAGGCTCGAGCTCGAGCTTGTTTAACATATGAAAGCTCGAGCTCGAGCTCGGCTCGAAGGTAATTTTCCAAGCTCGAGCTCGGCTCGGGCTCGACTCGTATAGTATTTATTAATTAATTTATATTAATTATAATTATTATTATACATATAATTTAGTTATTTTTTATATTTATATATATGGTAATTATTATTATATAAATATATGTTTAATATATTAATAAAAAATATATAAACAGAAAGCTCGTTTAGGCTCGCGAGCCGGCTCGAGCTCGATAAGCGAAGCTCGGGATCGGGCTCGTTTACTAAACGAGCTTGTTTTTAGGCTCGAGCTCGAGCTCGTTTAAGCTCGGCTCGTTCGAGCTTTTTTTCGAGTCGAGCTCGAGTAGTTCACGAGTAGCTCGGCTCGTTTGCACCCCTATACGAGCCGTATATAATTGTATACGAGCAATATAACGTTATACAACCTGATGTGTTTTTTGTGAAATTTTATCAGGTTTTTGTGTTTTTAACACTTGTATACAGGCTGTATAATGTTATACGACATATATATATTTGTTTTTTACATGTTTGTAATTAACCGTACTAATAACGTTGAATAATTTTCCACTTTATCATGTGAAACGTCCATGTTATAATAATATTTGTTATATTCTTTTTTTTTTTATATATCGGATAAGCAAAACATGTGCATATGATAAACAATACGATAACAACTATTAAACAAACAAGATAAAATGTAAACATAAGATTAATATTTACTATGGTTTACATCTAAAACAACAAAAGATAAATATTTACAATGTTTCAAATGTAAAACAACAAAACCAAAATACAATAAGAAGCTACGGCGGTGGTGGTGGTGCAACGCTAGCTCGTGGAGGTAGGGGCGCGCCAGAATGCATAGCAATAATCGCCTTGACCATCCACTGTACGTCGCTCTGTATACGTGGTACATCTACTCGTACAACAGCTACATCCGACTCGACCTGAGCTAGAATCTCCTCCACCCCTGGTGGAGGCATCACACGTGGTCTCACGCTCTATCACTCGTACGGGCGAACAACCTGTACATCCTCCACACCCATCTGTGATCTTTCGACCGCAGCATCAACTACCCCCTGTACCCCGCCTGCCTCTCCCTCGCCTCCCTCTCCCCCGTCACCCTCACCCTCACCATCACCCTCGCCTCCTTCGCCCCCTTGCCTGTCTCCCTCTGTAGTGGCTGCCATAGGTACCACTTGGTACAACGCTCATCAAGCGACCAAATCACCCGGACCATGTCCGGTAACACCTCGTGAGCAATCTTCATGGAGACTGTTGTGGCCCTACCTACTGGATCAACCTGGTGCGTGACGGTCATATCTACAGCCACCTATGGGGACAAGCGGCATGGCCAATGCTTCGCTAGACGGGTGACGAAGCCGCCACAACTAATGTGGCTAGAGGTACCCTTAAAAGCGTACTCGGCGTAATATGTGGCCAACTTGTATGCTAAGTCCCCCCCTCCCCGCCGATAAGTAAGTCGTGCAAGAAGAACAAATCATTTTGGGTACCCCACTCCCTTCTATTATGTTCACCCGCAATCGTCACGGCGATACACCAATGTAGGTATCGGTGCAACAGGTCGTAAATGCGCGACACCTGCGCCTTCGGGGATCGTGGTGTCACGAAATCCCTGTTCCCAATAATGCACCACCAGGGCCAGAACACGTCAGAGGACGTGGTGGATGATGCATCCAAAAATTCCTAGGATACTGATTCCTCCTGTGAATACAGACCCGAGGCAACAGCAAACTAGGGGAGCGTCAACCGGTGAGTCTCCCTGGAAAGAGTAAACGAAACCGCGATTGTATCCAAAAAATGTTGTAAACCACTACCCCAGGTGTCCGTAAATGCAAACATACATAAAAACTCTAAAGTAATCTCCCTATGGGCCCGCTCCCGGGCGGCGTTAAATAAACGGGCCCACGCGGAGGTAGCGGGCATGAACTCCCAGACCCGACCGATCGATCATATCTCAGTCAAAAAACCAATATCAATGGTATGTGGCGCATCCAGCTCCATCTCGCGTAATCTACCCAAAAACCTGTGGGCAGCCGTACCTCGGGGGATAGCACAAACAAACTGCGCCGTCTTTAGAGATGTCCAAAAAATCAATTATTCAACCTAAATCGATAAATAAACCAAAACCGTTTTTTTAGTAACTGATTTTTTTTTGTAATCGGTTCGGTTAGTAAGTGGTTAGACCGGTTATGGTCCGGTTTCTTATTTCAGGCATTGGTCCGGTTTTAAAACCGGTTGGTATAAAAAACCGAATATTAACCGATTAACATAAAAAAACCGGTTTAACAACCGGTTTACCGATAACGTTTTAAAAAAACTGGTTAAAAACCCAGTTATAACCGGTTAAAAAGCTACAGCAAACAACAACGGTCATATGACCGTTTGGGCTTCAATCTGGCCGTTTTTTGTCTTTTCCTGCATAAAAATCACCCCTAACTAGTATAAAAGGGTGGTGGGTGTTTAGGTTCAATCACACCACTTTCTAACCTCCAAAAAGTCTTAAAAATGCTCACATTCTTGTTCAATAACTCTCAAAAAAATATGGCAACCTCTAGTGCACATGATTCGGTCAATGTTGGCGAGTCTACAACCGACACCATGGTTCGTGTTGTTCCAACGAAGCGCAACCCTGATGTTTGGCAACATTTCGACTTGTGCGAGATGTCCAACGGTAAGAAAAAAGCGCGTTGTCATCATTGCCAAAACTTTTACGCCGAAACCGCAAACTCCACCTTGAAACAACACATCGAAAAACCATTTTGTAAGGCATTGAAACAACAACCCGTTAGTGGTCAAGCTTCAATGGCAAGTGATAGCACTAATTTGTTCAACTACAATTTCAATATGGCTAGGGAGGAAATGGCGAAGTTTGTAATCCAAGAAAGTTTTTCGTTCAACCATTTCGACAACCAACGCTATACAAAGATGGTTCAACGAACTCTCCAACCACGATACACCCATGTAAGTCGTGCTACTCTTAGGAGGGATTGTTTAAGATTGTGGAAAAATGCTAAACTGGAATTAATTTCTTATTTTGAAAAATTAGAAACCGGTGTTAACTTGACTAGCGACGTTTGGTCCGCACCGCACGGTTCACCCGATTCGTATATTTGTGTCACCGCACATTGGATTGAACCGGCGACGTGGCAAATGATGAAACACACGATTTTGTTTAAATTATTCGATTACCCTCACACCGGTGAAGCTATATATAAAGTAATCGACAAATGTATTACAACATACAAATTGGAAAACAAGGTTTTTTCAATATCTTTTGATAACGCCTCAACCAATACGACTTCGGTAATGCATTTAAAATTAAAATACAATCCGATTTGTGAGGGTATTTTTTTTCCATAGTCGATGTGTTGCACACATCATAAATTTGGCCGTTCAAGACGGTTTAAAGGTTATTGAACCATAAAAAGAAGCTTTCAAAAGAATGTTACGAAGTATATTTAGTAACACGCAAAGGCATGAAAAATATATTAAAACTTGTAAGTAAGCGGGTCGAATATGCTTAGGACCCAATTGGGACTTGCTCATAGGTGGAACTCGACTTGCACCATGTTTGAAAAAGCTATTTTGCCAAAGGAAAGTTTAATAGAATTTCATAACATTTTGGCTAGTCGTAGAAAGTGTCCGCCTTACCACCCATCGGGTTGGGCTATTATTGAAACGGTTACACAATTGCTTCAAGTTTTCAAAACATCAACAAAGACTTTATCGGGGGTTTACTATCCAACAAGTTCATTGGTACTTCATAATTTGTTTAAAATGTGTTTGAAATTAAACGAGTTATCGGTTAGAGGTAGACCATATTGTGACATGGCGGATACGATGAAGGAAAAACTAAGAAAATATTTTAAAGAACTACCAGCGGTTTTTACTTGTGCCGCCGCTCTAAACCCTTGTTTTAATATTTTTGGAACCGGGTCTTTGATTGAAAAAATTGCAACCGAGTTGAATTTAAACACCCCTCAAGAACCAAACTTTGGTGAACTCGCAAAATGTCGTTTCAAAGATCAACTTTCAAAATTGTTTGATGTTTATGTAACAAAATATGGTACAACCTCGTCACACATTCACGAGTCAATGAGAAACGCCGCTTCTGGTGAAGGTTCAAGTATGGAAGATCAAGATTTGTATGTTTATAACCAATTGTATGATGAGTTAAGTCAAATTCATCATGGTAACACTAGTAGTAGCGAACTCGGTGGGTATGGTGGGTCGAACTTTCTACAAATGATGAGTTCACATGAATCTACAAATGTTGGCTTGGTGGAAAAGTAAGGAAGATCAATTTCCGATCTTAGCCACAATGGCCCGAGATTTACTAACGGTCCAAGCTTCCACGGTAGCTTCGAAAAATGCTTTTTCTATTAGTGGTAGGGTGATTTCGATAAGGAGGACTCGACTAACACCAAAGGCGGTTGAGATGTCGATTTGCTTGAAAGGTTACTTGGATGCGGCGGAGAGATGTCAAGACACACGCTCACTTGAGGGAGAATTAGATTACGAAGGCAAAGTGTACGAGGACAAGGTCCAAGCCGAATTGACAACCCCAATGACCGACGAAGAAGCCGAATTAGATGAATTCCTACGTAATAGTTCGGGTTCGGGTTCGGGCGAAGAAGATTAAACGAGGCTCAAGATATATTACTATTGTAGTCCCACTAAAAAATATATATATTAGTGGACCTTCTTGCGGATTAATATTTTAAGTTTATGTATTTCCTTTGTTACGATTATCGCTCGTATTTTCATTGTTATGTAAAACCGTTTGTTTCGAGACTTAATGATATTATGTTTTAACTTTCTATACCTTTATTGTTAAGTTTCTATATAAAAAAACTGCATTTACAATTCAAAAAACATCAAAAACAGCTGAAATAATAGCAAAAACAGCTGAAAAAACAGGAAAAAAAAAACAGTTCTGTGCTGTTTCTACAGTACTGGTTTTCCTTGACCGGTTTTTTTAACAAGTTATTTAAATCAGTCATTATTCAAATTAAAAAAAACGGTTTTTTTAAACAACCGATTACAACCGGTTATGAACGGTTGCAAGTTTTTCATGTTAAAACCGATTAATAACCGGAACCGGTTTTTAAATAACCGGTTTTTTTCTAGCCCATTTTAACCGGTCCGGTTAATAACCGTAACCGGTTTTTGAAAAAAACTGATTTGTACACCTCTAGCCGTCTCCGTAAAATCATCTACAACATCCTCCTCCTGACCTCGTCCACGTCCCCGACCTCGACCTCGAGCTCGAAGAGCTCTACGTGCTGCAGCTGGTGATGACTCAGCCATATCGTCTGTAAATAGTAACAATCACAGGTCGGTAAGTATTATACGATTATTGTTCATGTATTATATGAGGTGTATACGATTTGTACAAAGCTTGTATACGTTTCGTATACGCACGTATTATACATCTCGTATACGATCCGTATAATACCTCTCGTATACGATCCATACAAATCTCGTATATGTTTTGTATACGCACGTATTATACATCCTGTATACGATCCATACACAGTAAGTATATGTTTCATATACGCACGTATTATACATCCCGTATATGCTAAAAACATCCAAGGAAAAAAGAAAAAAGAAAACTGAAAATTCAAGTACCATGTTGATAAGCATCCTGATAATGATGATGAATGAGGTTGATGATGATGATGGTTTTGATCATGATGATCATTATAATTATGTTGAACACCACCCTGAATTGCAAAACGCCATGCAAATCAATGATGAGAATGAGAATGATGAGAATGAAAATGATGAGAATAAGAATGATGAGGCTTTCATTCAAAGGGTTGTGGCTGAAGATGTAGAAAGCCAGAACTGGATGTTTGAAGTTTCTGCATCAGGGAACCATGCTCTGGTCAGAACACTAACACATTATGAAGACCATGGTGCTGGTGAAGAACAACAAAACAGTGAAACTGAGGTATGTTGTTCGAATAATAAGTTTAATAAAAACACAAAACGCCATACTTAATAGATGCCTTTTTTATTTAACAAGCATTGGCTGTGAAGTTGGATGGGGCATACAAAGAATTAGAAGACTGTTACAATAAAATGAGCACATTGTTAAGACTGTCAAAGATTGAACATCTAAACAGCCTCTTGGTACACCTTAAATACTCACAATGTCTGACATTGTTGGAGAACATGTCAAAATTTGTTGATGAAAACGCCTAGGAAGTGGCAGTTGAGAGAGAAGAAGGTGAAAATGAAGGTGAGGTTGAAAAAGATGTTGAAGGTACAAAGGAAGTGGAAGTAGAAGGTGAAAAGGAAGGAGAAGGGGAGGGGGAGATGGCTGGAAAACAAAATCCATAGAAGTGCAAACAGTTGTTGATGAAAACGCCAATGAAGTTGAAGGTGAAAAGGAAGTGGGAGTAGAATGGGAAGGGGAAGGAGAAGGGGAAGGGGAGATGGCTGGAGATCAAAATGCCAAACCCTCAACTGCTACACCAACCCCCATGAATGATGATGCTCATCATGAAGATGAAAGGGAGACTGAGGGTGGTGATGAGAATACTATATTCTCAGATGAAGATATAAACGAAAATGATATTGAAAGTTGGGATTGTTATTTCAAGCACTTGAATATCACATTTTTAGATATAATGGGGAAAAGATAATTAAAAGGAATATTGCTGATGTTTTGGAACTGTCAGGACAAGAACGAAAACAAATGATTGAACTAAAAGAAGGTTTAGATTATCCAAAGATGGTGGATCAAATGATTAAAGCTATAAAAAACCACCTGCCCCCTGCTGAGGAGACCCCAAAAATGCATGTATTTGATACAACACCAAAAATCTCCCCAACAGAAACACAATACAATCAGGGGTTCATCACTAAACTAGAAAAAACTAAAGGGGAGATGGTGAACAAAAGTGTTGACCAGCAAGGTGCAGTGGTTGATAAAACGCCATGTTAGCAGCCACCATCTGCAAGTAGGAAGAACCTCTTGCAAACTTTTGAAGATGAAGAGACACCTCAGAAACCCCAAGATGAAAATGCCACTGACACATCACCAACCAAAACGCCAATCAAGGCAGATGTGCAGGAGAAGGGTGATGATGACAAAACGCTAGACATCACAAAGTTGATGCAAGATAACACAATTTTAAACCCAGAAAAGCTGCCTGGTGATGAAGAAGATGATGAAAAGAAAAAGGAAAAGACTGTTGAAGAAAAGGAGAAGAGAGAAACAAATAAGAGTTGGGCATGTTTGTCACCTTATGTCAGGAGGCATGTGGTTATAAATGTACCAAGGGCGGCCCAAGAAACCAACATTTCCACATACATATTCACTGGAATGGGTGAATGGCTGTGTGTACACTTCTTTCTCCTAAATACGCCAGACTTTGCATTTGTTACGTTAAAAATATACATGCAAATGCATGTAAACACCCAAAACACCATGTCTTATATTAAAATGTGTGTGCATAACTAAAACGCCATATGCTGTTTTTTTCAGGAGTACCGTATTCAAGATGGAAGGAGTGTCAGAACTCTCAAGGGTGATTTGTTAGAGCATGAGACCAGGATTCTATGCACACGTCGCCGTTGTTCAATGTTGGGCGAATATCCTGAACTATGAAGAAAGATACAAGGCTCCAAAATCACCCTCAAGATTATTTTGCATAGAAATAATGGTGGTAACTCTTTTGCTATATTTAATTGATGCAATTAAATTATGACTTTGTTTTGTGGATAAAAATGTGGTTCCTCAAAATTACATAATACGCCCGCGTATAAAAAGACAGACAATTATCAATACAAACAATTCAACACCAACATGGAATTGGTTGTGAAAAATGCCCGTTCAAAGAAGACAGGAAAGATAGAAATATAAATGAATATGAACTGGTCTTCATGTTAATAATATGGGAAAAACATTTCTATGTTGTCTGATTCAATCTAAAACATAGTAGAGTTGATGTATTGGATAACAGCGCTGTAGAGGATAAACTCAGCATCAAAGACAAGTATGATGGATGGGTGGGAAAGTTGGTAAGTATCCTAAAAACTTTGTATGTAGAAACTATGTTGACAAAACGCCATACTAATATATGCAAAAATGTGAAACTGCAGCATGATGCTTTTGCAAACTACTTGCGTATTAAAAAACACCCAATGGCTAAGATCATGAAGTCAGCGCCTGTTGTCATACAAAAGATGGATTGGAGGATGTTAGGATCTGAGTTTGATTGTTGTGACAGTTTAAGATGAAACAATGAATGAAGATAAAACAAATATGGAAATATGCAGCGGAATAATAAACTTTTGAATCGCAACAATGAGAAGAATGCTTTCATCATCATGCTTTAATATAGACTGCAATTACAATTATTTACGTATGCATGATAATTACAAACTCCCCCTCAGCCTGATCACTCCTATTTGTTCATACAAAATGTCAAGAGGAAAGTGATGAATAGAACAGTACATGCATTGTTCTATTTATAGTACAAATCAAACATCTGAAGCATCTTGGCTGACGTCACCTAGACAGCGACATCTAAGAACCTCTAACATCTGTTGTAGCCCTAAGCATTGTTACATTGATAAGCTCTGATGATCAGCATCTGTTGAATAATCATCTGTTAGGCTCTAGCATCTATTGATCTTTAACATCTGTTGACCCACAGCAGAGCTTCATCAGAATTTGTCTTCATCAGCAGAGGGTGATCAGACATTTGCTTCAGCAGACTTTGTCTTCTTTGGCAAACCTTTGGATCAGTAGACTTTGTCTTCAACAGCAAAGTTTCTCTTAGGTAGACCTTTGGCTTTAGCAGACTTTAGAGAAAGCAGATGTTGAGTTTTTGCCATTGAGCGGAGAAGATCTTCAAAGCACTGTTATTCATGATCAGATGTTGTATACTATTTTGGGTTTTCAATCATCTGTTCTTTTGTGGGGTCCACTAGATCCAACAATCTCCCCTAGAACAGATGATACCAAAACACTTCTTTATTTCTGATCTTTATTTCTCATTAGCGTCTCCCTGATTTGGCCTTAGAATTGTAACTCAAAGTTCATGGAGACCATATCTTCAAAATCCCTTTCAAGTTCAAATTTCAACAGATCTTGAAGGTCATCTGCATCCAGACCATATGCATCCTCCATTTTTAGCCTTTGAACTTCACCATCTGATCTGAGCAAGCTCAATTTGTGGGTGTCTGAGGATGACTTCCACTTTAGAATTTTTGGATTAGATGGTTTTCTTGGGTGAAGAGTTATTCTTGATAAGTTGGGTGATTGTGTCTTGCTGACAAGATTTGCAACTGTTTCTCTTAATTTGTCACTTGCAAGATCTGTGTGGTATAACAGCTGGTTTTTAATTCCCTTTTTCTTGTAATAGTCATACATCTGTTCATCAGCCTCAACCATCTGCTTCTGCCTTTTTGCTTGATTCAAGGCAGCTATGGACAAGCCAGACGTTGAGGGCAGCTTTTTAGTTTTATGGGTCTGTTGAGGGACAACCACTGTTGGATATTCTGGATTTTTGGGAACTGTTGGATCCTTTGCTCTCAGCTATTCTAGTCTTTTGTATGTTTTAACTATTCTTGATTCAGACCATCTGGCAACAGACCTTGCTTACCATAATTAGCAGCAACCAGCTCTGCTCTCATTCTTTTCAGCTTCAATGCCTTGTTTTGATCAATTTGTTTACCTTTCTTCCAGTCTGAGTTGGCTTTTGTGATGGATCATTGAGCATCTTTTGAATTCTTTCAATTTCTTCTTTGAGAGCATCTGCTGACCAATCATTGAATTGAGCTCTGCTTGCTTTGTATGGTTTGTGTTTCATGATGTGATCAAGGTAATCCTATTTTAGTTCTTTATCAAGCTCAGCATTGATTGGCTTCTCAGACATAGACTTGCTCAGGTCCTTAGCATAATCTTCAATCTTGCTAACTTTGCTAAGTTCTAATGACAACGCTTCTCCTTTCCAATATATACAGCCTGTCTAGCCTTCAACTTCAAATATTCATCTATGTTCTTAGGATTTCTATAACCAAGGAGAGATGGGAATGATAGTTGTGATGTATCCTTTGTTGTATAAAAAGATTCAATTTATCCTTTGATTACATGAATCTCCAGAGGATACTAAGCAGCCAGTGGGATGATAGATGGTTGTGGTGCAATGGGTGGAAGTGTAGTGGATCTAAATGGAAATAATGAGAGTGGTGTCGCTTGAATGGGGGCAGATGATAAGGAGACTGGTGGTTGAATCTCCTCATCATCTTCTTCCACAACAAAAGTTTTTCTTTTGCGTGTTAATTTGATTTTTGGTGAAGGTGGGCGTATTAGAATTCTTGGTGGTGTGGGTAGTGGTTGTATAGCTGGTGGTGCGGGAAATATGATCATGGCAATTGTTTGGGAAACATCTGCTGATACAACAGTTGTACCAGCAGTGTGGAACATCTGCTGATACATCTGTTGTACCAGCATCTGTTGGTTGTATTGGTGGGTGGTGGTGATGGTTTCATTTGTTTCTTGAGAGGTGGTTTTTGTGGTGAGGGTTTTGCTTTAGGTTCAGCAGAGGATACACGTTTTGTAGACCCAGCAGTGGTTTTAGGAGCAGTGGGCTCAGCAACAGAGTTTTGAACAACAGATGTGGGCTCATCTAAAATAGGCTCATTCCCCTTTACTTGTGTTTTTGAAACTTTTGACTCTTTGTCCTGCATTCTTGTAAATGTTTCAGTTCTAAGACTTTTCATTTGGAAAGCTATACCTTGTTGAAAATCTTTTTGAGACACTTGTTTTTTAAGGTAATAGCTTAAAAGTCTGGGATACATGAGAAAAGCAGTGTTTGATCCCTTTTTACCATAATTCACATTACCAAGTCCGAGAACAATGCCTGGGATAAATTATAATCAGATTTTGTCAAAATGGCATATCCCAATTATTGGACTTTTAGTGGAATCTCATTGAATGAGGTAGTCTTGGCTAAGAGACATATCAGCACGGTATGGAAAAAATATTTCATTTCAGCAGGAAATTTTGGTTTAAAAATAGTAACTCCTGTAAATTCACCATCATACCCCCTTTCAATGAACTCTGTGTGAATTTCTTGTTTTTCAAAAGAAGTTTTACCTGCCTGGTCGTCTAAAGCAAATGTTGTGGATATTGAAGATGGGGATATTTGAACAATTGTTTCTCCGATTTTTGACGTGATTCCAAATGGCTTTTTATTTTGTGATTGTACTTAAGCATTTGCCCAGAATTGTCGGAGAGTATCCACATGTATTGGAGCATCTGCAGTTAGGATAGTTTTGTATTTTGATGACGTCAAAATGTCAAGTATTGAGTGGAAAACTGTATTTTTGTTGTTTTTTTTAAAGTTAGGAAGGTAGTTATGGGGGTTTTTATTTGCATAGCCATGATCGGAGAAGAAATATGAGTAGGGTTGAAGAAGATGATAGTAGAAACTCCTTTGAAGAATTTTGAATTCGAGACGGCAGTGTAAGCTCTGTTTGGGGATGGAACAGGGGTTTTTATAGGGTTAAAAAAGTGAAAGCTGATGTGGCATCTGTTTCAAGGATCTGATGGCTAACAAATTTCCACGTGGCAACCTATGTTGGTGATAATGGATGACAGTTGTTAGAAAACCTCTGTTGGAAAGCAACAGAGGTTAGGAACAGTGGCTGATTTTAGTCTATCAGAGGATAAACATCAGAGGTTATGAACAGTGGCTGATTTTAGTCTATCAGAGGATAGACATCAGTGGTTAGGATAAACAGAGGTTATGAGAATAGTGGTAAATGGGAACAGAGGATACCTTTCAGCAGTGGATGAATTTTTAGCCAAATAGAGGTTTTAGAAAACAGTGGTTTTGAACAGACTTTAAGGATTTTTGAAAAAAATTTCAATCAAAGCTCTTTTTAAGGATGAATTTTTTTATTTTTTAAAAACATTTTAATGCTTTTTATTCATGGAAAACAAAATTTTGCTTTTAATCCATGTTAAACATGTAAATCCTAGAGATCAAGCTCTCAAAGTTGGATGTGTCTAAAGCTTTTGTCAACACATTTGCCAGTTGATTCTTAGTTGGAACATGATGCAGAGAAATCAAAACTTTTTCATAGCTATCCCTCACAAAGTGATGTCTGATGTCAATGTGCTTGGTTGTTGAATGAGAGACTGGATTTTTAATGATGTTTTCAGCTGCTTGACTGTCCAACATGAGAGGAGTCTTTAAAGCAGTCACACCAAAATCCAGCAACTGATTTTGAAGCCAAGGGAGTTGGGTTGTACAGCTTACAGTAGCAATGTATTCAGCCTCTGTTGTTGATGTTGAAACCGTTGCTTGCTTTTTTCTTTGCCAAGAAACCAAGAAATTGCCTAGAACTGGCATCCTCCTGAAGTGGACTTCCTTGTTGTATGACATCCAGCAAAATCACTGTCTGAATAACCTGAAAGCATAATATTCCTATTAGCAGGGTACCAAATACCAAGTGTGGGAGCACCTTTTATGTATCTGAATATCCTTTTTCACAACTATAAGATTTGACTTTCTAGGTGTTGACTGGGATCTTGCACAAACACATGTTGCAAACATGATGTTTGGCTTAGATGTAGTTAGGGTACAATAAAGACCCAATCATGTTTCTGTAAAGTGTTTGATCAACCAAGTCATCTTTTCCATCAACAGTGACCAGCTTTGTCGTTGCCATGGGTCTACTACATTGTTTACAATCATTCATATCAAATTTTATTAACAGTTCTTTGACATATTTGTTTTTATGAATGAATGTACCATTTTGCAATTGCTTAACTTGGAGACCAAGAAAGCATTGAAGTTCACCCATGGCACTCATCTCAAACTCTGTTGTCATGAGTTTTCTAAACTCTTCACACATGGATATGCATGTGGATCCAAAAATGATGTCATCCACATAAATCTGGACAATCATCAAATCCTTTTCTTTCCATTTTAAAAACAGTGTTTTATCAATTTTACCTCTTGTGAAGCCTATGGATAAAAGAAATGTGGAAAGAGTTTCATACCAGGCCCTTGGTGCATGTTCAAGCCATACAAAGCTTTATTAAGCTTGTAGACACGATCCGAATAAATGGCATCTTTAAAACCAGGTGGTTGGCATACATATACCTCTTCCTGGATCTTACCATAAAGGAATGCACATTTGATATCCATTTGATACACCTTGATGTTGTGGTTAACAACAAAGGCTAAGAACAATCTGATGGCTTCCAACCTTGCTACATGAGCAAATGTTTCATCATATTCAATGCCTTCTTCTTGTCTAAAGCCTTGAACCACAAGCCTAGCTTTGTTTTTTACAACAATACCCCTTTCATCTGTTTTGTTCTTGAAGACCCGTTTTGTGATAATTGGACATACCTCCTTAGGCAATGGTACAAGTTCCCATTCTTGTTGTCTCTTGAACTGTTGGAGCTCTTCTTGCATGGCCTCTACCTAATTGTTATCTTTCAGTGCCTCTTGGTACTTGACAAGTTGTGTGAGTGATAGAAAACCAGCAAAAAGATAAATGTTTTGGGATTGACTTCTTATGAGCTCCCCTTCATTGATGTTGCCAATAACTTGGTCTGGTGGATGACTTTTAAGGTAGATTAGATCTCACTTGTATGGAATGATGGCATTGAGAGGTGAAGGCTGCAGATGTGAATCATCTGAGCTAACATCTGTCAGCAATTTTGAAGAGCCAACATCTGTTTGGAATGGAGGTGGAGGTATGGGAGGAATAGGTGTAAAGATGGGTTGACTTTTGTCCACAAAGGATGGACTTTTGTCAACAGTGGCTTGACTAGATAAGGTGGCAGAGGTTTGAGGATCAACAACTGTTGATGCAGCAGTGGTAGAGTTCTGATAGCTGTTTTGAACATCTGCTTCTCTGGTGGTGGAAGTGACTTTATATTGTGGGATCACAATGTCAAATCCATAATCTTGATGGGAAGATTGTGGTGTACCTGCATGGTTAGTCTTGACAGACACATCTTCAAATGTAAATTTATCTAAGTCAAACAATTCAGCAGGAACTTTACATTCAATGTCTCTTCTACACACCTAGTCCTTGTGTTAAACACTTTGTAGGTCTTGGCAGTAGTTAAGTATCCCAGAAAATAACCATAATCTACTTTGGCTGCAAATTTTGAAATTTAATCTTTTAAGTTTAAAACGAAGCATGGACAGCCAAAGATTTTGAAAAAAGAGATCAGTGGTTTGATCTGGAACATAAGCAGTCTTTTGATGTCTGGGGTTGATTAAAACTCTTTTTTGCACATAGCAAGCAGTATTTACAGCCTCTGCCCAAAAGGACAATGGCAAACCTGAATCTGCAACCATTGTTCTGGCAGCCTCAATGAAGGTCCTGTTCTTCCTTTCAACCACCCCATTTTGTTCTAGTGTTCATGGTATGTTGTACTGCCTTACAATCCCTTTTGACACACAAAAGTCATCCAACTCCTTATTTTTAAACTCTGTTCCATTGTTACTCGTGAAGATTTTTACTGGCAAATCAAATTGCTTTTCAACGTTTCTAACAAAGTCCTGCAAAATACCTGCAGTCTCATCTTTGGAGTGCAAAAAGTAACTCCATGTAAACCTTGAAAAATCATCAATTACGACAAGACAATACCTCTTCTTTATAAGACTCATGATTTACGCTGGGTCAAAGAAGTCCATGTGTAACAATTGTAAACACTGACTAGTTTTGGACTCATCAATGGATTTCAATGAACTTTTATGTTGTTTACCTTTTAGACAGGAAACACAATGTTCATCGCATGTGAAAAGTTTTGGTGGAATGTGATACGTGTGTAGCGTGATATGTTTTAATGTATATTTTAAGCCCTTTTTAACACTTTAGTCAAGTTTTAAATTTATAAAACACGATATTCTACTAATGCTAAACACACATATGGGCAAGTGCACCCATCGTGAGCGTAGTATAGCGTTGGTAAGATACCGAGGTCGTCCAATGACACAAGAGCTTTTAATACCGGTTTATCCTCAACGTCTAATCAATTCAAAAGTTTTGAAAATGTTTTAAACATGAAAATTAAAAACAAAAAAAAATGCTGAAAAATAAAATAAAATAAAAACAGATAGACAAGATGAATCACTTGGATCCGACTCGCCTTTAGTGTAACCTTTGATGATTTCCGCACTTTTTAAGAGATTATCTTAGTTATAGTAGTAGGCCCCTCTTTTGAAGGTGACGTTACCCTCAACCTAGTAGTTTGAGTCAGCAAGGATACAATCCTAAAGGGTCGGAATATTGAAAGATAATTAATTAAGTTATTAATGCGTAATGTGATAGGCCCCTCTTTTGAAGGTGACGTTACCCTTGGCTAAGTGGTTTGAGTCAGAAGGGATACAATCCCATGTAGCAGGGTTAATGTATTAATAGTAGTTTACATATGAGGGGATCAAGCCATTCGCACCCCCGCCATCCAATACCAGTGGGTATTAAAGGAGGTCTTAGTAAACTTGACCCAAGTCCTTGCAGGATCTATACACTGAACAAGGCAAGAACCTTACCAAACCATTCCCTTAACCCCCGACCAGGTAGCCAACATATCTCTATATAGACCGTAGAGATATGAATGGTGTAAATATTTTATTTTATATAGATAGTAAAATAACGCCAAGACACCACGGACAAATGATAAGGAAGTTTCACCTTCAACATAAGAAACTAGTTATTAAAGTATTAATACAGAACCAAATAAAAAGTGGGAAAAGATTAAAAATTCAAAGTATTACACTAAATGCTTGTCTTCACCAAGTGATGTAAGAGACTTAGGCAAACATGGCCTTTGATTGTCAAGAACTCTTACTATCAATATTGAATCCCAAGACTACTACACACACTCTATGATGGATGATGGTGGTAGATGTGGGTTTTAGTGGTGGTGGAGTGTGGGTGAAGTGGGAGAGAGGTGGTTTGCCAAGGGATGCCTTTGAAGTGAACCAAGCACCCCTATTTATAGCCTGCACAGAAGCCTCAACACGGCCCCGTGTCCGCTGGACACGGCCCCATGTCCACCCTTTTTCTCTTTCTTCATTAATTACAATTTGTCTGCATTAGCTCCACACGCCCCCGTGTCCGCTGGGCACGGCCACGTGTGCAGAAGCGTATCTGTACTATCAAGATTTGCAAGATTCTGCGAATCTTAGCGTTGACCACGACCCCGTGTTGAGCTGGGCACGCCCTCGTGTCGGGAATAGAAGCTTCTATAGTTTTTTTTCTTTTCTGCAGACAACTGGCCACGCCCCCGTGTACGTTGGGCACGCCCCATGGTGAGTTGGGCACAACCCCATGGTCAGGTGGGCACAGCCCCATGCTCGGCTTTCGGGCATGCCATGTTTCTTCCTTTTCTTTGTATTTATGTTGGTTTTGGCTGTATATTTGTTCCTTTTGTTCGTTTAAGCTCATTTGATCCTGTAAATTCAAAAGGAAGACAAAAACACACTTTTTCCAACATTAGTACTAAAAAGGGTTAGTTTTATGCCTTATTTGATGTAATTTATATGTTGCATTTTACACACATCAAATACCCCCACACTTAAATCTTTGCTTGTCCTCAAGCAAAACTCTTTATTATGTGGCTTACACACCCTAATAGAATGGGAAGAAGAGAAGTTTTGGGCTTGTCTTGAGTGTCGGGAATCCAAGATCTTTATTGGGTTTTATTTTTATAATATTTGCAATCCTATTCGTTATGATTTATTTAGAACGTTTCATAAGAGCAATTACTTATTTGGGCATAACATGCCTTATTTAAAATTCCATTTATATACAAGTTCACATACCTCACGGGAGATCACTCAACACTTGGCTGTAGATGTATTTTTGTGAAACACTCGAGACCGGCATGGAACTTACTTCTACCATATGCTTTCCAAGCAATCAATCCTCCTCCTTTTTAACTATAAACCTTTGTAAATATCAAGAGGACTTGGGGAAGGGTTAGGCTTTGGGTTAAAGGTAGGTGGTTTTGGGTTAGTGGTTAGTAAAAAGGGCTAAAAGCGTAAAAAGCGTCGGTTGTTGTGAATCCCTTTTTTTTGACATTTATTCAAACTAAGCATATTCAAACAAGATTTTTGAGGAACTTGTTTGGTTATTGCAAAATTCTTTTCTTTTTTTTTTTTTTTGTCACAAGATAACCGAGCTCTTTACTAAAACAAAATGGGTTTGAAAAGAAAAAGGTTTTGGTGGGTAAAGGGTGTTTGTTTTGTGGGTTTTGAAACGAAAAGGTTTAGGCTCAAAGGGGTTAACTAGGGGGATTTTGGGTAGGTGAAAAAGAAAATGAAAAATAATGGTGTTGAAAGGAAAATGGGTTAGTCCTAATGCCTCCATCATTTACTTACTTGGGTTTAAGTTGGTACGGACCGGGAATGTATCGTCGTGGCAAGTTCTAGAGTCGTAAGAACCAAGCGGCTATTCACACAAGAAATGAAAATGAGCATTTAGTTTAAAGATATATGCTTGTATGCTCAATAAAGGCTCAAAACTCACTTGTTGTGGGAATGGGTTTATAATGTGATCAAGTATATATAATCAAATTTTAATTAGATTTGTCATGCCTTTTCATAATTTTCTTATTTGGTTCTTTTTATCATGACGCTATCTATTGTAAATTTGTAAAAATATAACCTTTTTAGAACTTGTTGTTCCCGAATTAAACCAAGACAAGTAAAAAAATGAAAAGTTTTTGAAAAAATTTGGGGTGATTAGCAGTTCCAATAGAGTTTTGTGTAAGGCTTGTTATTAGGACTTGCAAAATTCAAGGTTTTAGCATCCCCCCCACACTTAAATTACACATTGTCCTCAATGTGTCCCAAAAATAAGTTTTTCAGTTGATTAAAATGTGTAAAAGTGGGTTAAAAACAAGATTTTATGTTACTGGGTAGCTGAACACGGGGTGTGGTGGGCTGAGCACGGCCCAGTGGTCAGACTGCCAGTATCAAATTTAAACAGAAGGCTGGGCACGGGGGCGTGTTCAGTGAGCACGGCCCCGTGTCCAGTTACCTGAACTGGGCATTTTCTGCAGAACCTCGGGCACAGGGGCGTGTTGGGTGGCCACGGCCCCGTGCTGGACATGCTGAAATGATGGAAAAGTTAACGGAAGGCTCTGTTTTCATGCATGGGGTGCGGTTTTAATTTTCCCTTTGGCAATATCCACCTTTTCGAGTGTGATTTATTCTTGAAAAGTAAGAGTAAACTAGAAAACATAAAAGTTAAACTAATCTAAAACTACGGATAGTTCCGCGGAATTCCTCCGTGGTGCGCCACGTTTATAAGGGTTCTTGGCTAGACCCACCTTATCGGGTGGTTCTGGTTCATCTTCAATTAGGGGGTCGTCATTTCCGATTGGATATTTCATTGATCGTTCGAGATCGACACTTCTTTTAAATGCCCCTAATTGAATGGGTAGATTGTTATGTTTCCGATTTTTCAAAGCTTTGTGGGTCTTTACAAAAGGTCGTCCCAACACTAGTGGAGCGTCATTAAGGATAACGAAGTCGGTTGGGATTACCATTTTATTTGTTTGAACTAGTACATCTTCAACTACTCCCATTGATTTTACTACTTTCCAATTAGATAGAAAAATGGGTATTTGAAGTGGAGAAAAATCACCAATACTTAATTTTTCGAAAATGTAGTTTGGCATTATATTAACACAAAGATCTTTATCAATTGTAATATTACTAATAAAGGAATTTTGAAAGAACCATGGAACCGGTGTAATGTTAATTTCAAATGGATCTTCTTTTATTAGTGTAGTTTGATCATTTGTTAACTTAATGCTTACCATTTCGTCAATTTTAGTGTTAGTGTTTAACTCTTTTAAAAACTTAGCATGAGTTGGTACTAAATAATGATTTTCGAAAGAAGGTGACAAGAGATTAATTTCTTTACTTCTTGGATTTTAACGTTGTTGGACTCACCTTTTTCGTTGTTTAACTCATGTGTCCGCTTTTCACTTACTTGTTCTTCCATTTTTACCTCTTCAACTATCTCTTCTTTATTACAAGTTAATTCTTCCCTTGCACGGGATTCCGCTTCCCTTGCGCGGGCTTCTTTTATATAGCGCTCGATAGTTTTAAGGTGTTCTATTATCTTTTCGGCTACGGGTGAGATAGTTGGTGGTTCGTCAAAGTGAGTTGAATAAGTATTATCAAAGCTTGAATTCGGAAGTTCGATCCTTGGTTCCTCATAGTACTCATATGAGGTAAATGGTTCACACCATTGTTCCTCATTGTAAGTATATGATGGATAAGGGTCATAACTTGGTTGTTCATAACACTCATATGAGGTAGGTTGTTCACGCCATGGTTCCTCATAGTAAGTATATGAAGTTTGAGGCTCATATCTTGGTTCCTCAAAGTATGAGTATGAAGGCTCATACCTTGGTTCATCAAAATATGAGTATGAGGGAGAAGGTTCATACCTTGGTTCTTCATAGGGTGTGTATGAAGTTGATGGCTCTTACCTGGGCTCCTCATAGTAGGTGTATGAAGGGGATGGCTCAAAGAGGTCACAATATTGTACCGAATGAGGATTACCACAAATGGTGCAATAGTCTTCCCTATAATCATCCTCCTCATAGTGGTAGTTGTAATCTCCTGAGTATTGATCCATAAGAATCACTCAGCAGGCCACAACAGAGTCTCGGGACAAGAAAACAAAAATAAAAACGGAAACAAAGGTTGGACAGGGCCCCATGTGTAGTGAGCACGGCCCCGTGTCCAAGTTCTGTATCTGGGCGTTTTAATAAAAGTGACTGGTTTTGTGCAGCAGGGGGTGTGTTCAGTGAACACGACCCCGTGTTCAGACTCTGTATCTAGGAGTTTTAAAAAAATGTGCAGCACGGGGGCGTGTTCAGAGAGCACGACCCCGTTTTCAGTCTACTGTAATGCAAAAACTAACTAAAATGCAGAAAATATGCGCGTGATTTAAAAAGGTTTTAAAAAACTGATTAGGCCGTCGATTTTAAGCTTTCTTAAAATCCTTGTGTCCCCGGCAACGGCGCCAAAAACTTGATGCGTGTGTAGCATGATATGTTTTTATGTATATTTTAAGCCCTTTTTAACACTTTAGTCAACTTTTAAATTTATAAAACACGATATTCTACTAACGCTAAACACACATATGGGCAAGTTCACCCATCGTGAGCGTAGTATAGCGTTGGTAAGATACCGAGGTCGTCCAAGGACACAAGAGCTTTTAATACCGGTTTATCCTCAACGTCTAATCAATTCAAAAGTTTAGAAAAGGTTTTAAATATGAAAATTAAAAACTAAAAAAATGCTGAAAATAAAATAAAATAAAATAAAAACAGATAGACAAGATGAATCACTTGGATCCGACTCGCCTTTAGTGTAACCTTTGATGATTTCCGCACTTTTGCACTTTTTAAGAGATTATCTTAGTTATAGTAGTAGGCCCCTCTTTTGAAGGTGACGTTACCCTCAACCCAGTAGTTTGAGTCAGCAAGGATACAATCTTAAAGGGTCGGAATATTGAAAGATGAATAATTAAGTTATTAATGCGTAATGTGGTAGGCCCCTCTTTTGAAGGTGATGTTACCCTCGGCTAAGTGGTTTGAGTCAGCAGGGATACAATCCGAAATAGCCAGGTTAATTTATTAATAGTAGTTTACATATGAGGGGATCAAGCCATTCGCACTCCCGCCATCCAATACCAGTGGTTATTGAAGGAGGTCCTAGTAAGCTTGACCCAGGTCCTTACAGGATCTATACACTGAACAAGGAAAGAACCTTACCAAAGCATTCCCTTAACCCCCGACCAGGTAGCCAACATATCTCTATATAGACCGTAGAGATATGAATGGTGTAAATCTTTTATTTTATATAGACAGTAAAATAATGCCAAGGCACCACGGACAAATGATAAGGAAGTTTCACCTTCAACATAAGAAACTAGTTATTAAAGTCATTAATACAAAACCAAATAAAAAGTGCGAAAAGATTAAAAATCAAAAGTATTACACTAAATGCTTGTCTTCACCAAGTGATGTAAGAGACTTAGGCAAACATGGCCTTTGATTGTCAAGAACTCTTACTATCAATCTTGGATCCCAAGACTACTACACACACTCTATGATGGATGATGGTGGTGGATGTGGGTTGTAGTGGTGGTGGAGTGTGGGTGAAGTGGGAGAGAGGTGGTTTGCCAAGGGATGCCTTTGAAGTGAACCAAGCACCCATATTTATAGCCTGCACAGAAGCCTTGACACGGCCCCGTGTCCACCATTTTTCTCTTTCTTCATTAATTACAATTTGTCTGCATTAGCTCCACACGCCCTCATGTCCGCTGGGTACGGCCCCTTGTCGGGAATAGAAGCTTCTATAGTTTTGTCTTTTCTGCAGACAAACTGGCCACGCCCCCGTGTCCGCTGGGCATGCCCCGTGGTGAGCTGGGCACAGCCCCATGCTCAGCTTTCTTCTTGTTTGTTTGCTTTAGGAGATGCTGTCGAGGGGTCGGGCATGCCACGTTTCTTCCTTTTCTTTGTATTTATGTTGGTTTTGGCTGTATATTTGTTCCTTTTGTTCGTTTAAGCTCATTTGATCATGTAAATTCAAAAGGAAGACAAAAACACACTTTTTCCAACATTAGTACTAAAAAATGGTTAGTTTTATGCCTTATTTGATGTAATTTATATGTTGCATTTTACACACGTCAGAATGCCTCTTACAACACCTTGTTTTGAGAGTGTGGTGATAGTTTTATGATTTCTATGACCATGTCTTCTATGCCATAGTTCTTTCTCTTTGGTAGAGGCAGCTGAGAACAGACAAGCATCAGACATTGGATTATTTTTCAACATATCAACCACATACACATTGCCATTCCTTTTAGCAACAAGCTGTGTTTTGCTCTCGGCTATAATTTCTTCAATCTTTTTAACCACATCTAGCCCAATAGTCTTACAAGTTTCCTTAGTGAAGAATAACCCATAGCCTTTGTCACTCATTTGAGACACACTAAGAAGGTTAAATTAAAATTGTCAATAAGATTGACATATTCAAACTTGAGTTTCCCTGCTTCTACTGTCCCTGACCCTAACACCTTCCCTTTTGAGTTGTTACCAAAGGATATATCACCCCCTCCATGTTTTATGAAGTCTTTGAAAAGGGCTCTACATCCTGTCATGTGCCTTGAGCCTCCACTATCTACGTATCATAAACTATCAAGGCAAGTAGAAGCTCCCTGCACATCAGTAAACAAATTAGTTTTGGTGAGTGTCCAAAGCCAAAATGGCTTTGGATGGGGTCATAGACATTCCAGCCTCAAGTTTAGGAGAATGGTTAGAGTTTTGAGCATATTTTTGAAATATTTGATGTGGACCATTTCCTGTAAAGTGGTTGTAACCAAGAGGATGCTTGTTCACTCTTGGTTTTTGAAGGTCTTTTGTAGGTCTCATAACCATGTGGTACTCTTTGATACAGTAGTTGGCCATATCCTCTTTGAAATTGGTTTGCTTGTGGTGCATCTGTTACCAGAACTTCCCTAGGAGCAAAGGTTGCATTCAGCTATTTGGTAACAGATGTTTGGACTGGGACAAAAGTCTGTTTGGACTTTCCTTTTTGTGGACTCTCAAGTGTTTTTTATTTATACTCATTTCTTTTGACATCAAATTTTTTTAGAGAAACACACTCTTGAGTTTTGTGATTTTTTCTGCCACAAATGGTGCAATGAGGTGCATCAACAATCACACTTGTCTTGTTTATGTCATATGCTTTTAAGAGAAAACAGTTTTTAGTAACATGGTTTTTCTTTTCACAAAAGTCACAAAACAAGTTCTTGATCTTCTCTTTCTTCTTCCCTTTTTCAGCCTCTATGTCAACAAATGTTATAACATCTGCTGGGAGGTCTTTTAGGGGAACAATTTTCACCTTAGGTGCTTTCACACCCTCAATGGTTGAGAAGTTCATTAGCTTAAAATTTTCAAGAATGTCACACTCATCTAACCATGTTGGTTTGAATTGGTATTTTTCAATTTCCTCAAAAGTTGAGGATCCTTCAGGTTTTTCCAAAAACAATTTTCTTACCATTTGGATCTGTGACTTTTATTTCTTGACCAGCCATGTTTTTGGGATAATTTCAACTAAACCAGAGTCAGTTACAGCAGTGTTTTCAGAAACTTGGTCATTTTCGCGATTGCCTATGCCAAATTTTACATTGCTTTTGATCTGTTTTTCTAGCATTAACTCGTAACCTTTGCAGGATTCTATCCATTTTTCACATGTGATTTGGGTAAACTCAAGCTCCTTTTTACAACTATAATATTTTTCTATCATAGTTTGGAGTTGATCCTTGGTTATGCTTGATTCATGTTTGAGACTGCTGATTTTACTTTCTGTTTGAAACAGTTTTAATTTCAATTCTTTAGCAAGTTTTTCAAACTGTATTTCATCATCTAAGATCTTGTTCCTAAGATTTTCATTCACCTCTTTAATGTTAGCAAAAGCAATGATACATTTGTCTAAACATAAGTCTTTAAGGACTTGAGGTGATACCTTAGCTGTAAGACCCTGACTTGATTTATACAGTTTTTATATAGATTTCGACAATGATAGTGTATTTTTTTTATTAAACATACACTTGAAACTTCTAGTTTGTTAAAACATTTCAAGAATAAAACATTTTAACATCTTATATGTAAATTCTCCGTTTAAAATGTGACGACGAATCCTTACACAGAACCTTGAATTCTTGATCGTGTTCGGTTCTCTATCGAGCTTGATCGTCATCCAGCACCGCATAGTAACCTACATTTCATCAAAACATGAAATGAGTTAGTCGTTCGGTGTTTAAAACATGTTCAAATAAGTTCGTGAGTCCAAACTCTCAAAAGTGATAGTCTAAAACATGTTTATATAAAGTCCTGAGTTCATACTGATCAACAGCAACAAAATTGCAGACCTGGAGATCTGTCGTGTGCCGCGACAGAATTCAATAAACCTGCCGCAATAGGTGTCGCGTGCCGCGAGAACAAGGGGGCTCCTCTGTCGCGTGACGCGAGGGCCCTCTTTCGACATAATGTTTTGTATCTGATGCTGCATTTTCCAGCCAAACCAAGTTTTACGAAAACGGACATAACTCATTCGTTATTGATCCAATTTAAGTCACGTTTCTTCCTACGTGATCGTAAATTTATTCTCCATCATATGGAGTTAAAATGCAACATCCAGATTAACAAAATTTGAGACTTTTAAGCCTTCGGCTTAATATATCTTTACTAAATTTTGACCCATTCATGATTTTATCAAACAAACACGTTTGTTACCTTCAAATAATCATGAACTTTATGTTATAAATGTTTGCCTATTATATTAGGTTAAAATCCTGGGTTTATATAAATCCTTAACCCGTTTTTACTTATAATCTTCTTTTGACCCGTTAAGGGTGTTTAAGCACTATTAGCTTAAATCACGCTCAATTCTTATTTGTATCATAATTCCACATTTCCATATTGATTAGTCTTCCACCACAACTATAATTGTGGTGGATTTAATGTGGTAGACTACTTATTCCGAGTTCTATCCCTCGGTTTGTCTTTTTACGACAAAGACGCATTTTAAGGCATTTGTCTCACAAGGATCATGCCTTTCGCTTTTATACTTGTCTTAATGATTTACTTGATCGACATGCTTATTTCTAAACAACCCGTAAGGTTTGTTTGCTTAATTTATCGATCAAGGGCGTTTTGGTCAACTTTAGCCCTTCTTTTACGACGAAGGATTTTTAACAATATTTTTGACCAAAATTGCACATCTTTGCTACAATCTTACTTACACATACCTGGCTCGGACCAAGTATAAATCCGTTTTTCACATCTTTCTAATAACCGCTAATTAATAGGGATTCAAGTATCCATTCGATATTTACTCCAATAAGCATATAACTCGATAAATAATCTTCACCTTTTGACCCGTTTGGTCTAATTGACCGTTTATCTTTACAAGATGATATTTATTACCATCTCATCTACGTGACTCGCTCCGGTTTACACCGTATGGTCATTTTACTTATAAACTATTTCTTAACGTTTTTGACCCATTATGGCTTATGCCATAAAGTGTTTTTCAACACTAATGCTTATTGTCAACGCGTGACCAAATTACCGTTTTGCCCTTATTATTTGTTTTGGCTTACCATATAAGGTAACCATTAAAAGTTCATTTTTCCATTCGTCATAATATGACCGAATTACCGATTTACTCCTTTTTAATCATCAATATGGTTTCTTATCATTCTCTAGTATCTTGTTCAGTACAACTACACGTCGGAACATCATATTTCCATTGTTTATTTATCTTATTCGTAATTAATACGATAAGAGAATATTCTACAATTTAAGAATAGTGTAAGCTATACTTACCTTGTATCCTGATTATGCTTTTCCTTCATTCTTGATTCGTTTGACCAGCTTCCTTCCCAAGCTTTCACCTAGCTTGTCAAGCGTCAAACTATCATTGTAATTTGTAAGATGGTTAGATTAGTCATAATCATTCACGACTATCCCATCCTACGATTCTTATGTCGAATTTATCATTCGATCATATCAAGGGTCAGTTTGACTTTTTAAAGTCAACTGCCTATTAACGTAAATAATTACACAAAGTAGCTCAACTACTCGTTTAATTACTTAGTAAATTATCCAGTAAGCATCATTCTTATGCTACCGTTTTAATCACTTATTAGCCAAGTTCTTGTAACCATAAGTTACCAAATTAATACATGATGATATTAAACGTCATTTATCATGAACATATCATCAATTTTATCATATCATACGAAACTCACTTCTTAGCAAATATTATATATATACTTAAACACCTAAATTGTTCAAGTATAATATTATTAATAGCAGGTATGATGATTCTAATCATAATGATATCATCAATTTCATCATATGATTAAAACCCACTTATCCTAGTGTGGTGAATCATCTAAACATTCAATTCAAAGCATCATATGTATAATATTTCACATAGGGTTTTATTCCTAAGCAATTATACATCATAATTCAGCCATAGCTTCAATAATAAATTCATAATTCGCGATTATGATGTTTATTCAATTTTCACAACTTCATAAATCATCAAAATTTTACATACCTTATGATCCCCTAGCTTGGGTGATCATTAATTCACATTCAATTGTGAATTTGAGCTTCGTTTAAGCCTTCAATTTGATGATATTGCTGAAGTTAGGGTTTTAGCTCCATGGAACTCTCCTGAGTTCGAACAGAGCATCCAGAACACACAATGAATGTGTGTTTTATTTTAAGTTTTCCTTTTATAATACAACTTACAAGTTATCCGAATATGGCCTGTCTTGTTTGGTTAGTTATTAAGTAGGCCATAACCTACTTATTTCTAACAATATTCCCACTTATTAATAGGTTAAACATTCCTAGTTAACTCAGTAGGTTTGGGGAATTTATGACTAAGTTTATTTTAAGTCCTGTTAACTCTGGCCTTTTATAAATTTTATTTCCTTAAAAGCTTTCGTTCAACTTTTATTTAATATTAGGTTTATTTATTTAAAATCCTAATATTCACCGAGTTACTTTTACCACTAACGGTACTTTACCCGTTTTTTAGTATTAACATGGTTTGATTACCAAACCAGCTTTCGGGGTGTTACATTAGCAGCAGCCATCATGGCACAATCACATTCTCCTTCACAAACACTAGACTCCCATGGGTCTGCAAGAGGTTTCATCAGTTCCTCACCAACCTTTTCTTCTGAAACAGATGTTTCAACATCATCACAAACCTCATCAGAATTGGACACCACTTCCTCAGACTCAACCCCTTCCTGTATTGTCTCTAGTGCCATAAAACAAAAATCATCAGGTTTCTTTTCAAAATTGGCAACTAGGGCAAAATTCATCTGTAAGTTCATCAGGTAAGCTGCTCCAATCAACAAAGCCTTGTGTGAAAAAGCTCTGTTGACTGGTTTCTACCTGAGCAGATGTTTGTGCAGCTTGTGGTATAGGTTACACTTGAACCGGAGGAGCTGGAGTTTGAACATACTGTATTTGAGGAACAGTGATTTGGACATATTGTATTGGAACAGTGTTTATAGGGTGTGCAAAGTGACCATTTGTTTAAAGGGGGATAATGGATAGTGTTTTGAGTGTTTTGAGGTCTAGGACTTGGAAGTGTAACAATAGGACCATTTGTTTAGCTCCTACATTCTCTAGCAAAATGGCCTAACCTAGTACACTTGTAACACTTGTTTTTTGATTTATCCAACCCAACTTTCAACCCCCCATGCAACTCTGGAAATTTTCTGCCAGTTCCTTTTGTAAAATTTGCTAGTTCTAACACTTAGCAATGCAAGTTGGTGCAAAATGTCCATTTATTCCAAATCTGTGGGGTCAAAGTGTTGAAGATCATTTAACTCAAAAGATAAGTTGTTAGAAACTTGGTTTTCCCCATTTGCTGTAAAAGCATAATTGGGTGAGTAAGAATCAGAGTGAAATCCTCCACTAGATGTTATGTCAATAAAATGATCAAAACCCTGATCCTTACTTCCACCAGAGGTTTCTTCTTGACCAAAAAGTGCTATACTACCAAAAGAATAGTCATCAGTAACTTTTCCTGACTCTTGAAGCTTCTTTTTCTGGTTAAGCTCTCTCTTATAAGTGAGGAGCCTACCATGAAGCTGAGTCAAACTCATGTCTTTGAAACCATCAGAGTTTCTGGTTACAAAGGCTATAGTGTCCCATTTGTCTGGTAATGATCTTTAAAATCGGCTATTCAAGGTTGAATTAGGAAACTTGACATTTACTAGTTTTAATTCACTTATTAGACAGCTAAACCTTTCAAATTGTTGAGTTAACGATTCTCCTTTAATATGGCAAAATGTTTCTTACTGTTCGTTTGGAACTTCTCGATTGTTTTCAATAACTTCCTCGGTGCCACCAAACTGCTCTTTCAATGCATCCCACAACTCCTTAGCATTATTTCAATGCATTCGGTAGAGCCATAGAAACAATGCTAAATGCTTTGGCATCTAACTCGATTTTCTGAAAATCTTGCTTGGAGTAGTTTTCGGGCTTCTTTGGTACTTGAACCTTGGGGTCTTCAGCACTCGGTACCATTGGAACATGTGGTCCGAATATAACCGATTTCCCACACCCCGTGTTCTGCTGAGCAAGTACATGACCCATCCGACGTTGCTAGATATTATACCCCGATCTGACAAGCATCGGAGTTTTGTACATAGTACCAGTGTTGTGTGGATCTTGTGAATTTTGAGACATTTTGATTGTTTACAAACAGTGTTTTTGTTTAAGATACTTTGAATGTAAATAAACTTTTACTCTGTTTTTTAATCCAACGAACAAAAGATATCAGTAGTAGGAGCTAATCTTTTATATCAAATTGATTGTTTAGATCAAATTTGATTGACCAGGCTCTTATACCAATTGTTAGGATCTTAGTTTGATTGTTGTGACAGTTTAAGATGAAATAACGAATGAAGATAAAACAAATATGGAAATATACAGCGGAATAATAAACTTTTGAATCACAACAATGAGAAGAATACTTTAATCATCATGCTTTTATAAAGACTACAATTACAATGATTTACGTATGCATGAGAATTACAAACTCTCCCTCAGCCTGATCACTCCTATTTGTTCGTACAAAATGTCGAGGAAAGTGATGAAAAGAACAGTACATGCACTGTTCTATTTATAGTACAAATCAAATATCTGAAGCATCTTGGTTGGCGTCACATAGACAACGACATCTAACAACCTAACAACCTCTAACATCTGCTATAGCCCTAAGCACTGTTACATTGATAACCTCTGTTGATCATCATCTGTTGAATAATCATCTGTTGGACTTTATCATCTATTGATCTTTAACATCTGTTGACCTACAGCAGACCTTTAGCTTCATCAGACTTTGTCTTCATTAGCAGAGGGTGATCAGACCTTTGCTTCAACAGACTTTGTCTTCTTTGGCATACCTTTGGATCAACAGACTTTGTATTCAACAACAGTGTTTCTCTTAGGCAGACCTTTGGCTTTAGTAGACTTTAGAGAAAGCAGATGTTGAGTCTTTGTCATTGGGGGGAGCAGATCTTCAAAGCACTGTTATTCATGATCAGATGTTGTAGACTATTTTGTCTTTTCAATCATCTGTTCTTTTGTAGGGTCCACTAGATCCAACAGACGACAACGTCTAACGTGATCGACTATGAGATTTTTGCAATCAAGCATATGGAAATGTATATGGGGCAGATGGCTAGTTGGGATGTGGTCTGGGAAAAGAAGATGCCCCAAATGACCTACAACAAAAACAGCTAAATGACCTCAGGATCAAATACATTGCTAAAATCTTGCTGCATAGCCAAAATGAAAAGAAGAAGACAAGTAATCAAATTTGTAAGAAAATTCTTCGATTTAGGGGCAGCAAAAATAAATGAATTGTATAAAACATGGCACAAGAGAATAGAACAAAGGATAGAGGAATATGTAGATTAGCTTAAACGCCATGAATTGTTTACATTTTATAATTTTAGTGTTGACTAATATATTTTGGTTTAGACTATTACATCCACTTGTTTCTTAATAAAAACATATTTTGTTATGGGGTATTCATCATGGTGTTTTCAATAATATGTATACCTAGATGTGAGAAATCCATGAAAACGCCTTGACGAATAATCCATAATGAAAACGCCACTAGTTGAATACTAAACAATAAGAACTGATGTTACTGTCTTCCTAAAACATGTTAATAAAAACGCTATGATTTGAATAATTAGCAAATAGTAACCAGGTGTAACATTGATCATAAACAATAAGCATATATTAGAACCCAAATGGCGATTAACATTAATATTTAAAACGCCAAATATTGAATATACGAAGAACGCCATTGAAACATAAACGTCATTTAAAAAAAATACTTTGAAAAAAAACGCCATTGAAACAAGCAAAAAGAACAAAGCACCATATCTGTTGAATATACGAAGAACGCCATTGAAACATGAACGCCAGTTCAAAAAAAAAAGCTTTGAAAAAAGAAAACACCATTGAAACAAGCATAAAGAACAAAACGCCATTTCTGTTGGAATTTTGTTTGAAACGGAACTATAACGGCATTTATTGAGGGGAAGGTGGACAATGACAATCATGCCCCTGCATATCATTTAGCGCCCCCTGCTACGTGTTCGACCAGGATCCGTTATCACCGTTTTCACACTACCAACTGTTTTCTCCTGATCCCGTTTCTCTCTCTCTCTATATATATATATATATATATGTGTGTGTGTGTGTGTGTGTGTGTGTGTGTGTGTGTGTGTGTGTGTGTAGGGTCGGGGATTTAGGGAAAATGGTGAAAAGTGTGAGAACAGTGAGAACGCTTATGGATCGACAGATCAAAACAATCTATGGACTAGATTGGCACAGTGGCGTTTTCGTAAATAACATCAATTTTATTACTTGGAACGTGCTTCATTAAGGGTAAGGGTATTTTTACTACTCTAGTTCAAAACGCCAACCTAATGAGTAAAACGCCATTTAAAAACGACTAAAACACCAAAACCAAAACCCCATATATTTGTGACAGTTCTTGTAGTTTCAAAGAAGAAAGAGACTGATGACAATGAAGATTTGGAAAAGAAATTGGATTAGGATTTTTAATTTATTTTTTTTTCTTCTATTTTTTTATGTGGTTTGTTATCTAATTTTCCACTAAAAAATACACTATTTCTCTAAAAAAATGCTTGTAAAACGCCAAGATGCCACAACGCCAAACTCTAAAACTATAATAAAATTACTTTAGACAACTATTATTAAAAACTCCAAAAAAAATTACTGAAATGTATAAAACAATGTGCAAGAGAATAGAACAATGTGCCATCTTTAGCTAAACGCCATTAAAAATACAAAACGCCAAAATCTAAAAGATGGGACGTGTTACAGTCTTAACAGATGAAGCTGAATAAACAGTAACTAAAAACAGTAACTGAAACGACAGAAACTTTATTACTAACATTTATTATATTATAAGCCACTTCATGGGAACTTGAATTTATTTATCTTTTCAAAACGCCATAATTACCTGTCACATTATAGGACTGCATCCTACATGGCGGAAAAAAAAGGTCATTATATAAGTAAAACATGTAAACAAAACTTAACACCCCACACATTCTCTAAACACGCCACACATTGTCTAAAAACGCCATAAAACTTAAAAAATGGCTCAGGTTATTGCATGGAGGTTTGAGAGGTCGGAGAGACGTTTCGTCCTAAAGTTCTCTGATAGGAGAAGGGTGAAGGTCAAGACAATCAAGGTCATACTTAGTATGGATGAAGCCATTCAGATGGATATTCTGGCCCTTGGGATTCCAAGAGCCGACGATTGTGAACGGACTCGAACGGTAATAAGAAGATTGAAGAGAAAATTTCCAACAGATGATGATGATGATATTGACGATACTGGTCTACCAACAGTTACCGGTTGGGGTTAGGATGAACAAGCAAGAACGATTAAAGTGACTTATCGACACGGGGTGGAATATTCATTGTTGATGGACGAAATGCTGAACACAGAGATACTACATCTTCTTGAATAATTCTATGATTTAGCACCTGTGAACGATGCAAGATCCAGGGTTGTCATGATATTTAAGTATAGGTTGCAACAAAGACGAGACGAGATAATGGCGTTATACGCCAATACACAATATGATGATGATGAATCTGAAGAAAGTGATGAACAAAACGATGGGTCAATCTCTAATGTAATCCCACACACATAAGACTATTAATTTGTTTTGATTTCGTCTTATTGTAATTTTTTGAATTATTAATGAATTATTAAGAACGCCATGAACGCCAAAAAAATTTACCTTTATAACATATATGGGATTATTTCAACTGGTGAAATATACAAAAACACCAAAAAATTTGTAAAGTTTGAATTATTAAAGGTATATAATGAATTTGGTAACACTGTTGACGCCAAGATGTTAGAATTATTAATTAATTTTAGTGAATTTGGAAACGCCATAAACGCCAAAATATTTACTATGTAACATAAAACGATTAATTCAACGAGGCAGATCTAAAAAAGACTAATAAAACGTCAGTAGTTATTGAATCTAACTAAACGGCAAAAAAATCTTAGACGCAAAAAATAAGCAGTATTGTGACACACGCTTTGGAAAAAAGAAGATAAAAAGACAAAAAAGCCCCTTCGCCCTGATTATATCGCGCGTCACGTGTTTGGCCAGGATCCATTTTCACACTTTTAGACGTTTTTTCCTGATCCCGTCTCTCTCTTTCTCTCTCTCTCTATATATATATATATATATATATATATATATATATATATATATATATATGGGAAGGTTCATTGGGGAACACTAAAAAAGTGGGGAACAGCGGGGAACCAACTCAAACGAACTCCGATTGGACTCATTCCAGCGGCGTTGGAACCGTCTTGTCGAACCCTAACTAAGATCTCTTAACCCTAAACCTTAAATCCTAACTCCTAAACTCTAAACCCTAAAGCTAAAAAATAAGGCTAAAACCTAAGCTAAACCGTAAAATCTAAACTATAAACCCTAAAAGCTAAACCCTAAAGGCTAAACCCTAAAGCTAAACCCTAAAGCTTAAACCCTAAACCCTATACCCTAAAGCTAAAAGCTAAACCCTAAAGCTAAACCTTAAAGCTAAACCCTAAAGCTAAACCCTAAAAACCAAACCCTAATATATTTAGGGTTCAGGGTTAAAAGATCCTAGTTAGGGTTCGACGAGCCGGTTCCAACGCCGCTGGAATGAGTCCAATCGGAGTTCGTTTGAGTCGGTTTCCCGCTGTTCCCCACTTTTTTAGTGTTCCCCAATGAACCTCACACTATATATATATATATATATATATATATATATATATATATATATATATATATATATATATATATATATATATATATATATATATATATATATATATATAGGGGAAGGTTCAATTAAAAACCCCTTTTATCGCGAGAACTCGAAAACTAACTAAAAAAAGCCTAAAAAACAGACCAGTTTTTTTATACAAATTTTCGCTAGTTTTTGTATATAAAAAAAACTTTTTTTTCAAAAAAAAAAAAAAAAAAACTTGTACTACATATGTGTAATAATACACATGTATAGTACACCTACACATGTGCATTACAATTTTTTTTTTAAACAAGTTTTTTTATATATATAAAAAATAGCGATTTTTAATAAAAAATGTAAAAAAAATTGGTATGTTTTTAGGTTTTTTTAATTAGTTTTCGAGTTCTCACGATAAAATGAGTTTTCAATTAAACCTTCCAATATATATATAAATTTCACGTCTGTAAGTTATTTTAGGAAATTACAATATTAACTCTGGTCAAATCTTTGTAGAAGTAGATCATCTCAAGCTCCACTAAACTCTCTTTCTATGATTTCAAGTTTCAACTTGCAACATTTCTACATGTACATCTACGGGTCTCTTTCTATGATTTCAAGTTTCAACTTACTACATTCATACATGTACATCTACGGGCCATACATATACATATTTTGTTTTTCTCTTTTAACCCTTACGATACTATTTTATATAAAATTTTGAGTATATTATTGCTACGTGTGTAGTTTTATCTACATATCCATATAAGTTTTTCTCGTCTTATAACTTCTAAGATTTCAAGTATCTTGTTGCTACATGCGTATTTTTATCTACTTCTCGATATAGTTTTTTTTTTTTTTTTTTTTTTTGTCTTATAACTTTTAAGATACGATGTTATATAAAACTTTCAGTATGTTGCCGGTGTCGATAACAGGTATCATCATTCGTTTTTATGGTTTTCAATCAATATAAAATAAGACTTTATTTTATGGGTTACACGACTTTAACTTTTGAGTTATATCAGACAACTTTTGTGTAATAAAACCATTATAAGTAATTTTTTATCGTAATGAATTGAATGTCTCCATATATTTTGTTTTTTTGCAAATGTGACTTTCTTTATTGAGTTTTATCTGACGATTACTATAATGAGTGTCGAGTTGTGCCTTTATCATAATGATTCGAATCGATAATTATCTTATTTCCCGCCGCAATGTGCAGGGAAATACTACCGGTTAGAATAAATAGCGAGAAGGAAACTAGAGTACTGGGTTTGGGCTCACACTTCAGTCCAATAATCTAAGTTTTGAGGCTATCCTTTCAGCCCACAAGCAACAACACTTTGGCTAGGCACGGAAAACAGGAGAGCGTGGTGGAAAATAAAACCACAACTTGATATGATTGTTAATATATAGAAAAATCACTCCCCAAGTGTCTTTTTTTTTTTTTTTTTTGGGTAATCTTTATGTCAAATAGAAACATGAATTAATTTTAATTACCTGATAGTGCCATCTTTAAAATTGTAGAGAACTAGAAAAGTAACGCGGGGTAGATTTATATTTATGCTAAGCTAGCTGTCATTGAGTTACATCCATTAGGTTAGATACATCAACTGGAACCAAGAGTTTGTGCATTTGTTATGGTTGCTACTTAGGTTACCAACACTAAGTGTGTTAGTTACATAAGTTGCGCAAAATATATTTTTGTTGACAATGTGGATTGCTGCACTGTGGACTGCAACTGGGTTTTTTTCCTACTTGGCAGCTGTACAAAAGGTGTCTGACATGCCTATTATTCCCCGCGTCCCTTCTTTGAAGTATTGCTAGTATCTGGGATGATAAATTATGCGTATTAGTGTGTGGTATAGTTATAACTAAAGGACCATGGGTAGAGTTATTGATCTAACACATTACCATAGAGGTTTTAACATGTCTTGGATTGGTGTGTGTGTGTAATGTTTACCTGGCGATTCGTCTTGAGGTTACTTTTGTTGGTTAAGCTTGGCGTTGGGTGTTTTTGGTGGAGGAGCATCCATTTGTAGTTGTTGCTGAATGTTTCAGCTAACGTTTGCACAGAAGGAGGATCCGAAACACTGTTGACGACATATTGTTTCCCTCGAACGGATATAAAAACTCTGAACAGAAAATAGTGATTTAAAGAATTAGCTGATAGTCAAAACTAAATTAGTTAGATTGACAACTGAATTGTAAACATGTTAAGAGTGACTTGTCCTACCAACCAGACAACCTTTACTTGGATCATGACTCAGATTTGAGGTTACTTTATGCAAGTCGCCATATCCCATCATAAAACGCACTACTTGGCACGCTTTTAGTCCCCCCGTCGCAACGCAGGGGAGCTTACATTTAGTTTTATATTTAAGAGAAAAGATTAACCAGTTGGGTAAGCTTTTTACAAGCAAGTTATTTAAACTATACAACATGAAAATAACTAAGTTTTATTAACACCTTTTTTTTAAAACCATTTTCAATCCGAACTGAACCGACGGTTTGTATACTGGTTAGCATTCTTGATCTTTGAAAACGATTTTCAAAAACCAGTTTAAACCGGAAAAAAAACGTTTTTTTATCGCCCAAATAAGTTTTTAACCAAACCCAATCGATCAGTACCAGTCCGGGTTCTTGCGATCAATCCTGAATTATTCAATTGTCTAGCTCCATTTCGCACCATAGATTATTTACTAATTATATTTAATGAAAAAACAAAAATACATACCTTGTAATAGTGCACCAAGTCCTTCAGTTCCGCAAGTATATCTACACAAAAAAAAAAAAAAAAAAAAAAAAAATACTAATAAACAGACGTGTTTTCATATGATGCAATGACCCCACTACACCAGTTTAAAAAAAAAACGATTTCAACCAGTACCGAACCGGCGATTTGTATACCGGTCTTGGCAAGTTATTTAAACTACACAACATGAAAATAACTAAGTCTTATTAACATCGGATTTTTATTAAAACTTTAACACCGGGTTTTTTTTTTTTTTTTAACTGGTTTCAACATGAACTGAATATAATTTTAGCTCCCCGCCGTAGCGCGGGGAACCTTACATCTAGCCTCATATTTAAGAGAAAAGATTAACTGGTCAGGCAAGCTTTTTACAAGCAAGTTAATTAAACTATACAACATGAAAATAACTAAGTCTTATTAACACCGGGTTTTTATTAAAACTTTAACACCGTTTTTTTTTTAAACTGGTTTCAACCTGAACTGAATATAATTTTAGCTCCCCGCCGCAACGCGGGGAACCGTACATCTAGTAAGAGAAAAGATTAATCGTTCAGGCAAGCTTTTTACAAGCAAGTTATTTAAACTATACAACATGAAAATAACTAAGTCTTATTAACGCTGAGTTTTTATTAAAACTTTAACACCAGGTTTTTTTTTAAACTGGTTTCAACCTGAACTTAATATAATTTTAGCTCCCCGCCGCAACGTGGGGAACCTTACATCTAGTCTCATATTTAAGAGAAAAGATTAACTGGTCAGGCAAGCTTTTTACAAGCAAGTTATTTAAACTATACAACATGAAAATAACTAAGTCTTATTAACACCGGGTTTTTATTAAAACTGGTTTCAACCCGAACTGAACCGACGGTTTGTATGCCGGTAAGCATTCTCAATCTTTCAAATTGGTTTAAAAAAACAGTTTAAACCGAAGAAAAACCTTTTTTCTTGGCCCAAAATCAATGATAAAAGATTTATGAGCATGAGATTTTATGGTATAAACGTACTTATTTTATATACATGTTGCACTTTTCTTGTATACTTGTACTTTTAAAGTTTTAATAATATGTAAAAACATGCAATAAAATAAAATATTTGGGTAAAATATTCGAGCATTTTGATAATTAGATTTAGCTCAACTTTACATTCAGGCTTTGCGCTATCTTATGAGGTTGCAAAAAGAGTACACATTGTGGTTTACTAAATGTAGCTCGACGCTCAGCATTTGGATGGTAAGCTGCCGAGTTCGTTCACTCAATGCATATTTTAGAATATTTCGAGGTTTTTCGAATTGTCATTGCTCATTATTAGTCAGTTATGTATTTACATGGTTTGACCATATACGTGCAGGGGCACTTTGGTCATTTATAATACTTTGTTGTTAGAAGTTTGTAGTATTATATGCATACATGTGTATCTATAAAAGTGTATATACACATAACTGACTAATATAAATCAAAGCTATTAAAGGCGCGAGGCGCACTCATGGCGATTTGTTGGGCCCGGGGACTTATTTGCGCCAAGGCGCGCCTGGGCGCTCGCTTTAATAACATTATTGGCATACATGAACTAACCTGAACATTAAAGGCGCAAGGCGCACTCAGGGCGATTTGTTGGGCCTGGGGCCTTATTTACGCCTAGGCGCGTCTGGACGCTCGCTTTAATAACTATGATATAAATACATAACAGACTAATACTTAACCAATCCTACAAAAATACTTTATCATCCTCATCTTTTTGGCACCTTTTAAAACCCTCACACGCTCACTGTAGGCATCCCTCAAACAATGAGATGCCATCCAATGAACTGTCAAAGTTCATATAAGTTAAAACTATCTAAAATCAAGAATCCTGACCCTATTAAAAAAAATTAGAAAAATAAACTCAAAATCTGGTGTAATACAGTTCAAATCAGTTGTATCTACATAAAATCAAGAATACCCACAAAACCTAATAATAGAAAAAGTTTTTTATTAAGTACATGTTAAACTGGAGAACAGAATAATCAAGATAAGTCTAGAGGACTTACTTTCAGTAGGTCCATGAAAATTCGGAATAAAGACCTCAGCCATAAGCCGTCGCCATCATCCGCCGTTCTCACTCACTCCATCTCTCTCTCTCTCTTTCTCTCTTTAGATGTGTGTACCTGAGTTTGAGTTTCAGGTAAATTGAAGGGGTTCAGATTCTAGAGAACCAACACCCATCACCCGATTTCTCTCTCTAACACCACCCAACCCTCTCTGCATCATAGCAGATCCCCCGCCGGGGCGACGGTGGACAGTTGCCAACCATTTTAGAGAGAGAAAAAGAGGTGAAAAGCCAAGCGTTTTAGAGAGAGAAACAGAGGATTGTGATCTGCTAAAATCGTAAAACGGAGAAAGAATAGGGTTTTAAATCCCCCTAATCACACAGATCTCACAAATCAACTCGTCCTTGTGTTTGCGGTGGAACCCTGAACGCCGCCGCCGCCTCTTTCCTGCCTCTCTCTCCCTCTCACTACCGTAATCTCTCTCTCTCTCTCTCTTTCTCTCTCTTGCTTGTGTTTTGAAAGGAAACGTGGCTCAAATGGGCTGGTAGAGAAAGAGGCAAAACAATGTATAACTTGCTAAGCTAACCTTACAACTAAGAAAAGCATGGTACACCAATCAAGCACAAGGTACAACTTGCATTGCACAAGAATGTTGAAAATTAGAGGTATATATAATGTGAGGGTGTTTGGGAGTGATTATTTGATTATTGTGTTTGTAAAACATAAATAATCTAAAAAAGTGTTTGGATGAAAAGTGATTATTTGCCTCTAAAACGTAGTTTTGGAGAAGCATGTAACTACATGTTTTTTCAAAACGCAGTTTTGAAAACGCAAAATCTATTTTAAAACGCATAATCTATTTTGAAAACGGAACACCAAACACCCCTGTGTCATTGGTGTGGTTTAAGTTTAAATTATGTAATGATTAGCATATGATTACTAAAAATTATTTATATGTTTCTGGCAAACATATATATTGATGCGCTAGCGAAAAGCAAAGATGTGGTCATAAGTCTCATCGTCGATACCACACCTCCAACATAAAAAAATGGGGATCGGGACGCCCCTATTAACCAAGGCAGATTTCGAAGCCACCTTTTCCATATACGTTGTCCATACGAGACTAATAGGTCATGTGTAATGGTAACCCACATTATCCCACATAACATTTGGATGTAGCGGTTAACACCACATAACTCCACCACATACCCCACAAAACACATTCTCCAACTCACCTTCACCCTGTTATTACCATCGTAGGGAAGAAAATTCACAAGCCATAACACGTGGGGGGTGGGTGTTACCCGACGCTATGGAGCGCCATCGGCTACATCACGCCTGATAACCCATCAACTATCTTTGCCACCTTCAAAAGCCACCTGTTGAAAAGGCCCATCAACAAGCCCATTTGAGCCCATTCCTCAACAGACTACAAGTACTTAACCCAATTCCATATAGTTCAAGAATTACTAATGTATCAACTTAGCAAGTATACCTGGAATATCTTTATTGCAAATACAAAATCCTAAGTTTCAAATAACCTAGGAGGACGAAAACGAATCGTATATGTATCTTCACACGTTGCCACACATTCCAAATATTTTTGTTTCATAAAATTTTAACAAAAGTCCCCATGGATATCATGCAACATATAGTTCACAATGTGGATTAAATGATAAAGAATTTAATTACTTAGAGAAGGTCCACATTGACGGGGGATCTACAAGTATAGTCAAGTTTGTTAGTTTTCGCATTATTTAGATAATAAAGGTTGTGAGCTTCGGATGACTAGAGTCAGGAATATAGATGTGTGCCCATCTAAGTATTACGACAAAAATACATCTACAAGATAGATTATGGGTTCAAGGATTAATGATTATAAAGGATTAATGTTTGTATTGTGTATGTCCCTTGCGATGTGTATGCTCTTTAGTTATTTCGTTGGTCCAAAGTATTTTAATTGGTGGGGTTTAACTATATATATGTTGACTATTGTAGTCATAGATCCTTTCATTTTTTGAAATGATTACATGATTTGTGGATTTTGAAATTAAGTGATGCTCATTTCTAACTTTTATTTTTCAAATCAAACATGACTTTGCCATTACAAAGATAAATATCAAAATTTTTACTTTATCTCGACAACCCAATTATATTTGTCTTCAATCTTCCCAACTTGAATCCCTACTAGTGTTTTGTACAATTTCTGACTCACCAAATTGTCACCTGTTTTATACTCTACTCTGTAAACATATAAACACAATAACTTCAAAACTTTATAAAATACAAAGATTTAGAATATATTTTAATTAGTTTTTTTCCGTTACCTTTGACCATTGTATGTTACGCTACCAACGGAAGCAACACTAACAGCGGTTCCTGTAGTGAACACTTCATCGGCTTCCATCAATCATATTGAACATTGTATATACTAGATAAAAGTCATTCATCAATACGAAAGGTGTTCACAACCATAACATAGTTAAGCGTTTAGCGGAAGCATAAATAAGTAAACTCAACATAAGTTTAAATATTCCAAATGTTTAACATAGCACACAGCTGTCCATATCCCACAACGACTCCTCTTCACTCCCATGCAAGCTCCATAGATACCTAATGATCTGCAAGGCATGTAACAGAGAGTCAACAACAAAGTTGAGCGAGTTCACAGTTGGTTGTTTAGTAATAAGGTCGTTTATAACCATGCCGTGTATTACTAGGCTATTTGTATGTTCATCTAGTGGGGGCTTCTCATGTTGTAATTTACTGAACTAGTTGTATCCATAAGTATCCTTCTCAATCCGAGGATAGTAGTAAGTATAAGTATAAGTGCCCTTCTCAACCGTGGACAGTACGTAGCGAGTACGTAGGTTTAGCGCTGGTGTCCTTCCCCATCCGAGGACAATGGTACCTAGGATTTTCGTATGTTATAACAATAGTGTCCTTCCCAAACCTAGGATAGTATGTTTGTTTTACGTAGATTTTTGGCACAGGCATCCTTCCCAATCCGAGGACCGTGGTAAGTAGTCTAGTGGTGATGTGAGTACAAGTAATCATTCAATCCCATTCCCAACCCACCTGGGGAATCCCATGCCTTGGTAAGAGTGTGAAACTCACCTTGGTTTGCTCGGTATGCTAAACTATGTGCTCACAAGAAATCAGTCAAGTCCTATAGTGTACGTATACTTAATCAGTGCATGTTTCCAAGGTTTCACATGAAATAAATATCACAGAGTGTGTTTGACAGTTAATATTATGTAACACACAAACAGTAAAATTACATTCATACAACTCAAGCTTTACATTAGAGGTTTTTCTCAGTTTGTTTAATTCAGTTACTGAAGAAACACTAACTAAATGGTCGGAACCGAGATAGGTAGGGGGTTTGAATCCGCATAAAAGGTTAGCTCTCTCTCGATTGATTCAGTTGTAATGGAATTTCTTCTCCGGTGGTTCTGCAAAAAAGAACACCGTTAGCCTCGTCAAGGGGAGAAGGGGGTTCTCTCCTTGACCCGACTCCGGCGTGAGAATAAGTATTTGTAATGGAGAAGATAAGTATTTGAGAAGTGAGAGTGATCTGGGTTTATACCTGAATAGTTCTCTTATTTATAGTCGGGAGTTTAGGAGGGAAAATCTGTTATTGAAAAGATCACGGAAGATGCTAACGCCGTAGCGGTTATCTTTTTCTTCCGTTAAGTTCTTTGATCCAACGTTGAGTTGTCTCGATCCGATGTGAATGCACACGGATCGTGGTTTGATCTATGGCTGGGGAATTGCCACGTGGAAAGTGATTAAGTGGAGATTATTCTCCAATTGCATGCCTTTGTTGTGATTCCAGGGTTGCTTGTAGTGACGACACGTGTCCAGACGGTTGTAACCGTCTGCGTGGTGCACGATCATATTCTTTCTAGAAGATTACTGCTGTAATCCAGTGTGATACCTTACTGTGTGGACACAGACGAATAAATCCCTAAGTCTGGGTAAAATGATATCCAAGTCTGGATATTTGGGCGGAGGTATTGAACAAAGGATTTTGATCCTTTGTTAAATGGGAGAAGGCGCAAGGATTTATGTTTTCCTTTGGGCGCGCGACTATAAATTGTTGATTGCTTTCTTCCTTTTGTAAAACCGGTGCGCGGCCGCGCAAGGTTAAAAGATCAAAAGGCTGGTTTGTGGTATGGTCTCAAATCCTTTTTATGAGGTTTTTGGGACCTTACCCCTTCAAGTCCCCCCAGTCTAGTGTTGTACTTATGCAAATAAGTGGAGCACTGGACTTTATGAGAGAGAAATGCTTTTGGGTGCAGGTAAAAAAAAATGTGACTTTGTAATCATGCTCTGACGTGTAATGACGTTAGCTGGCAGTAAGAGTAGGTATTTCCCCTCTTTGTCTTGGGATTTGTAATGGCGCTTGTCAGATTTTATTAATGGAGACATGACCTTGGTTCCTGTAGCGCCGTTTAGATGAGACGTTTTTGACAGTTAATCATGATCATCCATCTTTACCTTTTCCCGGAGTATCGTTGCTTTATATATATAGATAAATTGGATGCATTATTGACCATACTTTTGGAAAGAATGAAAGGAAAGAGTACCGTTCGTTCTCGGCGATTTTCCGATATAGTAAGGGTTCGTGATGCGGTTGAAGCCTTACTCCTTCTTGCTGACTCTTCGCCGTTGGTGTTTACCGGAGAAGAAAATGCTGTCGTTGTTGACCCTTCCCTGATTGCCGGTGCTGATGATAAAGTTTTCCGGCCAGATAGGGTTGCTGATGCCAGTGGTGTTATGTTGGATGCCGATGGGCTGATGGCTCGTTTTCCGACTCTCCGTCCGAGTATATGTGAGTTGGTGTACTATCGTCGTCGGAAAAAACCCTCGGTGATCATGGGTGAAGATGAACCTATGGTTGGTTAGGTTTGGGAGTTGTTCATCCCTTCTTTTGATTGTATATATAAGTCTGCTAGTATAAACTCCTCTTTTGAAGATCACGGGTGTGATCGGTGTTAATGTCTGTTGTTTGATCGTCGTGCTATCTTGTAGAAACAAGGTTTTTTGTTTGAATATTTTAGTTTCTGGAACTAAAATTTTGAAGATCATTGTCATGATCTTGTTCTTGAAGTGGTTTGTTACACTTGGTGATATATCGATAATGTTTTTACTTCTTACGTGTTTAGATTACAATATGTTGCATGTTTTTAATTGCTTTTGGATAGGTAAGGCGAATGAGAGATGGTATTGTGCTCATGTTTAAACGTTTGTCTAAAAGGCGTAACAGCTTGCCTTGTTTTTAGACTGTTCATGAGGTATACAATGTTTGACCATATTGTTTTCGCGCGAACCAAAGAAATTACATGCAATTTGTAATAAACAGTGAGACAGGTAAAAATAACGTTTGTATTGATAAAAGCGCAAGGCTCGTAATACAAAACATAATAAAGAAATACATTGCCTGTATGTTCTTTCCGCTTTTGAAGATTTAGTTCATATGTAACACCTGCGCAACTGTTGTGCGTTCCAGGTGCGGGGGACTGGGGTCCCATCGATCCTTTTTAGGGTACATGCTCCCTTGCCTAGGACCTCGTTAATGACGTATGGTCCTTCCCATCTCGGCGCTAATTTGCCCGGCTTTTCGGCGTTTGACGCCTCATTGTCGCGCAAGACGAAATCGCCAGGGACGAATGTGCAAACGCGGACGCGCGCATTGTAATACTTCTCGAGCTTGGATTTGTACCTTGCTTCTGCTATCGCGGCGTTCTCGCGCCTTTCTTCCAAAAGATCCAAATCCATTCTTCGTTCTTGTTCGTTGTTCTGAGTTTCCATGGCTATCATGCGCGGTGATGGTAAACCTATCTCGGCTGGAATGACGGCCTCAGATCCATAGACTAGACTGAACGGAGTCTCGCCGGTGATAGTCTTTGGCATTGTTCGATGCGCCCAGAGGATGCTGGGAAGTTCGTCAACCCACCCTCTGCGCGCTGTCCCGAGTCGCGCTTTTATGCCGTCAACGATCTGTTTGTTTACACTTTCTACCTGTCTGTTCGCTTGAGGATGCGCAACGGAGGCAAAGTTATGCTCGATCTTCATTTCTTTAAACCATTTTTGAAGATCTTCTGCGGCGAAGTTTGTTCCATTGTCGGAAATAATGCGCAATGGTAATCCGAATCTGCAAATGATATGTTCCCATATAAATTTGCGGATTACCATTGCTGTTGTTGAGGCCAAAGCTTTAGCCTCCACCCATTTTGTGAAGTAATCCACCGCGACGATTATGAACTTTACTGCACCTGGCGCGTCAGGAAATGGCCCGACGAGATCGATGCCCCACTGTTGGAATGGCCAGGCGGAAGTAACGGGAATTAGCGGATTCTTGGGTCGGAGTGTTTTTGGTGCGTGGCGTTGACATGCCTCGCATCTTCTTAATAGATTGACTGCATCCATGTGCATTTCTGGCCAGTAGTATCCAGCGCTCATTATCTTTGCTACGACCATGCGTGGTCCCGCATGTATCCCGCATAACCCTTCATGGATTTCTCTGACGAGGTACTGGGCGTCAGTTTTATCGACACAGCGTAGTAATGGGCCCAGGAATGATTTCCGGTAGAGGACGCCATCCGCCATTTCGTAATTTACTGCCTTGTGTTGTATTTTTCGAGCTTCTGCCTTTCCTTCCGGTAGTTTTCCGTGCTGGAGGCATCCAAGATGGATCTCCCATTTCTATGACGTTTACTTGCTTGAAATGAATGGAAGGGTTGGATAATACCTCTATGCGTACTTCCTTTGCTAAGTGCTGAAAGCTGGTAGCAGCTAACTTGCTTAGCGCGTCAGCATGTTTGTTCTCGTTTCTGTTTATGTGATTGACTTTGAATGTTTGAAATTGACTGATTAACATCCGCGCTTGTTCAAGGTACAACGCCATAACTTCTTTTGCATCGTAATTGCCATTAACTTGCTCGGCTACCAGTTTTGAATCGACGTTGGCTTCAAGATTTCTTGCCCCCATTTTCAATGCTAAGCGGAGACCTGCCAAGAAGGCTTCATATTCGGCTTCGTTATTCGTGCTTTTGAAATCTAAGCGTATAGCATATGTGAGCTCGTGGTTGTCTGGGCTGATTAATCGGAGACCTGCTCCTGCTCCATCGTCATTGGAAGCACCATCTGTGTGTAAGGTCCAGACTCTGTCGTCGAAAACAGGTGTTGGGTTCTGGATTGCCTCACATTCTTGTATTTTATCGATAGGAACTTCAGTGGCGAAGTCTGCTAGAACTTGCCCTTTGATTGCGGGTCTTGGTCTGTAAAAAATGTTGTATCCTCCCAGTTCAATTGCCCATTTGGCCAGTCGTCCCGCTATGTCGGGTTTGGATAAAATCTAGCCTAAGTGGTAATTGGTAAGAACTGTGATGACGTGACCCGAGAAATACCTGCGTAGGCGTCGGGATGCATGTACTAGTACTAGGACTAGCTTTTCTATCATTGAGTACCGAGTTTCCGGACCGGTAAGCATTTTGCTGATGTAATAGATCGGAGTCTGGATGTTCTCGCGTTCTACCATTAATACAGCACCAACCGCTACTTCCGCGGCAGATAGATATAAAATCAGTGGCTCTTTTTCTTTTGGTGCTGTCAGTGTTGGCAGCTGAATTATACATTCTTTCATTTGTTTGAATGCGGTTTCCGCTTCAGATGTCCACTGAAAGTCAGTTTTCTTTGCGCAGTTTCGTAGCGTGCTGATGAATGGATAAGACTTTGCTGCGTGATTAGCCAAAAATCTGTTTAAAGCCGCTAGGCGTCCGGCGAGCCTTTGCATTTCCTTAACTGTTGCGGGTGACGGCATTAACTGAATAGCCTGCACTTTTTCTGGATTTCCTTTAAAACCATCTTTTGTGACAATGAATCCCAAAATTTTTCCTTCTTCCATGCCGAAGGAGCATTTAGTTGGGTTGAGTTTCAGACTCACGCTGCGCAAGGAGTCGAACGTGCGCTGAATATTGTCAAGCATTGTTCCTTCCTCATGGCTCATGATGACGAGGTCATCCATGTACACTTCGACAGTCTTGCCGATATCTTCTTTGAAAATTGTGTCCATTAGGCGTTGATAAGTTGCGCCTGCGTTGCGCAAGCCGGACGGCATTTTGGTATAACAGAAAATGCCTTTATCTGTGCGGAACGCCGTTTTGTCTTCGTCTTCTTCTTTCATCTGGACCTGATGATAACCCTTGTAGCAGTCAAGAAAACATTTCCATCTGAATGATGCTAGAGAGTCGACTTTTTTGTCTATCTCTGGAAGTGCGTAGCAATCTTTTGGGCATGCTTTATTCAGGTCTTTGAAGTCGACGCACATTCTCCACCTGCCGCTATGTTTTTGTACCATCACTGGGTTGGCGACCCATGTATGGTATTTTACTTCGCGCAAGATTCCCGCATTAAGTAATTCTGCTACTTGCTCATCCATTGCTTTTGCTTTTTCTTCACTGAAGCTGCGCCTCCCTTGAGCAACAGGTTCTACTGACGGTTTGATGTTTAAGCAATGTTGCACGATGTCGCGTGGAACTCCAGTCATGTCTGCTGGGCACCAGGCAAATATATCCTTGTTGTTGGACAACAATTGTTTCAGTTGTGCGCGTGTTGTTGGTGAAATGGCTGGTCCCAGCAGAATGGTCTGCTCTGGATATTCGTTGTTCAGAACCCATTTCTCTGGTTCATTTGGTGCCGAAGGTTTGACTACCTTTGCTGGTGGTTCATCATCCACATACATGACTTCTTTGCTTGAGTAGAGGATTGCAACTCCAGTCTTTGTTGGAAATCCGCAAGCGGCATGTGGAATAGAAGTGATCATGCTGAATTCCCTTTGTGATCTTCTCCCGAGCAGAACATCATGACGTGATGTTGCCGGCATGACCATGAAATTGACTGTAACTGTTCGTGAATGTTCCCCGTCTGATAAAGTCACTGGGAAAACAATTTGCCCTAATGGGAATACAGCTTCATTACAGAATCCGGTGAGGGGAAAATCGACCGGCTCTAGACGTGCTTTGTCTTCTGAATCAAGCTGTTTAAAGCACTGTTCATATATGATGTCCATCGAGCTCCCCGGATCTATAAACATATAGTCCGTTCGGTAATGATCGAAAATACCAGTAATAATTACTGGTCGTTCTTCCTGAGGGCCCCCAGGAACAACGGGAAATATGACTTGCTGTTCTCTCCAATGGTGATCATAATTTCGTTTATTTGACCTCCGTGATGGACCTCCCTGAACCATGTGTATCTGTTTTTGATAACTGCCATATTGGTTGGATTGGATGTCCCCCCTACGTGGTGTTGGTGGGTCCAATATTATGGTATCAATTTCTTTTTTAGATCTGATGTTCGGTAAATCAAATCTGGCGATTTGAATAACCATTGTGTTTAATGCAGTTTGGCATCTGCTAAACCAATGTTCTGGAGTTTCTTCTACTAGTAAACTGTTTCCGACATTTGGTCGAGGACCAGGTTGTCGGTGAGATGACGAATTTTCTGCCATGTGCAAAAAACAGAAAACGGAATGAACTGAATCGAAACGAGGTAGAAACTAGAAAAACTGAGAAATCGGTGGGCGCCAATGAAGAAACACTAACTAAATGGTCGGAACCGAGATAGTTAGGGGGTTTGAATCCGCATAAAAGGTTAGCTCTCTCTCGGTTGATTCAGTTGTAATGGAATTTCTTCTCCGGTGGTTCTGCAAAAAAGAACACCGTTAGCCTCGTCAAGGGGAGAAGGGGGTTCTCTCCTTGACCCGACTCCGGCGTGAGAATAAGTATTTGTAATGGAGAAGATAAGTATTTGAGAAGTGAGAGTGATCTGGGTTTATACCTGAATAGTTCTCTTATTTATAGTCGGGAGTTTAGGAGGGAAAATCTGTTATTGAAAAGATCACGGAAGATGCTAACGCCGTAGCGGTTATCTTTTTCTTCCGTTAAGTTCTTTGATCCAACGTTGAGTTGTCTCGATCCGATGTGAATGCACACGGATCGTGGTTTGATCTATGGCTGGGGAATTGCCACGTGGAAAGTGATTAAGTGGAGATTATTCTCCAATTGCATGCCTTTGTTGTGATTCCAGGGTTGCTTGTAGTGACGACACGTGTCCAGACGGTTGTAACCGTCTGGGTGGTGCACGATCATATTCTTTCTAGAAGATTACTGCTGTAATCCAGTGTGATACCTTACTGTGTGGACACAGACGAATAAATCCCTAAGTCTGGGTAAAATGATATCCAAGTCTGGATATTTGGGCGGAGGTATTGAACAAAGGATTTTGATCCTTTGTTAAATGGGAGAAGGCGCAAGGATTTATGTTTTCCTTTGGGCGCGCGACTATAAATTGTTGATTGCTTTCTTCCTTTTGTAAAACCGGTGCGCGGCCGCGCAAGGTTAAAAGATCAAAAGGCTGGTTTGTGGTATGGTCTCAAATCCTTTTTATGAGGTTTTTGGGACCTTACCCCTTCAGTTACTCAACAGTCTTGGTAAACTTAACAGTGTTAATCAGGATCAGGATTAGTATACATAATAGAGTTAACACATACAATAAGCTTAACATATTTGACATGTTTAATACTGTTAGCAATTTAACATATTTGTCAATTTAACAGAGTTAATAAAGCATAATAGAGTTAATAAATTTAACTCAGTTAATAGACTAACGGAGTTTATAACTATCAGGTATCAATAAACCAACAGAGTTAATAAACTAACTTCGTTTACAACTTTAACAAAGTTAACCATTTAAGAGTAATAATAAACTAACAAAATTAATCTACTAGTTGAGTTAACTGAACTAACTGAGTTAATACTTTACAGAGTTACGGGCTTAACATGGTTAATATTTTAACAGTGAAATACATGATGAAAACACCTTAGAGCCGAAATCACAACTTGGGCCGAAAACACTTATGAGCCGAAATCTCTATTTGGGCCGAGAACTGTTTGGGCCGAAAACCCTTTGTGTTTTCGTTGAGCATGTGTGTGGCGAAATCACTAGGGTGCCGAAATCCCTTAGTGATTTCGTTGGGGTTGTGTTTTCGTCAGGCCCTTCAATCATCATCACCATCGCAGTTACATAAATCACACAGAACTCCGGTAATCATCTAACAATTATTCGACCAGATCAATGCATGTAAACATAAAATTTGCCAAACCATTGTGAGATCAGGGTCAACAATAAATCAACAGACCATCATTAACAAGTATACACGGTCGATCAGATCATCATATTTACTTGGCAGTTTACAGACAATACATATATATATATCGATCATTCAGTCTTACGTTCTTAAAACAATCACAGTTAAATGATAAACAGATCGCTCTTACAATTGATATAAATCAAACAATCAGTTTAAAAGTTAACACTAACCGTAACGAACGAGAGAATATCTTGATTGATCTAGAGGATCCGGGAGACACAAGTTTGCCGTTGGTTCAAAGAGTAACGAAAGAGAGAATGTGAGAAGTGAGATTTAGAAAGGATTTCTGTCGATTAAACTTAACGTAAAGGTTGAGAATCTTATAACTGCTCCATTATAATAATTACACCTGCTCCATCATAACAACTACACCTGCTCCACTGTTGGCCACATGTGGACGAAATCACATTTGTGTTTTCATCAGGAAGTGTTTTCAACTAGGGGTGATTTCGTTGGTTCCCTTTCTTGTTTCTATAATTTTCTTACCCACAAAATAATAGAACACTGTAATATAACCATGCTTATATTGCACATTTAATAGTTATAGAACACACTTAGCAAATAAGTACAAAGTTAAATCGGATAGAGACCTTGAAAACTCGGATTGTCACATATACGGACCGTATAAGGTTATACGGCTCGTATACATCGGATTTCTTTTTTTTTAAGTTAATATTCACAAATTAAGGTTTCGACTTTCTACTTTTTAATATTCACAAATTTCAATTTCCTATGGAAACGGTGGCTATGGAAAGAAAGGCTATTAGAGAGAACTAGCCATTCTCATCTTTCACCAACAAGATCCAAATAGTCTATGTTCAACACCAAATCTCATTTGACCAACAATCAGGATGGTGGACCGCAACACCCGGGTTCCACCAATTTCCCTTGCGCCGACCGAAGAAATACGACTTTTAACTATCAAGGAAAACTGTTTTCAATTTTCTTTTTACTTTGAAACAAATCTCATTTCATCAAAGAGAAAGAAAACTCAGACAAACGACCAGTTGATAAACATAAAGCAATGGTGCTTTTTTGTTACCAAAGCACACAGCATCGTAGCTACCAACAATCAAGATTTCGATTCAACATCACTTGCGCCTGGCGTAAAGTTATTTTCAGTATCAAAGACAACTGATGTCTTTTTTACTTTGAAACGAGGGTTTAACAAAGATGAAGACCAAAGATGAAGACGAAGAAACGAGGGTTTAACAACAACAAAAACCCCACGAATCACATTTGATGCTAGATTGCCCGAAATTGGCCAAACCAGCTGATAACAAAGCCAAACCTACAGAAGGAGCTACCAAGAAGAACGTAAGAGCCTTCCAATTAACTACTCAGGAAGCAGAGCTAATTCCAGACGTGATAGCTGGTACGTTCTTAGTTCACAACGTCTATGCCAAAGTATTATTTGACTCTGGTGCAAACCAAAGTTTTATAAATACTTCATTCTGTCAAGCTCTTAATCTACCATTAACCAATCTTAGGCAGACTTTTACAGTTGAAACGGCAGATGGAAATTCTGTTAGAATATATAAGGTTTTGCAAAATGCAAAGATAGAACTCTTAGGTTATAAATTTTCTGCAAGCCTGTTACCTATGAAGTTAGCCGAATTCGATGTGGTATTAGGAATGGATTGGTTAGTAGCCAACCATGCTCGAATTCTTTGTGATAAGAACTCTATAGAAATTCATACACCCACAGGAGAATTAGTGGTAATTACAGGAGATAAGCCACAAAAGCCACTAAAATTCATTTCAATAATGAAATTGGCCAGTTACTCAAGAAAACAAGAAATAGTGTATATGATTTCAATAATCATTAACACAAAAAGGAAGGAACTCAAAGAAATTCCTATAGTATCAGAATACCCAGAAGTATTCCCAGAAGAACTACCGGGATTACCACCTGACAGGGAAGTCGAATTTAGAATTCATCTAATTCCCGAAACTACACCGATAGCCAAGGCACCCTATCGGTTAGCACCCACCGAAATGTTAGAATTGAAAAAGCAATTAGATGAATTACTAAGTAAAGGATTCATACAACCTAGTTCATCCCCGTGGGGAGCTCCAGTGTTGTTTGTGAAAAAGAAAGATGGTTCGATGAGAATGTGTATCGATTATAGAGAATTAGATAAGGTTACAATTAAGAATCGATACCCATTACCTAGGATTGATGATCTTTTTGATCAATTGCAAGGAGCTAGATACTTTTCTAAGATAGATTTGCGCTCTGGATATCATCAATTGAAGGTACAAGAAGAAGACATACCTAAAACTGCTTTCAGAACTAGGTATGGTCATTATGAGTTTACCGTCATGCCCTTCGGACTAACAAATGCTCCGGCAGCATTTATGGACATGATGAATCGAATCTGTAAACCATATTTGGATAAATTTGTAATTGTCTTCATTGACGATATACTTATTTATTCCAAAAGTCAGGAAGAACATTGTCAGCACTTGCATGCACTCTTAACTTTGTTAAGAAAGGAGAAGCTTTACGCCAAATTTTTGAAGTGTGAATTTTGGCTACAAGAAGTGCAATTTTTAGGTCACATGGTGAATCATGAAGGAATTCACGTAGATCCCTCTAAGATAGAAGTAATCACTAAATGGAAAGTCCCGCAATCAGCTTTGGAAATTAGAAGTTTTCTAGGATTAGCTGGTTACTATAGACGATTTATTAAGAATTTTTCCAAAATAGTTGTACCATTAACTAAGTTAACATGTAAAGCAGCTAAATTTGAATGGGGACCTAGGCAAGAAGAGGCCTTTAGAATTCTGAAGCAAAAGCTAACAAATGCTCCAATATTAGCTTTGCCAGAAGGAACAGAAGATTTTAAAGTATACTGCGATGCTTCTAAGTTAGGATTAGGATGTGTGCTGATGCAACCCAAGAAGGTAATTGCTTATGCATCAAGGCAATTGAAAAAGCACGAGGAAAACTATACAACTCATGATTTAGAATTAGGAGCCATAGTTTTTGCCCTTAAGATTTGGAGACATTATCTGTATGGAAGTAAGTTTACTATCTATACAGATCATAAGAGCTTAAGATACATATTTGGACAAAAAGAATTAAACATGAGTCAAAGAAGATGGATGGAAATCCTAAGTGACTACGACTGTGATATTCAATATCACGAAGGAAAGGCTAATGTAGTTGCTGATGCCTTAAGTCGTAAGTATCATGAAAATCAAAAGCAAGTTCGTGCTCTTAGATTAAATCTACAGTTAGATTTAATGGAACAATTAAAGGATATTCAAGAAACAACAATCCAAGATGATGCTGAAGGAATGAAAGGACGAATAAAAGAATTAAAGCAAGGAAGTGATGGAATTTGGAGATTCCATAAGAAAAGGATTTGGGTACCTAAACAAGGAGAATTAAGAAATAAAATTTTAGAAGAAGCCCATAAATCTAGGTATACCATGCATCCTGGTAACAATAAGATGTACCAAGATTTAAGAAATAATTTCTGGTGGATAGGAATGAAAAAGGACATAGCTAGGTATGTTTCTAAATGTCTTACTTGTTCACATGTTAAGGCAGAACACCAGAAACCTTCAAGACTACTACAACAATTAGAAATGCCTGTATGGAAATAGGAACTCATAACAATGCACTTTGTTACTAAGTTGCCCAAAACCAGAAAAGGTAATGATGCAATTTGGGTAATTGTGGATCGATTAACCAAATCAGCTCATTTTTTACCCATGAAAGAAACCTTTAGCATGGAAAGGTTAGCCAAGTTGTATGTAGATGAAGTAGTATCCTTACATGGAGTTCCACTCTCCATTGTATCGGATAGAGATAGTCGTTTCACTTCCCATTTCTGGACAAGTTTCCAGGAAGCAATGGGAACCCGACTAAATTTAAGTACGGCATATCATCCTCAAACAGACGGACAAAGTGAAAGGACAATTCAAACCCTGAAAGACATGCTTAGGGCATGTGTAATAGATTTTGGTGGAAATTGGGATGAACACCTACCTTTAATTGAATTCTCCTATAATAATAGTTATCACTCAAGCATCGAAGCTACCCCATTCGAAGCACTATACGGACGTAAGTGCAGAACTCCAGTATGTTGGGCAGAAATAGGAGAAAGTCAATTATCAGGTCCTGAAATAGTACAAGAAACTACCGACAAGATCACTCAAATCAAGGAAAGATTAAAGACGGCTCGAGATCACCAAAAGAGTTATGCTGATAATTGACGCAAGCCATTAGAATTCCAAGTGGGAGATAAAGTACTATTAAAAGTTTCTCCTTGGAAAGGAGTAGTCCGGTTTGGTAAGAAAGGAAAGCTGAGTCCAAGATACGTAGGACCATTTCCAATTATCCAACGAATAGGACCAGTTTCCTATCGCTTACAACTACCAGAGGAGTTAGCTGGAGTACATGACGTATTTCATGTATCCAATCTCAAGAAATGTCTATCTAACGAGTCCCTGGTAGTACCTCTTCAAGATGTAGAGGTAAATGAAAAGCTAAAATTTGTTGAGAAGCCACTACAGATAGAAGACAGAAAGGTCAAGTTTCTCAAACATAAAAGACTCGTACTGGTCAAAGTCAAATGGGATTCTAAAAGAGGATCTGAATACACTTGGGAACTGGAATCAGAGATGAAACGAAAGTATCCTCACTTATTTCAGTAAATCTCGAGGATGAGATTTTAAATAAGGTGGGGAGAATATAAGGACTCTCAAAATATCCCAAATTTAACTCATAAGTGACAACCCGAACCCCTGAAACACCACTGTACATGAAAAACTAAGAAAACAGAATTAGTGGGTTTTAGGCGGGCCGCGTAAGGATTAGCTTAGCCTTACGCGGGCCACGTCAAACTTGGGTTGACCAGATAAGCGTTCCCGGTCCACGTGTTGACCAGCTGGCATACCTACTCGTGACCAATCAGACCTACGCGTAGAATAGGTGGTTAGGCGGGCCGCGTAAAGGTGAGCCCATGGCTTACGCGGGCCGCGACAGCCCCATATTTCAGCTATAAATAGCTTAGCTCAGGAGCTTTCATTCTGTGTCGAAATCAACTTTCAAAAATGAAAGAATACTGTCCAAAAGTCAAAAATTCAATTATTATAACGAGGCGCTGCTACGATACATGGTATTAACTCGACCGCTGCTACGATTCAATGTCCGATTGATGTAAAACTATCCGATGGATGTTTAAGTGCTGCCCACATTAGGGCCATACTTTGTCATTAGTCGTGAATTCGACGGATGTTTAAGTATTGCACTTTGTCATTCGTTGTGAGGGTTTTAGTCTCGTGAGTTATCGTAAATGCTGTATTAGTTACTGACCTAGTTCGTGTGCATTGTTATTTAAATTAGGTTACAAGGCTAATCAGTAGGCTAAGCTCTGTCCGACTAAATCTGCAATGTGAGTTATTCTCTTTTATCAAAAGTATTTTACAATACTCCATTTTCAAAATTTATAATTACAGGGAGTAAGTCGTGGTTATCTTGAATCACTGGCTAGTGGGGTATTGTGCACATTACTAATTTCTCACGGGTTAGGCTAATAAGTCCTAACAGTGATAAACGTCACTACTTGGGGAAAGACCCAATAGTGGTATGACCATCGTCACCAGGTGACACAGCGCCAGATAAAAATAAGATAAAAGCCATTGTAATCACTCTTATGCTGTAATTTATAACCATGAGTCATTTTATCAAATTTGAATAACTCGCCAGCATTTCCCCGCTGATAAAATATTTTTAAAAACATGTTTCAGGCAACCTGCTGTAAATCAAGGAAACGTGCTACGGAGCACTAACCATCTTGAAGAGGTGGCTCAGTTAAAATGAACAAACATGTTTTATAAATCAGAGAATTTACTTGTGAAATTCCTTTATTGTAAATTACGGGGTTTATCCCGCATTATGAATAAAATAATCGGGCATTTCAAGTTTTAAAAGATCCTGTTGAAAATCTTCCGATGTCGCATCATTTAATAAATACCACGGGTTCCTGTCCCGCGGCGCCTGACCGGGTCAAACCGGGGCTGGGGCCGTGACATACCCGAACCCGGGTACATAGCGTATACATTTTTGGTAGAAAACCCGGACCTGACCCGGTTTTTCAAAAACCCAGATTTTGTAAAACCAGATCGTAGCCGAACCCGGTTCCATACCCGGAACCAGTTTTTCAAAAAACCCGATTTTGTGCACCACTCCTAGGACCAATTATCTTTTCCACCTTCAAAAGCCACCTATTGAAGGGCCCATCAACGAGAGCCCATTTGAGCCCAATTCTCAACCGACTGCGGGTACTTAACACAATCGCATATAGTTAAAGAACTACTAATGTATCAACTTGCAAGTAATGACTTTCATAATTTTAAATTTCATCTACCCGGAATATCTTTATTACAAATACAAAATCCTAAGTTTCAAATAACCTAGGAGGACGAAAACGAATCGTATATGTAACTTCACACGTTGCCACACATTCCAAATATTTTTTGTTTCATAAAATTGTAACAAAAGTCCCCATGGATATCATGCAATATATAGTTCACAATGTGGATCAAATGATAAAGAATTTAATTATTAACAGGAACATTAATATACACAATGGTTACAAGGTCCACATTGACGGGGGATCTACAAGTATAGTCAAGTTTGTTCGGTTTTGCATTATTTAGATAATAAAGGTTGAGCTTCGAATGACTAGAGTCAGGAATGTAGATGTGTGCCCATCTAAGTATTACGACAAAAATACATCTAAAAGATAGATTATGGGTTCAAGGATTAATGATTATAAAGGATTAATGTTTCTATATATATATGTCGTACGCTATTGTAGTCATAGATCCTTTCATTTTTTGAAAATCATTACATGATTTGTGGATTTTGAAATTAAGTGATGCTCAATTCTAACTTTTATTTTTCAAATCAAACATGACTTTGCCATTACAAAGATAAATATCAAAATTTTTACTTTATCTCAACAACCCAATTATATTTGTCTTCAATCTTCCCAACTTGAATCCCTACTAGTGTTTTGTACAATTTCTGACTCACCAATTTGTCACCTGTTTTATACTCTACTCTGTAAACATATAAACACAATAACTTCAAAACTTCATAAAATACAAAGATTTAGAATATATTTTATGTAGTTTTTTTTCCGTTACCTTTGACCATTGTATGTTACGCTACCAACGGAAGCAACACTAACAGCGGTTCCTGTAGTGAACACTTCATCGGCTTCCATCAATTCGTCTACTGCAACCAAACGTTCCTCAACCTATAACATGTAGAACATTTTTAGGCGAGTGTTAAGAAATAAAATGAAATATATAATACTTTACCTTGTATCCTAAGTCTCGTGCGATATCAATGATGCTCTTTCTTGTGATTCCTTCAAGAATCGTACCTACTGTCGCAGGAGTTGATATAATGTTCCCCTATACACACAACAAAGATAGATTATCCACATAGATATAGACGAAAGCTTGTACATATTTCCCTGGGATTAGGTTCAAACGTGAACAAATTTCCAAGAGTGAACTGCGTGAACTGATCTGAACCATTGATTCCATATATATTTAACAAGGGTAAGATTGTAACTTTATATAAATATTGAATTTAAATTATTGTCTTATTAATTTCAAAATCCTAACATATTTAAATCATCATCAGTTACCAACATTTTCGACATCTATAAAACAATTACTTATTTTAAATATGTTAGGATAATCTTAACTTATTTTAATATTGTCATTGTTTTTGGTTATAGTAGCAAGATTCGAATTATAGTTTTAGTCTTTTTTTGGTTGAACTAGAGTTTTCAGTCATCTTTTTCATTGTGTATAACTCTTAGCTCCGTAGTACACATGTGTACTGCTGTGTTCTATACAATCCAACACGATAGTACACATGTGTATAATACATGGTATAGTACACATGTGACCCGCAACATTGTTGTCTTAGCTTCGTAGTACACATGTGTACTGCTGTGTTCTACTGTTCTATACATTCCAACACGATAGTACACATGTGTATAATACATGGTATATTTACGGGATTTACTCTCTTATTATTGGAAATAATTTTCTTTCCTAGTTTTAAATAAGCAAAATAATATAATTACACTTCTACCCTTTTAATTTTAATAAAACAATAAAATCTAACCTATTAATTACAATCATGCCACCCCTTTAAATAATCAAGATCATATTAATTAGCGGTCAAGATTTGTTCACGCAGTTCACTCTTGGGAGGTTGTTCACGCTGGAACCTTACCCTATTTCCCTGAGTGTAGTATATAAGATGATTATATAACTACGTAGTCACCTACCTTGTATATATGTGTTTGTGTGTCTATTACATAATCTAAAGCTTTGATTTCATAAATATTGGAAGATACATACCTTTACAAGGAAAATATTACAAGAACTAACTTCCTCGATGTACTTTTTATGAACTGAATCTAGGTACAATACATCGGAGAACCCTTGTTCCTTTGCTCTAAGCATAGCTTTAATTACCTACACGTTCATAAGTCGTGTGTTAAAATTAAATGTTCTCAGTATTAGTATTTCACCACGTAATAGTTATAAGTTGTGTTTGTACCGGGGCATAATTGGTTATACTTTTGACGCCTCCTGCCCCACCGCGAGTTGCACGATGATACTCAGTGTTAACGTATAAGTTCAACGGTGCCGTACCCTCCTGTATTTTTATAAACCAATACCTTATAAATGCCAAGTCTATAGCTAGCTATATATTCAAGGAAAACAAGTAATTATATTAAGCAAGAATAAAAACCTTAAAATAATTGCCTACAGGTGAGGCATATACTAAGAATGTGTACTCAGGAGCCGGAGATACCCCCAATGTTGGCCCAGTTCCAATGAGCAAAGGCCTAAGATATAGTGATCCTTTTCCTGATGGTGGAATCTAGACAAAAGCCCGAAAATATAAAATAAAGAAAAAACAAATTGTTACATATTTAAGATCTATTTGGATCTCAAAATTTATCAAACATTAAACTTTGATTTCTTGTTAAAAGGTAGAGTGAAATACCCAACGTTTGTTCGCTATAGCGGTTTGTTTTACTGCATCCACAAAATGTTGTATAGATGGTGATTCCATGCACATTCTCTCGGCTCCGATTTGCATACGGATTGCATTTTGATCTGGTCGAAATAGCAAAATCCTACCGTCCTCTCCCCTGAAAGCTTTTGTACCTTCGAAAATTCCCTGTGTAACCATTAAATATCATTAATTAATTAAAACTTCATTATATCATACAAAATCCTACTATCTCCTTTCTTCAAAAAAAAAAAAAAAACTATAAATTACCACGGGCGGCCTACCCGTGCCGTTGTCCGAAACCCAAATTTTCTAAGGGCCCGAAAGGTTTTTATAAGCTTTATATATATATATATATATATATATATATATATATATATATATAGGACAATGCTAGACAGAAAACCCTATTTAGGTAGAAAACTCTGGAAACCCAAATCTCCCCCCATTTTTACCCAACCTCCCGACATTTTTTTTTTTTTTGAAAAAAATAACACATGTAATATACATGTTTTAGAGTGTTTTGGGCCAAAAAAAACAAAAAAGCGCCGAATGGACTTTTTTAAAAAAAATAAACAAATTTCAGTGCCTAACATGTGTTAGGCGCAAAAGACATAAATTGCTGAATTTTTTTTTTTTTTAAATTATCCCTTCGGCGCTTTTTTTGATTTTTTTTTGGCCCAAAACTCTTAAAAACATGTATATTACATGTGTTATTTTTTTCAAAAAAAAAAAAAAAATGTCGGGAGGTTGGGTTTTCTAGGGTTTTTTATATAGATAGGGTTTTCTATATAGCCCTACCCTATATATATATATATATATACTAAATTATATATAGAGTTAACTTTCGTTTTGCTCCCTGTAGTTTGGTCATTTTAACGGATTTGCTCTAATAGTTTAAAAATAGCTATTTTTCTCCCTGATCTTTCAAGTTTGTCGTCAGTTTGCTCCCTAATCTTTCGAGTTTGTCGCCAGTTTCCTCCCTAATGGAGTTAGAGGCGGGGAGCAAAATGACGATAAGTTGAAAAAATCAGGGAGGAAAATGGCTATTTTTAAACTATTGGGGCAAAACCGTTAAAATGACCAAATCACAGGGAGCAAAATGGAAGTTAACTCTTATATATATTTAATATATGCATCCATTTATTTTGCAAAAAAAATGTTGGTGGTGGAGTGGAAAAACCTTCTAAAGATAATGTAAAGGTCTCAGTTGAAGTCGTAGTTTTACCAGGTTTTATTTTAATTCGTTTCCCCTTAACCACAATTTTGGACCCAATCTTTTTTGTCGCCCGAGGCCTAAATTTTTTTGATAGTTCCCGGGGACGGCTCTGTAAATTACCTGGCCATAGTTTAGAACTCCTGCAGCCGGGCTTAACTCGACGTTGCCATAATCGGTCACTTGGCCTTGCTCAAAAGTGTTGTTCAAAGTGCATTTAGCCTTGTACATGTAATCAGTCCGGGTCAGACCAAAACCCAAATTATTCCAATCAATATCTGCGTATTCCTCATATCTAAAAACCAAAACATTTCAAAAGGTATTATTAAGTGTAAATTGTCAAAATTGTCCCTGTTGTTTGGGCATGTTTGTCATTTACTTTTGAGATTTTTTGTCATTTTCATCTAAACATCTAATTACCTGACCATAGGTTCGCTTTCTCGTAGAGCAGATCAACTATATATTTAATGAAAACCAACACCACGTGTCACGTAATTTTACCTGACCATAGGTTCGCTTTCTCGTAGAGCAGAAGTAGCCTGTGCAGTGAAGCATCTTGCTCCAACCTTAAAAGTACATCACCACAAAGTCAAATTCAGAACTCGATCTGAATTTAATCAAGTTTTTATAACGATTGGAGAAAAATTACAAGTCGGTTTAATTAATATAATCAATATATATTAAATACGCATCTTTTTTTCCCTCAAAATTGCACCTCATAATTTTCTTTTTATCCCTCTGTCTTTCAAAAACTTCCAGTTTCACCCCTGCACCTATTTATATCAAGTTGCTCTGTTTTGACTTTTTCTTCTCCTTTTTTTTATCGATTAAATTACTCTCAACAATTTTGGATTTAATATTCGTTAAACGATCATTCGAATCTAATTTCTGACACAAATTTCCCCCGATCAACTTTCAATTCCATGGAGAAATATAAATAAAAATATCCAAAATATATAATATAATAATAATAATAATAATAAAATACAAATCATACAATGGATGAATTTTATTTGGAAATATGAAACAAAAGAATGCAGGATCATTCTTGATTCAAAAACAAAAGATCAAAAACCTGTTTAACATTTTTAAATATTAAATTCTGTTTTAACTAACCCCCGTGATATTAAGCATGCACCAACGTCCTTAATTTCCTCAAAATTGCCTTTAAAATGGATATTTTCAGATTAACAAGCATGATAATTGAATGATAAAAGAAAGAACACGAATCGAAGAGATACGATACCTTTGACGATGAAATCTGAAGCAGTCGACGAAGGATGGGACTCTGTCGGATCATCGTGTTTGGTATATTGAAACAAGAGGAAGTATGGAGGAATCAAGAGCCAAAGTTATGTGAGGAAGGTGATGGTTTGGTTGGCATTTTATAGGACGTGAAGGCCAACAGAGACCATGTTGGCATATTTTTTAATCCCCAAATTTTATAATGTCATAAAGGTAATACTTAGTAAATGTTTTTTTTTTTAAACAATTGTTACTCGTTTCAAGTATGGGTGGTTATTTGTATATTATTACGTTTAATAAATGAGTAATCTTTGACTTGTGGTAAAATCCGTGAATATGATGTATAAATTAAAATAAGGAAACAAAAAATGTTAATATGTAAATTCAACTCGTTTACGATTAGCTTAAGGGGCTGTTTGTTTACCTCTTAATGAGGCTCTTAATGGTTTAGACCTCTTACTGGTTCAGCACTTAATGGACTAGACTGTTTGTTTCTCGAGCAGATGTCTGAATGGTTCAGACATTTGCCTCTGAATGGTTAAAATTTATATAGAGTCTGAATGGTTAAGACATCTAATCTGATTTGGTTAGACATTTGCTTCTAAACGGTTAAACATTATGCAGGCTCTTAATGGTTCAGACCTCTTACTGGTCTGACACTTAACCATTCAGATGTTGCCAAACAGCCCCTAACTCGTTTAGAGCTTTATTACAATATGTTTATAATTTGTTAACCCTTATATGACTCGTTTACAACATGTCAACTAGTTTTGATCTTTCGACTCATTTGACCCATTTGCATAAACAGTTAAATGACCATTCGAGTTACATAAATTTTGTTGAAAGTTAATCCTAAACTCATATGAGTTGAAAGTTGAAGGGTCAAGATGAAAGTTTGATTTAATTAATTTTTTTATTAAAGTTTGATTTATTTTAGGTAATTATATTGTAATTGATTAGGAAAGGTTTAAATTTAATTGTCTTGAAGAGCAAGTCTAGTAGTACTATAAATAGGGGACTATATTATTACTTTTATTTGTCTCTTTTCTTTGTAAGTTCGTAAGTTCGTTTGATTGAATATAAATAGTCATGGGTTTGTTCTCCCAATATCTCGTGTTCTTGTTTGTTGATACGATTGTTTGAACCGTCTGGGCCAACAAATGGTATTACAGCGGACGATTAAAACCTGTGAGGCGAAGAAGATTGATCGAGCAAGAGAAAGACCGAGCAACCGAACCGACGCGACGAACGAAGCCACATGTGTATGATTGTTTGAAGCCTTGAACCAATGACTGGTTCAAAGGAATTGTGCAAACAAACTGGTGTGATATTGATTATGCGATAAGAAGCGATAGGCGGAAGCCACTGTGACTTTGAAAGAATCAAGTCTTCTTTTAGCCTTATGTTTTGTGCAAATTTCGTAGTAACTTGAGATTCAAATTGAAGAATTAAAAAAAAAAAAGTTTGGTGGAATTCAAAAATAATAAATTGTGATAAGATTAAAGTCAAATAGGTTGTTTTATGTTCGATCAGAGAGCATGGTGGAAATAATTTAACAGAATTTCTTTTGGCGGTTTCGGTATAATTAAATAAAGCTATTGTTAAGAGTGTTAATAATAACACATGCTAATATCTTATTCTTACATGGTGTATACGGGCCGTATAACATTACCTGTATACATCATGTGAAAATAAACTTTGGTCGTATACAATGTATACGACAGTTTTATACGAACCGTATAAGGTTATACGGCTCGTATACATCGGATTTCTTTTTTTTTAAGTTAATATTCACAAATTAAGGTTTCGACTTTCTACTTTTTAATATTCGCAAATTTCAATTTCCTATGGAAACGGTGGCTATGGAAAGAAAGGCTATTAGAGAGAACTAGCCATTCTCATCTTTCACCAACAAGATCCAGATAGTCTATGTTCAACACCAAATCTCATTTGACCAACAATCAAGATGGTGGACCGCAACACCCGGGTTCCACCAATTTCCCTTGCGCCGACCGAAGAAAGACGACTTTTAACTATCAAGGAACAGTTTTCTTTTTACTTTGAAACAAATCTCATTTCATCAAAGAGAAAGAAAACTCAGACAAACGACCAGTTGATAAACATAAAGCAACAACAAAAGCAATGGTGCTTTTTTGTTACCAAAGCACACAGCATCGTAGCTACCAACAATCAAGATTGCGATTCAACATCACTTGCGTCTGGCGCAAAGTTATTTTCAGTATCAAAGACAACAGATGTCTTTTTTACTTTGAAACGAGGGTTTAACAAAGATGAAGACCAAAGATGAAGACGAAGACACGAGGGTTTAACAACAACAAAAACCCCACGAATCACAGATCAACGAAGCAAAAAACCCACTGATAATCGCACCCAGAAAAAATCATTCACACATACGGCGTCGATCTATGTCTCCAACCATCCACACAACCACTTCAACAATGTTGATGGACATTAATTAATGTTGAAATCTTTTCCACCCAAGATTGGACTTCAAAACAAGAACTTTTCATAACAAGAAACCTTAAACATAGCGTTTTAAAATAAAATCTACCAAACCATAACAAAGTCCTAATCACCAATTACAATTACTCAAACTTCTCCTTTTCTAGTTCTCGAAGAATCTCGTTCCGTATTCTCTCATTTTCTAGTTCTTGAAAAATCTCGTTCCGTATTTTCTCCTTTTCTAGTTCTCAAAGAATCTTGTTCCGTATTTTCTCCTTTTCTAGTTCTCGAAGAATCTCGTTAAGGTAATGATAGGTGTCAATGACACATGTCAATCAAAGTCACACAAGGCAATTAAACCTTACAAATACCATCTAAAACTTATATAATATGTGTCATATATTAAATATAAAATAAGTAAAATATATTCCTCCATTCATTGCTTCACTTGACCCAAAAGATGATAACTTTCACCAAAAAGTTTATAATAAAACTTTCAAGCATTCTGAACCCTAGCTACAAACAACCCAACAAACTTCGGATATTGAAAACCTTCAGCAATCATACTCTCAGTACTCTCAAACTCCCACTCGTCTCGCCACCCAACAAACTCCGTATACTGAAAACGCTATCTAAAGAATTACTAAAATTTATTAAACGGTTGTTCGGCTTTACACAAAACAAACTTATATACTGGTCGTATAACATTATACGGCCCGTATACATAAAAACCCAAAATCTAATCAAACCTCACAAAAATAAACACATATGGTCGTATAACATTATATTGCTCGTATACAATTGTATACGGATCGTATAATGTTATATGGTCCGTATACATGTAAAACAAAAAAAAGATTCCGCTGCATTTATTTCTGTGCAAAAGCATCCTATACGGGCCATATAAGGTTATACGACCCGTATACACTAGGATGTGAAAATAAGATTATAGGGATGTGAGAATAGTCCATGCCATTGTTAATTTTTAAAGAAAAGCTAACGAAGAAATAAAAAAGAGAGGAAGCAAGCACAGTGGTGAAGCAACTTTTTGCCATCGTTTTTTTTTATTAATGATTGTTCAGAATACGGATACGTAGTGTTCAACAAAGTTTTTTTTTTCAGAGATTTTGGTCCAGGTTTGTTTGCGTAGAAAGATAAAAAGACAGAAAGATAGAAAGAGAAGAAAAGTTTTTGGTGTTTGGTTATTTAGTAAAGATTGTTTTCGGGATTGGGAACCAGTTCCAACTAAAAATAGCAAACTAGAAAAGAATCGAAAGACAGAAAGACACGATGATAATTGGGGACCTTCCAGTATTAACAACATCGAACTACAAAGTATGGTCGACCAAGATGGAGGGATTCTTGAAAGACTATGGTTTTTGGGACGTTATTGAACCTACATTCGGCGTAGCTGTAAATGAAAGGAAGATGTACACCGCATTAGGGTACATATGTCAAACCCTACTGGAAGACATCTTAGTACAAATTGGAATACTCATGAGATCTAAGGAAGTATGGCGTGCTTTGAAAATTTGGCATCTTGGAATTGATCATGTACGAAACGAAGAACAGGGAAAAGCAGCTCAAGAAGCCGCTGAGAAAGGAAGACTGGATGAGATCACTGAGAAAGAAAGTGTTGGTGCATATGTCTGTCGACTTCGTCTTGTATCGAGTCTTGTTTGTGTTTAGATAGATCAGGGCACGAAATACGAGAAAAGTATGTTTGTAGGTATTTCGCACGAAATGACAAATTGTCATTTCGCACGAAATCAACTAGGTATTTCGTACGTAATAGCTATTTCGTGTGAAATTGATTTCGCATGAATGGTTTCGTGCGAAATAGCCTGGCCTATAAATACCTGTTGTGCCATCTCATTTGTAACTTTCCGGTTTCAGTGCCGAACTGCTGCCGAAGTGTCTACTCGCTGTAAAACATTGTTATATCAATCAAAAGACAGTTTAAAGTGAATTGCATGCTGAATTACCTCAATACGTTTGTTTCCGCCTCTCGTATTGAGCAAAAACTCTTCTGAACGACTCGTAAAGGTCGCACGACGATCCTACAATTGGTATCAGAGCTCAGGAGGAAGAGTTCTTACCGATTCAGCTCAAAATTCTGATTTCTACACCTTTTTTTCAAAATTAACAAATTTTCACGGTTAAAATGGATTGATTTTCTCACATTATATGCGAAACTGTGTTTTAACAAAGCCTTGAAAGAATTGGACCTAAAATCGTATTAAAACCTGTTCAATTTGACAAAAATCAGTTCGACATGATGACGTCAGCAGTATTTCGCACGGAATAAGATTTCTTTTCGCTTGAAATTGCTATTTCGCGTGGAATATACACTTGATTTCGCACGAAATCACTGTGTTTGATTCATTCCGCACGAAATCATCATTTCGTGTGAGCTATTTCATAAGGAATCACCTATTTCGTACCAAAAAGGGTTCATTTAGTGTGAAATCACTTATTTCGCACCAAAGGGAGTCATTTCGTACGAGAACATCTATTTCGTGTGAACTCATTTCGTTTGAAGTTGTCTTGGAGGTTATTTCGTTTGAAGAAGTGTATTTCGCACCAAAGTTCATTTCGTGTGAATAACTCATTTCGTTTGAAAGATTAAGTTTGTGAGTTTTAAAAAACCGAATCATGGAAGAAGAATTTTACAACGCCTTTGCTACTCCGATTACCATTGTACAGAACACAATGTTAGAAAACGAAACGGGCACCATGCAAAAACCGCCAAAGCTCATGAATATCGAGGAGTATAAAGGATGGGATGAGAGATTCGAAAATTGGGTGCAAGCAAATTATTTGGATGCTTGTGAATGTGTTGAAACAAAATATGTTAGACCGGTGAATGATGATGAAGAGGTTATTGCAATTAAAGATCTAAGTGCTGAAGAGAAAAAGAAATACAAAGATGAAAAAATGATGACAAGTCTATTGCATCAAGCTGTGAAGGAAGATATCTTGGTTTTACTGCAACATAATGGAAGTGCCTATTCAATTTGGAAAGCATTAAAATCGAAGTTTGTTGGAAGTAAAGATATGATCAAGAACAAAAAATCACTTTTAAAAAAGGAGTTTGATTTATTTCGTGGTTTAAGAACTGAAAGTACTAAGCAGATCATCGAAAGATATTGCAATCTGTTAGTTAACATGAAGAGGGTGAGCATCACAAAAGATAATGAAGAATTGATTGAAAAGCTGGCTAATGCATTGCCACATGAAACTTGGGGCACATACCTCATGATGTTGAGAAATAAAAAAGATTTTGGGAATCTAACACTGGGAAAGTTCATTGAAAAACTTAAAGCTCAAGAGATGGAACAAAGGAAGATCTCAAGAATGAAGGATTTTGATGGTGAACAAGATATTGGACTTTATTACAAAGGAGGTATCAATGATAAGACTAACATGTCACCAAAGATCGAAACTGCATTCAATGCTAAAAGTCCATCTGTAGGGTCATCTAAAGGATCAAACAGCAAAACGAGTTTTTCCTCATATCCATCATTTGATCCAAATATTTAAGCAACAAAGAGTGGTAAAGTACTTCAATGCAATATTGCACTAAATCTTGAGAATGATCAGAATTACTCAGAAGAAGTTGCAAAAAGTCACATGTCTTTGTTAGTGACTGTGTTAGAATCATATGGGAGTTTAGTAGCAGGAAGGATCGGAAATCTAATGTTGACAAAAGAGGATTACGATCAGATTGATGCTGAAGAAATGGAATTAATGGATATAAAGTGGTGTATGGCAAGTGTGTTGAGAAGAGCTGAGAAATTCAAACAGATCACAGGAAGAGATGATTTCCGTGATGCAAATGTTTCTATTTTAGGATTTGATAAATCTAAAGTTACTTGTTTTCGTTGCAGGGAAAAAGGGCATTTCAAGCGTGAATGCAAAAATCACGAAGCAAGTGGAGCTCAAAATCCATTCAACAACAATGATTACTATCGGAAAGTGATTTATCATCACGTTACTCAACAACCACATCAACAACAACCACAAACTGCTCATGCTAAGAAGGAAATTGAAGAATCAAAGAAAGCATATTTGATGAGCAAATTGATTGATCAAGATGATGAAAGATTACCAAAAGGATTTAGCTGGGATAATTACTGTCCAGATAAAGAATTCTTGGCTAAAGCATTTGTTGCTAGAGTTGATGAAGACAGTTATAATGATAATGATTATTATGCAAACAGAATGAAAGAACACTTAAGAATGCTAGAAGAGAGTGATAGTGATGATGGAAAAGTTCGAAAGAGAAAGAAGAAAGTTAAAAAACATGTTAGCAGTGATGATGAAGAAGTTCCTGTAATAAAGAAAAAGGTAAAAGAAGTTCCAGCTTTCACAGTTGAAGCAGAAGCTGATGCAAGAAAGATTCCTGTGAAATGTGAAACCTATGAAGCAGTGAAGAAGCAAAACAGTACTTTGATTCATAACATGAATAGATTGAAAGAATCCTATGATGTTCTCAACAAAGCAATGAATCAGTACAATCAGTCACGTAGTGAACAAGCAACAGCAATGAAGACACTTCAAGGAGCTTTCATGACAAAGCAGAAAGTCGTTAACAATTATATTGAGAAGTGTGCTGTACTTGAACAGAAACTGGAAACTCAGAGGATAGAAACAGAAAGAGTAAATAGATTGTTAAAAAGTTACTCATGTACTTCTTATGTCATTGACATGATTTATCCAACCATTGAAGGCATGAAGGCGTTTGAAGAAGAGGAAACATCTGAAGAGAAGAATTCTGAAAAGAAGAAGAAGACTGAAGTGAATGATTCTGGTAAGAAAAAAGGTTTCAGTTACAACAAGTGTCCACCTCCGCTTGAAAATGGATATTCTTCACGAAATCCAAATTCAGAAAGAGTCGAAAAGGCAACCAACTTACAATGGGAGTCTGAGTCTTTAGAAAATTTGCCAGACAACATTGATATCATTTTCACTTCGTCTGATACTGATCATGAGTCAGAGTTAATAAAGAAAGTGGTCGATCAGGTGTTGGATAAAGATGAAACCGAGGAGTCTAAGTCGGAGTCAAAGTCTGAGTTCAACATTTCAAGTCCAACAGTCAAAAAGGACAAACGAGTTTACAATAAAGATTTTTTGTTATCAAAATCTAATTTGAATGATTAAACATTCAAAGTAGCTTATACTTTGAATGATTCTGACAAATTATATTCTGATAAAGAATTTCCAATAAGAGGTGTTAAACCAGAAATGATAAAAAAGGTTTATAAACTAACAGAAATTAATATTTCTGAAATAAAAGATGAAAATCTTTCTGAAAAACCTAGACCTTACACCTCAAGAGTTCAACAAAGGTTAAACAAGAAAAAGGGTTACAGTTCTGGTTTAGGTTATCAAAAGAAACCAAATCATAACGGTAATTTCAAAAAGAAGGGATTAGGTTTTATTCCATCTAAAAATCATAAAAATGAGAAAACTTATAAACCAAAAACTGTTTTTGTTACAGGAACATCATCTGAAGAAGAAAAAGAGCAATTGTTCAGAAAGCAAACAAACAAAGAATTCCTTGCTAAGAAGCAAGAAGAAATGAAGAATGAAGCTGCTCAAAGGAAGGAAACGAGAACCTGTTTTCAATGCAAAATAGTTGGTCATATTGCCAAGAATTGTCCAAAGGCAATCCAAACAAAACAGGGAGTTTCTCTTAAAATAATAGAAAAGATGGTTGAAAATGAACCACCAATCAAACCTTTTACAGTTTTCAAAAACTCAAAATTTGAGGTTGGTGAATGTTCAAAAGGTTTTTACAAAAGAAAAGCAAATCTTGACAGCCAAAAGTGGGTTGTTAAGAAATCTGATGATAGTTCTAGCAATGATTCTGATTCGTCAAAATCAGAGGAGCTATTTTCTGGCTATGAATCTGATTCCATAAAGTCAGAGGAGCCACAAGTTGAATCAAAAGTTGAAAATTCAGTTCCTAAAATGGATGACGAAAACTTTCAACCATTGAGGGCTGAAAATTTTAAACAAAAAGTTGGTAAAGTTGAGATTTCGAATCAATTCTTTTCTGAAAAAAAAAAAAGAATTTGATGTTGAGAAAGCCTTTAACCCCAAAGTAAAACATATTTTTGGAAAAATGATTGACGGGAAGGTCAAAGGGGTAAAAGAATTTTATGACAAAAAGATGAAAGGAAAGAAACCGAGTGTTGATAACTCGGAATCTCCCAAGGTCTGTCAGGCTTGGAAGAACCTCTTTAACTGAAAAACCTGACTTGCCGGAACTCCCAGGTTGGTAAGTGTGGAGTAGGAATCGGCATCTTTCTTGAGAAATTCACGAAAGTGATTTCGATCTACTAGTGGTAGTTTTATTCAAATTGTCATATTTCAATTTACAAAGAGTATGGTTGGTAAGTGAACCTACAAGTGGTTGAAGAAGGTTTCCACTTACAAGTGGTTAATCAAGGTCATTAAGTTGAACTTGATTTCACGTTCATACAAGTGATTGAGAAACAAAGTGATGAATGAATCCCCATTCCTACAAGTGATTTCAACAAAACTAATTTTCTGGAAAAATCATTTGATTAAAACAAACTTAAGTGTTTTGGAATCTTAATGGGAAAATAGTTTGTTGACAGGGGGAGTTCTGATTGTTTATGCCAAGTGGATGGCGATTTGAAGCAATTCACAACAGTTGTCACTTTATTAGTATAGTTTATTTTCAAATTTCCTTTAAATGGTTTTGAATTTTAGGGGGAGTAAGAAATTTGAAAATCCAAAAACATTAGAAAATTTGAAAAAGTAAAAAACATGATAAAATCAAAAATGAGTTTTGTTGTGAAAAAGAGGAAATGATAGTACATCAGTGGACGATCACAGCATGCTAAAGAATTGTAAAGTCAAAATGTGATAAACAGTCTCACTGATGATGTGCCAGTAGGTTTTTGCACATTTAGTAGATTGTGTCGAGATATAAACCTAAATTTCAAACTTACTTATCTCGTGGGGAACATCTTTCGGATATATGGGTAACCCCCGAAATCTTGTTTGAAAGGTCCCTCTTTCTGAGATACTAGGTCTTTATGCTCAGTGATATCTGGGGTATTATCCCGGGACTTCTGATTTTGCGGAAGCAATGGCCTAGTCCCCGTATAATACTTTTCGCTTGCTTGAAATATAGCACCACCCTCAGCATAAAAAATGATGAAACATTGCAAAATGCTAATCATATGTTGTTGAAGAAAAGATTCTCTAAAGGGAACACACCTAAAGTCAAAGCCATCATCTCTCTGATTTTGCGAAAGCAATAGCCTGAGCTCTCATGGCCCTCGCATTAAACCCTTTACAGATATCATCTAGGTATACTCACCTGTAAGACTGAATATTGGGATCTGGATACGGGAGTATATTCTGAGGTGGGACACGCGAATAAGTTCAAGTGCTTAAAATATTAATCTCGTATCTCGAAACAGTTGAACTTTGTGTGAAAATTTAAGTGGATTTGTATACTGACAATCTAAGTGAATCGTTTAGAACTTAAAATGTTTAAAGCTTAACGGTGTTGGTGATTGGTCTCATAAACTGATATGATCCTCTTACACAAACTCACAAAAATATTGTTTGTAAATATTTTCTTATTGCATGTTAACACACTGAAAATTTTAGTAAATCCCAAAAAGAATGTGTTTTAGCATAAAGTTTTGAAAATCCAAAAAGATTTTATTTCATCTTATTTTTCGACAACTGATGATGAAAAGTTGATTTTCAAAACTCCGAGTGCTAAACATGATGAACAAAAGGTTTGGGAAAGTATGTTTGAAAAAGATTTTTTCTACAAGTGATTTATCAGAGTTTAACATTGTAAAATCATTTTTGATTGATTAATATCTGCAAGTGATATACAAATTTGTCAAAGTTTAAATTTGTGAAATTTATTGTGAGATAGAGATGTGTGCAGGTTAGCCAGGTTCTTGATTCTGGTGTCATAGAGAGCCAGATTTTGATCCTGATCCTGTAAAAGCCAGACTACGATCCCAAGCACAACTTAAGGGGGAATCTGCTAGCAAAAGGGGAGTCTGAAGATAGTAGAGCCAGATTCAGATCCTGAAGATCACGCAAATTGCAGATGCTGATGAACTTAAGGAATCAAGAGATCTGATCAAGAGAATTAGAAAGCTCGAGATTCAGATTCAAAGATTGTGAAGATGATAGATAAACATTCAAGGGGGAGATTAGTTGATAGAAAGAAGAGAAAGGATTGAGAATACTTTACATTGTTAGATACTTCGAGAGAGAACGAAAAGACAGATAAAGAGTGAAGATTGAAGACTCGACACTGAAGACTTCGTCAACATCCAAAGGGGAGTCTGTTGGTGCATATGTCTGTCGACTTCGTCTTGTATCGAGTCTTGTTTGTGTTTAGATAGATCAGGGCACGAAATACGAGAAAAGTATGTTTGTAGGTATTTCGCACGAAATCAACTAGGTATTTCGTACGAAATAGCTATTTCGTGTGAAATTGATTTCGCATGAATGGTTTCGTGCGAAATAGCCTGGCCTATAAATACCTGTTGTGCCATCTCATTTGTAACTTTCCGATTTCAGTGCCGAACTGCTGCCGAAGTGTCTACTCGCTGTAAAACATTGTTATATCAATCAAAAGACAGTTTAAAGTGAATTGCATGCTGAATTACCTCAATACGTTTGTTTCCACCTCTCGTATTGAGCAAAAACTCTTCTGAACGACTCGTAAAGGTCGCACGACGATCCTACAGAAAGATTGGATGTCATTGTTCAAGAAGAACAAGCACGTAAGAAAGAAGCTCAGGAAGCTATAGAGAAAGAAGAAGCTTTGCAAGCTAATTTGGAAAGTGAAGAAAAAGAAAGATTGAATAACGAAAAAATGCTTTGGAAAAAGAAGAGAAGACGGTGAATCTTCAGGTATGTTTTCCTGACTCAAACAAACATGAAGATGAAAAAACTGTTAAGATCAATTTGCGGCAACGAAGCAAGAAACCTGCTACTGATCATGATGATGAGAGAAAGGATCTAGTACTGAACGAAAGGAATGATGCATCTGCACATTTAGAATCGTATGTGAAAGTCAATAGTCAAGCATCTGTTGAAGAAAAATCTTAAAGGAATGAAAAGTTCAGAAGAATAGTCAGAAAGAAAAGCCCAACAGGGCTTGATAAAGAAAGAAAGGCTAACCCAACTACGAGTTTTAGGTCAAAGTCGGATGACCAAGAATGTTTGGATAAACAAAAAAGAAAAGAAAAGCGAGGAAAAATAACTTGTCAATCGAACAAGTGATGCAACAAATATTTGAAGATAGAAAAGTTCAAGAAAAGAAAGTGATGAATGAATTTCCATCTGAGATGAATGTGGATGGTTTGAATGATGAACGTGAAGAACATGTTAAACAGGTTTGTTACAAACAAATGAAAAGAAAGAATAAAGACGGACCAATGATAAAAATTGAAGAGTTGAGAGTGCTATTTGGAATTCAAGACCTTGGCGATACAAGTTAAGAAAGTTTGAGTCACGTTTTAGGATTAAGGGGGAATGTTGAAAGTTAATCCTAAAACTCATATGAGTTGAAAGTTGAAGCGTCAAGGTGAAAGTTTGATTTAATTAATTTTTTTATTAAAGTTTGATTTATTTTAGGTAATTATATTGTAATTGATTAGGGAAGGTTTAATTATCTCAGAGAGCAAGTTTAGTAGTACTATAAATAGAGGTCTAAATTATTACTTTTATTTGTCTCTTTTCTTTGTAAGTTCGTATGATTGAATAGAAAAAGTTATGTGTATGTTCCTCCAATATTTCGTTTTCTTGTTTGTTGATACAATTGTTTAAATCGTCTGGGCCAATAATTTTAAGTGTATTCGGATTATAAAATTATTGTTATTAACTCGAAAAAAATATACGAATTACGTTGGCGTTTATCAATTTTAAACCGTCAATGTGACACACATGCAAGTTACCACTAAAGTTTTTAATATGGAAGAAATTCAATAGTAAAACATTATAAAAAGTTGTATTTGTTCGAGATCAATGTTATAGCATAAACTTGTACAAAAAATTAGTACTTAAAATATTTTGTTCCACTAAAGACTGATATTTTTTTTTTATCAATTTAAGCTTTTTTAATAAAAAAATGTTTTGTTATTCACAGTAAGATTACTGTATAAATGAGCCTTAACATACAAATTGCCTGAACATTAGAAGTGAAGAACGAGATTTTTCTTTCAAATTTTTTTCGCATCTTATTAAGCACGTATTTTAGTTTCCGAATCTAAAAGAAAATAAAAAATTCGTAACTATACACTAGTAGAGTAACTATATAAGCACTGCAGAGTAATTATAATTATTCTACAAAAGTTACATAATTAGGCTGGAGGGTGTGGTTGAAGCCCTCACGTAGGATCCATGTCAGCCATGGAGCCCCCTTTAATTTGCAGGGTGTGGATGGAGCCCCGCCTGAACAAAATTAAAAAAAAATTGATTGGACTAAAACTAGTGGGCCCCACCTGAACATTTCAACCTTGGCGCTACCATGGTGGCGAAGTGAAGATGGCGCCTCGGCGGGGGTGGCGCCCCATAGGGCTCCATCACCACACCCTCCATTTTTAGGGGGGGGGGGGGGGGGGGGGGAGCACATACATGGTGAGGTGGCGGGGGTGGCGCCCCTACACCCTTAGTCTAGTAGTGTAAACTCACGAATTTTCTTTTTTACGTTTTGAAATTAAACATCATACTAAGTATATGGAAAAAAATTAAAAAAAAATTTGTTTCACTTCTCACGTTAAGGTGTTGTTTGGTTTTTAAGAGGTAAAATGTCTGCGAACCAAATCTGTAGACATCTATAGAAGAAGCGGTGGACCAAACCTCTACAGTTTGTAAGAAGAAAGTTGTTTGTTTTTTAACGTATGTAGACTTCTAAAATAATCAGGTGGTGGTGGCTGGTCGTGGTGGTGTTGGACGGTGGTGGTAGACGGTGGTGGGTGGTGGACAATGGTGGTGGTGATGGATGGTGGTGGACGGTGGTGGGTGGTGGACGGTGGTGATGTTTAAACCTCTGCAGACCTTAGAGGATCTTAGAAGTGGCTGGACCAAGTCTGCCCCAATAAGAGCTCGCAATGATGTTTTTTAATGAAACGTTTTCGGAAAAACAAACAGTCTGCATATGAAAATGTATGCGCGGCTCAGACATAAGAGCCTTCGTAGATCTTTTCTAAAAAAACAAACATCACCTAAGACTCTTTTATATGTTAAAACCATTTATATTTGATCCTTATAGTTGTTATTAAATCAAATGCTTTTCTTTTGCCTGAAAATGGCAAAAGTTCCTTAAATTAGTAACTTAACGAAAACAATAAATATCAAAAAAATATAAAAAAAAGGCATATGATAAAACGGACATGTATATTCGACGGCACAAGTGATGGACAAGATCAGCATGATAATGACCATGCTGAAAGCCGACAAAATATTTTATCCAATTCTAAACTAGTTGATACTCCGCCCGCGTTGCAGGGCGATTGTCGAATAGTTCTCAATCAATTAAAAAAAATACTACTATAATTTTGCTAGGAAAAAAACTAAAACGATGATATGACTGTAATTTTGGGCTCAGGGCAAAACTGTAATTTTTCAGGACTAATGAGCGAGTGTTAGGCAGCTCCTTTAGACGAAAAAAAATTAAATCGAGTCAACCAATAAAAACAAAAAAATTTATAGTTTTGCTAGAAAAATTAAAACGATGGGGAAAACGTAACTTTGAACTGAGGGGGAAATCATAATTTTGTTTCAGGGATAAAATCGTAAATTAAATGGACCAATGGGGTTGAGGGCAAAATCGTAACTTGGCTGTGTGAGAAAAGAAACTAATGGCAAAACTGTAAATCTAAACGGGGCAAAATCGTAATTTTGAACCGAGGGCAAAATTGAAATTTTTAGCTGGGAACAAAAGTGTAAATTTATTTTTAAATAGGGGTAAAAACATAATTTTGAACAGATGGCAAAATCGTTATTATAAGGAAAAAAAAAACCTAATGGCAAAACTGTAAATTTAAACGGGCCAAAATCATAATGTTGAATCGAGGGAAAAATTGAAAATTTTTAGCTGGGAGCAAAAGCTTAAATTTATTTTTAAGTGAGGGTAAAATCATAATTTTGAACTGATGGTAAAATCGTAGTTTTAAAACGGGAAAAAATCATAAATTTGTTGGGCCAATAGGGGAGTGCCATACATGACTATAAATATAAACGGGACAAAATCGTAATTTAGCAAAAAAAAAAAAAATTGTGGGTGGCAGGTAGCCGCACAAGTCAACCAATCCAATAAAAGCACTATTGTCGCCGATGGTTTTTGTTATAGTAGATAATGTAACCATAACATTTCTGAAAGCTATGAATAATTTGGTTTTTTCGGGGAAGCCTTTTAAAATTAATGATGTTTTCAGTGATATTAGGTCTTTGGGTTATGTTTTGTACAAAAATAGATCGAAGGATAGAGGTATATCGTGGGTGGATTGGTGTAATTATGTAGTTAGGGTTGTTGTTTTGGGGTTGGCAGCTCGGTTTCGAGCTGGTTCCTTTGGTTAATGAAGTTTTCAGTTCAAAAAAAAAAATACTTAAATGAAAAAAAAAAGTAATTTCTGTTGTAAAACAACGACCTACTAGCCTAATAGCAAACAATAAGAGAAAGGGATGTAGGGAGAAAGAGACTGATATTTCATTGATAGATCTGATTACAATAGTGGTATATATAGATGTACAAAACTTGGAGAGAAAGCTAATCTATTTTTGGTGTTGATAACCACATTAATAATAAATATATTCATAACACTCCCCTTTGGTTATCAACATAATACGCTTGATGCTACCTCGTTAAAAACCTTGCTAGGAAAACCCGGTGAGACAAAACCATAGCTAAGGGAAAAAGAGTGCAGCGTGTAATGCGCATTAGTTCCCCCTGATACTTCTAGATCAGGTATGTTGCCTCGTTAAAAACCTTACTAAGAAAACCCAATGGGACAAAACTTAGTCAAGGGAAAAAGAGTGCAACTTAAATAAGTCTCCCCCTCATTTTAATATGTATCCTTTAAGTAAAGTGTGTCTATCATCCTCGAAAGTTGCTCAAAACTTTTGTAGAATGATTTGTCGTTGCCTTGAAATGCAATCCTTTGTATTGAGTAATGTTGTAAAATCTTCTTGTGAGACTTCTAATGCTTCCTCTTGCAAACAAATACCATAAGATCCAAGACTATTTGTGTTACATTCTTTATATCTACAAGACTAACAGAACTAGCTTTCATGGGTTAGTAAAATATAGACACATATCATTCTTACCTTTAGGGTATCGACATATCTGCTTTACTATTCAAATGTCTCCTCATTGGACATGTGCTATTTCATGTTGATAAATTCAAATAAAAAATATATATTATCATGCATAGCTAGAAAGTTAAGTTAATGCACAATTGCACTTTAGCCATGGTACTTTTGAAATGATAATCTCTACTTTGGTAGGAGATGATAATAATCATTTCTTATAAAAAGTGTATGAACAACCTTTAACATACTATAAGGTTGAGCTCTCTACATACTAAAATGTCCACCAACATCTTCTAGATGTAGTTTGATAGATGAATAAAAGTATGATTACAAATATACTCAGAATTGCAAGTCGAGTAATAATTAGACTGTGCTAGGGTCATTAAAAAAAATTCCCCTTCTAAAAGCTCGCAGTTCTCTTGATGATGATCAGACATCATCACTGTAAATTGCGATTATAGTGAACTTTTAAGAAAAAAACATTTGATAAAGATGGATAATATTATCAAACTTATATTGCTCTTTATCAGAATATATCTTGAGTTGTACAACACTCAACTTGACTATTTTAGTTCATACTATCTTTAACTTTATAAAGATACATTCTTGAGGACTTGAAATCAATGCTTCAGGCATTTGCAATCATATACATACTTCTTTCAACTTTGAAAAACAATGTATGTGCATTCACTCTTTAGGAGTTCTATTACATACACCTCCTCATAGATTTCTATATCATATGCAAGGATGTCTTAAATATTTAATCCATATTGTACCATGCTTATACATTGTACATTAAGATGCCATAATAACCAGGCACAAGTTTTCTATGTATAGTTATTGGTGCACAAGAATTACATCCTTAAGATGTTTCAACTAACCTTATAAGCACTTAAATGCTTTACGATACTCATCAGGAGTTTCAATTATATTCAACTTATTCAAATATGAATTTGTATACAACGATCATATCGTTCTCGAGAACTCATTTTACATGATTTTTGTCACACCCCGACCACGTGGAACATACGAAACGTGGCGGAAACATCGGGGAGTGTTGTAACAGAATTAATCGTTTCAAATCCATGGCAATTGAAGTTTCGTTTTATTGATTAAAAGTGTTACGATGTCTAATCAAACAAGGAAATACAACAAAATTTAACTAGTCTTGCATCTTTTATTGTCACTAAAGCCCAAGTCTGCCTATATGTATCTTGATCATCTTATGCAACAGTTCCTGAAAAACACATGTGAAAATAGGTACGTCAGCATAAAAATGCCTGTGAGATACATAGGTTTTGTGAAAATAGGTTCCATGACTTATGTTTGAGAAAATGTTTAGTCATGAACCTTGTTATTTGCTTTGTTTTGTAAATCATTTGAAAAACAATGAGTTCAGATGATATGTATAAATAAATGAATAATGTATGGTTAACTGAATAACCATGTAACTGAGTTTGTATAAGATAAGTTGTTGTAAAACAATGTCTTGTGAAAAATATGTTATTTGTATAAAATGTCATATGTATCAAACTGAAATGATTCAAATAACGCTACGATATGTAATACCATACAAACACTTATATATAGGAAGTACCAGCGGCGTATCCACCATGCTTGTATCATATTACACATGCATCGTTACTTAATCACTTAATCAAACCAAACCAAACAATGTAAGATGTCTATGTCAAATATGTCATGTATGGCAAGCGAAATGTCTCAACTAAACCATATGCACAAAACAAAGTATTGAAGTAAAACTTGGTTTAAATCAAAGTTATGTTTTGTGTAGTAAATGCATGATCAATGTAAATCATGTAATATGTGTCCAAACTGTAAGAATGCGATAAATAACAAATGTACTAAGTATGAAGAACAATGCAACGATTGAACATACATAGCATGTGAACTGTACTAAGTATGCAACAACATACATACGTAGCATGCGACCTGTACTAAGTATGCAACAATAGACATACGTAGCATGTGATGTAATGTAAAACAATGTACTAAGTAATGCACACAATGCCACACCTAGTATGAAATGTATTGAAATCATGTACTATAATGTACTAATGAACATAGGAAGTATATGATGTGAAAACGGAAAGCATGAAAGTAACAAGTAGGCACATGTGTTCCACCCCAAAACAGTTTGGAAAACAGTAAAAGAGGGGTCTATGTACTCACTTGAGATTGCTCAGCAGTCCTTGAGTAACAACCAAACAATGCTAGAGATCACGGAAATCAAACGGCACCTAATATAGGTAACTATGTTAATTAACCGGACCTAAATCGGAAGATTGGGTAGCATTAGGGTTTGTAAACCAAATGAGTGTAGGAACTCATGTGATATGGTTTAACAAGGCCTACATGCTAAATGAAACTTAACCTAAGTGTCTACGACCCATCGCGACCCATTAAGGTAGCTTATGCTACTTTAACGCGTCGTGCGCGTGTAACGCGTTCGGACCGCCTAACTAGTCCTATGACAAGTGTTATATGCCTAAACATGTTACATAATCAGTTATGTGGCAAAAGTTTAGGTTACATATGCTTAATTACCAATTATACATGAAAAGGGTATTCTGGTAATTTACCTAAGGCATATAAACTACCTATCATACAACTACTTAAACGATGTGACCATAGGGTATAACCTCGGAAGGTTATTCCCTACCTACTATGGTCACCTAATGTATTTGGTCGGATCCTAATGATCGACCAAATGGGTCGAGTTCGAAGGCATAGGCGATTTATCAGATCGCCTACCCTACGACCCTAGACAACGTGGTAATCAGTGGGCATAGTCCCAAAGGACTATGACCAACGTGATTACACTCACGTTGCGAAGTTCAAATGAACTTCGCATTGACCATTACTGGTCAACGCTGAAAGTCAAACAAAGTTTGACTTTCTGACTCGAAAAGCGGTAAAAATAAGGAAAAGAACGAAAGAATACTTACCCAGGGTCCCCGAATGCTAATCCCGACTCAAGAACTCAGGTATGAAACAATGGTTTCAACTTAGAGCTCTCAAATCAGAATTCTTGTGGGTTTAGAAGCAATGGGGGGTGGGGTATTTATAGTATTCGGTCCACCGTTGAGATCGTTTCATGGAAAACGTGCCATGATCCGATCCGTACAAGTGTTGAAAGGTTATGGAAGCTAAATGTGATGCTTATCATCTGACTAAGCAAGTTAGAACATGTGGGTGAGAATCAAACATGTGCAAACAGCCTGTTTAAATACTCTGCATCTGGTCTGCAGACCCCTAGCGCACCGCTACGCTTAAAGTGTAGCGCACCGCTAGGCACTATTTTGGCAGAATTACACTTTTGGTCCCTGAACTGTATTTAGGCCATTTTCGACACGTTTAAGGCCCGTTAACCCCATTTCAAAGCTCTAAAATGAAGTTAAAATATAGGGAACTTAAAATGTGCTCAAAAATATCTCGGATGTCGGTTCGTTTGGCCGTACGAACGCGATGTTCGCTTAATTACGACGGAATGCGCACAAGTGCGAAAAACGATCCAAATGACGCGACGAATGGATTTTTCTTAAGGCGAACACTAAAATATAATGTAGTCATGCTTACATAAATTTTTAGATGTCCGGATGTATTCAGAACGTAAGTTATGCTCGAAAATGCAAACTTGTGCACTTTTTGACACTTTTAGTCCCTGAATGACACAAAAGTTTATTTTAGCATACCGAACACCTCAAAGCCTATTTCTAAGCTATGTAAAGGATATTTATGGCATGTTTAACTTATGGTCATGTTCCGGAATGTCTGTTACAGTTCAAATTGGCATACTTTCGCAGTTTGTCAACTTTAGTCCCTGTAAGCGATTTAACTTTGATTTCACCACACCAAACCTTCCAAAACTTATATCTAAGTTATGTATAGGTTATTTAAGGTACGTTAAGCCTATTTCACTATTCCGGAGTGTTCGTTGCATTAAACTGGTTATATTTACGCATTAGTGCGCGTATAACCTTCCAGAAAGCGATTTAGAGTTTGAAATCGAACAAGAGTTGATATGTGCACAAGATACACATATTTATACAAATCCAAAGTATGAAATACAATATTTCATTGGTTTGGCATTTGTTTGATGGTCGAAATGACACAGGTGTTACAGTCTCCCCTACTTTAGGAAATTTCGTCCCGAAATTTAGTTTTAGAGGAAACTTGTGGAGACAGCTGTGCCGGTTTTGCCTTCAGACAAATCCATTGAGCCCTTAAGTAAAACTCTGGGCCATGTTAGGATTCTTAGCAAAGATGTCAACCCTCAAATTGAAGTCATTGTAGTAACAAAACATGGAGTTTTGAACTATAGACATGAGAACAGTTCCCGTGAAGAATTATCATAGGAAACTTGTGTGTGCTTGAAATCAGAATTGGGTAGTGTGAGAATAAATGACATTGGTCAAAGTCCAAGACTTCTCCCGTATCATTACTCTTGCCACTGTTGGTCTTAACACATGACAAAACTTCCTGTGGTTCCTATGCACTGAACTCCATAATTATGTAGGCCTCCATAATTACGTAGTTCCTTGCACAGTCCGCACAGTTTATTTCATAATGCGTATGGGGAAAAATCAAACGAATAATCCTGTGGTGAATTAACTTGACTGCAATAGAGTCTCTTTAACTAGGTCACCAAAGGATTAGATAAACTAACAATCTCTTCAGCTAAACTACCCAAGAGAAATATTTAACTACACCGACGTAGGATGTATTTAACTTTAGATCGACGTAGGATCTCTTTAACTCAACTACCTAAGAGAAACATTTAACTACACCGACGTAGGATGTATTTAACTTTAGATCGACGGAGGATCTATTTAACTTTAGATCGACGTAGGATCTATTTAACTCAACTACCTAAAAGTAACATTTAACTACACCGACGTAGGATGTATTTAACTACTACACCGACGTAGGATGTATTTAACTAATACACCGACGTAGGATGTATTTAACTACTACACCGACGTAGGATGTATTTAACTAGATTGTCGAACCAATCTATTTAACTTAGATCGACGTAGGATCTCTTTAACTACTACACCGACGTAGGATGTATTTAACTAGATTGTCGAACCAATCTATTTAACTTAGATCGACGTAGGATCTCTTTAACTACTACACCGATGTAGGATGTATTTAACTAGATTGTCGAACCAATCTATTTAACTTAGATCGACGTAGGATCTCTTTAACTACTACACCGACGTAGGATGTATTTAACTAGATTGTCGAACCAATCTATTTAACTTAGATCGACGTAGGATCTCTTTAACTACTACACCGACGTAGGATGTATTTAACTAGATTGTCGAACCAATCTATTTAACTTAGATCGACGTAGGATCTCTTTAACTACTACACCGACGTAGGATGTATTTAACTTATCAACACATGTTGCCCTTAAACTTTGGAATAGTACTTTATAATCCAAGGGACTTAACTACAACGTAGAAGTCCATTAAGGATTTAAGATAGTACCTTTTTGAATATCCTACTATGAATCCTTCATATGAAGGTAAGAAAGATTCTACGAGGATTTGGATGGATCACATAAAAACACAAAACACATAAGAACATAATCACATAATTGTTTAACTTGATCTTTACTTTGTTATCTTTGGACGCGGATACTTAAAGTACACCAGGAATCCAATTCGTGGATTTCATTTGGCACTTTAATCATATCAAGAATCTATCTATGAAGATAGGATAATCTTAAAAGGAATTCGGCTTTATCCTTATTGAATTGTGATGTACGTATTGAATCATACAAAGAATTCAATTAAGGACTCCGATGAATGATACCCATTCACAAGGATCTAATTATGAAGATAGAAAGATCCTACATGGATTTTTGGAGTTTGTGTAACGGGAGGTGTTTCGACACCTTGCACTAGGCGTGCTTACTTCGATACACAAGGTAGAAAGTTCATGAGGTTGAGGCGCCAGATATGTCAAGCGACATATGAAGCAGAGTTTGAAGGTTGAGTAGCAGCAGGATTTGTAACAGCTTTGCTTTGGATTGCAAAGCGGCATATGTTAACCAAATGTCTCCATCGTCCACCGTGGGTACATTTGTAACAGGGTATTTGATTCGGATAATGGCAGTAGTATTAATTGCACCAAGGAACAGTTCCCTTATACAGCTTCATCCCTGAGACGAGTCATGGTGATAGCTAAATCAATGGTCTTCTGGAGTACAACGCCTATTTGCTTGGGCAGTTGCAGCACCTGGTTCGGACATTGTTGTTACGATGAAGAAGCATCTTGAAGATAACGAAAGGCATAGGAGGAAACAAGCGAAAGATAGTCAAAAGGAAATGACAAGGCATGTAGATTGTGACCATTTGTTTGTTACCAAAGGCAAACAAATGAGAGAGTGACTAATCAAAGTAAGCGGGTCAATATAATGTATCGCGAAGACATGCTCGCCTATAAGTGAACACTCATCCCAAGAATTCCCAGGTAAGCACAACTGGTCTCGCGTCTGATGAGATGTATACGAAGTGCTTGCCTAGACAGAAAACCCAGAATACAGGCATTCACCCTTCCAGTTTACACGTGTTCACATTATTAAAAACCCAAAACCTTGACGAGAGTTTTGAAAACTCAAAGGGGTTCAAAACCGTATAACAGAGGGTTCAAAACCTTACAATAGAGGGTTCAAAACCTAGTAATCAATCATCCTAGAACAGATGATTAGTTTTCAAAGCGGTTTTGAAATTTATGTTCTTGTTGTGGTCGTCGCCTAAGGATAGGTGACGGTATTGTTTTATGACTAAACGCAAGTAAACTCGCGTTAGGGTCCTAGAAAGGTTATAGACTAGGTCAAAGCATTACTAATAACCTAATTCCCTATAACCATTGGCTCTGATACCATCTTTTCTGTCACACCCCGACCACGTGGAACATACGAAACGTGGCGGAAACATCGGGGAGTGTTGTAACAGAATTAATCGTTTCAAATCCATGGCAATTGAAGTTTCGTTTTATTGATTAAAAGTGTTACGATGTCTAATCAAACAAGGAAATACAACAAAATTTAACTAGTCTTGCATCTTTTATTGTCACTAAAGCCCAAGTCTGCCTATATGTATCTTGATCATCTTATGCAACAGTTCCTGAAAAACACATGTGAAAATAGGTACGTCAGCATAAAAATGCCTGTGAGATACATAGGTTTTGTGAAAATAGGTTCCATGACTTATGTTTGAGAAAATGTTTAGTCATGAACCTTGTTATTTGCTTTGTTTTGTAAATCATTTGAAAAACAATGAGTTCAGATGATATGTATAAATAAATGAATAATGTATGGTTAACTGAATAACCATGTAACTGAGTTTGTATAAGATAAGTTGTTGTAAAACAATGTCTTGTGAAAAATATGTTATTTGTATAAAATGTCATATGTATCAAACTGAAATGATTCAAATAACGCTACGATATGTAATACCATACAAACACTTATATATAGGAAGTACCAGCGGCGTATCCACCATGCTTGTATCATATTACACATGCATCGTTACTTAATCACTTAATCAAACCAAACCAAACAATGTAAGATGTCTATGTCAAATATGTCATGTATGGCAAGCGAAATGTCTCAACTAAACCATATGCACAAAACAAAGTATTGAAGTAAAACTTGGTTTAAATCAAAGTTATGTTTTGTGTAGTAAATGCATGATCAATGTAAATCATGTAATATGTGTCCAAACTGTAAGAATGTGATAAATAACAAATGTACTAAGTATGAAGAACAATGCAACGATTGAACATACATAGCATGTGAACTGTACTAAGTATGCAACAACATACATACGTAGCATGCGACCTGTACTAAGTATGCAACAATAGACATACGTAGCATGTGATGTAATGTAAAACAATGTACTAAGTAATGCACACAATGCCACACCTAGTATGAAATGTATTGAAATCATGTACTATAATGTACTAATGAACATAGGAAGTATATGATGTGAAAACGGAAAGCATGAAAGTAACAAGTAGGCACATGTGTTCCACCCCAAAACAGTTTGGAAAACAGTAAAAGAGGGGTCTATGTACTCACTTGAGATTGCTCAGCAGTCCTTGAGTAACAACCAAACAATGCTAGAGATCACGGAAATCAAACGGCACCTAATATAGGTAACTATGTTAATTAACCGGACCTAAATCGGAAGATTGGGTAGCATTAGGGTTTGTAAACCAAATGAGTGTAGGAACTCATGTGATATGGTTTAACAAGGCCTACATGCTAAATGAAACTTAACCTAAGTGTCTACGACCCATCGCGACCCATTAAGGTAGCTTATGCTACTTTAACGCGTCGTGCGCGTGTAACGCGTTCGGACCGCCTAACTAGTCCTATGACAAGTGTTATATGCCTAAACATGTTACATAATCAGTTATGTGGCAAAAGTTTAGGTTACATATGCTTAATTACCAATTATACATGAAAAGGGTATTCTGGTAATTTACCTAAGGCATATAAACTACCTATCATACAACTACTTAAACGATGTGACCATAGGGTATAACCTCGGAAGGTTATTCCCTACCTACTATGGTCACCTAATGTATTTGGTCGGATCCTAATGATCGACCAAATGGGTCGAGTTCGAAGGCATAGGCGATTTATCAGATCGCCTACCCTACGACCCTAGACAACGTGGTAATCAGTGGGCATAGTCCCAAAGGACTATGACCAACGTGATTACACTCACGTTGCGAAGTTCAAATGAACTTCGCATTGACCATTACTGGTCAACGCTGAAAGTCAAACAAAGTTTGACTTTCTGACTCGAAAAGCGGTAAAAATAAGGAAAAGAACGAAAGAATACTTACCCAGGGTCCCCGAATGCTAATCCCGACTCAAGAACTCAGGTATGAAACAATGGTTTCAACTTAGAGCTCTCAAATCAGAATTCTTGTGGGTTTAGAAGCAATGGGGGGTGGGGTATTTATAGTATTCGGTCCACCGTTGAGATCGTTTCATGGAAAACGTGCCATGATCCGATCCGTACAAGTGTTGAAAGGTTATGGAAGCTAAATGTGATGCTTATCATCTGACTAAGCAAGTTAGAACATGTGGGTGAGAATCAAACATGTGCAAACAGCCTGTTTAAATACTCTGCATCTGGTCTGCAGACCCCTAGCGCACCGCTACGCTTAAAGTGTAGCGCACCGCTAGGCACTATTTTGGCAGAATTACACTTTTGGTCCCTGAACTGTATTTAGGCCATTTTCGACACGTTTAAGGCCCGTTAACCCCATTTCAAAGCTCTAAAATGAAGTTAAAATATAGGGAACTTAAAATGTGCTCAAAAATATCTCGGATGTCGGTTCGTTTGGCCGTACGAACGCGATGTTCGCTTAATTACGACGGAATGCGCACAAGTGCGAAAAACGATCCAAATGACGCGACGAATGGATTTTTCTTAAGGCGAACACTAAAATATAATGTAGTCATGCTTACATAAATTTTTAGATGTCCGGATGTATTCAGAACGTAAGTTATGCTCGAAAATGCAAACTTGTGCACTTTTTGACACTTTTAGTCCCTGAATGACACAAAAGTTTATTTTAGCATACCGAACACCTCAAAGCCTATTTCTAAGCTATGTAAAGGATATTTATGGCATGTTTAACTTATGGTCATGTTCCGGAATGTCTGTTACAGTTCAAATTGGCATACTTTCGCAGTTTGTCAACTTTAGTCCCTGTAAGCGATTTAACTTTGATTTCACCACACCAAACCTTCCAAAACTTATATCTAAGTTATGTATAGGTTATTTAAGGTACGTTAAGCCTATTTCACTATTCCGGAGTGTTCGTTGCATTAAACTGGTTATATTTACGCATTAGTGCGCGTATAACCTTCCAGAAAGCGATTTAGAGTTTGAAATCGAACAAGAGTTGATATGTGCACAAGATACACATATTTATACAAATCCAAAGTATGAAATACAATATTTCATTGGTTTGGCATTTGTTTGATGGTCGAAATGACACAGGTGTTACAATTTTTGATAATTCAAATCCTTGAGGGACTTTTATGTAAACTTTTAGTATCAAGTGATACATAACATTCATAAGACGCATATCAATTCTCTCTTTATATTACCAGACTAATAAAATATTGGAAAGTCATTACATCCACCACTAGAGAATGTGTCTCATTATAATCAATCATGGGTTTTTTTTGCGAAAATCCTTGTGCACCATATTTGCCTTATCTCATTTAATTTGATTTTCACATGATTCGCATAAAAGCCCCATTAATATCCAACATACCTTACAAATTCAGCTGTATGGACTGTTGGTCCGAAAACTTTCCATTTCATTAGAGAATTCAAATCTGCCTCATTTGCGTCTTTCCATTTTGGCCAATCATTTCTCATAGGCAGATCTTAAATTTGATCCTCATCATTTCATCATTACAAGCGCTAAATTATATACAAAAGTATAACGACGTCGATTTTATTTCGATTCCATGTATATCTTAGACATGATACAACTTATCGAGATCTCTTTAGTTTCAGGTACCTGAGGTTCTTCTTGAACCATCATGTCTACTGTCTCTTCAGGAGACATTTTTAATATAACCCCGACTTGACCATCTTAATTAGTTGCTCCAATTTTCGAGGAATTTTATTATTGGAGTTGACTAGTCTACCACGCTTCAGACGTGCAATAAACTCAGTACAAACATGTGGTTGTCCTTCTAGGACACTCATTTTAATTGGAGCATTAGCAGTTGGTATATGTGACATAGTCACCTTTTTAAGGTCAGTGAATGCGTCTAGTAATAGATTCGCTAATCTTTATATATGAGTTATTCTTTGAACTTCTGGTTCACACTTTTAGTTTTGAGGATCAATGATAATTCATACCAACTCATTTCTTTTAACAACTGTTTTTTATCTCCCCCTGATGTTGGGAATGTTAATCCATTTAGATGGATATCAATTAATTGAGCCATAAATAAATATCTCGTGAAAGGCCCTATTCGTTATCATATATTCCCAACCACCTTTTAAGGTCCCATCTTTGTGCGTAGTGTGGATCATTTTCAACATATACCACACAACCAACATCTTAGAAGGGATATCTTTGGTTCCTGACCAAAAACCAACTATAATGGGGAGAAACTATTACAACATGTTGGCTTGATGTGTATTAATGTTATTGCATGTAAAATTGCATGTACCAAAATAGAAACATGAACTTTTGCTCTCGTAATCATTAACTTTGCAATAAGTTGTAGACGTTTAATGATTGTCTTCAATAAAAAAACACTTATTTTAGTGATCTTAATAACTTGAAAATAAATTTCACAGTTATAACCGAAATAAATATACCAATCTGGAACAATGTACTTGCTATATCATTAGCGAAGCCATAAATCACACAATTCTTAAGTTGTGTATTCGATAACCATTTAGACGATGCATTGATTTAAAACACTAAATGGTATCATATTGGGATATGCACATCCCTTAATCACTTCCAAAATATTTAGGGACACACACCCTTAATTGGCAAATATATAATTTCCCTTAAGAACAAATAATACATGCTATTAGCTTGAAAAATCTTCAAGTTCTTTATTATGTTTCACATCATCATTGACTCGGCATGGTCTAACCGGTCATGCCAATATAATATCATGATACATAAACTTCTAGTTTATGATCGTAGATGTATTACTTGCATGTATGTAATACAAAAGTAACACACGAGAGGATATCATTTGAAACTATCATGTCATATCACTATCATTATTTCCACATATTATTCGCATATTATCACTCCCTTATCTTGCCACTTCTAGTGGTCGATCTCATCATGCCTATCATTACAATATTAATAGTGGATCTCACTATTAAATTGGCTATCTTGCATTTTCTAATAGTTCAACCACATTACAAGTTTCTCATAACATTTTCAATGATAGTTATACAATCACATTCACTTCAGTGAATGGAATAGAACCAACAAAGTTTCATGGTTCCATAATATTGCTACTTTGGCATATTTGAGATATGACAAATGGAAATTGTTTGATCTGATCTTTCCTTATAAATAGTCTTCTTTTTACATAACACGAATAGAGAAGTAACTAAATGTTCGATTCATGTAAGATTCATCGTTCAAATATCTTACAACCTTTTATAACTTGATAATGAGATTCAGGGAGTATGACACTTCAGGTGTCATATCTAAGCATATATACGCCCTTTCATGATAGTAATAATAAACCAACTTTGGTTTAGTTTTTCTATTTAATACTATACGTAAAAGAAATAACATCATACAAAAATATGAGATATATATAGAGTACATGTTATAAGTTTCCACATATAAAAGCTCCATAAAATAAAATATTTTTTCATGAAAATAACCATTTATTAATATTGATACTTCAAGAGCATATCTCACGTGTGACAACTAAAAACATTTTATCCTCTTTACGTGATATCAATTGAGAAAGAATTGCGTATCTAATTCATACAATGTTTATTGGTCTAAAATTTTAAGATCTTAGTGAATAGATAATGAGATTTAGAGAGTGTGACACTTCGTGTGTCAAATCTTAGAATATTTACACTCTTTCAAAAGAGTGATAATAAACAACCAAATTCAGTCTTTTACTTGCTTTATCCATCCATATAAATACTTATAGAAACATCTCAAAAGCGATGTAAATCATAAACATAAGTTACAAATAAAAGACATTGTGGTATATAAATGAATTAAAACATCCCAAAGTATAAATAAAATGTCTCGTCACTTACAAGCAAAAAAATATGCAATTATGTATTAACGTGTCAAGATATACCCAATCAAAATTATATATCTTGATGGTAAATTGAAGGAAGATGTAGAGCCATTATAACGCTTTTACTCCATGTGATAATCAATATTTAGAATTTTTTTTTCAATATATCACTTTTATGAAAATCAGTAATTATTTTTTATTTTTTTTCTCAATATATCACTTTTTATGAAAATCTTTTTTTTTTTTTTTTTTTTTTTTTTTTCATAAAGCTTATCAATCATGTTATATGTATTTTAAAAATTAAGAGTTTATAACCTAGGTACCCATAAAGGGACATTCGATAAAAATGGAACAAAGGAAGAATCGAATCGCCCACTCCGTGAAAACAAACTTTTGAACCAACTACCCAAACATATATCTAAAGCATATATCTTTATCAAATTTGCATTGAAAAGTCAATATATTTGGATTTAACAAAATCTCGTTAATTTAGAGATTTATTAACAGGGAAATAAAATATAATTCAAGTAAAGTTGACACATTCAACCCAATAAATTCAAACTAATGGCTACTGTTATTTAATTTTATTTTCATGTATAGTAAATAAATTTTATTATTATTTATTTCAATAACGAAAGAAAAAAAAATGGTTCTCTAATATTTTCATATATTAATTATGAACCCTTAGAGTATTCTAATATTGGTAACTCATAGGGAGTAATTAGAATTAGAATAATTGCATAAAGTAACAAGTAAACAACTTTAATCACATGTTTGACCCTATATTTGACCCCGCCCACACTTTTCCCGGGGTCCCTTCTTCCGCAATTTCTATAACTGCCCAACGCGAAACATAGTGAAAACTGATAACTAACAAGTGTGCAATAAACTGTTCGAGATTACCGTGATGAATAACATAATGTAAAATCGCTAAAAAAATGCTAAGATTATCAAACATATCAACATTGTTTTAATCTTGAATTTTCTTGGAGCTAAAAGAAAAATTCTGATTATAGAAACAAATTATTAAGACTTTAAAGAGTAAAGTTATTTATCTAATCAATTATGAATCAACAAAGGCACTAAAAGCATGGCATCACGTTATACTTGTAAGTTGCATTATAATAAAGCTAAATCCTTCTTAATCACATGCAATTAGTCATGGATTTGTCAAGTTGTATGTTATTAAAACAATAGGCATAACCAGAAACACTTACCTTTAAATTGGCATGGACATTGTATACGAACAAGACATATCACCGGTGCAGGCCAGAAGATTTCTGATTATAAGCTTCCAACACATGAACAAGATGTGTTTAACACACCCCATCATTCATGATCTTAATAGTTATAGGAAAACGGAAACAAATAAATTCCGAGAACATCGTGCTGATAACGTGTTGTAAAACAACGACCTACTAGCCTAATAGCAAACAATAAGAGAAAAAGATGTAGGGAGAAAGAGACTGATATTTCATTGATAGATCTGATTACAATAGTGGTATATATAGATGTACAAAACTTGGAGAGAAAGCTAATCTATTTTTGGTGTTGATAACCACACACTACTAGAAAACTGAGCAATTGTGACCAAAATTTGCTATCGAAATAAAAAACGGTAGCAACTTCAGCCACCAATTTGCCATGAAAATGAAAATAAGCGTACTTACCAAGATATGGTAGCAAAGTGGTTAGAGATTTTGCCACCTTTAAAACTTCAATCGAAATTTGTGGAAAATACGCAAAATAATGAAAAATAAAAAAAAGTATTTTTTAATTGTGACCATCCTAGTGGTGGCAACATGAAAATTGAAACAGGCGATTAAATTTTTAAGGATATGTGCGCTTCAAAAATCAATTAATTAGGGATTAGGGTTTTCACTAAAGAACTCCCCTCCCAAAATTTTGACCCCTGCTTCTACCCTATGTTTGGCCGATCGAAGAAGTCTGCTCCTACATGTCTAATCTGATCGAAGAACTAAGCCTCTTGCAGAACAAACACACGTAATTTTACCTTTCAGGTAAGGTTTTCTATCACCTTTTATTCATTTTTTGATTTCCATTGATTTTCTGAAATTGAAGAAGGAATCTTTAGTTTTTTTTTAATTTAATTTCTGTTTTTGAAATGAGTTTATGTGATTTTGTTAATTTTCTGTTTGATTTTGATTTCTGTCTTTTGTGTTTATAATTTCCTCTCATTATCTATCGCCGTCTCTGTTCAATCCTCAACACGTCTTCCTTGATTGTAAAACGAGATCTGATAATCAACAAAAAGATGACGGATTACGAAGAAAGGTACGAAGGGAACGGTGAAGATGTTGAAACCTTTCACGGCGGAGGCTATTCTCCTTCGGCTGGAGCCAACGGCGGTGGCGGCACCGAAGAGTTTAGCGATTCTAAGTCACAGGTAATTGATTTCATTATTATTATAATTTACTGAGAGTTTTGTTAGCAGACCGTGTTTTAGGGTTCTAGGTTAAATTAGGGCATTTTGCATAGGTTTGTTTGTGATGATTATAAGATTGAAATTATGAAGTATGCATTAGTTAGTCTGTTTCATCTAATACAATTTAATCTTTTTTCTTTTAGTATAATAATTTGGGGGTGAATTGACAAAACGAAATAGGTGAGTAGAAAGAAGAGGCTAGCAACATTGCTGAAGCAGGTTTTGAGATTCCATCTTTTGTGATTTCAGAATATAGATTGAATAAAAAAGTCATGGATTATGTATTTGATTATTGACATAGAAGTTACCATTGTGAGGGTGTGTTTGGCTGAGAATTTAGAATCTTTTCGATATTTAATTGGAAATAGATTAATAAAACATTCAGGGTTTGGTTGGCTGAAAATTATACGAACTATAAGTACAATAAAAGTTATTAATTATGTTTGTTTCAAAGCTCAAGTTACGACTCTTTACAGACCCATAAAAGTAACCGTCCAAATAGATATAAGTCGGCTGACCAATTTGAGATTCAGATGTTTTGATTCGCTGTTTGTTTTTAGAATTTGCCGATTTAACATTTTAATCCGATTTGAAACTTGGACGGTCAAGTAAACAGAACCAGTTGTGTAACTTCAATTATATATATATGTGTGTACATATATATCATTTTTGGAATATGTAGGTATGTATATATCATAATCTGAACCATCTTTACCACCTTACCGGTTTTGAAGCCTAAACACGCTCTTTTGGTCTTGACACTATGCTTTTGGATATACAACTTTTGAACTAGAGGTGGTCAGTTTGTAGTTTGTATCAGGGTAGATTTTTAGTCTTGATATTGCTTTTTTGTTATGCCGATTGCTATTAACTGAATGTAAGTTTATTATTCTTCTTTGATTACCTAGAAGTTATAATTTTATGAGATTCCTTTTAATTATTGAAATGTTGAGTAATTATACTTCGGGATGAGCTCGGTACCGTCCGGTACCCGAACCGAAAGAACCGGTACCGAAAATCCTCAAAAGTGGGTACCGGTACCGAATATACCGGGTTTGGTACGGTTCGGTACTGGTACCGGTTTGGTACCGGTACGGTACCGGTATTTGAGGGTAAAAACCGGTAAATACCGGTACCGAACCGGTACCGAAAATGCTAAAAGTCGGTACCGAAAATGCTAAAAGTCGGTAAATTCCATACCGGTACCGGGAACGATTTGCTCATCCCTAATTATACTTACGGCGCTTTGATCATTACTATCTTATGCCTCCACATAAACATGGACTTCAATTATAGCTAGAATATGGTGGATTACCTTGGTTTTAATTATCTTCCAACCTAATGGCGAATTTAGCTGTAGGTGCATAGGGATCCAATAAAATGTAAGCTTTTGAAATTGGATGCTTCAAGTTCTTTTCAATCTTACAATTCTGATTAAGCTTCATTTACAGGTTTTTCACTTCATATTTTCATTTTGACTTATAACAGCGGTTTTCTTTAGCTTGGCTCAAAAATAAGCTCGAACAAGCTGAGCTTAAACTATCACGAGCACGAGTCTAAAAATAAGCTCGTTTAGTAAACGAGCTCGTGCGTCGCTTGTCGAGACGAGTTACTATTTATAAAATTATAAAAAATTAACTAAGTTATATATAAGCATCATTACAAAGCTGGAGCTATGAATGTTTTGGTTAGTATACTTTATTTTTACTCCAACCTGTTCCAAAGAGTTTAAAAAGCGTTTATATGCAAAAAAAAGTTATTATTAGTATTACTAATGTATGCATGTTGATATGTTATCGTTTGAAAATGATGAGCAGACTAGAGTGTCAGGAGTAATGACAAATGCACCTTTGATGCTGAATGTAGATTGTGATATGTATGCAAACAATCCACAAGTGTTTCTTCATGCAATGTGTGTTGTATTGAGGCAGCAAAGTTTGATGATTAGAAGTTGATTGTTTTTATTGGCGAAAGCCTGTCTAAAGAGAAGATTGCTGGTTTGAGAGAGATGTTCAAAGAAAAAGATAAGGTGGATAAAGATACTATGCTCGATAGGATGTCACAAATTGAAGCTATGTTAAGAAGTACAATTCGAAGATAGGCTACAAACACTTGGTTTTAAATGTTTCGATGTTTATCATATTAGGATAATTTTAGTTAGCTGATGTTTTAGCTGATATTTCTATTAGAATGTTTTATATGCTTTTGATACAAAGATGTTTATATAATTTTGGGTTTTCGTGATCTTATTAGACTTTAATAAAATTTTTTAATTTTATTGATATGTAATTTTTATGAAAAAAGGAGGGAAAAGTGGAAAATCAATCTGAATAAAAAACCAATATTCAAGCAATCACAAAATGGTAGCAAATAATGGTAGCAAATAATTCAACAGGTTCGTTGAATGCTACAGATTTTCAATGAAAATGGTGGTTAAATGGTGGCAAATGGTTGGTGGCTAAATGGTGGCAATATCAAACGGTGGCGGTAGCAAACAAGGCGGACCGTAGCAAACAAGAAGCGGTGGCTAATAATTTTGACCAATTTTGTGGTAGCAAAAATAAGGTGGCAAAATATAAAAATGGTCGCTATTTGGTGGCATTAGGGTAATTGACACGGGTGTTTTTGTCACCACATTTTCGGTGGCAAAATGGTGACAACAGGGAAATTGCTACTGTTTTGTGACCAAAAGTTTCATGACAAAAACCCTCTTTTCTAGTAGTGACATTAATAATAAATATATTCATAACAATTTCTTATACGTTTCTATAAAACTTATATAGCATAACTACTTATGTTGGGTTATTTAACAAAGGGGGATGAAAACCAGACACGTTTTTGTTTATTCCTTCGCTAGACAGGAGATATTAATTGCGTGAAGTAATTTGGCCGCTATGAATGTATATTATAAAAGAATAGTGAATCTGTATTTTGATTTTTTCAAAAGATAGTAAATTTGTATTTTCATTTCTTCAATATTATTTTGTGTGTATTATCGTTAACTAACTCGTCTTCTTTAATCCCGTATTTAATATACAGCTCGCTCTGCACATGCAGAGGTAATAAATACCAAATCTATTAAGGTGCTGTTTGTTTTTGCAGACATAAACTGTCTGCAAGCTGATTTCATCTGTTTTCATGTCTGCAACTGAAGATGTGGTATGAAGCTCTTCAAGCTGAAAATATAAGACTGTTTGTTTTTATAAATTGATACTGTCTGTACAAACTACATGAACTTTGTTTTATTTTCCAAATCAAAACATCCTAAACCAATTACCTCAACTACACATTCCAATTGTTTTATGGCCGGTACTGACTTTATAATCAGCATGAATAAACACAGAAAAATAATCTTAAGTTTCACAGTAATAGCCAGTAACCAAAATAACTGCACCATCAGTGCTCCAGCAAACATCTAACTTACGAAATTAGAAACGTTACTTTACATGGTTAAGCATATAATCTAATCATTTCCAGACACTACACACACACAGCATATTCAAATTAAAAGATTATAATAAAGATATATCACCAAAACACTAATGATCATATAATTGGCAGGTAAATCATGATTGCCACAAAATGCTTGTAATTTGAAAAGACAACCAATTAAACAAGATAAACAGCAACATGGATTTGAAGTGAGAAAAACTAGGGTTTAGAATAGAAATGATACCGATTGGAACAAAAGGATTTTTGTCTCGCTTTTTCTCAGGAAACAGGCTTTCAAGCTTGGGATTGGCTCCCATATTTGGAGGTACCGAAACTCCGTTCGTCGGAGATGTGTCAGCTACCGTAACAAGTAGGGTGATTTGAATCGAAGGATGACTCCTGCTGCTTTACGTTTGTGGCCCTAAAGGCGGTTACGATGATGATGTTGAAGGTTGATGGCAGTCGCGACGGTGGTGGTGGTTGAGGGGGCGGAAGGAGAGGGAGCGATGGTGGGTGAAGGGGCGGTGGTGGTGGCAGACGGAAGCGACGGCCGGCGTCATAGCTTCCTCTGAAAGAGGTCTTCATGGTTTTGTGTGGAATTGAGAAGAAGAAGAGGATGCTGGAGATGTTGGTAGCAGGATGTTTGAAGGAGTTGTGTGAAGATGTTTGAAGGAAGGGTTCATAGCTTTTATTTTAAGATGATATAAGCCATTTTCAGATCTGTTTAAAAAAAAAACAGTCTTCAAGGGAAACGTCTGCGTGCCTGCAGACAATGGTTCCCTTGAAGATGTTTGAAGAAAAAACAAACACCCCCTAAATAATTCGTATGTAACCGTAAAACATACTTCATCTTTACACCTTTAGTTACTTCATACTGAAAAATACAATATGTTTTTCTTGAACGGCTTAAATCACAAAAAATCTGCTTTTGTGGTGCTCGAACCATTGACCTCAAAAGAGCAACATCTTAACTTCAATGACTTTACCAATTGATCTCAACCCCCACCTAAAAAAATAGAACTAATACAATATGTCATTAGTTAAAATAGAACTAAATGTAATATTAATCCTGTACTAATAGCTTCTAATTAGAGAGGTGCATAGATTATATAAGTTATCTTTAAATATATTATCAAAACTATGTACTTATCTTAATAGAACCTGGATCATATGATAAAGAATTTATAAAACATTGAATATTTCGAATTTAATGAAAAACAATCAGTGATTGATGATGACTTCTAGTTTGTGAATATTATTGTGTTTGATCAATATTTGTTTACAAACAAGAAACTCAGTTCTAACAATTAAGAGCTTGGTCACATTAAATCTGATTTCACAATCAATTTAACATAAAAAGATCAGCTCAGCAAAGATCCAATTTCAGTTCGTAGCTCAGAGTTGTATAGTGAAAAACTTTCAAGTGTCTTTCACATACTCTGTTTTTCTTCAAAAGAACTTGAGAAAATGGCACAAAACGATCCACACAACACCGGCTTCAGTAATAAGCCACCTATCCTTGTCAGATATGAATTCAATATCTGGTAGCGTAGGATGCGGCATATACTAGCTCAACAAAATACTAGGTGTTGGAAATCGGCTGTCTTCGGATCTCATGTTCCAATGGTAACGAGTGCCGAAAACCCCAATGTATTCGAGCCAAAGCAGCCGGAAAACTATTCCGAGCAAAATTATCAAAAATTCGAGCTAGATGCGAAAGCCTTTAGTATTGTGGCTATGGCTCTGCCGAATGATATCTATGCTGGCTTGCTGCATTGCAACATAGCTAAGGAGTTGTGGGATGCGCTGAAGGAACAATTTGGTGGGAATCGAGAATACTCGAGAAATCCTTAACTAGCAATATGAAACCTACACTCATGTCAAAGGGGAGACCTTTACTCAAATGTTTGAGTTTTTTCATGTCTTATCAGTGAATTAGAGTTGGTTAACAAAGAATTTACAAAAGCCACTTTAAGTAACCGATTTTTAAGATCTTTACCTGAAAAATGGGACACTATTGCTATAGTGATGAGGACATCCCCAGATTTCAAGGATATGAGTCTGACCCAGCTTCTTGGAAAGCTCCTAACCTTTGAGAGGGAGTTTGTCCAAAAGAAAAGGCTTCATGGAAAGCTCATAACCTTTCAAGGATTTGTCGTTTGTACTTGATGATCTTAAGAATATAGACTCTACTGATCTTGAAGAGATGGACATATTGCACCAGGTAGCCTTACTCAGTTTAAGAGCTAATCATTTTTACAAAAGGTCTGGTAGGACTTACCCAGGATTAAGTGGGAGGTCTAAGGTGGGGTTGGATAAATAAAAAAATAAATATTTCAAGTGTAATAGGCTGGGACACTTTGCTAGAGAGTGTAAGAGTCAAATAAATAACTCTACACCAATGATCACATAACCTAATCAAAGAACCCAGTCTAACACACAACAACAATTTTATCCCCAAAATACCCCTGGACCAAATGTGCAAAACACAACACATTTTGCACAAAATCTGAATCTTGTACCAGTGCATTATGTCCCTGCACCACATGTCCCTCAGGTTCAGTATGTCCAAATGCCAATGGCACATGTTCAAGCATCCCAAGCTACTCCTGCTCCTGCACCGGCAGAGCCTAATCAACAGAGCTTCTTTACACAAGGCTATGTTGATTGGAGTAGCTTGCCAAAGAATTTAACCGATGAAAATTATGCTTTAATAGCAAATGAATGTGATGAACATGAAAACTTTTGTTTTATGGCCGTTGAGCATGTTACAGGCGATGAAGATCCAGTTCAAACTGTTGTGGTTGATGAAGAGATTGTTGGGTAAGCTGCTGAAAGCTCTGGTCAAACATCTGTTGATGATCAGGAGCATGTAATAAGGATGGATGAAAAGCATTCCAAAAGTTCCACCGATTGCATCAGTGCGGATCAGATCGAAATGGCTGCCTCTAAGGTGTCACCTAAAATTCTTAAAGAGTTGTGTTCAGATAATGCATCATAGCTTTTGCTAACATAAAAGAGGTGAAAAAAATCTTAGAGAAAAAGTTACAAATCAATGAACTTATTCTTGAAAAATTGAAAAAGGATTTTAAAACAAGAATAGCTGAAAAAGACCTTGAATTGAGCAGTCTGAAACATGAAGCATCTATAACTGAAGGTTAACTCCAGTCAATGATAGAAAAATATCAGACTTGTAAAAAGGAGTTAGAAACAATACAGATCACCTGTGAAAAATGAGTTGAATCTTGTCAAGGTTATGAGATGCTTTTGGATAAGCAGATCAAGAGCAATGTGAAGTTTGGGGTTAGCTTTAGAATATATGACAAAGAACAAGAAGCCTAAACTTCCATTGCCTCTGAAATGGTTGAGGTAGTTCCAACAACATCAACCGGGGAAGAAATAAAAATCACAGAACCTAGTGGCAAGAAAATCACTTTTGAAAAGCCACCAAGTTCCATTCAAGCTGAAAAACTAGAGTATGAATTCAAACCTACTTGGTCAGATGAATGTGATGTGTTAGAAAATTTCAAACCCTTTGATTTCACTAAACAAAATGGTCTTGACCCACCTAAGATAAAAAATCATTCCTCTTACCAACTCCCAAACATATGATAAAATATCTATTTCTGAAAAGAGAGATATTGGTAAACAGAAAGATAAGGTTGCAGCACTGAAGTGTTATTTCTGTGGAAAGTTAATTCATATTGCAAAAGACTGTTTTAAGTTAAAAGCCTATGATATTGTGACAACTATGCTCTGTGACCGATGTACGATGTAAAACAATGTTGGATATCAATAAAACAATGTGCTTTGGTGTTATTATATGTGTTTTGGTTTTATTATATGTGCAATTGTGTTTAATAATTTTACAATTTGATTCGATTACGTTTCAAGCTTTAAATCACTTTCTAGAAGGTTATACGCAAACTGGTGCATAAACGCAATCAGTTTAACGCGACGTACACTCCGGAACTGTGACGTAAGCTAAACATACTCTAAAATATCCTTTACATAACTTATAAATAAGTTTCGAAGGATTCGGTATGGCAAAAACATGTTTGTTTGAACTAAAGAACTATTTACGACAAAACTGCGAAACGAACACTGGTGACCGCCCGGATAATATTTAAATCCCAAAAATATTCTATTATGATTAAAATTTTATATTTAATCAGGTCCGTGTTGAAAAATAAATTAAAACGCCTAAAAACGTTATTTTTCAAGTTTAAGCGCGTACCGTGTGATTATGCGCGACACAGTACTTCTATTGCAAAACGCGGACAACGCAGCCAGTCTTGGCAACTGAAATTTATTTCAGTTATATTTTGGCAAGATTATTTTTATAGAATAATAAAAATAATTTAGAACGCCATAAACCGGGGTTTAAACGCTAGATAAAATACCCGGTATCCAGTTAAATACCCGTTTTAGCCTACATATAGCATATTTATATAAAAACTTACACTTGGACCCCCTCCCCCCCTTCAATATTACGGTTTTGATGTGTGATCCCACCAAATTTTTGTAAAATCTTGCAAAATATCATGTTAAGACTTGTATGGACATGTGTCCTTGCATGCCATCTTCTTAATCTCCATATATCTTTCCATATCTCTTACAAGATCACAACACTTCACTCAACCTCACTCTCTCTCCCTCCTACAACCGTCCACCATCTCTCTCTCCTCCATCTTCACCTTCTTCAAACATTCAAGTCTTATTCTTCATGTTCATGTCCCTTTCTAGCAACCTTCAAGTTAGTGTGAAGATCTAAGGTGATTCCAAGGTGTTGTCAAGTGATTACAAGCTTCCTATCATCAAAATCTCATCCTACAACCTACTTGAATCTTGAAGGTATAACATTTATTTTTAAATCATACTTTAGATTCTTGGTTGTTCTTGATGATTTGAAGTTTCTCTTGAATCTTGGGATTTTCACTAAACTTGAAATCTAAATGAAATGGGTCTTGTTACAAATAAAAATGGTGATGTATATATGTATGTATAAACCGTACATATATATGTGGGTGTATGAGTCTGGAAGTTTGTTATCTTGTTAAGTACTAGTTTATGTTGTTACATGTTCTTGAATGGCGGTAAAAATGCAAGTATTTGGTGATTTATGTATGATATGTTAAATGTAAATTACTTCAGCAAATAAATCTGAATAAATCTCATATTTGATGTTTTTAAACTCATAAAAAATGATAGTGCTATGATAGTATGCTTTAGGCACTTGTACATGTGAATATATGTTGATTTAAAACTCAAGAAGTGATGAAAAATGGTTAAACGACAAAAACTGTTTTAGATCTGGATATAAACACAAAAATAACATTTATTTGGTAAATTATAATGGCATGAAACTTTGACATAGGTTTGATAGCTTTGCATGTTGTACATATAGCTTAAAAAGTGGTAAATTATGTGAAATTTGCATGATTTATATGCTTTGTTTAAGACCTGCACTATCATGAGTATAACCATTATTTTATTCAGTAAATAACATGGGTTGTGTTAAAATTTCAAGTCGTTTCGATTTGGGATGGTTCGGGTAATGTTTGATGCAAAACTATGCGGTAAAACGGTAAAAAATCGCCTTTTCGGAGTATTTTTGCAAAACTGTTTTAGATCAGTAATCAAACTGATATAATTGATATAAAAATGAGTGTTTTAACTTATATTAAGTTTACTTGGTGTTTGGTTAGTCATACGTGACTTCCGACGCCCAAAAATGTTACCGAAACGCTAAAATAAGTGTTTTTCAACATACACTAGAATGGGTTGTTCACGGGTTATTTTATGTGTTATAATGTGCTATGTGTTTTGCAATATGTGTATGATCATGTGTTAGTGTTGACAAGATTATGTGTGTTACGCTCGAGTACATATATACAAATACACCAAAATAATAAAAAATAATAACTTTTCGAGAAATCTCAAAGTTAGGTGAAAATTCTAAGTATCGGAGAAACTTCGGTATTTTTGTGGGTTTTTGATTATTAAATCATTCTTATTTAATTTAGGACGAATAAACAATTTGAGGGATTGTGTATAAAAACGCACCCAAAGGTGAGTAAATAGATCCCCTCTTTTTACTGTTTTCGATTGTTTTGGGGTGATTCATATGTATCAAAACGATTTCAATATTCTAACGATGGTTTCAAAACGATTGAGATGGTTTATACAAAACTAATAACGATTTCGATAATGTGAACGAACTTGTCGGTGGTAGTTACATAACGAATGACATTCATTAGCATTGATCAAGCCGACCAGTATTAAGTTATGGTACCATAGGATCTGACAAATCCCGTTATCCGATCGCACCCATGGTTATGTGTGGGTTAGGTGGATAACGACTGAACCTGATGATTGTTAACTTACCCTTTGGTGGTTTGTTAATACGAGAACGAGTGGAACGATGGACGAGTCACAAAGGTTTGAATGTTTTTAGCGAGACGACCAAAAGTAGTTTTCACAATTAAAACGAGAACGATTTGAACGAGTGAATGAATTGAACGATTTGGAATGATTTGAACGAATTAAACAATATTAGACAACGATGTTCACAAAACTATATAAACCATACGAGTTTTATTACAAGAATGATTTATGATTTGGTTTACATAAACAAATGTTTTGGGTTAAGATTCATGGCATCGAGGTTTATAAATTATGACCAATCTATTTTGACTTGGTTATTCATTTACAATACAAACATTTTACAAAACAAGGTTTTCTAATATCAATTAACAAAGTTGTACGAGTTGTTTCAACATACAAACAAGCCATGAATCTAATACTCATACAAAAACTATGTACTCGCCAGCATTTCTTTGCTGACTTTGTTTTTACATATGTTTCAGGTGAAGTTGCTTAGTGTTGATTGCGAATAGGATGCATGCTCACTTAGGACTGGACGAGGCCTTACTGATTTAATAACGACGATAAACTATGTTTGACTTGCTTGTTTAACTTTAAGATAATGTTTAATATTCAATAAAACGAAACTCTTTGTATCCATGGTTTGAAACAATAATTCTGTTACAACACCCCCGACGTTTCCGCCACGGTTTGTTGTTTTACGTGGTCGGGGTGTGACAGAAGAGTTGGTATCAGAGCCAATGGTTATAGGGAATTAGGTTATTAGTAAAATTTTGACCTAGACTATAACTTTCTAGGACCCCAACGCAAGTTGATTTGCGTTTAGAATTTTAAAAACAAAATCCGAATCTGCTTCAAAAATTAATCATCCGTTCTAGGATGATTGATTACTAGGTTTTGAACCCTCTGTTATTAGATTTTGAACCCTTCCAGTTTGACTCATTTTTGGCTTAGTGCCTTCTGAGTTTTCAAAACCTCGTCAACGTTTGGGTCTATATAATGTGAACACGTGCAAACTGGAAGAGTGAATGCCTGTTCCCTGAGTTTTTTGTCTAAGGCTAGAGTGTTCGTATAAATCCACATAATCGGACCAGTTACTCTTACCTGGGAACTCTTGGGGTGAGTGTTCACTTATAGGCGGGCATGTCTTCGCGATACATTATTTTTGACCTATTTACTTTTATTAGTCACTGCGTGTCGTTTGTTTGTTCGAGGTAACAAACAAATGAACGCCTTCCTTGTGTTTTGTCAATACCTCTTTTGTTTTTCCTAATTTTCAACCTCACTCGATTCTCCTGTTTCCTTGTTAGACAATTCCTCCTCGACGTGAAGCACAATCTTTTACTATTGAAGAAATCGCAGCCCTGGTCTCTCAGCAAGTGGCTGCTGTGCTTCCCGGTGTTGTGACCCAAGTCCACGAGATATACAACAACAAAAATAATAACAAAAATAATGCACCGTGTAACTTCAAGAATTTCAATTCTGCTAAGCCGCTAAAGTTTTCTGGGTCGCAAGGAGCAACTGCGCTCCTACAGTGGTTTGAGAGTATCGAGAACACATTCAGACATGTGCAGTGTCCGAATGCGCGTAAGGTTGAATTTGCTTCGAGTGTGTTTGAGAAGCGTGCTCTTACGTGGTAGAACGGAGTGATGCGCGACAGGGGTGCCGAAGTGGCATTGGCACAAACTTGGGAAGAGCTTCGAGCTCTCATGATGAGAGAGTTCTGTCCCCGTCATGAAATTCGAGCTTTGGAACGAGAGTTTGACGATCTGAAACAAGACGGGGGAGAACACCGTGCGTATACGGATCGATTTGAGGAGCTCAGTCTTTTGTGTCCTACTATGGTTACCCCGTTGGAGAAAGCGATAGAGAGGTATATCGATGGTCTACCCGATTCTATTCTGGATATAGTGACTGGTGTTAATCCTACCACCCTTCGTCAAGCGATCGAGTTGTCTGCTACCCTGACTGAGTCTCAAGTCAGGAAGGGTAAACTCACTCGCAAGGGTGATAAAAAGAAGGCGACTGATTCTAGGAAGGACAAGAAAAAGGGTAAGGGTAAGGAAGGTGAGACGTCGAAGAAGTCCAGAAAGCGAAAGGGTGCTTAGAACTTTCCAGTAACTGCACAAACTGCTCAGAACCCTCAGAACCCACCAGCTCAACAGCCTGCGAAGAAAGCATATGCTGGTACTGCACCTCATTGTGCTCGCTGCAACGGTCATCATGTTGCACAACAAGCTTGTAGACAATGCACAACGTGTGGTAAGCTTGGGCATCTGGCCAACGTCTGTCGTTCAGGTCAGAATCAGATTGTTCAGAATCAAGCTCCAGTCCAGGGGAATGCTGCTAGATTCCCACCGGGTTCATGTTTCAATTGCAGAGAGTTTGGCCACTTCCGCAACAACTGTCCGAGGTTAGTGAATGCAAACGCGAATGCTAATGCAAACCCAAATGTGAACGTCAACGCAAATGTGAATCCCGTTCATGGGTGAGCGTACAATCTGAATGCTAACGAAGCGAGGGCTGACAACGAAGTGGTTAATGGTACGTTTCTTGTTAACAATTGACCTGCATATATTCTTTTTGATTCCGGTGCCGATAGAAGTTTTGTTTCATTATTTTTTGAACCTTTGCTTGCCTTACCTAGAACTAAACTGAGGAAACCCTTATCTGTCGAAGTTGCTACTGGTAAACCTCTTGTTCTCGATTCTGTTATTCGTGATTGTCAGTTAAACCTTGATAACCATCTTTTTCCCATTGACCTCACGCTGATGCAACTTGGGAGTTTCGATATTATCGTGGGGATGGATTGGTTAACCAAACATCATGCTGAGGTGGTTTGTTTCGATAAGATTGTTCGTATTCCTCTTCTGTCTGGCGATGTTCTGGAAGTTCGTGGCGAAAAACCATCTGGCAAATTGAAGCTTATGTCATGTACAAAGGCCCAAAGATATTTACGAAAAGGATATGTTGCTTTCCTGGCACATGTCACTGAGGAGAAAGGCAAGAGTATTCAGGATATTCCGATTGTTCGGGATTATCCAGAGGTGTTTCCCGATGAACTGCCTGGTTTACCTCCAGTTCGTCAAGTCGAGTTTCATATTGACCTTGTACCCAATGCCAACCCGATTGCGAAAGCACCTTATCGTCTTGCACCTTTGGAGATGCAAGAGTTATCGAAACAGCTTCAAGAATTGTCTGATAAAGGATTCATCCGTCCAAGCTTTTCGCCTTGGGGAGCTCCTGTCCTCTTTGTGAAAAAGAAATATGGATCTTTTCGAATGTGTATCGATTATCGTGCGCTTAATAAGCTTACCATCAAGAATCGATATCCCCTACCTAGAATTGATGATCTCTTCGACCAGCTGCAAGGTGCTTCATGTTTTTCCAAGATCGATCTGCGTTCTGGGTATCATCAACTTCGTATTCTCGAAGAAGATATTCCCAAAACAGCTTTTCGTACAAGATATGGGCACTATGAGTTCACTGTCATGCCTTTTGGTTTGACAAATGCCCCAGCTATCTTCATGGACTTAATGAATAGGGTTTGTAAACCTTATTTAGATAAGTTCATCATTGTGTTTATCGACGATATTCTCATTTATTCGAAGTCTCGAGCCGATCACGAGCAACACCTTCGTTTGACATTGGAACTTCTAAAGAAGGAACAACTTTTTGCTAAATTCTCCAAGTGTGAATTCTGGCTTAAAGAAGTTCAGTTCTTGGGTCATATTATCATTGAGCAGGGTATTCACGTAGATCCATCCAAGATTGTTGCAATTAAGGATTGGAATACACCGACGACACCTACAGAAGTTCTTTCTTTTCTTGGTTTTGCTGGTTATTATCGACGGTTTATTTCTAATTTTTCAAAGATCGCGGTTCCACAAACTTCTTTGACTCAGAAAAATAAGCCTTTTGAGTGGGGACCTAAGCAAGAAGAAGCGTTCCAAACGCTGAAACGGAAGCTCTGTGATGCTCCTGTTCTATCTCTACCTGAGGGAAACGATGATTTTTGTTGTCTATTGTGACGCGTCGAATCTAGGACTTGGTTGCGTTCTTATGCAACGAGGTAAAGTCATAGCTTATGCGTCTAGACAGCTGAAAATTCACGAGAAGAACTATACGACTCATGATCTTGAGTTAGGAGCTGTGGTTTTTGCGCTTAAAATCTGGAGACACTACCTCTATGGAACGAAGTGTGTGGTTTTTACAGACCACAAAAGTCTCCAGCATATTCTCAATCAGAAGGAACTGAACATGAGGCAACGACGTTGGGTTGAACTCTTAAACGATTATGATTGCGAGATCCGCTACCATCCTGGTAAGGCGAATGTCGTAGCCGATGCGCTTAGTCGAAAGGAACGAGTCAAGCTTCATTCTGTTCAAACTTTATCTGATATTCAATCTCGTGTCCTTCAAACTCAACGATCTTGTGTGGTCAAAGACTTATTGAAATATGAGCTACCGCTTCAACTTGAGCTTAAACTCGAAAGGAAAGACGATGGTTTACTCTATTTCAAGGATCGTTTGTGGATTCCGAAACAAGACGATCTTCGCACCTTGGTAATGGACGAATCTAACAAGTCTCAATATTCTATCCATCCTGGTGCTGATAAAATGTACAAGGATCTTCGTACTCAGTTCTGGTGGCCTGGTATGAAGAAGGATATTGCCTTGTACGTATCGAAATGCCTAACTTGTCTCAAGGTCAAGGCTGAACACCAACGACCTTCTGGTTTGCTTGTACAACCAGAGATACCGGTTTGGAAGTGGGAGAACATTGCAATGGATCTCATTACTAAGTTACCGCGTACGTGAAAGGTCACGATGCTATTTGGGTTGTAGTTGATCGTTTGACAAAATCTGCTCACTTCTTACCAATCCGTGAGGATTTCTCTGCTGAAAAGCTTGCCAAGATCTATGTAGACGAGATTGTATCACGACATGGTGTTCCTTTAGATATCATTTCCGATCGTGATGCTCGATTTTCATCTCATTTTTGGAAGACCATGCAATCTGCGTTGGGAACTCAACTGAACCTAAGCACTGCTTATCATCCCCAAACAGATGGTCAATCTGAGAGGACGATTCAAACTTTGGAGGATATGCTTAGAGCATGCGTGATAGACTTTGGTGGTAATTGGGATTCTCATTTGCCATTGATCGAGTTCTCATACAATAATAGTTATCATGCTAGCATTAATATGGCACCATTCGAAGCTCTATACGGTCGAAAATGTCGTTCACCTGTGTGTTGGAATGAAATCGGTGAAGCTCAGCTGACTGGACCTGAACTCATTCTGGAAACAACAGACAAAATCAAGAAAATTCGCGATAATCTTGTGACAACTAGAAGCCGTCAAAAGAGTTATGCGGATTTGGGACGCAAGCCCTTAGAATTTCAAATCGGAGACCGTATCCTACTCAAGGTGTCACCTTGGAAGGGAGTGGTGAGATTTGGAAAGAAAGGAAAACTTGCACCACGATATGTTGGACCATTTAAGATTGTTGAAAGAGTTGGAAAGGTTGCCTATCGACTAGAGCTACCTCCAGAGCTTGGAAATGTTCATCCGACTTTTCACGTGTCCAACTTGCGAAAGTGTTTAGCTGATGCTGATCTTCACATTCCTCTCAACGAAATTCAAATTGATGAAACGATGCACTTTGTCGAGAAACCTGTGGAGATAGTGGAACGTACATACAAACAGTTGAAGAACAAACGGATTCATTTGGTCAAAGTTCGCTGGGAATCCAAACGCGGCGCCGAGTTTACTTGGGAACATGAGGACCAGATGAAGACGAAATATCCGTAATTTTTTTCACAAGTATCCTCTAAATAAAATTTCGGGACGAAATTTCCTAAAGTAGGGGAGACTGTGACAACTGTGCTATGTGATCGATGTACGATGTAAAACAATGTTGGTTATCAATAAAACAATGTTCTTTGGTGTTATTATATGTGTTTTGGTGTTATTATATGTGCAATTGTGTTTAATAATTTTACAATTTGATTCGATTACGGTTTCAAGCTTTAAATCACTTTCTAGAAGGTTATACGCAAACTGGTGCATAAACGCAATCAGTTTAACGCGACGTACACTCCGGAACTGTGACGTAAGCTAAACATACTCTAAAATATCCTTTACATAACTTAGAAATAAGTTTCGAAGGATTCGGTATGGCAAAAACATGTTTGTTTGAACTAAAGAACTATTTACGACAAAACTGCGAAACGAACACTGGTGACCGCCCGGATAATATTTAAATCCCAAAAATATTCTGTTATGATTAAAATTTTATATTTAATCAGGTCCGTGTTGAAAAATAAATTAAAACGCCTAAAAACGTTATTTTTCAAGTTTAAGCGCGTACCGTGTGATTATGCGCGACACAGTGCTTCTACTGCAAAACGCGGACAACGCAGCCAGTCTTGGCAACTGAAATTTATTTCAGTTATATTTTGGCAAGATTATTTTTATAGAATAATAAAAATAATTTAGAACGCCATAAACCGGGGTTTAAACGCTAGATAAAATACCCGGTATCCAGTTAAACACCCGTTTTAGCCTACATATAGCATATTTATATAAAAACTTACACTTGGACCCCCCTCCCCCCTTCAATATTACGGTTTTGATGTGTGGTCCCACCAATTTTTTTTTAAATCTTGCAAAATATCATGTTAAGACTTGTATGGACATGTGTCCTTGCATGCCATCTTCTTAATCTCCATATATCTTTCCATATCTCTTACAAGATCACAACACTTCACTCAACCTCACTCTCCCTCCCTCCTACAACCGTCCACCATCTCTCTCTCCTCCATCTTCACCTTCTTCAAACATTCAAGTCTTATTCTTCATGTTCATGTCGCTTTCTAGCAACCTTCAAGTTAGTGTGAAGATCTAAGGTGATTCCAAGGTGTTGTCAAGTGATTACAAGCTTCCTATCATCAAAATCTCATCCTACAACCTACTTGAATCTTGAAGGTATAACATTTATTTTTAAATCATACTTTAGATTCTTGGTTGTTCTTGATGATTTGAAGTTTCTCTTGAATCTTGGGATTTTCACTAAACTTGAAATCTAAATGAAATGGGTCTTGTTACAAATAAAAATGGTGATGTATATATGTATGTATAAACCGTACATATATATGTGGGTGTATGAGTCTTGAAGTTTGTTATCTTGTTAAGTACTAGTTTATGTTGTTACATGTTCTTGAATGGTGGTAAAAATGCAAGTATTTGGTGATTTATGTATGATATGTTAAATGTAAATTACTTCAGCAAATAAATCTGAATAAATCTCATATTTGATGTTTTTAAACTCATAAAAAATGATGTTGCTATGATAGTATGCTTTAGGCACTTGTACATGTGAATATATGTTGATTTAAAACTCAAGAAGTGATGAAAAATGGTTAAATGACAAAAACTGGTTTAGATCTGGTTATAAACACAAAAATAACATTTATTTGGTAAATTATAATGGCATGAAACTTTGACATAGGTTTGATAGCTTTGCATGTTGTACATATAGCTTAAAAAGTGGTAAATTATGTGAAATTTGCATGATTTATATGCTTTGTTTAAGACCTGCACTATCATGAGTATAACCATTATTTTATTCAGTAAATAACATGGGTTGTGTTAAAATTTCAAGTCGTTTCGATCTGGGATGGTTCGGGTAATGTTTGATGCAAAACTATGCGGTAAAACAGTCAAAAATTGCCTTTTCGGAGTATTTTTGCAAAACTGTTTTAGATCAGTAACCAAACTGATATAATTGATATAAAAATGAGTGTTTTAACTTATATTAAGTTTACTTGGTGTTTGGTTAGTCATACGTGACTTCCGACGCCCAAAAATGTTACCGAAACGCTAAAATAAGTGTTTTTCAACATACACTAGAATGGGTTGTTCATGGGTTATTTTATGTGTTATAATGTGCTATGTGTTTTGCAATATGTGTATGATCATGTGTTAGTGTTGACAAGATTATGTGTGTTACGCTCGAGTACATATATACAAATACACCAAAATAATCAAAAATAATAACTTTTCGAGAAATCTCAAAGTTAGGTGAAAATTCTAAGTATCGGAGAAACTTCGGTATTTTTGTGGGTTTTTGATTATTAAATCATTCTTATTTAATTTAGGATGAATAAACAATTTGAGGGATTGTGTATAAAAACGCACCCAAAGGTGAGTACATAGATCCCCTCTTTTTACTGTTTTCGATTGTTTTGGGGTGATTCATATGTATCAAAACGATTTCAATATTCTAACGATGGTTTCAAAACGATTGAGATGGTTTATACAAAACTAATAACGATTTCGATAATGTGAACGAACTTGTTGGTGGTAGTATAATGAATGACATTCATTAGCATTGATCAAGCCGACCAGTATTAAGTTATGGTACCATAGGATCCGACAAATCCCGTTATCCGACCGCACCCATGGTTATGTGTGGGTTAGGTGGATAACGACTGAACCTGATGATTGTTAACTTACCCTTTGGTGGTTTGTTAATACGAGAACGAGTGGAACGATGGACGAGTCACAAAGGTTTGAATGTTATTAGCGAGACGACCAAAAGTAGTTTTCACAATTAAAACGAGAACGATTTGAACGAGTGAATGAATTGAACGATTTGGAATGATTTGAACGAATTAAACAATATTACACAACGATGTTCACAAAACTATATAAACCATACGAGTTTTATTACAAGAATGATTTATGATTTGGTTTACATAAACAAATGTTTTGGGTTAAGATTCATGGCATCGAGGTTTATAAATTATGACCAATCTATTTTGACTTGGTTATTCATTTACAATACAAACATTTTACAAAACAAGGTTTTCTAATATCAATTAACGAAGTTGTACGAGTTGTTTCAACATACAAACAAGCCATGAATCTAATACTCATACAAAAACTATGTACTCGCTAGCATTTCTTTGCTGACTTTGTTTTTACATATGTTTCAGGTGAAGTTGCTTAGTGTTGATTGCGAATAGGATGCATGCTCACTTAGGACTGGACGAGGCCTTACTGATTTAATAACGACGATAAACTATGTTTGACTTGCTTGTTTAACTTTAAGATAATGTTTAATATTCAATAAAACGAAACTCTTTGTATCCATGGTTTGAAACAATAATTCTGTTACAACACCCCCGACGTTTCCGCCACGGTTTGTTGTTTTACGTGGTCGGGGTGTGACAGATATCAACAAAACAAACAGTGTTTATCTATCCACTTCTTGGTGTACCATTTGTGGAAAACTCAACCATTTGACTTAACAATCTTCTTTTCTTAAACCATTTGATGTAAATCTAAATAGGTCAAGAAAGAAAATGAACTTCAAAAGGGAAGATGGGCCTGATAACAAGAATACGCAATCTCTTCCCAAAAGAGTTGAGTCATTTCACACTGTTTACCAACAAAAGTCAAACCAACATCCTGCACTGAGGTTAGGCCAAACCTCTATTGCACGATAGAACCAACTACCCAGAGGCTATGGGCAACCCACCTTTCAATAGGGTACCTTACAGGTATATAGAACTTATGCCACAACCACAACAACCAAGGGTAAACAAGCATCCTCATGGGTATCAACATCTTGTTGGGAATGGTCAACTTCCACTGACCCAAGTGTGTAGGCACTTTCAGAGGGTCAAAAACATCTGTTGGAGATTGTTCAAAAACTCCTTTTGAACTTGACCATCCCAAGGAGCCATTGTAGTGGTTGATAATACTAAATACAAAGAAGAAAATGCTTTGGATCATCTGCAGAATTGACCCATTTATCACCATCTGCAGGAACCACTTTTGGCAATTTGAAAATACCAACGGAGGAAACCTGTACATCTATCTCTATCCAAATAAAAGAAAGAAGATTGTTTTGAAAAATATACCAAAAAATTTATCTTTATTGTTTTGTTGTTTTCAAAATGTTGCCAGAGAAATCAAAAGCTCTGTTTCAAAATTCAAGAAAAGATTGATAAAATCACCAAAAACAAAAACTCTACTAAAAAGAGTAAAACAAATGTTTCTTCGGTTCAAAAGTCTGGTTATGTGGATAAAACCATTGTTTAAGGCAAAAGAACCACTTTTTCAAAACCACTGTTTGACTACAAAATTCAAACAGAGCCACTGTTTCCACTTACTTCCACCACTGTTTCACTCAAAACTCTGTTTAACCCTATAAAGGTTTCAAACAGAGGTTTTTCAAAACTATGTTGACCAAAAGTTTATCAGATGTTTCAAAACACTGATGAGGTTATTCAAAGGTCTGTTGAGCACAACAAAGGTTTCAAACAAATATTTTGAAAATAGATCTTTCATGTCTTTGTCAAAGGGTTTCCTCTGTAGGACCCACTTTCTGAACAGAGGTTCGGTATTACAAATAGCAACTAACCATATGGACTGAAAAGGTAATCGTTGTCCACGCTATCATCCCTTTTCCATTAACCCTATAAAAAACCATGAGAAACAAAGTATACTTCTACCCTCCATTATTGATAAAATCAAAGCTTTTTCAAAAGAGAAAAATTCCAAATTAGCTTCCATCAAACTCGGTTTTCAATCAAAAGATCGATAGCTTAGAAGATTTTCAAAAGATTTGAACAATAGTTCATCATGGCTCTTGAAATCAAAACCACTCACAATTATTTACCGTATCTTGTAAATCACAACAAGAATACAGATTTTCACTCCACCATTGACATCATAACTTCATGAAAATATCTTTTCATCCTCACTGCAAACGCCCCATCCATATTTCCACTCTCAGATAATTTTGGGCAAATGCAAAGCTTTCACTGCAAAACGAAAATCCCTTTCTCATAACCTCCACCATCAAGAATGAACATGTGGAAATTACCGCAGAATCCATCTCCACTATGTTCCGATTAGAGGATATGACAGGTATGGAATCTTACCCCAAAAATGACTTACATGTTGAGTTCATAGAAAAGGGACTATGAAGGTCAGACAGTGGGAGAAACACTTTACAAACCAAAGTTCCCACCTGAAATGAAATTCTTTTTCCATACTCTCTTGGTTTGCCTTTCTGCTAAAACCACTGCTTTCAACGAAATACTCGTAAAAACTCAGTGTCTAGGGTATGCTATTTTGAAAAAAATCAAATCATAAGCTATCCCAGACTCTGTTTCTAGATTTGGTAGCAAATGTAAGGGCAATCAAGAGAGGCACTAGCAATCCTTTTCTCATCTATCCAAGGTTGTTAAGCTTTTACTTAAAAAATGTTATAAGAAAAGAACACTCTAAACAAGATGAAGCACTTGAAAGTAACAGGCTTTCAAATGAAATTTTTACACACATGATGGCCAAAGGGCAGGAAAATGTTGTACAAGTAAACATTTTAGAAAACCAACTAACAAATGTTACAACATCTGTTGCTGAGCCCGCTACTCCTTGTGGCCACATTGTACAACCCAGCATTGTGGAACCCACACCAGACTCTTCCACACAAACCATTTCCATCCCTATCCACAAATCTAAAAGAAAGCCCACAAAGAAATGGTCTTTGGAGGTTGAGATGCCAGAGATACCTGATGTAACACAAATGCAGCTAACATCTGTTGTTACTTCCTCACAACACATGCAAACATCTCCACCTATCCAAACTCCTCACTCATCCTCACAAATATAGAGTGTTGTAAACACAAGGTACATAAATCAAGGGGGAGATATATCACTTGATTATCTCTACTCAAGCCCTTCTCCCAGGGCTGCTTCTCTTTCTACACCACCACCCACTTCAACAATACCTTCACCGTTACAAAAATTGCTTGATACAATTGATACGTCTGACTTGCATATACCTAGTTGCTCTTAACGATAAATCACATAGCGTTCACTCCCACAAGTGACTAGGGCATGGTTTGGGGATCATTGCTATCCCACAAACTAAGGAGGCAACACCTCATGTGTCCAAAGAGACACAGGTTGATATTTCAAGTGGGGCGGCTACTACAACTGTTGAGACAACAGTCTCACAGTTGGATAGTGGTTACATCTGTTGAGACATTAGTCTCTACATCAGTTGGATGTCCCTAGTACCAAGAACAAGGGGCACTTAGTCTAAAACCAAGTTTAACCACTTCTGGTGGGAATTCAGATGATCCTGTTAACCCAGGTGATGGATTAAACTATCAGGAATTGATGGAGAGGGTCAAAAACTTGGAAACATCAATTGGAGAGATCAAGGATATGCTGAAAATCTAGATTCAAAACTCTAGACCTCCTCCTTCTAATACAGACATTGCAAAAGAAATGTGGGTTCATGTGCATTCATACCTACATTTTCAAAAGCAGGATGCAAAAGAAAGACATGCCATGCAAGCAGAGCTTATCAGAAAAACAGTGGATGCTAGGTACCAAGATACACAGGCAGAAGTTAAAGCCATGAAAGACTTTATCTTTGAAAACACTTGCGAAGCTCTCACTCTCCCTAAATATGATGATGCCAAAAGGGGGGAGGTAGAAGAATGCATGAGAAAGCTTCAACCCCATGTCAAAAAGGCTAGAAAAAGGCCTGACATTGCTGCACACAAAAGGGCAAGAAAGGAAGAAATTGCAAAGAATTGGAGAATCAAAAGAGAAGGGATACAAGAGAAGCTAACATGCAGATCACAATGCGGGAAATCATCACTAGAAAAGAAATCCAAGACAACCAAGGTGCTTCAACATAAGTTCCAGCAGAGGTTAGTTAAAGCACTATTGCACCTATCCAAATATCTGCCACCACTCAAACTGCTGCTCACATTATCCAAACATCTGTTTCCACTATAAAAATGACAACACAGGTTACAACTACACCTCCATCTTCATCTTCACACAAGTCCCCAAAAGGACTACTGATCCACAAGAGAAAACCAACCATACCACTTCCACAACCTTCACCAAAAATACAAAAAATCACAAATCAGATCCAGGAGAACCAAATTCATTGTCCAAGATGATGATGAAGAAACTCTTGATGCATCTCCTACCAAAACAACCACCACCACTACATCTCCTATATCCACCACTACAACCACCACAATCACTCCCATCCTTTCACATACCACATCTTCACCTACTCCTCTTGACTCACTGGAGTTAGAACATGTCTCAAAAGAGATAGAGTCTTTCTACTCCATAACTGACATGAGCAAAGTGATCTTTCCTTCCCTCAGAAGATATAAAAAGCCTAAAAATGTACAAGAGTACCTGGATTCAAATCTCAATCAGTCTGAAAACATTGTTTCTTTCAAAAGCAAAGGAAATACAGTTATTTCATATCTTCTTCTAACAGATGTCTCAAAACACTGATCATATTGCTCAAAGGTCTACTGAGCACAACAGAGGTTTCAAACAAATATTTTGAAAAACAGATCTTTCATATCTTCTTCAAAGGGTTTCCTCAATAGAACCCACACTCTGAACAGAGGTTTGCTACTACAAATAGCAACTGACCACATGGATAAAAAGGGTAACCGTTGTCCACGCTGGTATCCCTGTTTCATTAACCCTATAAAAACCCACGAGAAACAGAGTTTACATCTATCCTCCATTATTGAAAAATTCAAAAGCATTTCAGAGAGAAAAACTCTGAATTTGCTTCCATCAAACTCTGCTTTCAATCAAAAGATCATCTGCATAAAAGATTTTCAAAAGATTTGAGCAAACAGTTCATCATGGCCCTCGATTTGAGAACACCTCACAACTATCTACCATATCTTGTAAAACACAACAAAAATACGGATTTTCACCCCATCATCGACATCATAAATTACTCAAAATATCTCAACATCCTTACCGATGATGCACCTATCTATCTTGCCACACTCAGAGAACTTTGGGCAAATGCAAAGCTTCCCCTACTAAACAAAAAGCCCTTTCTCATAACCTCCACCATTAATAAAGAACATGTGGAAATCATCATAGAATCCATCTCCACCATGTCTCATTTAGAGGACATCTCATGTAAGGAATCTTACCCTAAAAATGACTTACATGCTGAGTTCATAGAAAGGGGCTATGAAGGTCAGACGGTGGGAGCAACACTTCCTAAATCAAAGTTCCCACCTGAAATGAAATTCTTTTTCCATACTCTCTAAGTTTGCCCATCTGTTAAAACCACTACTTTTAATGAAATACCCCTGAAAACTCAGTACTTGGGGTATGCTATTTTGAGAAATTTAAATCATAAGCTATCCCAGATACCATTTCAAGATTTGGTAGCAAATTAAAGAGCAATCAAGAGAGGTACTACCAATCCTTTTCTTAACTATCCAAGGCTGTTAAGCTTCTACCACAAAAATATTTTAAGAAAAGAAAACTTTGAACAAGGTGAAACACTTAAAAGTAACAGTCTTTCAAATGAAACCTTTACTCGTATGATGGCCAAAAGCTAAGAAAATGTGGTAAATGAAAACATTTTAGAAAATTAAGCAACAAAAGTTACAACATCTGTTGCTAAGCTCACTTCTCCTTATGACCATGGTGCATAACCCAACACTGTGGAACCCACACCAGACATTTCCATACAAACCACTTCCATTCCCATCCCCATATCCGAAATTAAAACAAAAAAGAAAGGGTCTCTAGAGGTTGAGATGCTAGAAATACCTGATGTAACATAAATGCAGCTAACATCTGTTGTTGCTTCCTTACAATAGATGCAAACATCTCCACCCAGTCAAACTACTCACTCTTCCTCATAAAAGGAAAGTGTTGTAAGCACAAGGGACACATATCAAAGGGGAGATATATCCCTTGATTATCTCTACTCAAGTCCCTATCCCAGGGCTGCCTCTCTTTCCACACCACCACCACCTACTTCAATATTCCCTTCACCCTTACAAATATTGTTTGATGCAATTGATACATCTGACTTGCATATACCTAGTCCCTCTCAAAAAATCAATCACAGAGAGTTCACTTCCACAAGTGATTAGGGCAAGCTCAGGGATCACCGTTATCCTACAAGCATAGGAGGCAACACCACCTGTGTCCAAAGAGACACAGGTCGGTATTTCAAGTAGGGAAGCCACTACAATTGTAGAGACAACAATCTCATAATTAGACAGTGGTTATATCTTTAAGACCCCCTTGTTGGGATTGAACCCTACAGAGGAATAGTTGATTAAAGCCAAAACTGGACCAGATCAGTGGATTCAGAATAAGCAGATGTTTGTATTCAATCTTTCCCCTTGATAGTGGCTCTAACATCTGATGGATTCAAGTACTGCCCTTCCTAACTACTGCTGACCCAAAAGACTGATGCGGACTAAGTGCTGATGCTCAATTAACTGTTATGTCTCAAGTGCTGTTGAAGACCAAAGCACTGCTAGAGCCTAAGCAGTGGAATGAAGGATCAGTTGTTTTGTTTATGCTTTGTATATTGTAATCAGTGGTTGTAATAGGTCAGTAGTTTGAGTTTGTTAGGAGGTTAGATGTCACTTTCATGGTGACGTCAGCAAAGATGCCATAGTGGTTTGTTCGGTACTATAAATAGAACAGTACCCTGTACTGTTCTATTAGCTCTTTCTTCACAACTCATTCTGTACGAACAAACCATCTGTGAGCTCAGGCTGAGGGGGAGATTGTATTACTTGCATGCAAGTGTAATTGAATCATTGTAATAAATATAATCATTCAATTTCATGACAAACATGTGTGTTGAAAGCAATTCTTCCATTTGATTGTGTTGAAAGTTTGTTCCATCTTTAATTCCGCTGCACTTTATCTTAATTCATTTTCATTACATTCAAACAAACACAATCATAAGAAACTCAGATCCTAACAATTGGTATCAGAGCTTGGACAGTCAAACTTGATCTAACAATTATTTTGACGTAAAAGTTCGGCTCAAAATCGTTGATACTTTTTAAATTGTTCGTTTGAAAAACAGAGTAAGGGTTAATCACGAGCAAAGTTAATTAACCAGTGCCTGTAAACAACCAGGATGATGTCACAATCACAAGATATGAACAATAACATTGGTTCTCTCTTCAAACCACCTATGTTGAAGAGAAATGAATACAACATCCGGGAGCAAAGGATGAGTCACATCCTTGCTCAACAGAATACCGGATGTTGGAAGTCGGTTATCTTTGGAGCACACGTTCCTATGGTGCCGAGTGCTGAGGATCTAAAGGTCTTTGTTCCTAAGAAAATTGAGAACTATACGGACCAGAATTTTCAGAAAATTGAACTAGATGCCAAGGCATTTAGCATCGTTGCATCTGCACTACCAAATGAAATTTATGCTGGGCTGTTACACTTTAACAGTGCCAAGGAATTGTGGGATGCAATGAAGGAACAGTTTGGGGGAACTGAAGAAGTAATTGAAAACAATAGGGAAATTTTGAACCAACAGTATGAAACCTTTTGTCACATTAAGGGTGAAACATTAACACAACAGTTTAAGCGATTTAGTTGTCTCATAAGTGAACTTAAGCTTGTTAAAACTGAATTTCCTAAATCAACTGTTAACAGCAAGTTTTTAAGATCACTTCCTGAAAAGTGGGACACAATTGCTTTTGTAACCAGAAACTCTGTTGAGTTCAAAGATCTGACTCTGACCCAACTTCATGGTAGACTCCTGACCTATGAAAGGGAGTTAAACCAGAAAAAGAAGTTACAAGAGTCTGGAAAAGTTGCAGATGTCTATTCATTTGGCAGCACAGCTCTTTTGGGTCAAGAAGAATCTGGTAGTAGTAAGGATCAGAGTTATGATCATTATATTGACATAACAGCTGGTGGAGCCCTTAACAACTCTGATTCTTACTCAAATAACTATGCTTTCACAACTAGTTGTGAAAACCAGAATTCCAACAATCTGTGCTTTGAACTCAATGATTTGCAGCATTTTGATCCAACTGCCTTAGAAGAAATGGACATTTTGCACCAACTTGCATTGCTGAGTGTAAGAAACAGTAAGTTTTACAAAAGGACAGGGAGAAAATTTCCAGGGTTACATGGGAATCTAAAAGTGGGGCTGGATAAGTCAAAGATTAAGTGCTATAAGTGTAATAGGCTAGGTTATTTTGCTAGGGAATGCAGGAGTCAAACCAATGAACCAATTATTACACATCCTAGCTCAAACCCTAGACCACAAAATAACCATAGCACTGTGCGCTATGCCCAATATGCCCCTGCTGCTCATGTAAACACTGCTCACTATGCACATCCTGCAACCCCTGTTCCTGTGCATTATGTTCAAACCACTGTTCCTCAGATACAGTATGTCCAAGCCCCTGCTCCTCAGGTTCAGGTGCAACAAGTTGCACCTCAACAAGCTGCACCAGCAGTGGTTCAACTAGACCAACAAAGCTTTTTCACCCAAGGCCTTGTTGACTGGAGCAACTTACCTTAAGAGCTAGGAGATGAAAATTTTGCACTCTATGCTCAAAATAATGTTTCTACTGATGATATTTGTTTTGTAGCATTGGAGACCATACCAGAAGGGCTGGAAGCTCAAGAAGGACAGTTAAGTGATGAAACAGTGGACAAAATTGCTGAAGCAGTGGTTACTGCTGTTGCTGATGAGAATACTGCTGGGAGAAAGTTCAAAACCCCTGTTGGAACCACTGTCTGACCCTTGGTCTGAAGAAGAAGAAAAGAAGAAAGAAGGTGAAAAAGAAGAGAAAACTCAAGAAGAAAGTGATCATACCTGTGATTGTGCCATGATGGCTGTAACTAAGGTATCACCCCAGGTTCTCAAAAACCTTTGTTCAGACAAATGCATCATAGCATTTCCAAACATTAAGGAGGTGAATGAAACCTTAGAGATAGGTTATTAACTTCTGAGGTTCAATTTGAAAAGTCTTTAAAAGAACTGAAAAACAAATTGAGTGAAAAAGAAAATGAAATTTTCAGCATCAAACAAGAGCATAGCATAACCAAGGACCAACTCCAAACAATGATAGAAAAATATCAAGTTTGCAAAAAGGAGTTGGAAGCCACCCAAATCACTTGTGAAAAATGGGTGGAATCCTGCAAAGGTTATGAGATCATGCTTGAAAAACAACTTGAAAGTAATGTAAAATTTGGCATAGGGTTTAGAAAAAATGACCAAGTTGAAAACACTGCTTCAAATCAAGCTGGTTCTGTTGAAATCATACCAACCAAAGAATAGCTAAGAAGTTAAAATAACTGATAAACTTGGTAACAAAATCACTTTAGAAAGATCTGTGGGGTCCTCAACTTTTGAGGAGATTGAGAAATACCAATTCAAACCCACATGGTCTGATGAGTGTGACATTCTTGAAAATTTCAAACCAATGGACTTCACAACTATAGACGATGTCAAAGCTCCTAAGGCAAAAGTCATTCCTCTTAAGGACATCCCACCAGTAGTTCAAAACTCTGTTGCAAAGGAGTCCGAAAAGAAGAAAAGAAAAGAAAAGGTTAAAAACTTGTTTTGTGATTTCTGTGAAAAGAAAAATCATTTGACAAAAGATTGTTTTCATGTAAAAGCATATTATATTAACAAAACAAGCATCATTGTGCCTTCCCAGAGCTGCACCATCTGTGGTAAATCAAACCACCTCACTCAGGAATGTGTGTATCTCAAATCCTTTGATGTAAAAAAGAATGAGTACACTTCAAAAACATCCATGAGTTCATCAAACCACCAGTCAAGAAATAACCACTGTTTGTGCCAGTTGAAACAGCTGTTTCCAAACAGCTGACCCAAACCTCTGTTAAAAGAGATGTTCAGGTGACTGATGCACCCCCTGCTAACCAATACCAAAGAGGTAAAGGTCAACCACCATATCCTAGGGTCCCACATGTTTATGAAGCGTACAAAAGGCTCTCTAAACCAAGAGTGAACAGGCATCCCTATGGATATCAAGAATTGATTAGAAATGGCCCCCAATAGTGGTTAGAGAAACAAGCTGCAAAAGTTAATCAATCCACTGATCTAACCACTGTCCATCTTCCTGACCTTAACATAGACATTGTTGAGACCCCATCCAAAGCCTTATTGGCTTCGGAGACCCTCTTGAACTAATTATTTACTTGATGTGCAGGGAGCTTCTGCATGCTTAGATAGTCTTTGGTATGTAGATAGTGGAGGCTCCAAGCACATGACCGGATGTAGAGCCCTACTCAAAGAATTCAAAACTCATGGAGGGGGTGATATATCTTTTGGTAATAATAGTAAAGGGAAGGTGATGGGATCTGGTACAGTACAGTCTGGAAATGTTAAGTTTGAAAATGTCAATCTGATAGACAATCTAAAATTCAACCTCCTTAGTGTCTCTCAAATGAGTGACAAAGGTTATGGTTCTTTCTTTACCAAGGAGTGTTGTAGGATTGTTGGACCATAAATGGTTGAAAAGATTGAAGAAATAATAAAAAATGGAACAACTAAACTTGTTGCTCAAAGAAGTGGCAATGTTTATGTAGTTGATTTGTCAAAAGAGAACCCAAGAACTGATGCCTGTCTGTTCTCAGCTGCCTCTAACAAAGAGATAGAACTTTGGCACAGAAGATTGGGGCACACAAATCTCAAGACAATCACTGCTTTGTCAAAACAAGGGTTAGTAAGAGATCTACCTCAAAAACTGTTCACCTGTCCTGAGCATTGTGTTTCTTGCCTAAAAGGAAATCAACATAAAAGCTCTTTTAAGTCCATTGAAGAGTCCAAAACAACCAAGTGCTTGCAAATGCTTCACATGGATCTGTTTGGCCCAGTTAAAGTCATGAGTCTTAAAATGAAAAGATATTGCTTGGTAATTATAGATGACTTTTCTAGGTTTACATGGACTTATTTCTTACATTCCAAAGATGAGACTGCAGGCATTCTGCAAGACTTTGTTTCACAGGTTGAAAAGCAGTTTGACTTGCCAGTAAAAATCTTTAGGAGTGACAATGGCACAGAATTGAGAAATAGGGAGTTGGATGAGTTTTGTGTGTCAAAAGGAATTGTAAGGTAGTACAACATTCCAAGAACACCAGAACAAAATGGGGTAGTTGAAAGAAAGAACAGAACTTTGATAGAAGCTGCCAGGACCATGCTTGCTGATTCAGGTTTGCCATTAACTTTCTGGGCAGAGGCTGTAAACACTGCCTGCTATTTCCAGAACAGAGTTTTAATAAACCCCAGGCATCAAAAGACTGCCTATGAAATTCTGTATAAAATCAAACCACTGATCTCATATTTTAAAGTTTTTGGCTGCCCATGCTTCATTTTAAACTTGAAAGACTCTATCTCAAAGTTTGCAGCCAAAATTGATTGTGGTTATCATTTGGGATACTCAACCACTGCTAAGGTCTACAAAGTGTTCAACACTAGGACTAAGACAGTGGAAGAGACTTTGAATGTGAAGTTCAATGAAATCCCTGCAAATCCTGCAGAATTATTTGATCTTGATAAATTTACTTTTGAAAATGTTTCTGTCAAGACTAACAGTGCAGGTCCATCTCAAAGTCCTCCATCAGACTATGGATAGGAAGTCATTATTCCACAACAAAAGTCTGCATCAATTGGAAGAGCAACAGATGTTCAAAACAGCTGTCAAAGCTCAAACACTGCTACCTCAACAGTTGTTGACCAAAGTAGCCCATTAACCCCTGCTTCCACATCCTCAAGCACTGTTGATAAAAATCCTCAAACAGTGGATAAAAATCAGCCTGCTTTCACACCACTTCCTCCTATTCCTCCACCTCAATTTCAAGCCACTGTTGGATCATCAAAGTCACCAATAGTGGTTAGCTCAGATGATTCACATCTGCAGCCCTCATCCTTAAATGCCATTGTTCCATACAAAGGAGAGTTAATCTTCTTGAAGTCTCATCCACCTGACCAAATCATTGGCAACATCAGTGAAGGGGTGCTAACCAGATGCCAATCCCAAAACATCTATCTTTTTGCTGGTTTCCTATCACTCCATCAGCCTGCCAAGTACTAAGAGGCACTAAAAGACAACAGCTGGGTAGAAGCCATGCAAGAGGAGCTCCAACAGTTTAGAAGACAAGAAGTTTGGGAGCTTGTACCATTACCAGAGGGTGTGAGTCCTATTGGCACAAAGCGGGTCTTTAAAAATAAAACTGATGAAAGGGGTATTGTTGTCAAGAATAAAGCAAGGCTCGTGGTTCAAGGGTTCAGACAGGAAGAGGGCATTGACTATGATGAAACTTTTGCCCCTGTAGCAAGATTGGAAGCAATCAGGTTATTCCTGGCCTTTGCTGTCAACCACAACATAAAGGTGTTTCAAATGGACATTAAATGTGCATTCCTCTATGGTAAAATACAAGAAGAGGTATATGTTTGTCAACCTCCAGGCTTTGAGGATCCATTTAATCCAAATCATGTCTACAAACTAATAAAGCTTTGTATGGTTTGAAACAAGCACCTAGAGCCTGGTATGAAACTCTTTCCACCTTTCTTCTTTCCATTGGGTTCACAAGAAGTAAAATTGATAAAACATTGTTTTTAAAATAGGGAGGGAAAGATTTGATGATTGTCCAGATTTATGTGGATGACATCATTTTTGAAGCACATGTTCTAAAATGTGTGAAGAGTTCAGACAACTCATGAGAGCTGAGTTTGAGATGAGTGCAATGGGTGAACTCCAATGCTTTCTTGGTCTCCAAGTAAGGCAACTGCGAAATGGTACTTTCATCCATCAAGGCAAATATGCCAAAGAACTTTTAAAGAAATTTGAGATGGATGATTGTAAACCATGTAGTACACCCATAGCAACCACAAAAATAGTCATGTCTGATGAAAAGGATGATTTGGTTGATCAAACTCTTTATAGAAGCATGATTGGGTCTTTATTGTACCTGACTGCATCTAGGCCAGACATCATGTTTGCAACATGTGTTTGTGCAAGATCCCAATCAGCCCCTAGAAAGTCAAACCTTATTGCTGTAAAAAGGATATTCAGATACCTAAAAGGTGCTCCCACACTTGGTATCTGGTATCCAGCTGATGGAAATATCAAGCTTTCAGGTTTCTCAGATAGTGACTTTGCTGGATGTAACACAACAAGGAAGTCCACATCAGGAGGGTGCCAATTCCTAGGCAGTTGCTTAGTGTCTTGGCAAAGCAAAAAGCAGGCAACTGTTTCAACATCCACTGCTAAGGCAGAGTATATAGCTGCTGCAAGCTGTACAGCCCAACTGTTATGGCTTCAAAATCAATTGCTGGATTTCGGTATCACTACCTTAATGACACCTCTCATGTTGGACAGCCAGGTAGCAGAAAATATCATCAAAAATCTAGTTTCCCATTCAACCACCAAGCACATTGATATCAGACATCACTTTGTGAGGGATTACTATGAAAAAGGTTTGATTTCTCTGCATCATGTTCCAACTAAAGATCAACTGGAAATGTGCTAACAAAAGCATTAGACACATCCACCTTTGAAAGCTTGATCTCTAGGATTGGCAGGCTGAACATGGAATAACAAGCAAAATCTTGTTTTTCTATGAATAAAAGCATTAAAATGTTTTTAGAAAATCAAAATTCCATCCTTAAAAATAGTTAAAAATGAAAATTTCTCATTAATCCTTAAAAGTCTGTCATAACCACTGTTTTGGTTCAAACATCTGATCTGATGATTATTGTCTACTGCTGAAAGTCAACCTCTGTTCCTCCATTTCTTTATTAATCACTGTTGTTCAAAATCAGTGTTTTAACGAACTGATGGCTATCCACTGATAGTTAAAAGTCACCCACTGTTTTCATTTACCACTGCAAACCACTGATACTTGATCCATCAGTGGTTTCCTAAACAACTGTCTTCCATTATTCATCAGAGGTTGGCATGTGGACAGTACTTATTCGTCAGATCTTTTGTAACCGCTGCCACGTCAGCATTCACTTTTCCACTTTATAAAACCCTGATTAAAACCCCAAACAAGGTTTTCAGTGTCGAATTGAATTCAAAATTCCTTTCTCAAAGCAGTTACCATCCATTTCTCTTAAATCCTTCACCGTCTTCTTCCTCTCGCAATCACACTCAAATCGCCATGGCCCTTCCATACAAAACTCCTCACAACTACCCGTGCATACTTGAAAAACCAAGTGATAGCATAACCTTCAACTCCGTTGACTTGTATTGCTCCTATCTTCCTGGATGCCCAAAGAGAATTCTAGAAAAATGCTAAACTTGATGTTAAGGACAAAAAGCCCTTAGCAATAAATTCATCAATCCGGGGTATTCCAGTTACCATCACACCACAAACTCTATCAGAGGTCTTTGAACTAAATGATATTCAAGGTAAAAACTCTTTTCCAAAAACAAAGTATCAAACTGATTTTCTTGAGCGAGGGTATGAAGAGGAAATGAAAAAAGACACTTTACAAAAAGGCAGTTTTCCTCTTGCCATGAGGTTTTTGTTCAATACCCTCCTCATGTGTGTATCAAATAAAACAACTGCTTTCAATGAGATACCATTGAAAATTCAATATCTGGGTTATGCTATCATGAATGAAGAAATTTTTTAACTACTCCCAGGAAATTTTCAATGACATGGTTAAAAATATTAATAATATCAAAGATAATAAGAAACCATTTCTCTTGTTTCCAAGGTTTTTAAGTTTTTCCTTTCAAAAGAAATTTTCCAAGGATAATGCACATGTGCTAATCCAAGGAAATCCTTGTCAACCAAACAACCTTTCTTCTGAAAATTTTACTCGGCTGTCAAAACCTTCCAAAACACAAACAGAGGAGCCTGAGCAGAATTTAGCAGCAACAACTGCTCCTCAGGTCCCTACTGTTGAGCCCACTGCTCAAGGTGATCACAGCAGCAAACCCACTGCTGTGAAACCCACCCCTAAAACCACCAAAAAACCAAAACAGAAAAAATCACAAAAGCCCCCCAAACCCACTAAAAAGGTAACTCTGGAAGATGAGATCCTAGAGATTATACCTATGACAACACAAAAGTCACCAATAACCACTGTTGCTACTTCCTCACAGCAGTGGGATGAAAGATCTCAACCTAAGCCTCAAACTCCTCCTTCTTCTTCTCAAAAAGATCAGGTTATATCAACAGGGACACCAAAATATGATGCTCTGGAATCACTTGATTCCATCATCCACAGCCCAACTCCCGAGGCAAATTCTCTTTCTACACCCATACTCACTGCCCAAATTCCACCATCAATAGTTCCTTTGTTGGATGCACTTGATATAGCTCAGGAAGAAATTAGTTCTTCTCAACCACTTATAACTGAGAATACGCCTCAACAAGTAACGAAGTCTGAGCTCCCTATCATTGCTAACCCACCAACAACTGAGGAGGTTACACTACAGGAAGTACAAGTACTTCCTGTCAGTAGTTCAAGTGAAGCAGCTACTACAAGTGTTAAACCCACTGGTCTACACTTGAACAGTAGTTTCATCAATAAGACTTCCTAGAAGGCAATTTCTTCTTTGGGAACCAGAGTGTTTCCAGTCTTCACTGGTTCACTTAAAATGGTTATCTCTTTTGAAGAAAGAAGACCCCAGTACCAAGAACAAGGGGCATCAGTGGATGACTTTTGGGAAACTTTCCCTAAGTCAACTGCTGATACAACCACTGCCAGTGGGAAATCAGATGATCCTATTAAGTTGGGTGATGGTTTAAAGTATAGAGAATTGACGGAGAGGGTTGACAAGATTGACACATCTGTTGCAGAAATCAAAACTATGCTGTAACAGTTGTTACAAGTACAAAAGGCAACACCCACTGCTGCACCAGCTCAAACATCTGCTCCAGCATCTGCTCCTACTCCCACTGAGCTTTGGAATCTATTTCAACCTCTGCTTCACAAACAAAGAGAATATGCTGATCAACAACACGAAGTTCAAATTCAAAAGATCTGAAATTTGATGGAAGCTAGGTTCAAGGATACACAAGCAGACATCAAGGCAATTAAGGCCCATTTACTACAAACCACTAGCACTGCTCCTCCTTCAATCATTTTTGTTGATAATCCTCCTAATGATGCCAAAAGGGGGAGAAAAAGAAGAAGGGCTATGAAGATGGCCTATACATTGAACCAGATGCAAAATCTAACTTGGCTGCAAAAATCCCTAGGCCAGATGGTTCAAAAAAGGTTGATGTAACCCAAAATGCACTTGCTGATGAAAAAGAAAAGCAGAAAAGGGATATGGAAACAAAGGGATCTAAAAGGTTTGAGCAGGAGAAGAAAGTTATGATGGAAAGGGAAGAACATGGTACTTCTGAGCCTAAGAAAGAGGAAGTTGTTCCTAAGCCAAAAAGAAGACAACCTACTAGAAAAGTAAGGCAACCCAAATCCACACCTTCCAAAACCATCAAACAAACTCCCCAAATCCCTAAAAATTCCTCTCATCAAACCTCCAAACCAACAGATGTTAAAACACCTGTTGTATCAACAACTGTTGGTACTTCAGTGGTTTCAACAGATGTTACCCCAATAACTGCCACCACTTCAACACACACTCAATCCACTGCCTTACCAAAAATCACATCACCACCACAACAGCCACCTGCCAAAAAGCAGAAGACATCAGATGACACATCATCTGTTGTACTGACAACAGTGGTTGAAACACCAGTTGTTTCAACAGCTGTTAGTTAGCCACCTACCACTTCAATCACTACCACTCAACCCACAAGTCCACCACCAACCTCTCCAAAATCCAAAAGAAGAAGGATAGTACTGGATGATGATTCTTCACCACCTCCAACATCTTCACAAACACTGACCCTTGCTACCATTCCAAACCCTGTTCCACTCTCTTCAGTACAAGCTTTTAATCCAAATACTGTCATTACTCTTGCAGGAGTCCAGTATCCATTAGATCTTCCAGCAGTTAGAGAGGAGATAAAATCCTTCTGCTCTGAAGATGACCCTGCAAAAAGGAATCTGCCATCTCTTCAAGGTTATCCTAGGCCTAATAACATAGAAGAATACTTGCAGTTAAAGGCTCAACAAGCAGAGGATATCTCTAAAAGAAATACAGAGGGAAAATCTGACAAAGAGATTCAAAGATACTTTCAATACTTGCTCACTCAAGTCAGAACTTTGGAGCAGTTTTCAAAAGATCTTTGTCAGAAACTATCAGAAAGAGATGATGAAAGCCTGAGAAAAGATTACATTGATCACATCATGGCTTTCAAGAAATACAAGGCAAAAAGAGCTCAATATAAAGAATGAACAATTGGTGAGCTTAAAGAGGAGTTAGAAAGAGTGCAAAAGATGAACAAAGACAAAGTAAAACACACTCCTCCTGTTTGGTCCAAGTACAAGAAAAATGTACCAGAAAGGGCTTTAAAGCTGAAGAGAATGAAAGAAGAGCTTATTGCTGCTGATTATGGGTCAAGGAATCAGGTTAGCAGGTGGAAAGAAGAAAAAGTGATAGATACCTACAAAAGGTTGGAGGAGTTGAGAAAGAAAGATCCAAATGTTCCTCAAAAACCTGATTATCCTGAAGCAGTGGTTCCAGCTAAACCACAAAAGTTAAAAATCAGAAAATCCACTACTCCACCTGCTGCCATCCTTTATCAAAGAAGGAAACAAAAGCAGATGGATGCAGAAACAGAAGCAGATAAAGCACAAGGGGATTACATTATAAAAATGGTCCTTCAGCAGATGATAGCAGAAAATCCTGAATTGGCAAAAGCTGCAAACACTGCCCAAAGTGTTATAACCAGGCCTCCATCTCCAAACTTATCATCAATATAACCTCTCCCAAGAAACCCACTGAATTCAAAAATACTAAAGTGGAAATCTGATAAACAGACCCACGTATTGACTTTGCTCAAATCCAGTGGTGAGGTGAAGCATATATCAAGGGAACAAGCACTGGGCCTGGGTGTTGAAGATCTGCAAGATCTCCTTGAGCTTACACTGTCCAAGGATGAGGATGATACAGATTCCTTGGACTTTGAATTACAATTTAAAGGACAAGTCAGGGAATTATTGATGAGGCAATAAAAATCCAGAATAATGAAGAGTTTTGGCATCATCTGTTCCAGGGGAAGATTGTTGGGATTGAACCCTATAGAGGAACAGTTGATTAAAGCCAAAACTGGATCAGATCAGTGGATTCAGAATAAGCAGATGTTTGTATTCAATCTTTCCCCTTGACAGTGCCTCTAACATCTGATGGATTCAAGTACTGCCCTTCCTAACTACTGCTGACCCAAAAGACTGATGAAGACTAAAAGCTGATGCTCAATCAACTGTTATATCTCAAGTGCTGCTGAAGACCAAAGCAATGCTAGAGCCTAAGCAGTGGAATGAAGGATCAGTTGTTTTGTTTATGCTTTGTATATTGTATTCAGTTGTTTGTAATCAGTGGTTGTAATAGGTCAGTAGTTTGAGTTTGTTAGGAGGTTAGATGTCACTTTCATGGTAACGTCAGCAAAGATGCCACAGTGGTTTGTTCGGTACTATAAATAGAACAGTACCCTGTACTGTTTTATTAGCTATTTCTTTACAACTCATTCTGTACGAACAAACCATCTGTGAGCTTAGGCTAAGGGGGAGATTGTATTACATGCATGCAAGTGTAATTGAATCATTGTAATAAATATAATCATTCGATTTCATGACAAACATGTGTGTTGAAAGCAATTCTTCCATTTGATTGTGTTGAACGTTTGTTCCATCTTTAATTCTGCTGCACTTTATGTTAATTCATTTTCATTACATTCAAACAAACACAATCATAAGAAACTCAGATCCTAACACCCCTTGAAGGCAACAACTGTTGAGACGCTAGTATCTTCACCAGTTGGAAGTCCTAGTACCAAGAACAAGGGGCACTTGGTCTAAAACCAAGTTTAACCACCTCAGGTGGGAATCAGATGATCCTTTTAACTCAGGTGACGGATTAAACTATCAAGAATTAACGGAGAGGGTTACCAATTTGGAAACATCTGTTGGATTAATCAAGGATATGATAGAAACCTTGCTCAAAAACTCCAGACCCCGACCATCAAATGTAGACATTGCAAAAGAAATGTGGGCCCACATTCAACCATATTTACATCTTCAAAAGCAAGCTGTAGAAGAAAGATATGCCAGAGCTTGTAAGACATGCAGTGGATGCCAGGTACCAAGATTCACAGGTAGAAGTTAAAGCCACTAAAGTCTTTATCTTTGAAAACACTGGTCAAGCTCTCATTCTCCCTAAGTATGATGATGCCAAAAAAGGGGAGGAAGAAGACTACATGAGGAAGCTCCCACCTTTGGTCAAAAAGGCTGGCAAAAGGCCTGACATTGCTACACTCAAAAGGGCTAGAAAAGAAGAAATTGATAAAGAAATTGGGAAGCAAAAGACAAGGGATACAAGGGAAGCAAATATGCAGATAACAGTATAGGAAATCATCAAAAAAAAAAAAAAAAATTTAAGACAACCAAGGCTCTTCAACAGAGATTCCAACAAAGCTTTGTCAAAGCACTGCTACACCTATCCAAACCACTGCCACACCAATCACTACTCTAACCCCTATTCCCCCTCCACTACTCAAAACACCACCCTCACCACCACCATCTAAATCCCCCAAAGGACTTCTTTAAAGAAAACCTACATCACTACCTCCACAACCACCACCAAAAACACAAAAATCACATACGAGAACCAGGAGAACTAAGTTCATTGTCTAAGATGATGATGAAGAAACTCCTGATGCATCTCCTATCAAAACCACAACCACTGTTTCATCACAACCATCTACCACCACAACATCATCAACCTCAGCTTCCATACCCCTTTCCTTGACCTTATGGACCTACAAAATGTATCAAAAAAGATACAATCTTTCTATTCCACAACTGACATCAGCAACTTACCTTTCTTCCCTCAAAAGATATCAAAAGCCCAAAAATGTACAAGAGTATCAAGAGATAAAGCTTGTGCAGGCTGATAAGATAACTGCTTACAAAAGCAACGGAAGAAGTGATAAGGAGGATGGTGACTTGCGAAACGCACATGTTTATTTACAGTGAACCTCTCGCTTAGCTGGGTTTTAATATTTATAAAAATGTTTTATACCTTAACATTAAAACACACACAAAAGGACAAGAGTATCCCGTCATATATGTAGCAAAGTATTGGTAAGAGCCAGATATCGATCCATCGAACACGGGCGGCATTAAGTACTAAATCTTTTTCATTAGATTACCAGATAAAAGGATAAGTGAATGGGGTTTTAACTAAAATTATCTAAAACTATATTTAAAACATAATAGACTCCAAATATGAAAAATAAATAGTAACTTGTTTCACAAACAACCTAAACATGTTATCTAGATATGCCACAAAAGCACTTGATTAATTTTCCAATTTCAAGACAGCTAGTTACCGGGTCTGGATTTCTAGCATTATGATTCTTCGGAAAGTTAACGCGATGGTCACACGTTAACCACCTAAAATCATTCATTAGCGAGCTATTGATATTTATTCATGCGAATCATTAAAGATAGGTTATTTACCGGGTCTGGATACCTAACCTCACTTATCAAAGAAAGCAATAACGATGGTCACAATACAGCCACGAGGATAAGCAATTAAGTAGATCATATCACAAATTATTTCACTTTTACAAGTCTTGAACACAAATCTACCATGCCAACAATTTCAGACCAAAACTACTAAACAAGGATCATAAACCGTGTTCAAGAACATGTAATCAACACTATATAATTCGTTAGAAACCTTACATGCAAGGAAGTATTCCTAATCAAAATAAGATGTATCTTGTATAAAACCGATACCCTGGTCCGGTTTCATGGTGTAAACAAAGTCTACAAACAAGTGCTTAATCAAGAAATAGTTACCATCCCACTAACCACAGATTCATTATCCAAGATAATCAAACATAATCAGGAACTCAATATCAATGAAACATTCATTATATAATCATGAAGATTCAACATGAAAAAGTACTAAAGATTCATACAAACAAGATTACAACATAAAGATTATTCAAGAAACAAGTTTATAACTACTATTACATAACTAACATCAGCTCAATACTTGAATAATGATCAGAATACATGTATAAGAACAAGGAATCGAACCATAAACAGGCAAGGAATTGATGGGTTGGATCGGTTATGCTTCCATTCGGTCTTGAAGCTTCAAAGTGGTCTGATCAGGACTGCTTCGGAACCCAGAAATCACCTAGAAACATGGAGAAAAACCCAACATTGGAACCAATAGCGAATGGCTCTATTTATAGGCAAAATTAAGTTTGGCACGGCCATGCCGATGGATCGCACAGTCGTACTTTGGCACTTGTCGGGTGACATTATTTCTCCGATTCGGGGTTAGACAAGTGGACAACTTGCCTCGGTCACCAGATTGGCATGGTCATGCCATTGGTCGCACGGTAGTGCGAGGTCATTAGAATGGTGATCAGAAATTTGGTCCAGTCGGTGCACGGTCATGCGGGCGGGTCGCACGGTAGTGCGGTCCGAGTAAACAACGGCACCATGAGTCGCACTGGCAGTGCTTTCGAGGTCGGAGGACTCGCACGGTGTCACACCCTCAAATTCCACATGCGGGGTACCACCGCGAGGCGTGCGACTGACCAGGATCCAGCCACTTAATTATTTTGAACCATTTGGTTATTATTATAAGTAATGGTATAATTAGCGGCCAATTTTAAATTTTCCAAAACATAGTTTAAGTTGCAGCGGAAAGGAAAAGAATGCATATCGCAATTTAAAACCACAAGTTTATTAGTTATGAACTTACAAACCACGCACTCCAACCGATTGCAATGTCCGTCCTAAACTGTATCGAGCAACCTGCAAAGCATGCAGTAGGGTATCAACATAATGTTGGCGAGTTCACGAGTGGTCCAGTTTTAACTTTTCGAAAACGTAAGCTGTTTAGATAAAACATTTATAATCACGTCATGGGGAGCTACCCCATATGAAAGCTACTAAACTGGCGTTACCGAAACTATTGACGAGAAGATTTTGTGCCCCGAGTCAATGTCTATCGTCATTGACCAAGATGCAAGGTATACTAGTTCACGCCCGATCTCCCCCGGTCACGGTGTGAGGTTGTCAAACCTAATAGCGCTATCAACTAATAACCCGTTCGCCCCCGGCGATTAATCGGTACGATAAGCAGGGACTTTACATGATAGAGATTCGTTTAGTTTTGCTAGTTGTGATTTATAAATAATATCCAAACGTATCTCCCCCGGAGATAGTATTTTAAAAGTACCCATTTGCATTTTCCCCCAGAAATGTTAATTGAAAGTAATCTTTAAAGATGGCGGTTTGTTCGTGTCCCTCCCTGGGACGCATGCTTTTAGTGTGTGAACTCACCTTGGTTTGCTCGGCAGACAATGTACTTGTGTTACATCAGCCAACCATACCCTATTATGGTTATTAATATTCATTAGGTTCGTGTGCAAGTAACGCCACGTATAAATTACACGTATCTAACACGTAGCATGTAAATCCACATTTCTCCTAATTCACACATTTAGCATAATGGTACAGTAGTGGTAACAGTAACACGTATCATACCAGCTTATATGTTATTGGGCCTATCCTATCACATGAACAATTAATCAGCAACAATTAAACAACAACAGTTAAACAACAACAATAGTACACAGTCCATAACACCCGTTGATGCGGCCCATTAACTAAGCAGAGCGGTCCAATCAAAACCGGGCGGTCTCGACTCGAGAACAAGAGGTCTCGAGTCGCAACCACGAGTTCTTGAGTCAAAAGCAGATGGCCTCGAGTTGTGCATGACTGAGTCGCAACCTTAGAGGTCTCAAGTCAGGTCTCGAGTCGAGATCAGGAGATCTCGAGTCGTAACTAAGCTGGTCTCGACTCCTGGCGCATGATGTCTGGTTTCGAGTTGTCAGTCGATGGTCTCGAGTCGCAACCATAGGGTCTCGACTCGTAAAATCATGCAGATGTTTCTAGAATCCTTATCCAAACAGTACTATCCAATCCCACTTCACTAACATATTTTGCACTCCGTACATTTACCAAAATAGATCAAACACAACAATTTCAAATATTTCAAGATCTTCAATTTCCTTTCTAGCAACCAATGTACAACATATGAGAAACTCAAAGGCAGTATCATCACACTTATGCTTAGATCTAAAACGAATACAAGATTACACCCTATCATCATCATTCTAATCACTAGTAGATTTTTAATCAATCATTCACAATGACAATACACACCATCCAAAACACCTTGTAGACCAACAGTTGATACACTACAAAATAACTCATGCTACAACAACAAATAAGCAGCTTTATATACACATAACAAACTCTTATAATCCCATTTTAAAGTTGTAACTAAGTGTATACCATATTACCATATCAAATAAATCAACAAGATCTGATTATAAACATCCTATCATTATTACGAGGATCAGACATGTGGGAAAACTTAGATCTTTAAATTCTCATTTTTTTTTCAGCAAGTCATTTAACATACAAGACATCAAATTGAAATTCACAAGGATACACAACAATCCAACTAAAAACTACAAGGAAGTCGAGAAGTCAGAGGTGAGCATACCCGAACTATTGACTGCAACCAGTTTGAACCAGACTTACGCCCAAGGCTGACCCGAACCAAACTCGAACCCGAGTCTGAACCAGGTCTGAACCCATTCAGGACTTACTGCTGAATCGTCGTCTTCAGAGCTCCATCATCATCGAGGAAAAAGAAAACACCGCCACCGCCGTCGTGAGCGGCGTCTCCGGCCGTCAGCTCCTTGAATCATCGTCCTCTTCATCTAATCTTGTCACCATCGTCGGAAGAACGAGTAAAGGGAGGGGCGATGCTTCCGTAGTTTAGGTTCACCACCGCCGCCGTGGGGGGGGGGGGGGCGCCGTATTCGTTCGTTGCCAGCCATCAAGAGGGAACAGGGTAATGGCTTGTGGGTGAAAGATATTGGAAGAAGGAGGGTTAAGGGCTGCTTTCCTGAACAGAAGAAGACGTCGGCTCCTGGTCGGAACTCTAGCTCCGGTTGCCGGAGGGTTTGAATGAGAGTGAGGGGCAGGGGTGTTGAAATGTGTTAGGGTTTTGTTTTGGAGAAAATGAAAGGGGTGAAGGTTTAGGATTATTATATAGGGTAGGGTTTTGAAGATTTGGGGGAGTTGGGTTGGGCTTGGCCCATGGGTATAAACCCGTCAATTTCTGTGTTCCATTAAACTGTTAAAATAACGGTCTCGTGTTTACGTTAAGTTATCCATGCTTGGCTCAGGTTAGTCGTTAAACGACACGTTTCTCTCAACGTGATTATTATTATTTAAACAATAATAATAAAGATAATAATGATGACAACAATAATAATAATAATAATAATAAATAATATTAATGACACTAATAATAGTAAATTAGAATAATTATAAAATACGCTTCTCTCAACAATTGGGGTCGAGAGTACGGGTTGTCACATTCTTCCCATGTTACAGTAAATTAGAATAATAATAAAATACGCTTCTCTCAACAATAATAGTAAATTAGAATAATAATAAAATACGCTTCTCTAATTATAGACTCGCTGATAACCTAGCGTCATACGTACATACACGTAGTTCACGGAAGTTCACAAAACAAACATGTAAGCCACATAGTGCATAAGATCACATAGCGCGTAAATAGCACGTAACAGTCACGTATCACAAGATGCACAGAGTTTGTACGTATAGAATTTCACAAATTTAATTACTACATCTAAGAAACATACAGGATGACCGAACTGTCACATTATCCCCAAGTCTAAGAAATTTCGTCCCGAAATTTAGCATGCAGCCACTGACAAGCTAGTGTGTTTAAATGTTTTCATGGGGTGTCACATCACCTCCTGTTGGTTTGAAATTTCTTCCCGAAATTCAGCTGTAGCCTCAGTGCTGGAAGTAATGTTTGTAAACCACTGGGGATACATGCGCATCATCTGGTTTTCCCGTTCCCAGGTAAGCTCTGGGCCACGGCACGAGTTCCAACGAACTCGGTCTGTTGGTATTATACCACGCTTGAGGGTTTTGATTTCTTGATCCCTGATCTCAACCGGTTGCTCAACGAAGCGTAGTTGGTCGTTGATTGTGAGTTTCTAAAAAGAATAACGAATATTTCATCTGACAGACACTTCTTCAGATTAGGTACCTGAAAGACGTTGTGTACCGCATTCAGGTCTTCAGGCCGTTTTAGTCTGAAAGCATCCTTACCGATCCTCTCAGTAATTTCGAATGGTCCGACGCATCGCGGATTAAGCTTGCCCCGTTTTACCAAAACGTACCACACCCTTCAAGAGTGAACTTTAGGTAGAACCCAATCTCCGACTAAGAGTTCTAGAGGTAGCCTTTCTGACGGTCTGGAGTTGCCGCCATGCGTTGTCTGTTCTGGGCAATCCTACCCGTCGTGTCAAGTGCAAGTTCTGGGCCGGTAATTTGGCTTCCGCCGAACACAGAGGTGACCGGCATTTGCGTCCGTACAATGCCTCAAATAGTGCTACCTGAATGCTAGTGTGGTAGCAGTTGTTGGAAGAGAATTCTACAAAAGGGAAGTCACTCGTATCCACGGTTGATAACAGATGTTCTTATCATACCCTTGAGTGTTTGGATGGTGCGTTTGGCCAGATCATCAGTTTGCGGGCGATAAGCGGTGCTCATGCCTAACAGTGAGCCAAAAGTCTTTTGTGCACGTCCTTGCGATGATTCGGATGCAAAACGTGGGTTACGATCAGATATTAGAAGAAGTTGGCATCCCGTGCCTAGCATCTACTTCTATCAAGTAGATGGTTGCAAGTTCAAAAACTTGTTGGTTTCTTTGGTTGCGTGCCGTCGCTGGTAGACATGTCATCAATGCCTTGGACAGGATAGAATAAGATAGAAGCACCTCGTAGATCATCTTTCGATTGCTGGGGTTGCGGATATTTGAGCATCTCTCTAATGTCAGGTGATACTCTTTCGAGTCTAAATCGTGAGGGGTTGCGTATGCGATCGAGTAGAGCGGGCCTTGCGACGTTAAAAGTCGCATTGAAAACTTAATGCGGGCGGTTTGAGTCGTAGAAGTACCAGGGTAGAGCGGAGGAGTCGTTCGGACTACCTTTGTTTTTCGGAGTAGTTTCAGATGTCGTCGAAAGAAACAAGCGTCGAATTTTGACAGGATGGAATAAATTCGAGTGTCGTAACTAAGTGTTGATCGTATCGAGTTCGAAGAACATTGCTTGCGATAGCCTCTACCCCTGGGGTATCTTTGGCTTGTTGTTCCAACGAGTAACATTCGTAGGAATTAATTCATCCAAACGGAGATTTGTGCAGAGTAGAGTAGGATAAGGATCATGGAATCCATGAAACATAACACGAGTAGCGAGATAATGCGAGAAGGGTAGTCAAATCTGATGCGTTCAACTTGAGACAAAACATAAAGGCTTTGGGATCGGCAATAGGGATTTATCTGATGTCGATGAGGTAATTGGTCGTACCCAAGCTACGGGCGTTTAGAATACAGAACATTGCTTGCTGTTAAGGGGTGTTACGTCGATGTGGTTAGCGCAAGATGAAGTAGCTAGAGAGGGATGGTCGTCGCGCGGGTCGGTAGGTTTTAAGGTCTACTGAGACGTCTGGCAGGATGTGATTTCTCAAATTGGTAGGAAATCAAGTTCGAGTGAATTACTCTGAGTCGTGCGAATGAGTTTGAAGTAGCGCTTGCATTGTCGGGGGGGGGGGGGGGGCTTTGATGTGAAACTGCTGAAACAAGCTTTCGAAAAGCACGATTGAGGTAAACGTTGCCAAATTTCAGGGTTTATGAAGTTTGTCGACTAAAGGTTGATCTTGCTGAATTCATCAAACTGAAGAGAGATCTGGTCAAGGCTTCTATATGAAGAAACGTGGATGTCGTGATAAAGAAACGCCGGATGTGAGGATACCGCCCCAAGCAATAATTGTTGGTTCGTACGAAAGCTAGTGAAAGGATTTACAGAATCAGAAGTGTCGTCAAATAATAGTGGCTCTGTCAAATGAAGGATAAGGTAAGCACCTAGGTCACCGTGCTCGTTGGTGGGTCGACTGGTTTGTGTCTTCGTTATGTAACGCCCCCCAAATACGCCATTTTGTAAGAAGGATATCGATTTGCTGGGTTTTGGGGTGTGCTAAGGTATAAGGTTGAACTTGAATAACGATTAACCATGTAATGAGGAATTAGGGGAAACAACTTCATGATCGATGGAAACGTGATACGATTGTTGGCACTGCAATGAGAAGCATATACCGCGCATGCTCCTTGTGTTCATGACGTGTAAACCGAAATTTGAAAAGTGTAGGGTTACTAAAGTGCTTCAAGAATCCAGGTTATCGGTTGGACAAGGGAACAAGTCTCGCCACTTAAGTCGGGAAAATAATTACGTGAGTAAGAAGGATGTGAATGACGTCGTTGCTTCTTCTAACATTACATGATATAGGGATGGCTCCCCTTCGTCGATTCATTCTCGTATCTTCTCTATGTGGTCCGTAGCAGGCCTCTCCTAAGCAGGTATATCAAGTAATCGTTCACTGCATCGATTCGCTCAAATCCAGGTGTGACATCGAGAAACATGTGGACGTGGACTTGGAATAACTGGTTTCTTACCCTCAGCGTGTTGTGGTTTCGATTCGAGGTTAGGAGAATTCACTCCTGCTTAGCACATATCAAGTTTGCATAGTTTTCATATAATTCACGGTGTCAAGTACTAAATATGCAACTACATATTTACGCACATATGCTAAAAATATATATACACATTTACACACCTGAGTCATACACCAGTAAAGCCAATAATTTACAATTACTAGGTGAGTATTTGAGTCTGACGAACCATGCAATCCGGAGTGTGGTGTCGTGGTGGTTTTCGTCAAGGAACGGTTATAGTCTGGTTTTCATATAAAAATATTTTACGTCTTAAAAATATTTTATATCTTAAGCCTAGTTCACTATAACCAATGGCTCTGATACCAATCTGTCACCCCTCAAATTCCACATGCGGGGTACCACCGCGAGGCGTGCGACTGACCAGGATCCAACCACTTAATTATTTTGAACCGTTTGGTTATTATTATAAGTAATGGTATAATTAGCGGCCAATTTTAAATTTTCCAAAACATAGTTTAAGTTGCGGCGGAAAGGAAAAGAATGCATATCGCAATTTAAAACCACAAGTTTATTAGTTATGAACTTACAAACCACGCACTCCAACCGATTGTAATGTCCGTCCTAAACTGTATCGAGCAACCTGCAAAGCATGCAGTAGGGTATCAACATAATGTTGGCGAGTTCACGAGTGGTCCAGTTTTAACTTTTCGAAAACGTAAGTTGTTTAGACAAAACATTTATAATCACGTCATGGGGAGCTACCCCATATGAAAGCTACTAAACTGGCGTTACCGAAACTATTGACGAGAAGATTTTGTGCCCCGAGTCAATGTCTATCGTCATTGACAAGATGCAAGGTATACTAGTTCACGCCCGATCTCCCCCGGTCATGGTGTGAGGTTGTCAAACCTAATAGCGCTATCAACTAATAACCCGTTCGCCCCCAGCGATTAATCGGTACGATAAGCAGGGACTTTACATGATAGAGATTCGTTTAGTTTTGCTAGTTGTGATTTATAAATAATACCCAAACGTATCTCCCCCGGAGATAGTATTTTAAAAGTACCCATTTGCATTTTCCCTCGGAAATGTTAATTGAAAGTAATCTTTAAAGATGGCGGTTTGTTCGTGTCCCTCCCTGGGACGCATGCTTTTAGTGTGTGAACTCACCTTGGTTTGCTTGGCAGACAATGTACTTGTGTTACATCGGCCAACCATACCCTATTATGGTTATTAATATTCATTAGGTTCGTGTGCAAGTAACGCCACGTATAAATTACACGTATCTAACACGTAGCATGTAAATCCACATTTCTCATAATTCACACATTTAGCATAATGGTACGGTAGTGGTAACAGTAACACGTATCATACCAGCTTATATGTTATTGGGCCTATCCTATCGCATGAACAATTAATCAGCAACAATTAAACAACAACAGTTAAACAACAACAATAGTACACAGTCCATAACACCCGTTGATGCAGCCCATTAACTAAGCAGAGCGGTCCAATCGAAACCGGGCGGTCTCGACTCGAGAACAAGAGGTCTCGAGTCGCAACCACGAGTTCTTGAGTCAAAAGCAGATGGCCTCGAGTTGTGCATGACTGAGTCGCAACCTTAGAGGTCTCAAGTCAGGTCTCGAGTCGAGATCAGGAGATCTCGAGTCGTAACTAAGCTGGTCTCGACTCCTGGAGCATGATGTCTGGTTTCGAGTTGTCAGTCGATGGTCTCGAGTCGCAACCATAGGGTCTCGACTCGTAAAATCATGCAGATGTTTCTAGAATCCTTATCCAAACAGTACTATCCAATCCCACTTCACTAACATATTTTGCACTCCGTACATTTACCAAAATAGATCAAACACAACAATTTCAAATATTTCAAGATCTTCAATTTCCTTTCTAGCAACCAATGTACAACATATGAGAAACTCAAAGGCAGTATCATCACACTTATGCTTAGATCTAAAACGAATACAAGATTACACCCTATCATCATCATTCTAATCACTAGTAGATTTTTAATCAATCATTCACAATGACAATACACACCATCCAAAACACCTTGTAGACCAACAGTTGATACACTACAAAATAACTCATGCTACAACAACAAATAAGCAGCTTTATATACACATAACAAACTCTTATAATCCCATTTTAAAGTTGTAACTAAGTGTATACCATATTACCATATCAAATAAATCAACAAGATCTGATTATAAACATCCTATCATTATTACGAGGATCAGACATGTGGGAAAACTTAGATCTTTAAATTCTCATTTTTTTTTCAGCAAGTCATTTAACATACAAGACATCAAATTGAAATTCACAAGGATACACAACAATCCAACTAAAAACTACAAGGAAGTCGAGAAGTCAGAGGTGAGCATACCCGAACTATTGACTGCAACCAGTTTGAACCGGACTTACGCCCAAGGCTGACCCGAACCAAACTCGAACCCGAGTCAGAACCAGGTCTGAACCCATTCAGGACTTACTGCTAAATCGTCGTCTTCAGAGCTCCATCATCATCGAGGAAGAAGAAAACACCGCCACCACCGCCGTGAGCGGCGTCTCCGGCCGTCGGCTCCTTGAATCATCGTCCTCTTCATCTAATCTTGTCACCATCGTCGGAAGAACGAGTAAAGGGAGGGGCGATGCTTCCGTAGTTCAGGTTCACCACCGTCGCCGTGGGGGGCGGCGCCGTCTTCGTTCGTTGCCAGCCATCAAGAGGGAACAGGGTAATGGCTTGTGGGTGAAAGATATTGGAAGAAGGAGGGTTAAGGGCTGCTTTCCTGAACAGAAGAAGACGTCGGCTCCTGGTCGGAACTCTAGCTCCGGTTGCCGGAGGGTTTGAGCGAGAGTGAGGGGCAGGTGTGTTGAAATGTGTTAGGGTTTTGTTTTGGAGAAAATGAAAAGGGTGAAGGTTTAGGATTATTATATAGGGCAGGGTTTTGAAGATTTGGGGGAGTTGGGTTGGGCTTGGCCCATGGGTATAAACCCGTCAATTTCTGTGTTCCATTAAACTGTTAAAATAACGGTCTCGTGTTTACATTAAGTTATCCATGCTTGGCTCAGGTTAGTCGTTAAACGACACGTTTCTCTCAACGCGATTATTATTATTTAAACAATAATAATAAAGATAATAATGATGACAATAATAATAATAAATAATATTAATGACACTAATAATAGTAAATTAGAATAATAATAAAATACGCTTCTCTCAACAATTGGGGTCGAGAGTACGGGTTGTCACACACGGTAGTGCGATTGGATCGCACGGTCGTGCGACACTTGGCAGTCATCAGATTTTTGTCCGTTTTATCCGAAATGCATCAGAATTTCCCCGTTTTCATCAGATTTGTCTTTTGTACTTTGTTTAAGACCTGAAAATATAAAAGTACCGGATTTGGTACCTAAATGTCGCGGTTTCGGTCAAAAACGCTTAAAACAGAAGTGTTTTGGGGGATAAAAACATGTATAATTTAACGTATATCAAACATCCCCACACTTGAACTTTGCGTGTCCTCAAGCAAACTTAAAATAAAGCAAGGAAACAAATCTGAATATTTACAAAGTTACTAATTTGTTTGGTGGTCAAATTGGTTTTCAAAAGTCATCATCAAAGATTTAAAACAAACAAGCTTAGTTCGATGTTATGAAAGGACAATCACAAAGCAATGACTCAACATTTGAGTGACTTAGCATACAATTCTTTACATTTCTCACAATGTTCACACACACTCGGTTATATTTCTGAATCATACATATAATGTGTATGTAAAACACTCAATGCCTAGTCAATGAATCATGCAATATCATAAGCTTGTCAAAAGATCTAATCTCTACCAATTAATATGTGAAAAACATAAATCAAGAGGTCTTTGATGGGTTGTAATGATAGACTATGGTTAAGGGTATGGAATGGATATTTGAAAGTGGCTAAAAAGCTTAAAACACGGCGGTTAGGATTCTAAACACACGTTGCTCAGCTATTGTGTATATGTTCAGAGTTTATTCTTTTTACACTTCTACTCTCTATTTTCTTCTTAATGATTTTCCATAACCCTTATAGAGAGATTCAACAGACCGTTTTTTTTTTTTTTTGAAAAAGTACTAAAATTTACACCAATCTAGATAGCTAAGGCCGAATTTTAACAAAAAAAGGGTAAATATGAAAATGTTATATCTGGTTAAGTAGGCTTAATATTTGGGTAAAATTTTCGAAAAATACGGAAAATAGGCTCAACATGGCAAACTAATGAATAATGTTGGGTGCGGGATATAAACAAAGAAAGGCTAACGAAAGCAGTAAGAAAGCAGTAAAGAAGCACTGATATTCCGCAAAAGTATTCAAATAATAAGTTCTAAATTGCATAAAACATCCGGCTCACTCATATTCCATAAAAACAAAGAAGCATTGATAAGAAAGCAGTAAAGGCTCAAAAACAGGCTCACATAAACAGAAGGAATGGGTATAAATGTAAAGATAAATATGCAAGTCTTTCTTCTTGTTTTATCATGCTTTTATTTCAAAAATCAATTTGGCTTGTCGGTTTTGATCAAATTTGATGCTTTTTAAAGAACACAAGTGACCATTTTTGTTTTATTTTCTAAAATAAATATGTACAAAAATGAGGACAACCAAGGACAAACAAAGTTTAAAATCTTTTAAACCCCTCCCCACACCTGAACTTCACATTGTCCCCAATGTGAAATACATATTAGTTAAGCAATTATGAAGAGCTAAACTAATAATGTGAAAAGGGAAAGAGGTACTCCCTCAGAGTTGAAGTTGACTCGTTTGAGTAGACTTTAATTGAAGTCTTCTCAACTCTGTGTGCATTCTTTACAAATCTGCCAAGTATGTCACTTGCTAAAACAATAAGTAATACCACTGATTAATATGTTAGATAACCAAACCAAATCCATTATTAAAACAAAACAAACACACTACTTAAATATTATAAAAACAGACATAAAGTTTTAAAAATCCCAAATAAAATAAAGTACTGGATAAAAATAAGATAAACTACGACAAAATACCAGTTTTTCTCTGAATGATCCGCTCCATCTCCTCCTACTCCTCATCATCATCATCTTAGTGGCATGTTCCAGATGAACCCGCCCCGTAGTTACCTGGGTTTCCAAATGGAAACTGTGGGGGCTCTCCGAAGTGGCTAGGATAGACGTTCTATAGCCCCCCGAAGATATAAGAAAAGCCTGCATACATCTCCTCCCTCATGGTGTTCTGAGTCACTCGCATAGTCTCCTAAGTGGCTCTCATAGTGTCCTGAGTCACTTGCATATGTTGGAACTGCTGGTATAACTCGGGATAGGAAGGGATACCTGGAGGCCAGTTCTGCTGTGGGGGATATTCGTACTGGTGTTGAGGTTGCTCGTGCTGTGGCTGATCGTGTTATGGCTGGTTGTGTTGCGGTGGTGGTTCTAGTACCTGATGTTCTTGCATCTCGATGTCTTCGTCCTGTGGTGGCAGTGGATCCCATATATCTCCATTTAGACCTCTCAGTCTCGGGCCATTATCTGTATCCACTACTAGACCCATTGCTTTCAAAGACTTCATGTCTACATCCCTCCTGCATGAACCATTGTGAGACTACTCACTACTTCATCTGTCATAATTCCCATGTTGTATACCAACTGAGTCACATATTCACCACCGTGGATCTCACTACTTACGGTCCTCCTCGCGCTATTCAAGAAAAATTCAGCCATTCTGGCGGTGAGGTTAACATGCACTCCATTCATTATTGAATACAAGAAAAGAAGATCTGGAGTGGGACAGTTTCCCGCACTGTCTATGCATCCACATATGGTGTGACTCATGATCTGATGAACGACCCTAAGAAGCGGATCTTGTAGTCTTAATGCTTTTGCTTTCCTAGCATCATAGGGTGGCCCTTCTGCCACCTGTGCCCAAAAATTAGCCCTCTGCTGGTCAGTGTCAAACTTGTAAATATTGGTGAAAAGGTCTGAATCGAGTTCTTCAGTCGAGTATATCCCTACCCTTCTCCCCAGCTTAGCGACGGACCATTTATGCCATTTTCTACCTAACCTGAATTGTATCGTCTGTGCATTCTTAAATTGTCACTTCTTGGTTTGTCATAGGAGTATGAAGCGAAAAATTCAAGTGTAAGCTCGAGATACACGGGCCGTTCAATGTTTAACAACCTTGACATAGGATACGAAATCATGTTGGATAGTCTCTCGTCTTGGTTTAGGGCTGCCATGGTGGTCCAATTCAGCCTTCTTGGCTCCCCGATTTTCCCCCGTCGATTCCATAGGGCCTCCAATTTGGCAATACATGGACGGTCTTTCGTTTTGTTTTGGTGAAACTCGACAAATCGGTGGTTCATCTGCATACAGGAATACAACAAAATAAGAACATAATCAAAAATTTTAAGTGCTGCCACCGACACAGATTCTTTTGTCGTTTCAGCAGTCGCACGGTCGTGCGTCTCAACCGCACTACCGTGCCATTCCGAGATCGTTGACTAGTTGTTGCCGGCAACTGATGTTGCACTGTCGTGCCGATTTTGGCACTACTGTGCGTCTTGGAATGACAGCTTCTGATTCACTGATTTGGGCCTGTTATCAGATCGGCACTGTCATGTCATTCAAATGCATGACCGTGCACTTTGAAAAATTATCAGAAATCAATTGCATTCACCGATTTTAACTTTTATAATTCAAAATTCAACTTTTAAACAGTGAATGGACATCAAATCAGTGATCAGAACTATCGATTTAGCACTAAACCTCCAAGAACAAGGGTTTATTTGAGTTTATGAAGAAAAACCCCCAAATTTCTTAAATCAAAACCCCAGATCTACATCAGAAACTAGATGAAATTTGAAAAACAAGTAGGAAACACACCTTGGATGAAGATTGGAGTGAAATCGAAGAAAAAATTAGTTGTTTTTAGGGTATGGGCGACCAGGAACTCCCGTGCGGCTGTTAAGGATTCGAGTGAATGAGAAGTTTTTACTGAAAATTCGCTTAAATACCCACTTTTTACTGTTTTGATTTCTACTCGCACGGTCGTGCCAATCCTAGTGGCACTCTGGTTTGATTGATAGTGCAGCAGTGCACGGTAGACGGTAGTGCAGTCGGGTCGCACGGTAGTGCGAGTACGATGACTATCCGGTGCACGTGTTCTGGTCTGGTCTGACTACGAAGTGCATGACCGTGCCAGTGACTGCACGGTCGTGCGTCATCTGGGCTTTTTCTGGTCAGTTTTAACAGCAAGCTGTTAACTTCGTATTTTCGCCAAATTTTTCCATTTTTGCAATATTTTGTATATTTAACTGTAAATCAACTTCAAAAATTCAAAATTTATTAATCAAACTTGTATGTACCTATGTTTAAACCAAAAAATTAACGAACTAGGAAATGAATATGATGAACTAATATGTACAAGGTTACCGTTAGCGTATGAAAACGCGCTAGCTAAATTTGTCAGCGAGTCGATAGCTAGACTCATTCTCCCCACACTTGTTTCAAGCGTGCGGGGCGTGGAGTTCAAGAATTTCCTCCACCGAGTCAACCGGTCCTTTGATATAAATTTTTAACCGATGACCATTGACTTTGAAACTTGCCTCGTTTGAGACCTCGATAGTTACGGTACCATACGGAAATATTTCTTTAACTGTGTACGGACCCATCCATCGGGATTTTAGCTTCCCGGGAAATAAACGCAGCCTTGAGTTATATAACAAGACAAGATCTCCTACACGGAAATCCTTATGGTCTCTCAACCTCTTGTCATGAAATCTCTTGACTCGTTCCTTGTATCTGCTAGAACCCTCGTAGGCATGGCTTCTTAGCTCCTCAAGCTCGTGAATTTGCAGAAAACGGGCTTCACCTCCGCTTTTCAAATCTATATTTGCCGTTTTCAAGGCCCAGAATGCCTTGTGTTCTATCTCGACTGGTAGATGACAAGCTTTTCCGTAAACGAACCTAAAGGGGGTGGTCCCGATAGGTGTCTTGAATGCTGTTCTAAAAGCCCACAGAGCATCATCTAACTTGTCTAACCAATCCTTGTGGTTTTGATTAATGGACCGCTTAAGGATTCTTTTTAAACCCCGATTCCTGACCTCCACTTGCCCGCTCGTTTGAGGATGGTATGGCGTAGCCAATCTGTGATGAACACCATAATTGGACAAGGCTCGTTCTAACTGCGCATTACAAAAATGCGTTCCTCGGTCACTGATCAGTGCCTTTGGAGCACCAAATCGGGCAAACAAACTTTTCACAACCACCCTAGCATCTTTTGTGGGAAAAGCTTGTGCTTCGGCCCATTTTGAGACGTAGTCTACTACAACTAGGATGTATTTGTTACCTCGTGAGGCTGGAAATGGACCCATGAAGTCGATATCCCATATATCATAGACTTCGCAGACTTGCATTGGATGTTGAGGCATTTCATTATGTAACACCCTGGTTATAATTTAGCGTTTAACGTATAATTTAAACTCATAATCATGTAATTATAGTCACAATTATACTGAAAATACGGGTTTGTTAAAAACTTTTACAATTTAATAGTGATACAACATAATGTGGTTTATTTCGTCGTTATAGAATATCGACAAAACAACGTTGCGGAAGCTTTGTTTAACGTGTGTTCGGTTCTTGCACGATGCTTGATCTTCATCCGGGACTCTTGACATTCACCTGTGATCAAAACCAACTTAAAGGTCAGTTTTGATAATTAAATAACCAATATAACAAGGAAATTAGGAAAATCCAACATTGATATCTTGATCCACAAACGATTAATTGAATTCTGGCCTCCACCGTAACTTACGGTGGTCACCGTAAGTTACGGTGGCCCCTGAATGTCAAATTTCCCCACCGTAAATCAGGGGTATTCTACCTTAATGATTTTAACTCCACCGTAACTTACGGTGGCACAGTAAGTTACGGTGGCCCCTGCATTCAGCCTTTCCATTTTGCCGTTTATTGACACGAAAACTTTCGTATCTTTCAATCCGCTCATCCGTTTGACCTACCGTTTCTTCCTACATGTTTGTAATTTGATCCCCCATCATAAGGAGTTAAAATCCTACATCCAACATAAGAAATTTTGGGACTTCTAAGCCTTCGACTTGTTACCTTTTTACCGAATTTTAACCCGTTTATGCATTTTATCAAACAAACGTATTTATTTGATTCCTATACCTCATACACTTCTTCAAATTAATGTTACCTACTATATTAGATTCTAATCATAGGTTTATTACACAATTTAAACCCGTTTTCGCTCGTATGCTTATTTTGACCCGTTAAGGGTATTTTAAGCACTTTAAAGCTTGAAATCGCTTTCATTCCTTTCTAGCATTGTAGTTCTACATTTCTTATCTAGTAATCTCCCACTACAACTATATATGTATTGGGTTTAATGTGAATATCTATATGTTCCGAGTTTTACCCCTCGGATTACCATTTTACGGCAAAGACTCATATAAAGCCCTTCGACCCAAGAATTTATGTTTTTCACTATCTAACTTATCCTAAGCATTTATATAATCATAAAACTTATTTCCGAACCACCTTTAAGGGTCGTTCATCCAAATTAGCTTACAAGGGCAATTTGGTCAATTTTTCATCCTTCTTTAACTACAAGGGTCCTTTAAATACTTGATTGACCCAATATCCGACCCTTTTAACTATAATCTTATTTATAAACCCATGTGCTTCTAAAACACCATGAACATAATTCAATTTATTCGGTTTACCTTAAAGATAACCGAATATCTACACTTTAACATTGTCTAACTCTTATAGAACTCCAAATTCTACATGATGAGTTGTGTTATTATACATACCTGGCTCGGATCAATATATTGACCCGTTTCAATACCTTGCCTTCATAACCGCTAAGCAATAGCGATGTACTTATCCATTTGCTATTTATTCCTATAACATGTAACTCGGCAAACCATTAGACAATATTGTCAAAGGGTGATAATTTCACCTTTTGACCCGTTTATTTACCTAGTGATGTTCATCACTTCAAGTAAATGCAAATTTCATGTATTATGCTAATTTAAAGTCTACTAGCTAGAATACGGAATCAAGCATAACGTAACGGAATCGTAGTTACGTACCTTTTAAGCATCCTTTTTCAAACGCTTATTTCCACCGGCTTGTCCACTTGACGATCCGGATTCCTCGCCTAAAGAGTTCAATTCACAATCCGTTTAGAACCCTTTTTATAAGTCTTAACGCACAATTTTCCATATCCTTCAAACATGCGTTTTTGTCCGATTTTCAACTTTCAAGCCTTCTTTGGGGCATTTTTACAAACACTTAACATGCAGAATTTTATGTCTTTTATATTCTAATTCATGGCTTGTCACTTAGCCTAGATTAACAAACATTGAGCTATCATTTATAGAATTAAACATCATATTTTTCAGAATTCAGTTTCTATGAATCAATTTGCACTAGAATAGTCTTCTAAACCCTAGTGTTCATCATTTTCTCACAAAACCCATGAACCACCTTCAATGTGTTCATGAGATTTCCTGAATTTAGACATTATTTCACATGTTGTTGTCTAGGTTTTACTCCTAGATACTATATCATCCCTATTCTATCCACATAGCAAACATGCAACATCAGATTTCTACTTTTCTAAATTCATGAGAATTTCAAGTAGTGAATTCTTGTCAAATTTTACATACCTTATGATCTCCTTGCAATGGGGATCACTAATCTATGTTCGATTTTCGCTTAGAACTTGATTTGAACCTTCAATTTCTGAGATTTGAGAAGTTTTTGGGTTTGAAGAACCCTGGTCGCCCTTCCCTTGCCTGGGTCGATCCTCACACACGCCCAGAATATGTAATTGGTTTTTAATTTTCTTGTTTTATGAAATTAAGTTTCAAACTTAGCAACATAAGCCCCTCATGTTTAGTTATTTATTAAATCAGTCACAACCTTCTTATTTTAAATCCACATTCCCTCTTATTAACTAAACCAAACATTTCTAGTTAACTTAGCGGGTTCGGGGATATTTACGACTAAGTTTATTTTAGGTCCCGTTAACTCAGACCTTTTATAAACTTTATTTATCCATAGACCTTTATTTATCTTTTTATTAAATATTAGGTTTACTTACTTAAAAATCCTAATATTCACCGGGTAAATTTTACTACTAATGGTACTTTACCCGTCTTTTAGTATTAACGGGGTTTGATTACCAAACCCGTTTTCGGGGTGTTACACATTACGTGTGGAGATATTTGTTGCCCTTTGGTAAGCATCACACGTACTAACCCATTTATGCGCGTCACAAAAGATGGTGGGCCAATAAAACCCGGAGTCTAACACTTTCTTTGCTGTGTAGTTCGCTCCATGATGACCTCTGGTGGGCCCCTCGTGACAGTGGCGCAGAATGCTAGCTGCCTCTTCTCCAAATACACATCTACGGATCACCTGATCGGCTCCGACTCTAAACAAGTATGGTTCGTTCCAGATATAATATTTTAAGTCTACAAAGAACTTCCTCTTTTGCTGATATGATAATCCTTTGATATGGATTCCACATGTGAGGTAATTTGCAAAGTCGGCGAACCAAGGTGACTCGTCATTCATCTCGATACTTAAAAGGAATTCATGGGAGAAATTGTCATCGATTGGTTCCTCCAGCAAATTATCAGAATTACCATGCTCGAGTGTCAAGAGATGGTCGGCTGCAACATTCAGAGCACCCTTTTTGTCTTGGATCTCAATGTCGTAATAACAAGATCCATCTGATGAGACGCGGTTTTGCGTCCTCTTTGCTAAAAAGGTATTTGATAGCTGCATGATCCGTATACACAATTATTTTGGACAACACAAGGTATTACCTGAATTTGTCCAAAGCATAAACTACTGCCAAAAGTTCTTTCTCTGTAGTCGTATAATGCTCCTAAGCATCATGTAGAGTTTTGCTGGCATAGTAAATATGATGAAAGTGCTTCTCCCTTCGCTGCCCTAAGACTGCTCCTATTGCGAAATCACTGGCGTCGCACATTAGCTCAAATGGCAATGCCCAGTCTGGTGTAACTAGAATGGGTGCTTCAATAAGCCTCTGCTTCAGTTGTTTGAATGCCTTCATGCATTCATCTAAAAACACAAATGGAGTGTCTTTTGCTAACAAATGGGTCATAGGTGTTGCGATTTTTGAAAAGTCTTTTATGAATCGCCTATAGAACCCTGCATGACCCAGGAAACTTCTAATCGCTCTGACCGAGGTAGGCCGAGGAAGTTTAGAAATGATATCCACTTTTGCTGGATCAACTTCCAACCCGGCTTCAAAGATTTTGTGTCCGAGAACTACCCATTCCTTCACCATGAAGTGGCATTTTTCACAGTTAAACACAAGATTAGTTTCCTTACATCTTATTAACATTCTTTTCAGATTTCCAAGACATTGATTGAAAGAACTCCCGAACACAGAGAAATCATCCATGAATACTTCCATGGAGTCTTCGATCATGTCATGGAAAATGGCTACCATGCAGCGCTGAAATATGGCTGGTGCATTACACAGCCCAAAAGGCATACGCCTGTAGGCGAATGTGCCGAAAGGACATGTGAAAGTAGTCTTTTCCTGGTCCTTAGGAGCGATAGGAATTTGAAAATAACCTGAAAACCCATCCAGAAAACAGAAAAATGACTTCCCCGACATACGTTCCAACATCTGGTCGATGAATGGAAGCGGGAAGTGGTCCTTACGGGTGGCATCATTGAGTTTTTGGTAATTTATGCAAACTCGCCATCCGGTGATGGTACGGGTAGGAATAAGTTCATTCCTATCGTTTGGGACTACAGTAATACCACCTTTCTTGGGTACTACTTGCACTGGACTTACCCAAACAGAATCAGATATAGGATAAATCAGCCCTGCATCTAACAACTTAATAACTTCTTTCTTCACCACGTCTTGCATATTCGGATTCAAACGCCTTTGATGCTGTGCACTAGGCTTTTATGAGTACAAAAAAAAAGGATTAATGCCTTTGATATCCATAATCTTCCACGCCATGGCTTTCTTATGAAGCTTTAGAACCTCGAGAAGCTGTCTCTTTTCCTCTTTTGCTAAAGATGCTGAAATGATGACTGGCAAGTGACACTCCTCATCTAGAAATGCATATTCGAGATGCGGTGGGAGTTCTTTTAACTTCAAAGACGGTGGATCTTCAACCGATGGTTTTGACTTTTCTTCAACTTCACGATCAATCTCCACAAATTGATCTGGACTTTGGGAACCATCACCACCGATTTGGCAAACTGGCTGCTCAATTCTGTGGCCCTCCTGTGAAATGCCATCTTGGTTCTCACACAATAGATGTGTGTCCGTATCAATTTCTTCAATCGTGCCTTGGAAATGAGAGCTTACACAAGTATCGATGATGTCGACATAGTAAAGCATGTCATCGTGACTTTGCGGATGTTGCATTGATCTTTTAATATGAAAAGTCACGTGCTCATCATTTACTCGGAGCGTGATTTGGAAAGCTGCCACATCAACAATCATTCTTGCAGTATTGAGGAACGGGCATCCAAGTATTAATGGCACTTTTGAGTCTTCGTCCATGTCAAGAGTAACAAAATCCACTGGAAACACTATTTGTCGATTTTAACAAGCATATTTTCAACGAATCCACGCGGATACTTGATTGAACGATTTGCAAGTCGAATGCTCATTCTAGTGGGTGAAGGCTCACTCAGATCTAATTTAGCAAAGACCTTATAAGGCATAAGGTTTATGCTAGCTCCTAAATCAGCTAATGCGTGACTGACAGACATGCTGCCAATGAGGCAGGGAAGAGTAAAACTGCACGGATCTCCCATATTTTCAGGTAAACGATTTTGGAGAAGGGCTGAACAGTTTGCATTCATCAACACACCAGAAAAGCTTTCAAGTTTTTGTTTGTTTGTGAGGATGTCTTTTAAGAACTTTGCGTATTTAGGCATTTGAGCCAACGCCTCAACAAAAGGTATGTTTATATGTAATTGTTTAAACATCTCTAAAAACTTACCATGTTGTTCATCGTTCTTCTGCTTCTTTAGTCTGCTCGGATATGGAACTAGAGGAATGTAATCTGCAACTGGCTCCTGGAGCTGTATTGTACTTGCAGGGACTCGCCTAGCGTGCACCTCGTCCGAAGCGTCAGTTTGGACCATCTAGTGATCGGTGGTGAGTCTGATTTGTCAGGTCCCGTGGTTTTACCACTACCCGTCATTACTGCATTAACATGCCCTCTTGGGTTGGTTCTGTGTTACCTGGAGGACTACATTGGGGTCTTTCAGACAACATCTTGGCCAATTGGCCGACTTGATTCTTAATGATTTGTATTGAAGCCTTCTGGCTCCGTATTTCCCCTTCTTGCACCATGAAACGCTCCTCATGCTACTGATATCGTTTCTCAGATATTTGATTGGCATTGTTGGAGTTGTTTAACAGCTGCGCCATCATCTCCTCTAGTTTTGAGTTATTTTGAGAGGCTTGTGGCTGGGAAGTGCTTCCTGAACCTAAATTATTGTAACGTGGTTGAAAAGATTGCCCTTGAGGCTGAAAAGATTTCCCCTGAGGCTGCTGTGGTGCGGGAGCGCGTTGAGCATATCCGAGTGGGTTATGGTTATTAGAATTAGATTTCCACCCAAAGTTTGGGTGATTTCTGCAGCCCGGATTGTACATGTTGCTGTAGGGGTTATTTTGGGGCCTAATTTGATTGCCTAAATAGTCCACTTCTTCATGGCCTGTAAACATAACACCCTGCTCACAAGTACCTGGCTCGTGTGACACTCCACACTGCTCACATGATGATTGTACATGTGAAAGGTTCTTAGCTTGATCAAACCTTGCTGCGAAAGCTCCAGTCTGTGCTACAAGAGCCGTATACGTATCCACCTGATGAACTCCAGGAATAGATGATGCTTTATTTCGCAATCCACTTTGACGAGAACTCAACTTCAAGGTAGCTTTTTCTATAATTGCGTAGGCTTCAGTTGGTGTTTTAGTTCCAAGATCGCCTCCTGCATACACGTCTATGCATTCTTGTGAGTCGTAGTTGAGTCCTTGGTAGAAGTTCAACACAAGTTATCTTTTGGACAACCTATGATGTGGTACATCGATTAGAAGATCTTTGAACCTCTCCCAAGCTGCATGTAGAGATTCTCCTTCGTCCTGTTTGAATGTCATTATACGGTTCTTTAGCTTAAATGTCTTTTCCGGAGGGAAGTATTTTTGCATAAAAAGATCTACCATCTCGTTCCAAGTCGTGATGGACCCTGCTGGAAGTGACAAAAGCCAAGATCGGGCTTTGTCTCGCAAAGAAAATGGAAAGTGTCGCAAACGAATTGCGTCTTAAGAAACGTCTCTAATTTTGAAAGTTGAACACACTTCAAGAAACGATGCGATGTGCCGACCTGGATCTTCGTGATCCTTCCCATCAAACTGCACAGAGTTTTGTAACATGTTAATTATACTAGATTTAATTTCAAAACTCGGTGCTGCTATCGTAGGTCGGGCGATGCTCGGTAGCAAGCCCTCTCCTCCTGGATGGCCGATCTCATTCAAAGGCTGGTCATCCTCCGCCATGATGCTTCCTCTGTCGTCCTCTGAACTCTCGCTGTCAAAAAGTATCACTTGTTCATCGATTGCGGTCGCAATCCTTTGTGCAACGACAAGTGACCTTTCGCGAAGCCGCCTGTTTCTTCTTAAGTTATTTTCTGGTTTGTTGGCTAGCTCAGCAATAGCGGGTACATGGGTCGTGGACACTAACCTGCAAATAAGGAAGGCATTACACGGAAAAAGAATATAATAATATTATAAGTAATATACATATAAATAATAATACTATTATATAATATACATATATATACAAATTATGATACATATCTATTTTTCTATTTACTTATTTATTTACTTATTTACATCCGAAAACTGTTTGTTTTTTTATAAATCAGAAAATCTGATAAGATCTGATAAAAATCTGATGAAAATTTTCTTTCCATCAGAATTTCTGATAAATCCATAAGAATTTATCAGAAAATCTGGTAAATTCATCAGAAGTGAAAATTGTTGTTTTAGAAAATCTAATGGGTTTATCAGAATCCATCAGAAAATCTGATAAATTCAACAGAATTTACCAGAAAATCCGATGATTTTACCAGAAAGTCGTATTTTATTTTCTCGGAGTAAATAAATAAACAATTTAAACAAGCTGTTCGATTCCGAAAAAGTAAATGAATAAATAATTGAGTATAAAATAAACGAATAAATAGTAGTTAACTAAATAAATAAATGGACAGAAATGAATAAATGAGCGTAAAATAAATAAATATAAATAAATGCATAAAAGAAATAAATAAATATATATACGGTTCGATTCCGAAACGGTTATAAATGTAAGTATAAACAGAAATGAAATAACTGAATTGAAATAAATGAAATACTGAAATAACTGTACTAGAATGAAATAAATAATTTAAATAAATAAATAAATGAAAATGGTTCGATTCCTAACACATAACTGAATTAAATAAATAAATGAAATAAAGAAAATGTTAGTTGAACAATAAGTAAAAAGTTAGTATGTTAGTAAGTTAGTAAAGTTATTCAGTTAATTGGTTAGTGGTTGGTTAGTTAGTTAGTTAAACTGAAAAAGAAAAGTTAGTCGAACAGTTAAATATTAACAAGTTAGTAAATATCAAAACAAGTTTATATAAAAATGTACAAGTATTTACAAATATTCACAGTATCTACACCGGTAAAATAATGACTCGGATTGTTCTGAAAATTCACCGTGGTCCCCGACAACGGCTCCAAAAATTTGGTGACATGCGAAGCGCACATATTTATTTACAGTGAACCTCGCGCTCAGCTGGGTTTTAATATTTATAAAAATGGTTTATACCTTAACATTAAAACACACACAAAAGGACAAGTGTATCCCGTCATATATGTAGCAAAGTATTGGTAAGAGCCAGATATCGATCCATGGAACACGGGCGGCATTAAGTACTAAATCTTTGTTATTAGATTACCAGATAAAAGGATAAGTTAATGGGTTTTTAACTAAAATTATCTAAAACTATATTTAAAACATAATAGACTCCAAATATGACAAATAAATAATATCTTGTTTCACAAACAACCTAAACATGTTATCTAAATATGTCACAAAAGCACTTAATCAATTTTCCAATTTCAAGACAGCTAGTTACCGGGTCTGGATTTCTAGCAATATGATTTTTCGAAAAGTTAACGCGATGGTCACACGTTAACCACCTAAAATCATTCAATAGCGAGCTATTGATATTTATGCATGCGAATCTTTAAAGATAGGTTATTTACGAGGTCTGGATTCCTAACCTCACTTATTAAAGAAAGCAATACCGATGGTCACAATACAACCACGAGGATAAGCAATTAAGTAGATCATTTAACAAAATAATTCACATTTACAAGTCTTGAATACAAATCTACCATGCCAACAATTTCAGACCAAAACTACTAAACAAGGATCATAAACCGCATTCAAGAACATGTAATCAACACCATATAATTCGTTAGAACCCTTACGTGCAAGAAAGTTTTCCTAATCAAAATAAGATGTATCTTTTATAAAACCAATACCCTGGTCCGGTTTCATGGTGTAAACAAAGTCTACAAACAAGTGATTAATCAAGAAATAGATACCATCCCACTAACCACAGATTCATTATCCAAGATAATCAAACATAATCAGGAACTCAACATCAATGAAACATTCATTATATAACCATGAAGATTCAACATGAAAAAGTACTAAAGATTCATACAAACAAGATTACAACATAAAGATTATTCAAGAAACAAGTTTATAACTACTATTACATAACTAACATCAGCTCAATACTTGAATAATGATCAGAATACATGTATAAGAACAAGGAATCGAACCATAAACAAGCAAGGAATTGATGGGTTGGATCGATTATGCTTCCATTCGGTCTTGAAGCTTCAAAGTGGTCTGATCAGGACTGCTTCGGAACCTAGAAATCGTCCAGAAACATGGAGAAAAACCCAACATTGAAACCAGTAGCGAATGGCTCTATTTATAGGCAAAATTAAGTTTGGCACTACCGTGCCGATGGATCGCACGGTCGTACTCTGGCACTTGTCGGGTGACGTCATTTCTCCGTTCGGGGTCAGACAAGTGGACTAGTGGACAACTTGTCTCAGTCACCAGATTGGCACGGTCATGCCATTGGTATCACGGTAGTGCGAGGTCATCAGAATGGTGATCAGAAATCTTGGTCCAGCCGGTGCACGGTCATGCGGCGGGTCGCACGGTAGTGCGGTCCGAGTAAACAACGGCACCATGAGTCGCACTGGCAGTGCTTCCGAGGTCCGAGGACCTTCAAGGTAGTGCGATCGGATCGCACGGTCGTGCGACACCTAGTAGTCATCAGGTTTTGTCTTTTTTATCAGCAATGCATCAGAATTCCCCTGTTTTCATCAGATTTGTCTTTTGTACTTCGTTTAAGACCTGAAAAAATAAAAGTACCGGATTTGGTACCTAAACGTCGCGGTTTCGGTCAAAAACGCTTAAAACGGAAGTGTTTTGGGGAATAAAAACATGTATAATTTAACGTATATCAGAGGCTCAGCAAATCATGTCTGCAGAGTTCACTAAAGTGAACAGACTTGAAGATTTTGCTAAAGATGTCATTCAAAAGGAATCTCATGGACTAGCTAGCAACCCTAACCTCAAAAAGTAACTTAGGGAAGATTATCTGGATTTCATCATGAAGAACAAGCCATACAGAGCTTCAAGAGCTCAATTCACTGGATGTTCTGGTGAGGCCCTTTTGGAAGAAATAGCCAGAATTGATATGTTAAAGCTCAATCTAGCAATCAAGTCCACTCTTCTTAACTGGGTTGCAGGAAGAAAACCTGTTGGGTTAAAAGCAGTTGAACTTACTCGAATGAAGAAAGAGATGGTGGCTGCCAAATATGGCTCTATGCAATCAATGGCTAAATGGGATGAGCTTAAAAATTGAAGATCTGCAAGAATTACTAAATCTTCCACTCGAAATGGATGCTGATGATTCACTATCTGAAAGATTTGAAAAGCAATTCAAATAATAGATCAAGAATATGTTGAAGAAGAGGAATAAAATTTGATCCAATAAACATCTGTTTTGGCATCATCTATTCTAGGGGGAGATTGTTGGACCTTTAAAAGAATAGATGATATCCAAAAGCCAAAGCATGATCCACTGATCAAATAATAAGAAAAAGATTGAACTAGTCTATCCCCAAAGATAGTGAATCTTGAACACCTAATCAGAACATCTGTTCAAGAGCATGAAAAACATCTGATGAAGGCTTGGAACCGCTGTTCAAGATACAACATCTGTTAAAGCTAAAGTTTGTTGAAGACCAAAGCCTTGATAAACCAAAGGTATGATGAAGAAGACCAATTATTTGTTCAGCCAAACAGATGATTGGACAACTACAACAGAGGATAGCTTAGACAGTCATTTCTCAATGTAACAATACTTATCTTATCAGTGTTTATAATTAGCCTAGATCAGTTGTTAGGATTTGCATGGATGTTTGTAACCCTCACGTGCCTTAACTCCATTGCACGATGGCCAAAAAACTTATGTTTTCCTAACATTAAATTCAAGCCCCAAACCGGGGCCCTCAGACCTGATGATTTCTAAAGCTTTAGCCACCTCTTTAGCATCTCCTATAATCGTACCATCATCCAAGTACCAAGCATAGAAGAGTAACTTGCATCAATCTCATATATGGTGAATGAGGTGATGCAAAACTAAGGCAAATAGATTAGGCCTAAAGGGGTCCCCCTGTTGAACCTCGGTGGTGGACCAAATATGATCGTCTCTGGAATAAATCTAGCCGGTTGTCCATACAGAAAATCCACTCATAGGGAAATGGGCGGGCATCGGGTCCCAACCTCTGACAAAAGACAGTCCTATCCACCAGGTTGAAAGCATTAGAGAAATCAATAGTGTAAGAATAAATAAATAATGTATTTATTTATATATGGCCATTATAATCATTTATATAATAATAGATCAAAATACATAACAACCTATTAAATAATTAGTTGGTAATTGTTGATGGGCCTAATTACCATTATTAGCTAATTAGGGTTTCCTCTTGGGTGCATATATAAGGAGATAATTAGAGGGTTAAAGGGTTAGACTCTAATCACAATAACATCATTATGAAATCGCCCCTCTCTCCATAGCCGAACACCCTATTCGGTTTCTCTTATCACCATCATTAGATTGCACCCTAAGGAGGAACCAGACCAAGCTGACAATCATGTCAAACCCTGTTGCTGCGTCTCCATCTGGATTCTCTGCTGGCTTGTACTGATGCAATCAGGTATGTTATTTATGTTTTCCATTATGCCTAGAACAGAACTGATCAACATGTGGTATCAGAGCATATTTTGATTAATCAGTTCTGTTTTCGTATCCATTATTCTGGGATTGAAATCTGGAAAACAGAAACTTTTGAAAACCTAATAAAACTCATGGCCAGTTTCGAGTCACATATCCCGAGTCCTATGTTTCGAGAAAAAGAAAGGAAAAGAATGTGTTTTATATAACTCGAAATCTAATGGGCTAATTTTTTATGTCCGAAATCTGTATAAAACCTTAATCTTCAGGTTTCGGGTTCCATAATTTATGTTTTTATTTTTAGTGTTCATCATGTATTCTTAGTAAAAATTCAAAATTCCTTTATGTTTTGGAATGTAATTAGGATTATTGAGTGTTTTTCCTGTTTTGATCCAATTTTATCTTCTAAGTTTTTTCGAAAACTGTTTATTGATAATCAGATTATAATTTTTAAAATATTTGATAAAATTAGATCAGCACTAAAATAGGAAATTACATCTCAAAATCACTAAGAATTCGAATTTTCAGGTATGTTTTCACGATGACAGCTGTTTACGGAAGGTTCGAGATCATCCTTAAAGAGTCAAGACCAAGATTTCGACTCGAGACCATAAGATTTCGACTCGAAATCATAAGGGTTTTCAGTTTTTCATGACTCGAGACCAAGATTTCGACTCGAGACCACAAGGTTGCGACTCGAAATCATAAGGGTTTTCAATCTTCATAACTCGAGACCATGGTTCTGACTCGAGATCACAAGGTTGCGACTCGAGACCTTGAGATTTCGACTGGCATTAGTGACTCGCAATCTGATGGTTGCGACTCGAGACCTTAATGACTCGAAACCTCATAAAGATTCAAGATGAGTCGAGACCTTACTCGAGATCTCACTCGAGACCTCATAACTAAGTCAAGATCTCACTCGAAACCTAAGACTAACTCGAAATCTCAACCTCATAACTTTATTAGGCTGTTTAATGTGAACTAAAAACCACGCTAACAGGTGGTTTGCTATTAAATAATTGGTTTTTGTAAATACTTAGTTAATTAATCAGAATCAGATAATGTTTTACAAAACCAAAAATAGCTTAACTTGAATGAGCTTCTGATGTATCACTTCTGGCCAAAGCTGATTTGATGCATCTATTTATTGTTCAAGTATTATGAAAGCTATGTTGAGTATGCATTACAAACGTGAATGTCTTAATTTCTGGCCAAAGCTGATTTAGTTCATTCATGTCTATCATACTTAATAAGTGCATAACTAAAGTGATTGTCTCATTTCTGACCAAAGCTGATTTGTCACGATTACTTTGCACACATGCTTAAATGATTACACTTCTGGCCAAAGCTGATTTGTCTTTTAAGTAGAATTTTAACTAAGTCTATTATTTTGATGTTAGTAATAGACATATCACAACCTCTTCACATAATGATCCTTCATTAATCTTATGATCATTTTTTTTGTCTGCATTAATTTTTTTAAGTACCCATAACTTTACTCACTATAATTTTCTTTTAAAAATTAATTTCTCATCCACTCTAATTCCTAAACCTAAAATGTTTTGCTTTATTTAAAGTTTCTATAAGAATTAGCTCTTAATTTTAAATCCTTAATTATATCTTACGACACGATAATCCTATTGCTCTCTTCTGATAAAGGTACTACTTAAGAAAAGTAGAGCATGATGAATAGGACAAATCGAACATGATGTCTCTTATGATAATCAAGATCTCTCTAAATGCTATCACTAAAAGGTTATTCCAGATTAAGTTTTTCCTAAGACTAATCTATTATTATGGAATAATCACAAGAATTCCTAAGATGCATGCATTCATTTAAAACTATAAACTATAAAGCTAAGTGGTATATGTGAATACATAATAATGTATAATACCATAACCCATAAAGTTAAGGGTTTACGCATGGAAATAAGTACATTTTTCCAGTACATTACATACTAAGATTTTCACTTGTACAATTTGATGCCTTATAAATCAACTATAACACTCAAAAGTACCAAAGTATAATGAGTGTGTTGATAAGCAACATATGTACAAAGAAATAAATGTTTGAAGCTGGAAAATAAGTTGTCACTCACCTTACAACCACTTAAACTTTAAAAGAGGATTGTTCTAAGGTCCATAGACAAATTACAAGTGCTAATTCCACCTCTAAGGTTCTTCAAGGGAAAATCTCACTGCATAATTATGCCATTAGACTAGGCATAAGCAACGAGACTATACATTATTCAGAAGAGCGGTTAGTTAAGTTAATTAGGTAGTCACTTCCTATGATATTTAAGTCTGCTAATTTTTTAATATTCCAATTAACACATGATTAGTTGACTCTAGTTCTAAACGTTTCCTTACCAGAAGTCAACAAATAACTAACATGAGAGTTAGTGACAAAATTAAATTTTAAGGCTATAAGAACTATAATAAGCAGTCTTCTAACAATGCCATTCGATACCTTATATATTCTGAATATTAATCAGAATATAGTATCATAATTAAGCAATGTTATGAATGTTGTGAGGTTTGCATAGTCAACATAAAGTCACACTTACCTTAAACTCTCATCTTATTTGTTCTAAATATCTGGATTGAAACATTACTAAGATAAAACTAGATGATACCTTACACTTTCACAACTTTTGTCATCATGTAAATGAGAATTTGATAAAAGGAAAAGGAGACCTATAAATTTCATCCATTATAACCGAAATTCATGAGAAATCATGACATGGTTAATGAGGATGATTTTTTTCATCTAATCTCATTCTAAGTGATTTTAAATCATGACATTAAAGCCCTAAAACATGACTTGGCTTAAGGAATAAGTATGGGTCCATCATAAGTCATTCATTAACATTCGTGGAACTTATTCCAAATGGAATATTCAGACATAATTCATTTATCATTTAAATGACTATCAACTTGTATCTAAATTTTGCCGCATATGGCCCATGGTCTTAGAAGAAATCTATTCATATATACACTAAATAATATTTCTATTAAATATGTCCCTAAAGTTTCTTATGATATCTGGACATTAAAGAAATCAAATAAAGTTTAACATATATATGATAGGTTCCCACATCACGTACCTCCTTGAAACTTCTCTTGTAGCATTTTGAGATATCACAAATCAGTGGGAGCATTAAGTGTCTTAATAATAACTTTCAATAGTTGCAAGAGGTGGGGAGTGAAAATTTCACATTACCTCAATTTGCACCTCTTGTACAAGACACCGCTCCATCACGACACTGTTCCATCAAAACTTGCCTCCTTACAATCTAATGCTACTTTTACAAAAGTTTCATTGTTGCTCAATTGTGGGTACACTTAGATTTCTTACCTAAACTAACATAATCCTCAACAAGAGAAATCATAACGACTAACGTCATTAATTTGTTTTTCTCTATTAGAATTTTTCGGTCGTTAAATATTGAGCCTAAGCATGCTGAGTTCCTAAAGATTTCAAACGTCAGTGGGAGTAGTCAAAGTCCTTATCATGACTTGCAAGGAATACAAGAGGTGGGGGGAAGAGTGTCATTAAATTTCACTCCGAATTTAACTCCTATTACATCTCTTGTACACCATACTGCACCAACTCTTACAAATTTAGAATCCTGAAAATGATAGCAACCTAACCAAGAGCTAATCCATAAAACTGAAACTTTTAAAACCCAATAATCAACTCAGGAGGTCATCTAGGTTTAAAAGCCTACTAACTTTGATGATTACATAACCTCCCTAACTGAAGTTGAAATGGATTTTGGAAATGTTTACTGATCCTATCTCTTCAAATTAAGCCATTAGTGTCAATCAATCCTCTGAATGGAATAAAACTGTTTTCTAGTAAACCTGATTTTATGTGTTCGTATAACATTTGGGATTTGATTGAATTACCTAAGAGTGTTCATAACTAAACCAAATCCTAATATATAAACGTTAAGACACTAAGAAGCATGATTGATTGTCAAAGGTTATACTTAGGAAGAGATAAATTATCAAAGATTTCTTTGAGGATCATCACTGTTCTAGTAGCTTATAATAGTTTAAAGCTACATTAGATGAACATTAAAAACAATTTTCCCTAATAATTGGATGACACATTTACATGTTCATAAAACAACCTAAAAGTTCCAAACTGAAGGTTAAAGAACAATTTGTCTATAAGCCAATAAAATCCATGTATGGGTTAATGCAAACATCATAATGTGACGAAATCTTAACGTAATTATTTTCATCAAGAATCAACTGGATTAATGTACCTACCTCAAGATGAGTGGGAGCAACTAAATTAAACATGTCTATATAGATGATATTCTTTTGACAGGTATATGTTACATAAGTCAAAGCATTGTTAACACAAACTTTGCTATAATAGATCTCAGAGATATCTCATACGTGATAGATATCATAACATGACGAGATAGACCCAATGGGACATTAGTTCTGTTCCATAAGTTTAACATTAAATGGGTCCTTACATATGTAACAAACAATACTGCTCTTCCTTTAGAGGATAACATGATAAATGAGATTATTTATTTACGCTTCATTAATTAGAAGCCTTATGTAGGTTCAAGTCTTTACTCGTTTAGATATTACTCACATTGCAACACACTAGATATGCCTAGATTAATGTGAAACATCTAATGGAGTATTACAATATCTTTAAAGAAACGAGAGGCTATAATTTGAAGAAGAGGTGAGAACTAAAACCGGTTGATTACTTTAACTTTGTAGTATTCAAAGATGACAAAATGTAATTTCGGGTATATCCTTATGTCAGCAGACAAACCTATCTCATGGAGAGTCATAATAAACTGATAATAACAACCTAAGTTATAACGACACAATATAGTCACTAAATGTTGTTGGAAATTTATCAGTGGACTCATAAGTTTATTAACTCCATATAATTATTATTTTGAAGACTTAGTGTGATAAAGTCAGCTACCATGTCTCCTTGAACAGTAACAGTTCGAGAGGTGCTGCATTAGATTTCGATACGTAATTAATTATTCGTTTATGAACGAATTGAGGAAACTAAGTCTTTGTATCGAATACATTCATGATATGCTTAAGGATCCTATAACTGAAGGGCTATTACCCATAAGTCTTATTAAGAGAGCTCATAGACAGGTATTAATTGATGGCCGTGCATAACTGCATATTGTACTATGAATGACTAAGTATTAGTTAATTTTCCTCATCAGTTTGATTTTGTATGTCTCTAAGAATATGTTAAACCGGTATAATGGCATATAGACAAATAAAAATTACAAATCAAACAAAGGGCTTATGCGTATTTTGATCATAACGATTAGGTTTTGAATTAAGGCTATAGTATGACTAATGGGGGTCCTGAGTCGCATAATGATTCAACAGCTGTATTTCTCTGCTATAGTTCTTGTTTAAGGCTAAAATGAACGTTAACTCCTGATCAGGCTTATCTAATGCTCATAATAAATGATTACTCGGCAAAGTGGGAGAATGTAAGAATAAATAAATAATGTATTTATTTATATATGGCCATTATAATCATTTATATAATAATAGATCAAAATATGTAGCAACCTATTAAATAATTAGTTGGTAATTGTTGATGGGCCTAATTACCATTATTAACTAATTAGGGTTTCCTCTTGGGTGCATATATTAGAAGATAATTAGAGGGTTAAAGGGTTAGACTCTAATCACAATAACATCATTATGAAATCGACCCTCTCTCCATAGCCGAACACCCTATTCGGTTTCTCTTATCACCATCATTAGATTGCACCCTAAGGAGGAACCAGACCAAGCTGACAATCATGTCAAAACCTGTTGCTGCGTCTCCATCTGGATTCTCTGCTGGCCTGTACTGATGCAATCAGGTATGTTATTTATGTTTTCCATTATGCCTAGAACAAAACTGATCAACAAATAGTAATCATGGCCAACGACCCATCTGAGTCAAACACATTCAAGAACATGTTCGCGCTTTGGAGCACAACCTTAGCTCCACTAGGGATCCCCTACCCCAAATTGAAAATCAACAAGATATTTAGCCATCTCCTTCCCGACACCCCTCATAGCTGCCTTAGAGACTAAACTCCTCCAAATTGCGCTCACGGCAATAGGCCTGATCGAGTGAAGTGGCCATCTGCAACTTTCCTTAAACATTGCTTAACATTGGTGCCCACCCTAGAATTATCAAACCCACGGAGAGGCTCATCTGAGTGCAAGACCACCTCTAAGGGTTGGGTAAAAATCGATTGGATGAGTTCAGCGAAACCATCCCCATTGCTCCAAGCTGTCAGGGCCCGTTGATGAGATCAAACCTTCAATACTGTTCACTTGCCTAGATTATAATAATGGATATCAAAAGCTTGCATGTAAATGGAATTTCTAACATTTAACATAAGAGCAACATTTAGAGTAACACATGTTGTTCTTCTCTTTGAAAGCTCAATAAAGTTCGTACTTAATAGATTTTTTATATAGATACTTATTCTGTTTTCTTTTTTTTACTTCCCCGTGGTCTCAGAACCATAAATCTTAGTACCCACCATAACTTAAATATCGTATAACATGTTTTCTTTGACTAAAATAATAGAAAGATAAAAGTCTTATTTGGCTAGTGTCTTGAAATAAGTGGCTAAAACAAAATAGTAGGATATAATGCTAAAAATCGGTAGACAAAACGATAATGTGTGGGTAAGGATAAACATAAAGAAAAGACTACTAAGTGGGTAAAGATGCTAATCTCCCCTCTATCATTTAAATGAATTATCTCAAATTTGTTCCTACAAAACAAGTATAAAGTAGGCAATTAGTTCTGTAACCCATAAAATATACTAGTAATTTGCTCCAAAAGGTTTTAAATAGGGCCGTAACGAATAGTAAACTAGGCAAGTTCTATAACCAATAAAATATACTAGTAATTTGCTCCAAAGGGTTTTAAATTCGGCCGTAAACGAATAGAACGTTCTGCGAACAATTAATCAACCGTTTAGTGATAAGTTCGTTTACGTTCGTTTAATAAATGAACGAACATGAATAAGAAATTCCGTTCGATTAATTATATGAACGAACATGAACAAAGGTCTCGCTCGTTTGATTGTGTTCGTGAGCGTTCAATAACGTGTTCGTGAACACTCATTCATGTTTGCTTGTTTAGGTTGTTCATGAAAGATTTTTGTATTTTATTTTATCTAAACTTTTTATACTTTTTAAATTTTATTTATTTTACTACCCTAACAATTAAAATAAGAAACCTTATTCCAACTGTGTTTATGCATCATTCCTTTCTCAATATTCACATCGACCTCCACTCCACGATTATGGCTTCATGCCCCCATCGCTTTCTCTGACTTTATTTGTGTTCATGAACACATTTTTTCCTTAATGAACAAACACAAACATAAAATCTTGTTTGGTAAATGTTCATGAACCATTCGTGAACATATCTATTTCCTTAACGAGTGAACATGAACTAGACCATATCTGTGTTCGTTCGATTCGTTTACAACCATAGTTTTAAAACTCACAAAACGAATGAATAGAAAGTTTTTCTTTTATATTTTATACTTATTTTAGAACTACGTAAGATTTCAAATCAAGTAATATATACCACATACAAAAAATAAAATTTATATTTCTTCTTTTTATAAATAACTCCATGCATGACTTCAAGAAATGATACTAAAATAGTTAAGCATATCATTCAAATCTAAACAACATTTTATTTATGAGATTAAATCACTTGAAAGAGATAAAAACCATGGTTGTAGAAGTCGCTAGGCGGTTGGTGCGGTCGGAACTAGCGATTAATCTGGATTAACCGGGGATTAATCGAATATAATTGGGATTAATTATAATTAATCAAGATTAATCGGTGATTAATCGAGTATTAATTGGCGTCTAGTCGGGATTTTTACAACCATGATAAAAACTGAATTAATAATAAAAACAAAATAAGTTTAAAATTCCTAGACTTTATCAAAAGAATAATTGTTCTCACACTTAAACCTAAGCAATGTCCACGATGTTTTAAAAACAAAACAAAACAACACAAAGTGTGAAAAAGAAGAATAAGGTAACAAAAGATCGCACCCTAATTATATGCGCATATGTTCATTGAAAAAGATAATGTGGATGAGTAGAAAAGCGAGTAAACTAACCTCAACTAAATTTGTAAGCAGAAGAACAAAAGAATATACGAAAACAACACTAGCAACTCGACACAAAATAAATCCATACATCCCATAGAAAAAACAAAAGAGGATGTGAAAATAAGATTTAAGGGTGCTCGTTTAAGGCCTTTATGACCACCCTATACAAACCGTATGATGTTATACGGGTTGTATACAAGGTCAGATTTTTTTAATTGTTGATTCGACGTAAGATTCCTCGGTTCTTGTGCGACTCGATGTAAGATTCATCAATTCGAGTGCGAGTTATTTGATTCGATGTAATATTCCTCGATTCACGCATTAATTATTTGACTAGACGTAATATTCCTCGATTCACACGTTAATTATTTGACAAGACGTAATATTCTGTCAAAATCTACTATATAAACGACTATGATCTTCTTCATTTTTCATTCAACTTCTATTTGTGTCTTCTATATTCTCTATATATTGAAGTTATCTTACGCTAGCAATGTCCTTTTGGGACGACAATTACTGCTTCAGTGGTGACTCGACTAGCGAGTTGAACCAGGCGATGTATGATTTGAATCAAAATAACAATTCAGGGTTGTTTGATTTAAATGTTCCATTCGATTTATATCTTACATCTGATACCAGTCAAGATCCGTGGGCTAACAATGACTATTAGGGTAATCATGTTGGTGTAAATCCTAACGATTTAGGGTTTGGTGACTATCACGGAAGTGATCCACCGCCGTCTGGTAGTGGAGGACAACCGTCTGGGGGGGGGGGGGGCTAGAGATGACGAACCGACCAGGTAACATTTATTTATACATTAATTTGGCGTACGCTTTATAGAATTGTTTTATAACCACAAAGTGTTTTTTTTCAGAGATTCGATAGCATGGATGATTTGGTGAACTAGTGTAAAGCAGTCGAACACGACAACAGTTACACCATAGTCACCCAAAGGACGAAGTATGATGACCCCTAGCCATGAGTCCCTAAAAATATGGCTTATATGCGATTATTGTGTAAGGACCTTCAAAAATATCCCAAAATGACCCGTAAGTAAAAACCCGGACCCCTGAAACTCTACTGTGCATGAAAAACCAAGAAAACAAAAATTTATGAGTTTCAGGCGGGCCGTGTAAGGGTTAGCTTAGCCTTACGCGGACCGCGTCAAAGCTGGGTTGACAGGATAAGCACGCCGGGCCACGCGTCGCACACGTGGCAGGCCTATGTGTGACACGCTAGCCCTAATCTATGATTAGGTTACCCTCGCGGGCCGCGTAAAGATCAAGGGTGGGCTCACGCGGGCCGCGTGAGACCCATATTTCACCTATAAATAGATTTGGTCCCGAGCTATCATTCTGTGTCGAAATTTCAATCAAAATCATGAAGTATACTGTCCAAAAGTCGAAATTACAATTCACAGTAGTGCAACGCTACTACGATACAGGGTATTAACTCGATCGCTGCTACGTATCAATGTCCGATCGATTGAAAACTATCCAATGGATGTTTAAGTGCTGCCCACATTAGGGCCATACTTTATCATTAGTCGTGAATTCGATGGATGTTAAGTATAGCACTTTGTCATTCGTTGTGAGGGTTTTGATCTCGTGAGTTATCGTAAATGCTGTATTAGTTACTGACCTAGTTAGTGTGCATTGTTATTTAAATTAGGTTACAAGGCTAATCAATAGGCTAAACTCTGCCCGTATAAATCTGCAATGTGAGTCATTCTCTTTTATCAAAAGTATTTTACAATACTCCATTTTCAAATGTTACAATTACAGGGATTAAGTCATGGTTATCTTGAATCACTGGCTAGTGGGGTATTGTGCACATTACTAATTTCTCACAGTTAGGCTAATAAATCCTAACAGTGATAATCATCACTACTTGGGGAAAGACCCAATAGTGGTATGACTATCGTCACCAGGTGACACGGCGCCAGATAAAAATAAGATAGAAGCCATTGTAATCGCTCTTATACTGTAATTTATAACTATGTGTCATTTTATCAAATTGAGTGACTCGCCAGCATTTCCCCGCTGATAAAATATTTTAAAACATGTTTCAGGCAACCTGCCGTAAATCAAGGAAAGCGTGCTACGGAGCACTAACAAGCTTGAAGAGGTGGCTCAGTTAAAATGAATAAACATGTTTTATAAATCAGGGAATTTCCTAGTAAAATTCCTCTATTGTAAATTACGGGGTTTATCCCGCATTATGAAATAAAATAATCGGGCATTTTCAAGTTTTAAAAGATCCTGTTAAATTTTCCGCTGTTGCATCAATTAATAAATACCACGGGTTCCTGTCCCGCGGCTCCTGACCGGGTCAAACCGGGGCTGGGGCCGTGACATGAAAAGGTGGTATCAGAGTCACTGATTTAAGCCTATTAAGTATTTAAAATACTTAATTTTCCTGATTATCATCTTGTAATTATGTGTTTTTAACTGACTACTTGTTAGTTACAGTATGGGTAAGCAAAGAATGTCTGATATCTATCTTAAATTAGATATTTCACCGAAAGATAAGGGAAGTTCATCCCAATCAAATTCCTCAAGATACTCAGCAGATACTGAGGAGGGAATATTTGTTCGTAAGGCACAGTATGAGAAACCCCTTACCCCTAATAAAAGAAGTTTGATTATTAGAAAAAGTCAAGAGAAAATGAGGAAGTCACAACTAAAAGAAGGAATAATTAATAAAGAAGCCCAGGAAATAGGCAATAATCCACCATAGGAAGATGAGTTAGATGAACAATGGGCAAATCTCTATATGTTAGCCCCTATAGCAGTAAATGCTAAGTTATAGTTTAAATCGTCAAACCAGTACTAGCACCTATGTCACCTACAAGCCAGAAACTTTAATATTTTAGTTGTACTAAAAATAAATATTTTGTTTCAATAAAATGATTTGTTAGATATTTGTAATTAATATCAAATTTTCTGCTTTTCATTCTGTAATTCTATGAAAATTTAATTTACAAAATTTTAACCTAAAATTTTATGTGTTTCTTCATAAATGCTAAACAGCATGAATGAATTATCTGAAGCTCTTGAGAATCTCAATCTCTATCCTGTTAATGTGAAAGTTTCCAAAGATTTTACTGGTTACTTGGCCGATGTTGAGGAACCTATGGAATTCCAAGTTCTACCTCCGGAGAAATCAAAGCCAAAGAAAAGAAGAAGGTTTGTGGGTTGGAGGCGTGTGCGCAGAAGGAAACCAGCAACTAGGAAAATTTCCAAGATAGAAAATCCAATGGATAAAGAAAAAGGAATAGAAATTGGGGAAAGTTTTAGACAAGTAGGAATAGAAATTGGGGAAAGTTCTAACCAAGCCGAGGAATTGCCACTGCAGGAGGAACTAGATCGCATACTGGCAAATTGTGATATCCTTAGGCCTATCAATGAAAACCTCTTCCCTTATCCTACTGAAATCCAACTTCCAGTAAACTTGGAACCAGCCATCCCAGACCCTTTGATCCACACTCAACCGCTAGGAGAAATGGACGAATGGTGGACCAACAACTGGCAGTTTCAAAACCTCCTAACTAATCCTTATACCTTTTTCCCTCAATACGACCCAGAACCTGCACCAAACCCACCAATGAGTAATGAAAACTTAGCTGAACTCCGCCATTTTGGCAAGGAGCTAATAGATGCAGGGAATAGGATCCGGGAGGTGGGAGAACAAATCTCCTGGAAGTACGACGAAAGGGAACGTCGCTTCTAAGCTGCCAGTTGACGGGAGATAGTGTGGTTGTGAAGCTGTGATTGTATAATAATAATAATAAAAATATAATTATGTAAAATAACCTAAAAATAAAACTTTTGTAAGATAACGGTGTGTATGGATGCATAATATAATATATAAAATATCGAAAGTCGAAAGATCGACAATTTTGGATATATTTGTTTACATGTTTATGTGCAATTATTTTGTTATGTTTGGTTATTAATTATTTTATACTAATTACTTATATAAATTAATTACCAGATGACACACGCTGGTAATGAACCCGATAATGATTAGTAATGAACCCGATAATGAAGTTAATCAATCTGAGCATAACAATGAAGATCAATTTCTGAATAGGCAAGATATCGAGAATATCGTTGCTCAAGGAATAGCCAATGCTATTCCAGCAATACTTGCTGCTGCTCGAAACCCAGTTGAACCTCAACAAATTATTCCTAGCAAACGTACACACGGTGATAATTTCAGTAATAGTGTAAACGGAGGCGGCAACCATACTAATAACAACAACGATGGAATGCAAACCCCGCTCCTTAAGAAAATAAAAGCTGCAACGCCTGGTTGCACTTACAAGGAGTTTCTTGCCTGTAAACCAGCTGAATTTGCAGGCAATGAAGGAGCGACTGCGGCACTGCGTTGTTTGGAGAAAACCAAAGCAGTAATTATTATAAGTAAATGTGTTGAGGAAGATAAGGTCATGTACGCGTCGCATCTGTTTAAAGAAGGGGCGCTAGAATGGTGGAATACAGTACTTCAAGCCAAAGGAAGAAATATGGCCTATGCCATGAGTTGGGAAGAATTTAAGCAGCTAATGGAAAGAAAATTATGTCCCGAATATGAGAAGGAACAAATGGCAAATAAGCTCCTGAACCACCGGATGGTGGATGTAGACTGTCGAGGGAATACTTCAACATTCTTCGAGTATGCAAGAGTGGTACCAACCCTGGCTTCGCCAGAACCGGTACTTATTTCCCGCTATATTTGGGGATTGATTGGCGAAATTCGAGATATCGTCAAAGCTGCGAGACCACGCACTATTGACGATACGGTGGAATTAGCTAACACCCTAACTGATGGACTGGTACGTACAAGAGAAGAAACTCGGAAAAAGGAAGTGGCTCAAAAGATTACCCAAGGATTCCGTGTGGGTAATCGTAGAAATTTCAAGAGAAAGGGAACCGGGCAATCTTCCACTGTTCCATTTTGCAATGCCTGTAAAAGGAAGCATTTTGGAAGATGCAAAGGATATTCCAATTTCTGCAAAATCCCGGGGCACCAAGAAGAAGATTGCAGGAAAAAGAAAGCAACAGTCTGCTACAACTGTGGAGAAGCTGGACACTTTAGGCCAGACTGCCCGAAATTGGTCAAACCAGCTGACAACAAAACCAAACCTGCAGAAGGAGCTACCAAGAGAAACGTAAGAGCCTTCCAGTTAACTACTCAGGAAGCAGAACTAATTCCTGACGTAATAGCTGGTACATTCCTAGTTCACAACGTTTATGCAAAAGTATTATTTGACTCTGGTGCAAACCAAAGTTTTATAAATACTTCATTCTGCCAAGCTCTTAATTTACCTTTAAGCAACCTTAGGCAGATTTTCACGGTAGAAACGGCAGATGGAAATTCTGTTAACATAGATAAGGTTTTGCGAGAAGAAAAGATAGAATTCTTAGGCCACAAATTCTCTGCAAACATGTTACCTATGAAGTTAGCCGAATTTGATGTGGTATTAGGAATGGATTGGTTAGTAGCTAACCATGCTTGAATTCTTTGTGATAAGAATTCCATCGAAATACATACACCCACAGGAGAATTAGTGGTGATTAAAGGAGATAAGCCACGTAAACCAATAAAATTCATTTCAGTAATGAAAGTTGCTAGTTATAAACGAAAGCAAGGAATAGTGTATATGATTTCAGTAATCATTAACACTAAGGGTAAGGAACTCAAGGAAATTCCAGTAGTATCAGAATACCCAGAGGTATTCCCAGAAGAACTACTTGGATTACCACCTGATAGGGAAGTAGAATTTAGAATTCATCTAATTCCTGGAACTACACCGATAGCCAAAGCACCTTATCGATTAGCACCCATAAAAATGCTAGAATTGAAAAAGCAAATAGATGAATTGTTGAGCAAAGGATTCATACAACCTAGTTCATCCCCGTGGGGAGCTCCAGTGTTGTTTGTAAAGAAGAAAGATGGGTCGATGCGAATGTGTATCGATTACAGGGAATTGAATAAGGTTACAATTAAGAATCGATACCCATTACCTAGGATTGATTATCTTTTTGATCAACTTCAAGGAGCTAGATACTTTTCTAAGATAGATTTACGCTCCGGATATCATCAATTGAAAGTATAAGAAGAAGACATACCTAAAACTGCTTTCAGAACTAGGTATGGTCATTACGAGTTTACAGTCATGCCCTTCGAATTAACAAATGCTTCTGCAGCATTTATGGACATGATGAATAGGATCTGTAAACCGTATTTGGATAAATTCGTAATTGTCTTCATCGACGATATACTTGTTTACTCCAAAAGCTAGGAGGAGCATTGTGAGCACCTGCATGCACTCTTAACTTTGTTAAGAAAGGAACAACTTTACGCCAAATTCTCGAAGTATGAATTTTGGCTACAAGAAGTGAAATTTTTAGGTCACATGGTAAATCATAAAGGTATTCACGTAGATCCTACTAAGATAGAAGCAATCACCAAATGGAAGGTTCCGCAATCAGCTATGGAAATTAGAAGTTTTATTGGTTTAGCCGGATATTATAGACGGTTTATTAAGGATTTTTCCAAGATAGTCGTACCATTAACTAAGCTAACCTGTAAAGCAGTTAAGTTTGAATGGGGACCTAAACAAGAAGAAGCTTTTAAGATTTTAAAGCATAAGTTAACAAATGCTCCAATTTTAGCGTTACCGGAAGGAACAGAAGATTTTGAAGTATACTGTGATGCTTCAAAACTAGGATTAGGAAGTGTACTTATGCAACATAAGAAGGTAATTGCGTATGCATCAAGGCAATTGAAAAAGCACGAGGAAAATTATACAACTCATGACTTAGAATTAGGAGCCTTAATTTTTTCCCTTAAGATTTGGAGACATTATTTGTATGGAAGTAAGTTTACTGTCTATATAGACCATAAGAGCTTAAGATATATATTTGGGCAAAAAGAATTAAACATGAGACAAAGGAGATGGATGGAAATCCTAAGTGACTACGACTGTGATATTCAATATCACGAAGGAAAAACAAACATAGTTGCTGATGCTTTAAGTCGTAAGTATCATGAAAAACAACGACGAGTTCGTGCTCTTAGATTAAACCTTCAATTAGATTTAATGGAACAACTGAAAAGCATTCAAGAAACAGCAATCAAGGATGATGCTGAAGGAATGAAAGGACGAGTAAAGGAATTAGAACAAGGCAGTGATGGAATTTGGAAATTCCATGAGAAACGAATTTGGGTACCTAAACAAGGAGAGTTAAGAAAAAAGATCTTAGAGGATGCCCATAAATCTAGGTATACCATGCATCCTGATAACAATAAAATGTACCAAGATTTAAGAAATAATTTCTGGTGGATAGGAATGAAAAAGGACATAGCTAGATATGTTTCTAAGTTTCTTACTTGTTCACAAGTTAAGGCAGAACACCAGAAACCTTCAGGTCTACTACAACAATTAGAAATGCCTGTATGGAAATGAGAACTTATAACCATGGATTTTGTTACTAAGTTACCCAAAACCAGAAAAGGTAATGATGCGATTTGGGTAATTGTGGATCGATTAACCAAATCAGATCATTTTCTACCCATGAAAGAAACCTTTAGCATGGAAAGGTTAGCCAAGTTGTATGTAGATGGAGTAGTATCCTTACATGGAGTTCCACTCTCCATTGTATCGGATAGGGATAGTCGTTTCACTTCCCACTTCTGGACAAGTTTCCAGGAAGCTATGGGAACTCGACTAAATCTAAGTACTGCATATCATCCTCAGACGGATGGACAAAGTGAAAGGACAATCTAAACCCTAGAGGACATGCTTAGGGCATGTGTGATAGATTTTGGTGGAAATTGGGATGACCACCTACCCTTAATTGAATTCTCCTATAACAATAGTTATCATTCAAGCATCGAAGCTGCCCCATTCGAAGCACTATACGGACGTAAATGCAGAACTCCAGTTTGCTGGACAGAAATAGGAGAAAGTCAATTATCAGGTCCTGAAATAGTGCAAGAAACTACCGACAAGATCACTCAAATCAAGGAAAGACTAAAAACGGCTCGAAATCGCCAGAAAAGTTATGCAAGCAATCGTCGCAAGCCATTAGAATTCCAGATTAGAGATAGGGTACTCTTAAAAGTATCTCCTTGGAAAGGAGTAGTTCGGTTCGGTAAGAAAGGAAAACTAAGTCCAAGATACGTAGGACCATTCCCAGTAATACAGTGAATAGGACCAGTTGCTTATCGCTTACAACTACCAGAGGAGCTAGCTGGAGTACATGACGTATTTCATGTATCCAATCTCAAGAAATGTCTATCTGACGAATCCTTGGTAGTACCTCTTCAAGATGTAGAGGTAAATGAGAAATTAAAATTTATTGAGAAGCCATTACAAATAGAAGACAGAAAAATTAAATTTCTCAAGCACAAGCGATTAGTGCTAGTCAAAGTCAAGTGGGATTCAAAGAGAGGACCCGATTACACTTGGGAGCTAGAATCGAAGATGAAGCGATAGTATCGTCACTTAATTCAGTAAATCTCGAGAACGAGATTTTAATTAAGGTGGGGAGGATGTAAGGACCTTCAAAAATGTCCCAAAATGACCCGTAAGTAAAAATCCGGACCCCTGAAACTCTACTGTGCATGAAAAACCAAGAAAACAAAAATTTATGAGTTTCAGGCGGGCCGCGTAAGGGTTAGCTTAGCCTTACGCGGGCCGTTTCAAAGCTGGGTTGACCGGATAAGCACGCTGGGCCACGCGTCGCACATGTGGCAGGCCTATGTGTGACACGCTAGCCCTAATCTACGATTAGGTTACCCTCGCGGGCCGCGTAAAGTTCAAGGGTGGGCTCACGCGGGCCGCGTGAGACCCATATTTCACCTATAAATAGATTTGGTCCAGAGCTATCATTCTGTGTTGAAATTTCAATCAAAATCACGAAGTATATTGTCCAAAAGTCAAAATTACAATTCACAGTAGTGCAACGCTGCTACGATATAGGGTATTAACTCGATCGCTGCTACGATTCAATGTCCGATCGATTGAAAACTATCCAATGGATGTTTAAGTGCTGCCCACATTAGGGCCATACTTTATCATTAGTCGTGAATTCGATGGATGTTAAGTATAGCACTTTGTCATTCGTTGTGAGGGTTTTGATCTCGTGAGTTATCGTAAATGTTGTATTAGTTACTGACCTAGTTCGTGTGCATTGTTATTTAAATTAGGTTACAAGGCTAATCAGTAGGCTAAACTCTGCCCGTATAAATCTGCAATGTGAGTCATTCTCTTTTATCAAAAGTATTTTACAATACTCCATTTTCAAATGTTATAATTACAGGGATTAAGTCATGGTTATCTTGAATCACTGGCTAGTGGGGTATTGTGCTCATTACTAATTTCTCACAGTTAGGCTAATAAATCCTAACAGTGATAATCATCACTACTTGGGGAAAGACCCAATAGTGGTATGACCATCGTCACCAGGTGACACGACGCCAGATAAAAATAAGATAGAAGCCATAGTAATCGCTCTTATGCTGTAATTTATAACTATGTGTCATTTTATCAAATTGAGTGACTCACCAGCATTTCCCCGCTGATAAAATATTTTAAAACATGTTTCAGGCAACCTGCTGTAAATCAAGGAAAGCGTGCTACGGAGCACTAACAAGCTTGAAGAGGTGGCTCAGTTAAAATGAATAAACATGTTTTGTAAATCAGGGAATTTCCTAGTAAAATTCTTCTATTGTAAATTACGGGGTTTATCCCGCATTATGAAATAAAATAATCGGGCATTTTCAAGTTTTAAAAGATCCTGTTAAATTTTCTGCTGTCGCATCAATTTATAAATACCACGGGTTCCTGTCCCGGGGCTCCTGAACAGGTCAAACCGGGGCTGGGGCCGTGACATATTGTCACAAGCCCCGACCACACCCTGGATGGGAGCCGTGAAGAGTCAGGTGGTACCGGAGGTTATTTCGAAAATATTGCAGCAAAAAATTTCATCAGGAACGTGAGTTAGGAAAAATATCAGAGTTGAGAAACACCAGAATTTTATTTATAACCATTGGGAATAAAACCCATGTTTTACAAAGGGAGCGTTAATAGGAGATAAACCAGAATTCATAAAACGATGTTTCTTTATTTTATTTGATAAAATAAACCACTTCTTTAAGCCTTTTTGGTGCGTATTACAACTCTTATTCAGATCTACTGTAATCACCTGAAACATGTTTAAAAACATTTTATCGGAAGGAAATACTGGTGAGTTCATTCATTTGTATAAAAAGACACAGTATTGTAATTACAACATTAAGAGTTTTTCATTTGTTTATATCTTTCAGTTACCCACAGTACTTATCACTCGCTCATTTCGGTGATTATGGTCATATTACTATTGGTTAACCATTTGTCCGATAGTAAAGCTTATCAAGTAATGTATACAAAACCCCACATACCGGCTCTAATTTCAGAATACAAAGACTTAATCACTGTAAATACAACTAGAAAACATTTAGGGTTTTGAAATGCATTTTTGATAAAAGAGAAGGACTCACTTTGCAAATTTAGGGTTTCAGTAATAGCCATCTAGTCTAAGTCTTGGGTTCCTAATTAAGCACACAATGCAACACGTATTAGTGTATTAAACGAATTCAACTTTAACGATAATCACGAGATCAAAACCACAACGTAGATGACAAAGTTTAGCCTTATCCAGGCAGCACTTAAGCATCCGTTGATTTGGTTTTAGATCGATCGGACAGGGTATCGTACCAGTGATCCGGGTTAGCACGCTGATTACGGAGCAGAGTTTTAGAGCTTCGGGTATTATAGCAGTGTTACGAGAGGAAAAGAAAAGAGTTTGAACGAGTCTGAATGTCCAAATCTCATCCCTTTTATAGATGAGGAACAACCACATCGCGTCGCGCGACCGGGTTTCACCATCATCGTCGCGTAGCATGAAGGTGTAAGCTAGGGCTTACGAATTGGGCCTTACCGGGTTAGTTAATATTAGGTGTTGGACCTTTATAAGTCACTTGGGCCAAGCTTTAGGCCATGTGGGCCAAGCAGGCCTAAGGGGAGCCCATGTGGTGAAGTGGGCTTGACTAGGTATATAAACAAGTTTTTAACTTGTTTTATGGTTAGCCTCATTCTTACACAAATTCTAGAAGTCAGTGAGAGGGAGTCTTGGTTGTGAAGAACACTTGTACTAGACGATTTTTCTAGTCATAGTAATAGAATCGTGTGAGAGTGTTGAAAATTGATTCGGTGTGTTCTTCGTATTTTCGTGTTTTTCTTGAATCACCTATTGATTGGATTCCGCACAATCAATAGGTTGTTTGATATCATTGAAAGATCCGTTTACTGCTGAAAATCTGGCTCAGCTTCTAAAGTCAGTTAACGAAAGGATTGGGAATCCTCCTTCTGCCTCTTCGTTACGAATTTAGGAGCTAGTAACTGAGGAGCTACATGATTCTGATTCTTAGCCAATAAAGCGGAGAAGAAGAGATGCTCATCCTGGAGTTTATGTTGAACAAACACAAGACCAATCAGTTGATGATGAAGACGATGATGGATTATATAAGTTCGATTTTGAAACTGCAACAACAACAGAAACAACATTCGATTTTGAAACTGCGGCAACAACAGAAACGACGTTTGATTTTGAAGCCACTAAGATGAGAATGGATGTGAGCTATGAGTCTGCTGAAGTTTCAGTTTCTTCAGAGATTCTTGTTAGTGTTTCAATTCCACCAGAAACCCCTATTACAACATCAACTCCACTAGAGACTCCTATTGTTGGAAGATCATCGATTATAGTGCATGACGCTCCATGCAGCTCTTGTGGTATAAGGCATGAAGAATCTATGTTTACACATTTGAAGTTGCCTTTTGTTGATTATTCAAGTGATGATGATGAGTTTATAAGTGTTCGAGAGCTGAAGAAAAGGATTGTGGTTCTTGAGCAAGATTCCATTCATAAGGATGCAAAGATTATTCAGCTAGAAGACACACTTGTTCAGAAAAATCAGCAGATTGTTCAACTACAAGGAGATGTTGGTTTGTCATTCTCCATTGTATATGATCTTCGTGGAAAGTTGGAGAAGAAATTTGGACAAGAGTTTGTTGATCCAACCGATACTAAAAAATATGAGAAAGCTGCTGAGGATAGAGCTCGAGCTTATGCCAAAGATGATGTTGAGCGTGCTGCTGCTATGGATCTTTATTTCAGAACTCCAGTTGATAAAAAGAAAGATAAAGAGAAATCAAAGAGGTTAAAACAGAAAAGGGAAATGGTAGTTGTGAAGAATAGAAATCTGAATCCTGTTGATCCTGACGTTCAAGCTACTCATCATCTGATGGATGTTGGTTCTAGTCACTATGAAAGGTGTAGGATCGTGTATGACCTAACGAGTCGATCAGAAGAGTGCTTAGACAGAATCAGAGGTGGAATTCATTGATTCTGTCTTTGTTTAGCTTGAATTCACTATTAACTGTCTCGTTTATTGATCTAGAAGCAATTTACAGCACGTAGACACTTCGGCAGCACTTCGGCTCACCGGAACAAGAACTCTACAACTGATTTCGCTCAGGACCTATTTATAGAGCAGAGATTTCGCTTGAAAGTAACACTTTCCATTTCAAGCGAAATAACTTATGTTGATTTCGCTTGAAATGGTGTTTGTCACTTTCAAGCGAAATAACGTGTTCAAGCGAAATCAGCTTAAAACAACATTCAAAACCCTAAATTTCTCATACTACAAGCCCTGATCTATCAGTTCTAATATAAGACTCGATATAAGACGAAGTCGACAGACGTATGCACTAACAGACTCCCCCTCGGATGTTGACGAGTCTGAAGTATTGAGTCTTCGCATCTTCAGTCTTTATCAGTCTCTGGGCTTCTCGAACTTCTCTTCTAATCCAAGACTCAAACGAAGATGAAGTCGACAGACAACTGCACCAATAGACTCCCCCTTGAATGTTGACGGAATCTTCAGTGAGAGTCTTCATCATGACGACTCTTCAATCTTGATCGATCTCCTTTCTTTATAAGCATGTACCAGGATCTTATCTTTGGCTCTAACCTCGTCAGACTCCCCGTTTCATCATGATGGGATCACTGTCTGGAATTAGCTATCACCTTGAGATCAAACACTGGCTTTTAGTTCTGTTCAGCTCATCTCCTGCACACATTTTCTCATCAAAACATAAGTTTTTACTTAAATCAATAAGAAAAAACTTACTAGTAATAGTTACATCAAGTTCAAATTAATGACCCTGATTAACTAATCTCAACTTCTTTCTTAAATCAAAATTTTTCAATTTAGCACACACACTCCCAAACCTGTTAATCATGTTCAGCACTTGAAATTTTGAATATCAGCTCTCCAACATCAGTTGTCAAAAATCTTTTTGTATTTTTCAAAATTTATGCTAAAACACACTAAAATCTTTTTGAATTTTTGATAACAAATGAATGCAGTAAACAAATATTTACAGATAGTATTTTTGTGAGTTCGTGTAAGAGGATCATATCAGTTTATGAGACCAATCACCAACACCGTTAAGCTATAAACATTTTCAGTTCTAAACGATTCACATTGATTGACGATATTGTTGTCCACTTAAACTCAATCTAAAACTTTCGAAATGCTTACAGATACGTTAAGGTATATTAATTTTGCACTAAGCTCTTATGGACCCCACGATCTCAGCATATCCCCTCATCATGCAATACACTGACTCAAGTAATGCCTTTAAACTTTTATCAACTGTGATTTGTGCGAAAACAAAGCAGAATGTTTAAACATTAACAATCAGGTCGATACTTACGTATACGCAGAGAAAGTCCAATGTTTAAACAAAATAAGAAAAATAAAACAAGTTGAAATTGTTTAGGCTTTAACCACCAGGTCGATACTTCCGTATACGCAGAGGTGATCCAAAGCTTAAACGAAACACCAAAGAAAATAAAGCAGAACGTTTAGGCAATAACATCCAGGTCGACACTCACGTATACGCAGAGGATGTCCAATGCTTAAACAAAATAAAGAAATAAAACAAGTTTAAATCTTCGCAAAATAAAATGCACAATCACAGCGACTTTTCAGCAAAGTTGTGAAAGTTCACAAACTTAACCAGTTTTATGTCTTTCGACAATCAGCGATTACTGAGTAGGCACACAGTCAAGAAGGACCAAACTAAGTACTATGCTTTTGACCATGTTTCCCACTAGAACTAGGCTTTTTCATTTAGGTTTGTATCATTATCGCAAATCTACTAGTCTAGCTGAGCCTACCGTCACATCTTTAGTGAGACCGTTTTTCACATTTTTTCTCTCCATTTCTTTAGCATGCTGTGACAGTCCAACTGATCTACTATCATTTCCTCTTTTTCACAACAAAACTCAATTTTGCATTTTTCAATGTTTTTGGAATTTTTCAAATTTTCTAATTTTTTTTAAATTTTTACTCCACCTAAAATCCAAATATGTCTCAATTTTGATTTTCTGGGAAAATTTGAAAATAAACTGTACAAGGAAAAGTGACAACATGATGAGAATTACTTCAATTCTCCATTCACTTTGCTTTAAACAATCAGAACTCCCCCTGACAACAAAACACTTTCACATAGTGATTTCAAAACACTTAAGTTTGTTTTAATCAAAATGGTTTTTTCCGGAAAATAAGTTTTGTGAGTCAATTCTCAAATATGGGGATCATTCATCACCTTGTTTTCTTCAACCACTTGTAAAAACTAATATTTTTAAGATCAATCCTCAAACATCACTTGTAGAAAATCAAGTACAACTTAATGTCCCTGATTTACCACTTTTAAGTCGAAATATCACCTAAGTGAATTTCTCAAGAAATGTGCCGATTCCTGCTCCACTATTACCAACTTGGAAGCTCCGGCAAGTCAGATTTTTCATTTAAACAGATTCACCCAAGCCTGACTGTCCTTGGGTGATTTTGAATTCTTGTTCAACAATGGTGGAAAATTTACATCATCCATTATTAGACCAGAATTCTCAACTTTTACCTCAACACACGGCTCTTCTGGCTTTACCACACCAGATTCCTCGCCTGAACTTGGCTTGTCTGACTTTGATGAGTCAGATTCATTGCCAACACGTGGCTCCTTTGTTTCCAAAGAAACAAATTCATCACCACCAACTTTCTCTTTCTTTAATCTCTCTTCTGTCCTCAGATTTGTATCTGATGAATTCGTTTTGCTTGATTTGTCATTCTTTGGTGAGCAAGTCGATTTATCAGAACTTTTATCTGTTTTACCAGTTGTATCCGAGGACAAAATCCTTTCGAGATATTCTCTCGCTTTCTTCCTCTTCTTCCTCAGTTTGTCTTTCTGCCCCTGTGAAAGCTTTACTTTATTTTCTTCCACTTTCTGTTCTTTGGGCTTGACATTGACTGGTTTCTTTGCCAATTTCTGAGAATCAGCCCTCGATCTTTCCTTTGATCTCATTGGGCAGTCTCTTGCAATATGACCTTTGATTTGGCAATTATAGCATCTCCTCGTCTCAAACCACTGATTTTGGCAGTTAACAGCAATGTTTCCTCGAACACCACAAGTGTAACACACTCTGTTATCATACCAATCACCACTATCACACCAAACACTCAGATCATAGCATTGTTTAGCTTTGTGATAATCATCACTCCTCCTGAAAGCTGGATTTGGCTTTGAAGCACTCTGGTCAAACCTGCACCACTTATTGCCAATAGTTTTTGAGTTTTGTATTTCAACTTTTTGTGATTTTTTATCACGATTGGATGATTGAACTGATGAGCTTTTATTTTCTTTTTGAACAATTTTCGGCTTTTTATCCTTTTGTTTTTGTTCCACATTCTTCTTTACAGGTTTTTGCGTTGAGCATTTACCTTTCTCAGTAGAATGTAAAACAGTTTCTTGAAACATTTCATTTAATTTCAAAAATATTTTTCTTTTCTCAACTTCATCATCAGTTTTCTCATCACAATCTTCAACTTTGACTTTGTCAAAGTTTGTGACATTGTCACTTATTGGAACATATAGGTTTTGGACAAATATAATCTGGTTTCTCAAAACCTTTCAATTTCTTTTCAAGCTCATCAATTTTATTCTGAGCAATTTCAGCTTCATTTTCAAGCCGAATGATTTTCTGAAGATGAGAATTTATTTCAATATGTTTTTCAAGATTATTTTTAAAAATAACAGATTTTTCATCTTCTAAAATCTTCATTTGACTTTGAAAATCTTTTTCAATCTTTAATTTTTCATTTGCAAAATCTTTTTCTTTTTCTTTCAAAATTTTGTTTTCTAATGTTAAACTGTCCAAATCACTTAGCAGTTTAACATTTTCAGATTTCAATTTCTCATAATAGTCCTGCAATTCAAGAATCTGTTTATCATCAGACTTCTTTTCATCCTTCAAATTTTTGATCTCCAATGTTAAACTCTCCAAATCCTTCAAGAGTTTGACACTGTCAGCTTCAAATTGAACACATTTAGAGCACACAGATTTAAAATTTGAAGATCCAAGCTTTTCTGATTCTTCATTCCTGGAGATTTCCTTTTCCTCTATCTTGTATGTTCCTGCACAAAAAATTTTAACGAAATCAAGAGGATTCGCATTCTCATCAATATAATAACCCCTCTTGTTATCATATGACAACACATTTTTTGCACTAAGACATACATCAACTCTTTTGTTTATTTCAACAAGTACATCCAAACTCATTTTATCAAAATTTTCTTTTATTTTATCAATCAATTCTCTCTTTTTCTTATAAATTTCATACTCATGAGTTTTTAGTTTGCTGATGAAACCTTTCAAATGTAATTTTGAAAAACTTGAATCTTGTTTTATACTTTTCAGTATATAATCCCATTCAACAGGTAATACATCAGCAAACTTTGCTGTCTTTTCAGCATCTGTCAAATATATCTCATGACCTTTTAAACGCTCAAGTAAGACCACATATCGGTTTTCCAGATCTTCCAATTTATCATTTTTCAAACATACAAAGTATTTAAACCTTTTCACCCAACCATCCTTTTTCACATCTCTATAACTATCGTCCAAATACCCTCGATACCAATCATTTAACCTTTCAAGATAATCATTTTCTTGTTCATCAAACATTTTCGTCATACTTCAAAAACAACCTGTTCAAGCGAAATTACTCTTTGAAATGTACTACCTTTCAAGAGAAATAAGGATATGAAGCGAAATAAGTTTTTGAAGCGAAATCAGATATTTCGCTTAAAAACTTTCAAGAGAAATAATACCTTTGAAGCGAAATCACCTAATTCAAGCAGAATAAGATGAAATGTTCAAGCGAAATATGATTTCAAGCGAAATTAACCAGCTGATTTCGCTTGAAATGTTGCTGACATCATTAATTCGATCTGTTTTTGGCAAAATTGATCAAGTTCTAGGCAGATTTTTGATCTGATTCTTTCAAGGGTTTGTTAATTCAATGTTTCGCACACAATATGTGAAAATCAGTCCATTTTAACCGTGAAAACTTGATTAATTTTGAAAAGAAGGTGTAGAAATCAGAATTTTCCAGCGAAAACGAGCTAAACGGTAAGAACTCTTCCTCCTGAGCTCTGATACCACAAGTAGGACCGTGTACGACCTAACGAGTCGATCAAAAGAGTGCTTAGACAGAATCAGAGGCGGAATTCATTGATTCTGTCTTTGTTTAGCTTGAATTCACTATTAACTGTCTCGTTTATTGATCTAGAAGCAATTTACAGCACGTAGACACTTCGGCAGCACTTCGGCTCACCGGAACAAGAACTCTACAACTGATTTCGCTCAGGACCTATTTATAGAGCAGAGATTTCGCTTGAAAGTAACACTTTTCATTTCAAGCGAATTAGCTTATGTTGATTTCGCTTGAAATGGTGTTTGTCACTTTCAAGCGAAATAACGTGTTCAAGAGAAATCAGCTTAAAACAATATTCAAAACCCTAAATTTCTCATACTACAAGCCCTGATCTATCAGTTCTAATATAAGACTCGATATAAGATGAAGTCGACAGACGTATGCACTAACAAAAAGGTTGGTAGTAAGTCAGGGATTGTAAGTTGGGGTTATGATCATGATCGAAAGATGTAGTGGATAAAGCGAAAGATCGGTCTAGTTGAATATTACTCGAAGCTAGGCCAATTCCAGTCATTAACCAAGGTAGATTTGTCCATGCTGGCTAATGCACCGTACACTGATGACAAGCCAAATGGTAGAGGATACATGTTCTTTGAGAGATGTAAGTGAGAGGTTGAAAGAGGATTTTCGTCTATGAAAACTGCGAAATCTATCTTGAGGCCTGCTCCAGGCGTACATGATCCAAGGACCCATAGGTGAATGAAGACTATGATTTGGCTACCTACAGATAAAGAAAAGACAATTCTGCTAGTGAAGAAAATCCTAGAGGGTGGTCTGAAGAAATTGCATTTCTGGGTTTATGATGAGTATGTGGGACAGGTTTTGATGGTATGTGATGACGATGTGCAGTTCAGAATGATAGATTAAATATACTTATTGACTGTCAGTTTACAAGACTTGGAGGTGCTTGCACAAAATCAGATACGATTTACTGAGACGTATGAATCGATTGCCAAAGAGTGGACTGCTGCTGTGGCTGGTGCGCTGCAAGTTAGGAAGCAAGGATTTACTGGATTGAGAGACGTTTCTTGCAGCGGCGGAAGTAGTAGATGATTGAAGTGCCCCTATGCTATAAACCTATGGGGAGATTGTTGGAACCTGAAGGTTTATGCATAATGGGTTAGTATAGTTAACTGGATTGGGCTTGTAATATATTTAATTAAGTGGTTTTGGGTCGAATAGTGTAATGGGTCTCGTGGTTTCGGCTATGCTTAGTGTAGGGGCTTTAGCCCCGAATATGTTAGTATATAATCAAACCCTTCATGTTGTTTTGGGTTTGATCAGTGGTTCGACACATAGAAGCCAGCTGAAACTTGTTTTGTGTCTTGTATCAGTCATCCTTAATCGATGAATGCATGATAAGTATTTTGGTTTATAATTGTTTGTGGTTTGTTTATTCTTGAATCATCTTGTGTTTGGATTCCGCACAAACACGAGATTTGTGGTTGATATCGTTGAAAGATCCTTTTACGGGACTTACAATGATGAACTTCCACCCGTAGCAAAAGCATTAAATCTGAATCCATGCCTTAGAAATTTTTTGAGAAATAACACTTTCAAACGTAGGACTTCAAGCATATGAACCAAAGCACAGGACTAATAACGCGTATGACCCTTTAAATTTTTTACTATTGCGTGCATAAGAGCTCTTGTGCTTGACTCGTGCGCGCATAGGAGCTTCTTGCGTGTGAATCAACCTCCTACAGTGAAGCCATTTTTGATCAAATTTTGGCAATTTAGAGGTGAAAATGAATTAATCTGGTTGAGATCTTTGGATATGTTGTTTCAAAATGAATATGTGAGAAGAAATTTAGAACATTTTAACCTTGGAAACTAGTAGAAACTTGAAAAAGATGCTTTTTGAAGCTTTTTCACCTGAAATCTTTTAAATCTAAGTGTATCACAAGTAGATATCCATTCTCCAGCTCTGATACCACTTGTAGGATCGGTTCGTGATGTGTAGATCTTGATAAAACTTAAAAACGAACACACGCGGAAATCTATGACTTCGACATAAGTGGGAATCCAAATGTAGAACTAGCAATACACTTGTTTCATAATATATCTTTTCTATTAAAATTTCGGCAGCATAACATTGTGTTTATAATTCGTATAAAAAACTCCAAATCACAAGTTTCTAAAAGTTATGAGCTCATGCGCACGAAGATGAATAGGCAAAGTCCTCCACGCAGGACTCTTACTCCCAGACGCTCATACGCGCGTATGACTCATGAGCGCTTATGTGTCTATTACAAAATCAAACTTTTACAATTCAATATGTTATGCTACCTATAAAAAAACAGACTCTAACAAAGACATAGACATTAGTGTATTACCACACTTTTTAATATGTTTTATTAAAGAAGTATTCAAAATAGGTTTAAATTGGTTCATATTGGATTTTCATGACAAAATTACGTAAGAATAACAAAGGAAGCTAAACCGGGTGAAAACGGAATAAAATGGAAGAAATTGTCCAAACTCGCCCCATGCCTCACCAGACACGCCCATGCCTCGGATTCAGGAACTACCAGACACCTCTAGAAGCCTACCGAAGTTCAGGTGCAGAAAGTCAGGCATGCCGCGTGCCTCAGCAGTACAAGACAAAGAAAGACTTCTGGAAGATTTGGAATGTGACACCCGACATTTTTAGGTTAACACCATTAACTTTCTCAGTTATAACTTTCTATTAACTTTCTAGGCAAGTTATAAGACACAGACTTAATACAAACTAGTGGGACTAGTCTTGTACATACACATAAAGTTAGGTTGTTTAACTTTCTACATAAGTTTTAGAGAATTAAAACTTAAGGGACTACATGTGTTAACTAAAAAAATATATAAAACCATGTTATAATTGTTCCCCAACCCTAAACCGCCCCCATCATCATCATCTCAACTCTCATCTCTCTCGGCTCTCATCCCTCTCGCAATCTTTCTCTCTTGGTAAGCCCTAATCTTTTATTTAACCGTTATCATATGGATGTGTATTGCTCTACATGATGTGTTTGATGATTTGTCTGAATTCATACATGTATGTGGGTAATTGGTTAGGTATGAGTTTGGATGTATGCTTGTTATGTGAATCAGAGATATATGATTTCATGAAAACTGAAATATGTATGCACGAATAGAGATTAGGGTTTATGTAGAAGCATGATTTTGATAGAAAATGTATTAAATCCGACCCATAAAGGCTTACGAATGCTAGAATGGCCGAAAGTATGTTAATGACGATCTTGTACACGTTTTTTATATGTGCAGTAGGTTAACAACTTTTGATCAGAATTTTGTGTCGACTTGTAAATGCCATATCTCGGCCAAAACAAAATGAAACTACATGATTTTTGATTTTAAGTTATGTTCAAAGAATTTATTTCCAAACCCAACCGGTTTCACATTTTTACGATGGGTTTTGGTCATTCAAAAGTTTAAAACGAAACAAAAGGTCAAGGCTGAATTTCTAATCAGAAAATGGGGTTTATGACGAGGGTTATAACTTGGTCAATATGTACAGATACGACTTGAAATTTTTACAGTGGTTAACCATAGGAGTTTATAAGACACTCCAATTGGAATTTTGTCAATCGGATCAATGAAGATTTTTCTATAAATTAATCGGTAAACTGTCATTAGAAGATGACAGTTTTGACCTATGTGTGGAATAGAATTTTTCTCGAATTTTCTATAAGTGTTCAGGACCCAAGAAAATTACACAAACTTTTATGGACTAATTGACATGTCTCATAAAATAATAATCATTGTACTTCATTGTTTAGTATTAAAAATAAAATCCACAAATCGGCTGAAAATCTGACGTTGCTGAAACATTGTGTTAATATGTAAGAGCATATCTAATGAGTTTTGTAAAGTGTTCTTGGAATGTGTAACCTGATTAAATGTCATTGAACATGTATGTGTGACCATGTGGTATACGTGTATGCACGAAACTTGTGATGACTTTGATGAAGAATGTTCTGCATGATAATATACGTGTAAACATGAAAACTGATTTAAGTAGGCACAAGCATGTGTTATAAATATTTATGTGAAACCTGTCACACCCCAACCAATGACGGAAACATCAGGGCATGGCACTGAGCGAAACAGATTGTCAAGAGAAATTCCATAACGACTAAATTACCAAATAGTTAATATTATGTCACATACCATAACCCATTAAGTAATCTAATTATTACAGACATAGATATTCTCAAAACAAACATGTTTCGACGACTCAGATTCAAATAAAATATAAATTGTCTTTGTTTCTAGACTCTCGGTCCTACTTGATTCCACAAAAGCAGGTAAGCAACATCCTATGCATTCAAACACCTGTCACATACGTTAAAATATAGGTCAATACACATAGTGTAAAGGTGAGCATACAAGTTTGATATAGCATAATAGAGTTCGAAATTGTTTACGCATAACCAACATGTACAAAGTATAATGTGAAGCATGTAGGTTATCGACAAAGATCCTATCAATACCAATGACTGCGAGTTGACTGCGAATAGCGAGTGCGCATCACATGTTCACCACTGCGAACACGTGAAGTATTGTCCTTAACAACCCCTGAGTGAACAGGTGCTGAGTCCAAACTATAGTACTATCATTGCTAAGGCAGGTAGACAACCATCAATGTGTAAACATAACAAACAGGCACTCATCGAGTCACGTATAACATGCATTAGAGGTCAGCGTATAAATGGTGTTTGTGTTTTGTGATCGATGTGATTTAGAATAAGTAACATATGTAACACCCAAAAGTGCATAAAGCAAAAAGGGATCGAGTATACTCACTGATTGTGTTTAACAAGTAAACACTCTCTTGGATTGAAGGGAGTGCTTGAGAGATTAGCCTGAACAGTTAACGATAGCATAAACGATGAGCGGCGCATAAAACGGGGAGAAGTAACCAAGTATCGGATGGTAATCTTATCGGATGGCAATCCGATCAGATGGCCAGTCGATCGGACGTCAATCTGTTCGGATGGTCATCCGATTGGATGGCCATTCGATTGGATTGATACCTTGTTTGGTATGGATGTGTTTGTGTATGATGGTTTGTCCTTTGAAGTTTTCGTTGTAGCATTTTAAAAATAGAGAAGTATCTCTGCCCTTCAGGTCGGTCGATCGGACGGCGGTTCGATCGGACGGAGATCCGATTGGCGTGGCTTCTCAGTTGAGAATAAGTTCACAGCAGGACGGTCACTCGATCGGATGGCAATCTGATCGGGTGGCAATCCTTTAGTTACTGTTGATCTTTGAAAATTGAAAAATGATTAGGTGTCGAAGTTCCAAACGTCACACGATCGGATGGTCGTTCGATCGGATGGCAATCCGATTGGACGGTAATCCATTCGACGTTCAGATCCTTGAAAAGTTTGAATAAAAGTTTAAGTATGGAACCAAGTGCAACCCGATCGTATGGCCGGTCGATCGGATGGCAATCTGATCGGACGGCAATCCGTCCCAACGTCCTGATCGTCTTGACACTTGATTTCGTTGAAGATTTTGCAGTTTCAAACGAGACATTATGATAATCTTCCTTAAACAACAGAAACTCCATCTCGGCCCAAGTGACCCGATCGAACAGGAACCACCCTAATCCGGCCAGTTCACGGTTCGAGACAGTTGTTCATGTTCAAACCCGAAAACAATTATCTCTTGGATAGAATTCAGATCGTGAACCAACCCATCACTAAGAAAGAGTAGAAGATCAGAACGAGTTTCGATTCTATCGGTTTTGAGTGCATTGAGTGTAAAAGAGTTGAAAGAAAGTTGGAAAACCTTCTTTCAATCCTTTTAACCATGAATTTGTATAGATCTAAGCGAAAACATTGTTTAATCTTGTGGAAATCCTTCAGATCTAAGTTGTTCTTGGTGGAATGAAGCCAAACATTGAAGTTCATCAGAATTCCATGATGACATCATCCTAGAACACCTCAAATCCAGTGATTTCACGGTTAAAAGTTAAGATTCAAAGGTGAAAATGAAGAAGAAGTGCGTGTAGATCATAGAAGTACAAGATTTAGTTTGAAAACTTACAAAAATCGAGAGAAATCGGGAAAAATGAGTGCTTGAGTGCGGCTGGTCGAACAAGGAGCTGTCACATCACAAATGATGTGACAGGTGGGTATTTATAGGGTTTCCCAAAAAGGAAAGTGGTGAAGTGGCGAATCGATCAGGTGGCAGCCCGATCGGATGGCAATCCGATCGGATGGCCATCCGATCGGATGGCCACTCGATCAGTTGGCCACTCGATCCTGGTGTCCGGCGCGGCGAGTTTTGCTGTTTTGATTCGCGTGTGGAGCGTTGTGATGCGATTCGAATGAGCGATGTGATAGTATTTCCCATTAGTTACACCAATAACATAACTACTATATCTAACATACAATCACTATAATTAACTTGCGTTTAGCTTTTGCGATTTGATTGCGATGTGATAGATTTGCGATTGCGATTAACACATCAACATAAACATTACATGCACAAGTAACACATAAATAACACACACATGTAAAACAATATCCAGATCACATAATTCGAGTTGCGATTGCGATAGCAATAAGTCGATTAAACATGCGATTAAATAGCGATTTAAACCTCGATTATTAATAGATACTCCACATAATACAACTAAAGCAAATAAATAATAGATTCGATTACAAGTCAAAGAAGTCAAAACAGAAGTTGAGCAAGGAGTGACAGATCGCAATTAGCAATCTTTTCTTCCTTTGACTTCAGTCTTGACTTTAACTTTGACTTTCGAAACACGGGGTGTTACAACCTCCCCTACTTAAGGGAATTTCATCCCGAAATTAGGCTTTAGCTGTAACAAACAACTGCGGGTACTTTGCCTTCATGTCGCTTTCGAGTTCCCAGGTGAACTCAGCGCCTCGTTTGCCTTCCCAACGAACCTTCACAATGGAAATGCGTAAGCGTCTGAGCAGCTTGGTTTCTTGTCCCACGATCTCGACAGGCTTTTCCACGAAGTGTAATGTTTCGTCCACTTGTAGATCCTCAAGAGGGACATGAAATTCCTGGTCGGCCAAGCACTTTCTGAGGTTCGAAACGTGGAAAGTCAGGTGGACGTTACTCGGTTCCTCTGGTAGTTCGAGTCTGTAGGCCACTTTTCTAATCCTTTCCAGAATCTTAAAGGAACATATCGAGGTGCGAGCTTTCCTTTCTTGCCGAATCTGATCACCCCCTTCCAAGGTGCAACCTTTAGGAGTACGTGATCGCCAACGTCAAATTCAAGGGGCTTGCGGCGTCTATCAGCGTAACTTTTCTGTCAGCTCCGAGCTTTCAACATATTGTCTCGAATTTGGAGGATTTTGTCTGTCGTTTCTTGCAACCGCTTGGGACCGGTAATTTGCGCGTCTCCGATCTCGTGCCACACAATAGGCGATCGACATTTCCTTCCATATAGAGCCTCAAATGGTGCCATTTGTATGCTAGAATGATAACTGTTATTGTACGAGAATTCCACCAAAGGTAAGTACGCATCCCAATTACCACCGAAATCTATGACACACGAACGGAGCATGTCTTCAAGGGTACGAATCGTTCTCTCAGTCTGACCGTCGGTTTAGGGATGGAAAGCGTTACTTAGATTAAGAGTAGTACTGAGAGCAGATTGAAACGTTTCCCAAAAACGCGAGGTAAACCGACCATCGCGGTCAGAGATGATATCGCGAGGCGTCCCATGTCGACTATTGATCTCGTTGGTGTAGATCCGGGCTAATCTTTCTACCTTATAGTCTTCTCGTATCGGTAGGAAGTGAGCTGACTTGGTCAAACGGTCAACCACTACCCAAATGCTATCATGACCAGATTGAGTACGCGGAAGTTTCGTTATTAAGTCCATAGCTATACTCTCCCATTTCCACATCGGGATCTCGGGTTGAACGAGTAAGCCAGAGGGTCTTTGATGCTCAGCCTTGACCTTGGAATTGGTCAGGCATTTCGAAACATAGATAGCGATATCCTTCTTCATGCCCGGCCACCAGTACTTGTAGCGCATGTCCAGGTACATCTTCTCAGCACCGGGATGAATAGAATATCGAGATTTGTGGGCTTCGTCTAGCAGAAGTTGTCGCAAATTCATACGCTTGGGAATCCAAATTCGGTCCAAGTAGTGAAAGATACCATTCTATTTATTCTCGAGTTGGGCGCCATCGTTTAGAATTCTTTCCTTCTTTAAAGTTCGTTCGGTAAAACAAGCATGCTGCGCGTCACGGATAAGAGCTTCGAGGTTGAACTGGGCTTGGGAATTACGAATGCTAAGCAAGTAGCTTCACCGACTGAGGGCATCGGTAATGATATTTGCTTTGCCTGGATGGTAACGGATCTCACAGTCGTAATCGTTGATCAGTTCTACCCACCGGCGTTGACGCATGTTCAGTTCCTTCTTGTCAAGGATATGTTGTAGGCTCCTATGATCAGTGAAGATCGTACACTTGGTACCATAAAGGTAGTGTCGCCAAATCTTTAACGCAAAAACAACTGCGCTGAGCTTGAGGTCGTGTGTGGTGTAGTTCTTCTCGTGGATCTTGAGCTATCGAGAAGCGTATGCGATAACCCTATCTCGTTGCATGAGGACGCAACCAAGATCGAGGTTTGAGGCATCGCAGTAGACTACGAAGTTGTCGTTTCCGTCTGGCAGTGAGAGCATGGGAGCATTACAAAGCATAGTCTTGAGGGTTTGAAAGGCTTCCTCTTGCTTAGTTCCCCAAACAAAAGGTTTATCCTTATGCGTAAGAGAGGTTAACGGCACGGCGATCTTAGAAAAACCTACAATAAAGCGGCGATAATAGCCTGCCAGTCCGAGAAAAGAACGGACTTCAGACGAATTCTTGGGTGTAACCCAACTCTTAACAGCTTCGATCTTCGCAGGGTCAACGTGGATACCTTGACTATTGACAGTGTGACCCAAGAATTGGACCTCCTCCAGCCAAAATTCGCAGTTAGAGAATTTGGCGTAGAGATGGTTTCCCTGGAGTAACTCAAGAACCAAACGTAGATGCTGGGAGTGTTTGGCATTTGATTTGGAATAGATCAGGATATCGTCGATGAATACGATCACGAAGAGATCAAGGAAGGGTTTGCAAACTCGATTCATTAAATCCATGAAGACTGCAGGAGCGTTGGTCAAACCAAAAGGCATGACAACGAACTCATAGTGACCATAGCGGGTTCGAAAAGCGGTTTAGGGTATATCCTCCTCTTGAATGCGTAATTGGTGATAGCTTGAACGTAGATCGATCTTAGAGAAACACGTAGCACCTTGTAGCTGATCAAACAAATCATCGATTTGAGGCAAGGGATAGCGATTCTTGATTGTCAACTTATTCAACTCCCTATAGTCAATGCACATCCGAAACGAACCATCCTTCTTTTTGATGAAAAGGACAGGCGCGCCCCATGGAGTGGTGCTAGGGCGAATAAAGACTTTATCAAGAAATTCCTTGAGCTGACTCGAGATTTCGCGCATTTCAGAAGGAGCGAGACGGTAGGGCGCTTTAGCAACAGGGTTGGCTCCAGGAATGAGGTCGATTCGGAAATCGATATCACGAGGAGAGGTAGTCCTGGTAAATTGTCAGGAAAAACGTTTGGGAATTCACAAACAACGGGAACATCTTTTACTCCTGGATTACCTTTCTTTTCCTTCTCCGCTACTACGATGTGTGCCAAGAAAGCTTAGTATTCCTTGCAGAGATACTTGCTAGCCTGGACACACGACATGAGTTGGAGTTTCTACGACGTGACTTCACCGTACACACACAATTGATCACCATTAGTGAGCGAGAATCGAATCATCTTATCAAAGCAAACAACTTCAGGATGGTTTTCATGAAGAAAGTCCATGCCTACTATGACGTCAAAACTACCGAGCTGCATCGGAATAAGGTCGATAGGGAAAATGTGATTGTTGAGTTCGAGAGTACAATCACGAAGATCAGAATTGACAGCAACGGTTCTTCCGGTGGCAACTTCAACATCGAACGTCGAGGGGAGATGAGCACGCTTACGATTGAGGAGCTTTTCGAATTCAAACGATACAAAACAGTTATCTGCTCCAGTATCAAATAAACACGTAGCATATACCATTCACAAGGAACATACAATTGACCACATTGTTATCGGCTTGAGCCTGGCGAGCGTTAATGTTGAATGCACGTCCGCGGGCTGCTGGTTGTTGTTGCTGCTGCTGAGGCTGCTGCTGGGGCTGCTGCTGTTGTGGCTCTTGCTTGACCACTCGGTTCGGGCACATGTTGGCGAAGTGGTTGGGATCAACACACGAATAGCAAGCTCTAGCATTGACCGTGGGTGCATGAGCCGCTTGATGGCCTTGAGGAGCAGCAAGTAGAGCTTGTTGAGCAGGAGCTTGACCTTGGGTTGGAGCAGGGTTTTGACGTGGACTTGTACGGCAGTTGGCGGTGAAGTGGTCGTACATGTTGCAATGTGCACAGTATCTGCAGGCGATTCCCACTGGGTGATGATAGGTGCAAGTAGGGCAAGCTGGGTGAGGACCAGTGTACGCATGCTTTGCCGGCGGTGCGTTGGTAATCGGCGCCGCTACTTGGCTGGGTTGATGTTGCTGAGGAGCTGGAACTGATTGAAGCGGGGAAGCATTGGTTACAGCGTAGTTCTTGTTGCTGGAACTGCTGTTGTTCTTTCTCTTGCGTCTCTAGAGCTTAGATGACTGAGGAGCGGTGGCGGTTTCAGCGGTTGCAGCAGTGGTAATTTGATGCAGATTCTTGGGAGCTTTATCCCATACACCAGACTTGACTCGCTTGTCGTTGATCTCAGCAGCGAGCAAGTAGGTTTCTTCAATCGTTTTCGTCTTTGCAGCTTGAACGAAATCAACCACGCAATCCAGAAGAGCACGGATATATTTCTTGATGGTGATTTCGGGCGTCTTGACTTGGTCCGGACAGATTATACTCAACTGCTTGAAGCGCGCAGTCAAACCAGCGTTGTCACCATCCTTTTGCTTAATGTACCAGAATTCATCCTCCAACTTTTGGCGCTCATGGGGAGGGCAGAACTCTTGCATCATCACGCCCTTCAACTTATCCCATGATAGCCCGTAAGCTGCATCATTTCCACGTTTGTTTCTCTCGGCCGTCCACCAGTCTAAAGCGCGGGACTGGAAGACGCCAGTTGCGTTAAGAGTATGGAGATCATCAGGACAGCGACTCTGGCTCAGGGTAACTTCGATAGAATCAAACCGTTGGAACATGGTTGTAGGACCATCTTCACCAGTAAACTCTTTCGGCCTGCATGCTTTGAACTGTTTGAAGCCGAAAGCAGCTTTGGGAGTATCGGTCCTGGACTCTTCAGAAGACTTGCTTGTATTTTCGTTTAATTCACTCACGATCTGGGGATGACTTTAGCGATTTGGTTGGCGACGAGAGAAGCAAGTCGCTTGTCGGCGTGTTTACGCCTAGCAGCTCGTGAGTGTAGGGATCCAGATGACGACATTGGCTGCAACAGACAGCGCCATAGGATTCAAAACACTATTAGATTATTCCTAGTATAGTCTAGCGATTTACCATAAAGCTCAGGAACACGTAGTCACATAAACACAAAATCACAAAAGCTCATAAACACATAGGCACATAATCACGTAAGGCACAGAAGCACGTAAGCACATAAGGCACAGAAGCACATAAGGCAGTCAGAATACAGAAACCTTACTGTATGTTGAACGTATTCCCTATCCTTCACAGCACGTATAGCGATTAAATACAGCGATTGGGAGTATCGAGCAGCGATTTATGAATAAAAATCTAGCGATTTGTTAGCGATTGTGTAGTGTGTTGTGTGATGAGCGGAGCAAGAAGTGTTAGATCAAAACCAATGATATCTCAAAACGCTAACAAATATGCATAAAACCACGTAAAATACATAAAATTCCCATAAAATCGATAAATTACAGAGTTAGCTGCTACGGATTCCAGAATCGAAACACATAAAATCGAGGATAGATTGCCTTGGGTGTCGAGCATGTCTACACACACCCACAGTGACTTGACTACCCAAAGTGATTCGACTATTCACAAGGACTTTAAGTCCACACTTCAGCTTTCTGGACCGTGCTCTTGCTTCAATTTGAGCGATCGGCACGCATCCTTCCAATTACAGTGTGACCTAAGTCGTTGGAGTCCATCGAGACTTTGGTGAGAGTTTCGTAAAATCAAATTAGAGAGTAGAACGAGTCATCAAGGTTCGGGTTTCACCCCTAACTTAGTGGCTACGTTCCTGCTTGTGTGATGAAATCACGAGATAGATAAGGAGATACGCGTCGAAGTATGGATTTCACTCCTATTTCAACGCAATTTCTCATGTTTATAATAAAAATAGTAATTTGAACGAGTAATCTGGTCGAGAGTTTGCGGTTTTCACACCTAGTTTTAACCAGATCATCCGTTTGTGTGTGAAATCAGCCTTAGGAAAGGCTGATCTTGCGCAGAACTGTAGTATGCGATGTTCGCGCAAGTGTGTAGTGCAAAGCGAGTTCGAGCGAGAAATAGCGAGTAAGATCGTACTAAAACCCTACTGGGCATGCACAAGTCGGTCTGTTGGTACTTAGACTATAGACTAGGTCGTTTCTAAGACATCGACCCGGACTAGGTCGAGTCTTGCCTAATTCCCTATAGTTATGGCTCTGATACCAATCTGTCACACCCAAACCGATGACGAAAACATCGGGGCATGGCACTGAGCGAAACAGATTGTCAAGAGAAATTCCATAACGATTAATTACCAAATAGTTAATATTATATCCCATACCATAACCCATTAAGTAATCTAATTATTACAGACATAGATATTCTCAAAACAAACATGTTTCGACGACTCAGATTCAAATAAAATATAAATTGTCTTTATTTCTAGACTCTCGGTCCTACTTGATTCCACAAAAGTAGGTAAGCAACATCCTATGCATTCAAACACCTGTCACATATGTTAAAATATAGGTCAATACACATAGTGTAAATGTGAGCATACAAGTTTGATATAGCATAATAGAGTTCGAAATCGTTTACGCATAACCAGCATGTACAACGTATAATGTGAAGCATGTAGGTTATCGACAAAGATCCTATCAATACCAATGACTACGAGTTGACTGCAAATATCGAGTGCGCATCACATGTTCACCACTACGAACACGTGAAGTATTGTCCTTAACAACCCCTGAGTGAACAGGTGCTGAGTCCAAACTATAGTACTATCGTTGCTAAGGCAGGTAGACAACAATCAATGTGTAAACATAATAAACAGGCATTCATCGAGTCACGTATAACATGCATTACAGGTCAGCATATAAATAGTGTTTGCGTTGTGTGATTAATGTGATTTAGAATAAGTAACGTATGTAACACCCAAAAGTGCATAAAGCAAAAAGGGATCAAGTATACTCACTGATTGTGTTTAACAAGTAAACACTCTCTTAGATTGAAGGGAGCACCTGAGAGATTAGCCTGAACAGTTAACGATAGCATAAACGATGACCGGCGCGTAAAACAGGGAGAAGTAACTAAGTATCGGATGGTAATCCAATCGGATGGCAATCCGATCAGATGGCCAGTCGATCGGATGTCAATCCGTTCGAATGGTCATCCGATCGGATGGCCATTCGATTGGATTGACACCTTGTTTGGTATGGATATGTTTGTGTATGATGGTTTATCCTTTGAAGTTTTTGTTGTAGCATTTTAAAAATAGAGAAGTATCTTTGCCCTTCAGGTCTGTCGATCGGACGGCGGTTCGATCGGACGGCGATCCGATTGGCGAGGCTTCTCAGTTGAGAACAAGTTCACAGCAGGACGGTCAATCGATCCGATGGAAATCCGATCGGGTGGCAATCCGTTAGTTACTGTTGATCTTTGAAAATTGAAAAATGATTAGGTGTCGAAGTTCCGTCACACGATCGGATGGTCGTTCGATAGGATGGCAATCCGATCGGACGGTAATCCGTTCGACATTCAGGTCCTTGAAAAGTTTGAATAAAAGTTTAAGTGTGGAACCAAGTGTAACCCGATCGGATGGCCGGTCTATCGGATGGCAATCCGATCAGATGGCAATCCGATCGGACGGCAATCCGTCCCAACGTCCTGATCGTCTTGACACTTGATTTCGTTAAAGATTTTGCAGTTTTGAACGATACGTTATGATAATCTTGCTTAAACAACAGAAACCCCATCTCGACCCAAGTGACCCGGTCGAACAGGAACCACCCTAGTCCGGCCAGTTCACGGTTCGAGACGGTTGTTCATGTTCAAACCCGAAATCAATTATCTCTTGGATAGAATTCAGATCGCGAACCAACCCATCACTAAGAAAGAGTAGAAGATCAGAACGAGTTCCTATTCTATCGGTTTTGAGTGCATTGAGTGTAAAATAGTTGAAAGAAAGTTGGAAAACCTTCTTTCAATCCTTTTACCCATGAATTTGTATAGATCTAAGCGAAAACATTTTTAATCTTGTGGAAATCCTTCAGATCTAAGTTGTTCTTGGTGGAATGAAGCCAAACATTGAAGTTCATCAGAACTCCATGATGACATCATCCTAGAACACCTCAAATCCAGTGATTTCACGGTTAAAAGTTAAGATTCAAAGGTGAAAATGATGAAGACGTGCGAGTAGATCATAGAAGTACAAGATTTAGGTTGAAAACTTACAAAAATCGAGAGAAAAGAGTGCTTGAGTGCAGCTGGTCGAACAAGGAGCTGTCACATCACAAATGATGTGACAGGTGGGTATTTATTGGGTTTCCCAAAAAGGAAAGTGGTGAAGTGGCGGACCGATCGGGTGGCAGCCCGATCGGATGGCCACTCGATCCTGGTGTCCACCGCGACGAGTTTTGCTGTTTTGATTCGCGTGTTGAGCATTGCGATGCTATACGAGTGAGCGATGCGATAGTATTTCCCATTAGTTACACCAATAACATAACTACTATATCTAACATACAATCACTATAATTAACTTGCGTTTAGCGTTTGCGATTCGATTACGATGCGATAGATTTTCGATTGCGATTAACACCTCAACATAAACATAACACGCACAAGTAACACATAAATAATACACACACGTAAAACAATATCCAGAGCACACAATTCGAGTTGCGATTGCGATAGCGATAAGTCGATTAAACATGCGATTAAATAGCGATTTAAACCTCGATTATTAATAGATACTCCACATAATACAACTAAAGCAAATAAATAATAGATTCGATTACAAGTCAAAGAAGTCAAAACATTAGTTGAGCAAGGAGTGACAGATCGCAATTAGCAATCTTTTCTTCCTTTGACTTCAATCTTGATTTTGACTTTCAAAACACAGGGTGTTACAAAACCACATTGTGATATCCTAATAACTTAACTAACATCAACATTGTAAACATATCAGGACATGTTTGACCCATGAATTCCTCTAGCTACTTAACTTTTACCAAGCAGATCTAAGGTGAGTGTCACTAATTTTTTAAAAGCATGTATCTCTGGTTTGAGACTACATTTATTCCTGTGAGGAATACACTTTCTCTTAATTCCATAGTTTAATCTCATGTGTATAGTGGACTAAACAACATCTATCTTGAAAGTCACTACTTTATACCGAATCAGTTGCCAGGGCAAATAGGTTATTAGTTGATAGTGCTATTAGGTTTGACGAACCTCACATCGTGCTGCGAGCCGGTTGTGAACTTTTGGCTCTTTATTTACATCAATGTTGATGGACATTGTTGTGGGGCACAACACTTAACCAGCTAGTTTTTCGGTACTTCATGTTTAGTCGCTTTACCGTGGGTTAGCTACCCATGACATGCTTTTATAACTTTTGCATATACAATTAGTTTCGTTAAACTAAACTAGTGAACTCGCCAACTTTGTGTTGATATATTTGAGCATGCTTTTGCAGGTCGCTAGGTATGGCACGCTTGGAACATGCATCTTGGAGTGTCATTCTCAATTAAATTTTTTTATTTTAAACATACTAAGAACTGTAGGTTTTATTATGTCTAGATTTTTATATTTTAGCTTCCACTGTTGAACTTAAACTTCTATTTTTAAAACTGTAAAAATATTATCACTATTCATGTTGAAGGTGGTATTTAAGTATTATCAATTATTTATGAATGGTTCAACATGATTAGTGGCTGGATCCTGGTTTACCACGCGCCTCACGGTAAAACCCCACTAGTGGAATTTGAGTGTGTGACATGGAAGATCTAGTGGGGCCAAGAAAGTTGACCACGCCTCGTGTCTTGTAGGCATGTCGCGTGCCTCGAGTACCGGGAATAACTAGTCACCGAAGCCGGCACGACCACAGCCAACCTATAAATAGAGGCCATTTCCACCATTTTATTTGTTTATTCTCTCCTTTCTTCTTCGCTACACACATTTTCTTTTACCCTACTATCTCTAATCATTGTAAGCATTAGGAAAAACTCAAGAACCATTAGTGTAATCAGGCTTTTTATAATTAATATTATCTTTTAAAGTTTGGTAACATTTAGCTCCATAGCCATTTTTGGCTAGATTCTTGAGGGTGTTTGGGGAAACTTACCCCCTTGATGTTGAGTTAACTATGGAAGATCATGGGTGCACATGATGTGTGTGTGTGTGTGTTAATGACTTTAACTAATTAAATAGTTTATTGAAAGTGAGTGAAATAATAGTGTCGCATTACCTTGGGTTATTAGAGTTTCCGCCTAATCCTAAATCTACCAACAATCTTGCGACGCTATTAACTTGGGTCATTCATGTTTTCTATGTCTATGTAGAGTCAAAACATGTTGATGCTCTTAGCGGAGGTTAAAGGTTTTGGATGGGACTTCAAGTTGGGTAAGCTCTTACCTTTGCGCATAAATAACACCAGAGTGTAAAGGACTTGGTTTATGTAAAAGTAACTATCTTAGGGGAATTGACAACTTACTGACGAACTAAATAATACGATACCCGACTTTGAGTGGCGTTTCCCCGTTGATTGAAAGTTATATGGTTGAGTGTGCTAGGTTCCCTAAAAAAGAACTACACAATAATAAATTTTTGCACATGCAGTTCCTCGTCTGACAATCGAGCCCTTTCAATCCCATGATCCGAGCTAGTTCATAAAGAATCAAGAACTTTGGATAATCTCGATTCCCTAAACATCCCATTTTTCTATCATTGATTACCATAGTTTTATTTTCTTCTTGAGCCATTCCTTTTCTTTTCTTTTTAACCAAATCTTCAACTTTTGGATTTGACTAGATGTTAACAACGACTCGGTACTAAAACTCCTATATCTTTGGATAATCTCGGTATCTTACCAATTATTATTTTATGGGAATGATGGATGCACTTGCCCAACGTAAGTTGTAGTGTGATAGTATTTTATCATTTTTTATAGACATTAAACTTTTATTAATGCATAAAACAACTAAAAATAACCATATTTTTATAGGCCCGGGCTATTCGCACACCCACTTGGTCTATTCACCCACCCAAAATGCCCCGCTTTGGCCAAAGCGGGGCGCTTTAGGTTTAAGTCAACAAAAAAGGGCTGAGCATGTCAGTCCTTGTCTGGAGACCTCATACCGAGGCGCCCCGCTTTGGCCAAAGCAGGGCGTTTTGGTTTGCAGTTTATTTTTGGGGCAAAAAGTAGGGTTTTGGTGAAAAAAATGGGTTGTTGGTTTGTTGTTTGATTGTATTTGGTTGTGTTTTTTTTTTGTTGAAAGTTGTAGATTATTGTTTTATTTCTATAAAACATATATAATTTAAAGTTGATTTAAAGTTATTTTATTTTTACAAAACATATATATATATATATATTAGTGTTATTAATTTATCAAGTAGTAAGTTACTTTTTTGTTGGTTTGCCAATATTATTTAAATGTTGGATGAAACCTGTAATGTCTTTCATTTTGAAACACTCGCCATTCCTCCGGTATTGTATATCAAGTTGCTTTTTGTTCTTCTGACACGCCTTATACAATATTAAATATAATTACAGAATCTTATTGAACGTGAACAAACCATCCATGTATGTTGCAAGTTAAATCCATAATCAATGTATAGAGTTGTAGCAACAGATTCAACAATATCACGTTCGATATTAAATATACTTTTCAAAAAAGCCTTATAAATATTCCCATCACAATCTATGACAAAACGGAACATAATCTCAGATTGTCTAGAGAAGCGCTTTTATCATGTGTCATATGTTGGATGGAATATATTTCAACTAGAGGAGTTCTGCCAGTGCAAAAAATGTGGTTTCTGTATCGGTTATTCAGATCTCTATTTGGTCATATTTCAAAACTGCAACACACGAATGTACAAAAAATCCCGAAGAAGTTTAACAGAGATCACCAGAAGCAAATCCTGTTGAACAACAATGTCCAGTTAATTGTTTCAGATGACATGCTTGGTAACAAAGAGGAACACTTACTTCTTTTGTTCTTCAATCTTTGTTAGTTGTTAATGTTTTATTTTTTTCTACTTTTAGAAAGGTTTGACTGTCACACCCCGACCGCGTTAAAGCAACAAACCGCGGCGGAAATGTCGGGGAGTGTCGTAACAGAATCATTGTTTCACAACACATGGATTAAAGTTTCGTTTTATTGAATTAAGTTTATTACATTGTCTCGAAAGTTAAATACAAAACATGAACATATTTTCCTTCATTGTTATTAAGTCACTAAGGCCTTGTCCATCCCTATGTGAGCATGCATCATAATCATCATTAAACATCATCAACTATGGTACCTGAAACATATGTGAAAATACGTCAGCATAAAAATGCCGGCGAGTACATAGGTTTTGTGTGAGTGTCAGATTCATGGCTCGTTACATGTTGAAATGACTCGTACAACCTCGTTAATCGATATTAGAAAACCTAGTTTTTTAAAATGTTTGGATTGTAAATTGAATTACCTAGTCAAAACAGATTGGTTATAGTTTATAAAACCTCGATGCCATGAATCTTAACTCAAAACATTGGTTTATGTAAACCCAAATTGTAAATCGTTTTCGTAATAAAACTCGAATGGTTTATATCGTTCGAAAAACCTTGTAGTGTAACTTCGTTTTGAAAACATTTGCCCAAGTGATCTAGATAACGAAACGATATGTAATGTGTTAAAAGCACTTATATATAGGAAGTACCAGCGGCGTATCCACCGTGCTTTTAGCATATTACACCCGCCCCGTTACCTAATCACTTACCATAACCCAATCATTCAATAGTTCAAATAGTTCCAATCATTCAAATAGTTCAAATAGTTCACATAGATCAAATAGTTCCAATGGTTCAAATAGTTCAAATAATTCACATAGATCAAATAGTTCCAGTGGTTCAATAGTTCACAAAGTTTTAGTGGTTCAATAGTTCATATAGATCAATAGTTCCAGTGCTTCAATAGTTCTCGTAGTTCCAGTGGTTCGATAGTTCATATAATTGAAGTCGTAGTGTTCAATATAAACCATAGCATTCGTTTTAGAAAACTCGAAATCGTTTGGCACATATGAATCACCCCAAAATATTTGAAAATGGTAAAAGAGGGGAACTATGTACTCACATTGAAGTGCAAAGAATCCTTGATTAAATGAACTAGCAACGCTCGAGTAAACCAAGGAAATCAGATAGCACCTAATAATCAGATCGCTAAGTTAATAAATCGACACCTAAATCGAGAGATCGGATAGAATGAGGTCTTGTAAACCAAATGAGTATTGGAACTCATGGGATATGGTTTAACAAAGCTTACATCCTAAATCGGAACCTATCCTAAGTGCTTTCGACCCGTTACGACCCATTAAGGTAGCATATGCTACTTTAACGCGTCGTTCGCGCAAAATGCTTTTTTGAGACGCCTAACTAGTCCTATGACAAGTATTATATGCCCTAACATGTTTAAAAAAGTTGCATAATTAGTTTAAGTGACAAAAGTTAAGTTACATATGCTTAAATACTAATTGTGCATGAAAAGGGCATTTTGGTCATTTACCTAAGGCATATGAACTACCTATCATACTACTAATTAAACTAAGTGACCATAAGGTATAACCTCGGAAGGTTATTCCCTATACAACTATGGTCACTATACATGCTTGGTCGGATCCTAACGATCGACCAAACGGGTCGGGTTCGAAAGTCTAAGCGGTGGTTTAGACAGCTTGACTTTACGACCCTATACAAGCACTAGACTAAAAGTGACGAGTTAAACATGTTAAAACATGTTTAACTAAGTTAGAAAACAGGTTTTGATATCAAAACAAAGTGTTTTGACACCTCAAAACAAAGTGTTTTGATACCCAAGGATAGTTTCGGCTCAAAATGGGCATAAACGACATTTTAACCGAAACTTTGACTCGCCACTTCGACTAATCATCGTGGTAATCAGTAGGTATAGTCACATGGGACTATAACCATCGTGATTACACTCACGTTGCAAAGTTCAAACAAACTTTATGTTGACCAAAGACTGGTCAAAGCAGAAAGTTAAACACTGTTTGACTTTCATGCTTAAAAAGCAATAAAAGCATGAAAGAAGCTTACAAAAGGTCCAAGCAATGAAGAATTTGATCTAAAACACTCAGGTATGAAGCAAAGTCCTCAACTTAGAGCAGATTTAGAGCAAATGTGAGTTGAATGAATGAAAAATGGTGGGTATTTATAGAATTGCAAGAACCGTTAGGATTGTTTATTGTAATTCGTGCGTTAATCCTAGCCATCCAAGTGTTACCCATTGTTTACAATACAAGGGGAACTTGAAAACTATCAAATGGTATTGCAAATCAATGATCAAAACCACAAATTCAGCTGAATTGGACAGGTTCAATGTTTCTGACCTGACAGTCTGTCGTGGGCCACGTAGACCCAGACTTAAACTTACGCGCCCCTCCTAAGAAAGTTTCACAGATTGTCAGTTTTAGTCCCTGCAAGTCCAAAACTTGGTTTTTGATGCATTTTTGACACGTTTAAGTCCCGTTAACCCCATTTCAAGGCTCCACAATGAAGTTAAAGTATAGGGAATATGAAATATGCTCAAAAACATCTTGGATGTCGGTTCGTTTGGTCGTACGGTTGCGTTGTTCGGTTAATTACGACGAAAACTCAAACGGACGCGAAAACGATCCAAATTACGTGACGAGTGGTATTTTTGCATTCCAACCACTAAAATAAAATATTTTAATGATTAAAAAATAATTTGGATGTCCGGATGTGTTCAGAATGTAAGATATGCGCAAAAATGCAAACTTATGCACTTTTTGACGCTTTTAGTCCCTATTGATCAAATAAGTTTATTTTTCGCATACCGAACCCCTCAAAGCCTATTTTTAAGCTATGTAAAGGATATTTAGGTTATTTTTAACTTATGATCAAGTTCCAGAATGTTTGTTACTATACAAATCGGCATAGTTTCGCAGTTTGACGCAAATAGTCCCTACGATCGAATAAACTTGTTTTCGACACACCAAACCATCCAAAACTTATTTCTAAGTTATGTAAGGGCTATTTAAGGTATGTTAAGCCTATGTCAATATTCTGAAGTGTTTTTCGCGTTAAACTGATTATGTTTATGCATCAGTTCGCGTATAACTTTTTAGAAAGCGATTTAAAGCTCGAAATTGAACAAGAATTGATATGTGCAAATGATGCACATATTTATACAAATCCCAAGTATGAAACATAATATTTCATTGGTTTTGAATTCGTTTGATGGTCGTAGAGACACAGATGTCACAGTCTCCCCTACTTTAGGAAATTTCGTCCTGAAATTTATTCGTAGGAGTCTGTCTGTAACGTTGTGTTAAACAATTGTCTTGCATGGGATCTAGGGTGTCATCTATTTGCATAGAGTAACCTATCAAAGATTTCCATGCAAGGCATAACCTTGTCATTTCCCAGTGGATATACTTTGAAGCGAAAATGAATGGATGATTCATTTTCTCCAATGGATTCTTCGTGAGATGTGGAAATGAAAGATGAATAGGTTATTTGTTTCTAACGGATATTTCTTCAGAAGCAAAAATGAATGGATGATTCATTTTCCTCAATGGGTACTTCGTCAGAAGTGGAAATGAAGGATTATTGAATAAGATATTCATTTCCCGATGGATATTTCTTTAGAAGTGAAAATGAATGGATAATTCATTTTCCTCAATGGGTACTTCGTCAGAAGTGGAAATGAAGGATTATTGAGTAAGATATTCATTTCCCCGATGGATATTTCTTCAGAAGCGAAAATGAATGGATGATTCATTTTCCTCAATGGGTACTTCGTCAGAAGTGGAAATGAAGGATTATTGAGTAAGATATTCATTTCCCCGATGGATATTTCTTCAAAAGCGAAAATAAATGGATGATTCATTTTCCTCAATGGGTACTTCGTCAGAAGTGGAAATGAAGGATTATTGAGTAAGATATTCATTTCCCCGATGGATATTTCTTCATAAGCGAAAAATGAATGGATGATTCATTTTCCTCAATGGGTACTTCGTCAGAAGTGGAAATAAAGGATTATTTTCCTCAGTGGATATTTCCTCAGAAGTGAAAATGAACGGATGGTTCATTTTCCTCAGTGGGTACTTCATTGGAAATGAAAATGATAGAATTAACATAGGATTATTCATTCCCTCAGCGGGTATTTCTTTAGAAGTGAAAATGAATGATCAATTCATTTTCCTCAGCGGGTACTTCGTCGGAAATGGAATGAATTTTATTCATTTTCCTCAATGGTTATTTCTTCAAAAGTGAAAATGAATGGATGGTTTATCTTCCTCAGTGGGTACTTTATCATAAATGAAAATGAATTTGTTCATTTTCCTCAGGGGATATTTCTTAGAAGTGAAAATGAATGGATAATTCATTTTCCTCAGGGGTACTTCATAAGAAATGAAAATGAACACGGTTCATGAATAGATTATTCATTTCCCTCAGCGGGTATTTCTTTCAGAAGTGAAAAATGAATAGCCAGTTCATTTTTCCTCAGCGGGTACTTCATCACAAATGGAAATGAATAGAGTTAACTTTAGTTTCTTGATTAGATTGCTACATGACAAAACTTGCTGTGGTTTCTATGCACTAATTTCCATAATTATGTATGCATCCATAGTTACGTAATTCCTTGCACAGTCCACGCTATTTGTTTTATAACGTGTAGGGGATAAAGTCGGTCGAACACATAACACGTAAGCACATAATGGTCACACAATTGTTCACTTGGTTATCAATTCGTTATCAGTTTGTTATTAATTTTTATTAACTTGTTGTCGATTTATGCATGGGTATTCATAGTACACCAGGAATCCAGTCAATGGACTTCAACATCCTCAAGAATCCATCTGTAAGATAGGATAATCTTATAAGAATTCGATTTTGTTTACAAGGAATCGTAACATTCGTATTAAAGCACATAAAGGATCCAATTAAGGACTTTGACTCTGTGCTTTGAATATCCACAAGGATCTAATTATGAAGAAGATTCTATAAGGATTTGGAATTTGTAGCGAGAGAAGTTTAGAAACTTGGTACTAAGTATGCTAAGACCACATACGAAGTATAGTGTTTATGGAATCAAGGTGCTAGATATGCCAAGACAACATATGAAGCAAATGGATCCTTGAAGTCATTATCCCAAGCATGCAAAGCTAGCATACAAAGTAGGGTGTTCTTGAAAATCGAGTACCGCGTATGCTAAAACAACATATGGGCAGTTTGTTTTTGAAAGTTATGCTTGGAATCATTAAAAATATGTTTTTGAAAACCTTTTTGTAATGCTTTTGAAATCACGTATGAGGTTTTTGAAAACATGCATAATTTTTTTGAAATCATATGCTGTGTAAAATATCGTGAAGTCGGGAAGATAGGATATGTAAGACCAATCAAGGGCTTACGGGAGTACCCTTAGGTATCCTATTAAGGATTTAAAGTGGTACTTTGGGTATTCTTCCAAAATTGTAACTTGCGCCATGTACTTCGTTTCCTCAGAAGAAACGAGTACTTAGGATTTTCGTGGAGATCGCAAGCGATCATATAATGGGAAAATTTCGAGAGTAGTTTGTTCTACAAGGAACACGGTTCCTTGATCGTCGGTATCGTAGGGGATATGTCGTTTATACATATAACCACATTTGTACATCGCAATGTAAATAAAAGATTTATTTTCACACCAAAATAATTGTTTCATAGACTTTGATAACAAAAGAAAATAATACATAAAGTTCGATTGTTTCTAAACAACATCGTCTTCCAGTCACTCGAATGCTCATCCTTGTGCTGGATTTGCATTAGCAAGTTTTGGGCAATTGTTTCGGAAATGGCCCATCTCGCCACAGTTGTAGCAAGAACCTGGTGGAAAACGAGCTTGAGCAGGATTGTTGTCAGCTTGATTTGGTGCAGCTACAGCTCGGCAAACCCTAGTTGTATGACCAGCAAGTCCACAGTTTAGGCATTTGCGGCATTTCACACTAGCATGATGATGAAGGTTACATTGGTTGCACATAGGTGCAGTCCCGTTGTATGGCTTCTTAGCAGGGGGTTGAGCTGGTTGGTTAGGACAGCTTGATCGTTTTGAGCAACCACGGCGAAGTTCTGAGAGGCCTTACGCTTCTTAGACTTCTTAGAGGACTCAGTCTACTTATCCTTTGGTTTCGATTCATCGGTTGGTTTCTTGTCGCCTTTTTGGAAAAGTTTACCTTTCCTAATTTGAGATTCAGTCAGGGTAGCGGATAGCTCGATGGCCTGTCTAACTGTAGTAGGGTTGCTACCAGTAACAATGTCTTGTACTAAGTCAGGGAGGCCATCAATATACTTTTCAATTGCCTTATCCAAAGGCGTAACCATGGTCGGGCATAATAGACTTAGCTCCTCATAACGGTCCGTGTAGGATCAATGCTCACCACTATCTTGTTTAAGATCATCGAATTCCCTTTCCAATGCCCTGATTTCATGACGAGGACAGAATTCCTTCATTATTAGAGCTCGAAGCTCTTCCCAGGTTTGAGCCAGTGCAACATCGGCACCCTTATCTCTCATCACACCATTCCACCATGTTAAAGCTCGTTTCTCAAAGACACTAGATGCGAATTCAACCTTTCGCTCGTTTGGACACTGAACATGTCTGAAGGTGCTTTCTAGACTCTCGAACCATTGTAGGAGTGCAGTTGCTCCTTGAGACCCAGAAAATTTTGATGGCTTAGCTGAGTTGAATGTTTTGAATTTACACTGAGCATTGTTATTGTTTTTATTGTTATTCACTTGGTTTATCTGGGTAATGAGGTTCGGAAGCACAGCAGCCATTTGCTGAACGATTGTGGCTGTGAGGGCAGCATCATGTTCTTGATCACGTCTAGGTGGCATATTCTAAAAAAGCAAGGAAATATGGGAAACGAGTGAGATTGACGATTGGATAAACAAAAGAGGTATTGAAAATATCAACGAAACATAAGGAAGGTGATCATTTGTTTGTTATTTCGAACAAACAAACGACGTGAAATAGCTGAACAAAGTAAATAGGTCCTTATAATGTATCGCGAAGACATGCTTTAGGCTATAAGTGGACACTCATCCCAAGAGTTCATAGGTAAGAGTGACTGGTCCGATTATGTGGATTTGTACGAACACTCTAGCCTTAGACAGAAAACTCGGGATACAGACACCCACCCTTCTAGATTGCATGTGTTCACATTAATAGGACCTAAACTTTGACGAGATTTTGAAAACTTTGAAGGTTCAAAACCTTATAATAAATCATCTAAGAGGAAATGATTAGTTTTCAAGTCGGATTCGTAATTCGTGTTCTAGTTGTGGTTGTCACCTAAAGGTAGGCAACGATATTGTTTTATGACTAAACGCAAGTAAACTCGCGTTAGGGTCCTAGGAAGGTTATAGTCTAGGTAAAACCATTACTAACAACCTAATTCCCTATAACCATGAGCTCTAATACCAACTTTTCTGTCACACCCTGACCGCGTTAAAACAACAAACCGTGGCGGAAACGTCGGGGAGTGTCGTAACAGAATCATTGTTTCACAACACATGGATTGAAGTTTCCTTTTATTGAATTAAGTTTATTACATTGTCTAGAAAGTTAAATACAAAACATGAACATATTGTCCTTCATTGTTATTAAGTCACTAAGGCCTTGTCCATCCCTATGTGAGCATGCATCATAATCATCATCAAACATCATCAACTATGGTACCTGAAACATATGTGAAAGTACGTCAGCATAAAAATGCAGGCAAGTACATAGGTTTTGTGTGAGTATCAGATTCATGGCTCGTTACATGTTGAAATGACTCGTACAACCTCGTTAATCGATATTAGAAAACCTAGTCTTGTAAAATGTTTGTATTGTAAATTGAATAACCAAGCCAAAACAGATTGCTTATAGTTTATAAAACCTCGATGCCATGAATCTTAACTCAAAACATTTGTTTATGTAAACCCAAATCGTAAATCATTTTCGCAATAAAACTCGAATGGTTTATATCGTTTTGAAAACATTTTCCCAAGTGGTCTAGATAACGCAACGATATGTAATGTGTTAAAAGCACTTATATATAGGAAGTACCAGCGGCGTATCCACCATGCTTTTAGCATATTACACCCGCCCCGTTACCTAATCACTTACCATAACCCAATCATTCAATAGTTCAAATAGTTCCAATCGTTCAAATAGTTCAAGTAGTTCACATAGATCAAATAGTTCCAATGGTTCAAATAGTTCAAATAATTCACATAGATCAAATAGTTCCAGTGGTTCAATAGTTCACAAAGTTCCAGTGGTTTAACAGTTCATATAGATCAATAGTTCCAGTGGTTCAATAGTTCTCGTAGTTCCAGTGGTTCAATAGTTCATGTAATTGAAGTCGTTGTGTTCAATATAAACCATAGCATTCGTTTTAGAAAACTCGAAATCGTTTGACACATATCAATCACCCCAAAATATTTGAAAATGGTAAAAGAGGGGAACTATGTACTCACATTGAAGTGCAAAGTATCCTTGATTAAATGAACTAGCAAAGCTCGAGTAAACCAAGGAAATCAGATAGCACCTAATAATCGGATCGCTAAGTTAATAAATCGACACCTAAATCGAGAGATCGGATAGAATGAGGTCTTGTAAACCAAATGACTATTGGAACTCATGGGATATGGTTTAACAAAGCCTACATCCTAAATCGGAACCTATCCTAAGTGCTTTCGACATGTTACGACCCATTAAGGTAGCTTATGCTACGTTAACGCATCGTTCGCGCAAAATGCGTGTTCGAGACGCCTAACTAGTCCTATGACAAGTATTATATGCCCTAACATGTTTAAATAAGGTGCATAATTAGTTTAAGTGACAAAAGCTAAGTTACATATGCTTAAATACCAATTATGCATGAAAAGGGCATTTTGGTCATTTACCTAAGGCATATAAACTACCTATCATACCACTAAATAAACTAAATGACCATAAGGTATAACCTCGGAAGGTTATTCCCTATACAACTATGGTCACTATACATGCTTGGTCGGATCCTAAGGATCGACCAAACGGGTCGGGTTCGAAAGTCTAAGCGGTGGTTTAGACCGCTTGACTTTACGAACCTATACAAGCACTAGACTAAAAGTGACGAGTTAAACATGTTAAAACATGTTTAACTAAGTTAGAATACAGGTTTTGATATCAAAACAAAGTGTTTTGATACCCAAGGATAGTTTCGTCTTAAAATGCGCATAAATGGCATTTTAACAGAAACTTTGACTCGCCACTTCGAATAATCAACGTGGTAATCAGTAGGTATAGTCACATGGGACTATAACCATCGTGATTACACTCACGTTCGCAAAGTTCAAACGAACTTTGTGTTGACCAAAGACTAGTCAAAGCAGAAAGTTAAACACTGTTTGACTTTCATGCTTAAAAAGCAATAAAAGCATGAAAGAAGATTACAAAAGGTCCAAGCAATGAAGAATTTGATCTAAAACACTCAGGTATGAAGCAAAGGCCTCAACTTAGAGCAGATTTAGAGCAAATGTGAGTTGAAGGAATGAAAAATGGTGGGTATTTATAGAATTCCAAGAACCGTTAGGATCGTTTCTCATAATTCATGCTTTAATCCTAGCCATCCAAGTGTTACCCGTTGTTTACAATACAAGGGGAACTTGAAAACCATCAAATGGTATTGCAAATCAATGATCAAAACCATCAAATTCAGCTGAGTTGGATAGGTTCAATGTTTCTGACCTGACAGTCTATCACGGGCCGCGTAGACCCAGACTTAAACTTATGCGCCCCTCATAAAAAGTTTCACAGATTGTCAGTTTTTGTCCCTGCAAGTCCAAAACTTGGTTTTTGATGCATTTTTGAAACGTTTATGCCTCGTTAAGCACATTTCAAGGCTCCAAAATGAAGTTAAAGTATAGGGAACATGAAATATGCTCAAAAACATCTCAGATGTCGGTTCGTTTGGTCGTACGGTTGCGTTGTTCGGTTAATTACGACGAAAACTCAAACGGACACGAAAACGATCCAAATTACGCGACGAGTGGTATTTTTGCATTGCAATCATTAAAATAAAATATTTTAATGATTACAAAAATTTTTGGATGTCCGGATATGTTCAGAACGTAAGATATGCGCGAAACTGCAAACTTATGCACTTTTTGACGCTTTTAGTCCCTATTGATCAAATAAGTTTATTTTTCGCATACTGAACCCCTCAAAGCATATTTCTATGCTATGTAAAGGATATTTAGGGTATGTTTAACTTATGATCAAGTTCCGGAATGTTCGTTACTATACAAGTCGGCATAGTTTCGTAGTTTGACGCAAATAGTCCCTGCGATCGAATAAACTTGTTTTCGACACACCAAACCATCCAAAACTTATTTCTAAGTTATGTATGGGCTATTTAAGGTATGTTAAGCCTATGTCAATATTCCGGAGTGTTTTTCACGTTAAACTGATTATGTTTACGCATCAGTTCGCGTATAACTTTCCAGAAAGCGATTTAAAGCTCGAAATTGAAAAATAATTGATATGTGCAAATGATGCACATATTTATAAAAATCCCAAGTATGAAACACAATATTTCATTGGTTTTGCATTTGTTTGATGTTCGTAGAGACACAGATGTCACATTGATCACCTCACGAAACGAGGTTTCATAATCATGGGAAACGAAGAAATTTGATCTTGGAAGAGACCGAAGATTTGGGTACAACTTCAAGTCATGAAGATCACTCTACAGTAGTTGATCATGACGACTATAATAAACAGAACATAATACCAGATTGTCTAGAGAAGCGGTTTTATCGTGTGTCATACGTTGGACGAAATATATGGATGGAAAACCCGCATAGATGGTAGCATTCCTTGCCCACCAAAAGATATTGGTGGTTGTAATGATGGGACCCTTGATTTGAGACGCATAATGTGCATTGATTGGATTGTAGATATTCTAGAGAAAGCAAACCAGGTATACAAAATCGTCAATAGTTATGGTGATCCGCAAACTTGTATGGAATTCAATGCGAGTTGTTTGTTTTCTTTGAGTGCTAAAGACATTCAACCTCAAGATATGGCCCAACCATTTTATTGAATTTGTTAAATACTTGCTTTTTAAAGATTACACCAACCCTCATAACGGCTACCTTGCATATACTTTTCCAAACTGCAACACACGAATATGTGGAGGTCCATCGCCAAAATTACTTGAGGCGATACAAGGTTTAAGAACTAATTATCCAACCAATTAACCAGCTAACGTGAGTTGAAATATTAGTGTTATTAATTTATCAAGAAATAAGTTCTCGTGAGCCTGAGTAACTTTTAATAAGCTGTCCCAGTTGTAAAATTCGTTGCGTACATTCATATTGTTTGGAAATTGAAACCCTAGCAATTTACATCCGAGATGATTCAAGTGAGTCCTATGAAGCAAGTGTCTGTCTATTCAATTGAGAGGAATCATTGCATTACATCCACTCCGAAATCGATTGCGCTTATCAAACCAGGCTGCCACACAAGAGTATGTTGTTCCAAGATCAATTCTAATTGCAGTTTTTTCAACTCTCCTAGCCATTTTCAAACAAGTGCAATCTTGGATTAATCACTGACGTAGTAAAATATGAGCTTTTAACCATAGATATTCTAGTTCTCTTTTTCCTTCAATTTTCAGAACCTTCATTGTGAACTTGAGAACAGTAAGCTCAACAAAAGATATTGGTGGTGAAGGTTAGCTGACACTCGCCATTCTCTTGCACCTTCTACATACATTCATCTCTTGTAGTGGCAATTTACATCCACTAACCGTACTGTTATTACATCTGAGACGATTCACATGAGTCCTATGAAGCAAGTGACTGTCTATTTAATTGAGAGGAATCATTGCAAAACGAGAAATCCAGATGTTTTGAAAGGAGACGCGTTGGAAAGAGGACCGAATAGAGATCTGAATAAGTAATGTAAGGAGAAGCGTTGGAAAGTTGATCATCCACAAATTCCATGGGTCTGTGTCCAATGCAAGGATCTTCGAATGCGGGCCTGAGACAACAACAGATAATGAACGAATTGTTGGACTTCTTGTTCCAAATGTAGCTATAGGATCCGTAGTTAAAGGTATCTCTATAAAAGATGCAACTTTATGGCACGCTTACCTTAATCACATTTTCCATGGAGTCACAGATCTGACAATAGGGCCCACGGATCATATGCCTACCAAGAGCACGACACATGATTTCGAAATGAGAAACTTTCAAATCATTCATCACCTAGAACTTGAATGGCGGTTTCCATCACCGACTACAACCTGGATTACCGGTGCCTGACACACGATGCGTGGTACACATGCGCCGTCGTTCTCGACGACAACAACCACCACCTTCGTCTCAAGGTCCAGTATATATTAACCAGGGTCTTTGAAGAGACCCTGATTTTACAAATTCCAGTGTCCTACAACTACAAGTTCAGTCATACATGTTGACGTATTACATGATTTCGTGCGATTTTGTTTTGATTTCACTTGTAGTTCAACGTTCCGTGTTGTATGTATACACGTCCTACCGGATCAGTATTCGATGTATCTTGTCATTATACTTCGTATTATGAATTTTAGTGGTAAAACACGTCACGTTACGACAGCTGCAGGTGCGTTCATAGATTCTGAACAAGTTATAAGCACCAGCAGTAGCAACAGCACACCCACTTTTCCGACCACCCCATCATTGGTATGCAATCACTAATGTTCAATTTGTTTTTTTTTTATAATTTTACAGACGATTTAGAGAAACAGAGAATACGTTACGAGATTCTTCGAGAATTAGAAAATGAGAAAATATAGAACGAAATTCATCACCTATAACAATGTCAATAAACGTTGATCGGAACACGCCGCTTAAATCTCAGCTATGTCTCATTGCATTATGACAATACTGACAAGGGTGCTGGTCTTTTCTCCCACTGTGCAAACTTGAAGAATCTCACCATAACACATTGTAGACTGGTGGGCTTGAATGGTTTTAATATATTTCATCTTGGACTATCTAGTCTAACACTTGAAAATGGATATGATCGTGTCAAGATCTTTATCTATCATGTCATCGATCAACTGCTCGAAATCCCTTTCGTTTCTCGGGTTCGCATTCGACACAACACACCAAAAAATAATTTTCAAAAACTAAGTGCCTTGATACGCATCGTATAGGCGTATACGATGCGTATTAAGCCCGCCGCCAGACAACACCTGCACCTGTCAGTCTGCCAAGTCTTTTACTTTATTCAATACACATCGTATAGGCCTATACGATGCGCATTGAATTGGAAACGTGTGCGGATAGATGGGTTGGGTGTGCCAGATGCATGAAATGAGGGTTGAAGCGCCGCGCTTTGGCCAAAGTGCGGCGCTTAGGGTTCAAACGTTCCACTTTTTCCGACACCGTACAGAATATAAAATCCCATCAAGTCTCATCACCCTTTATCTACAGATCACACCCTAAACTCCCCGCTTTGGCCAAAGCGAGGCGCTTCAACTGAACACGCACGCCATCACATCACCGGTTGTTTGGAAAGCATGCCAAAACGCCCCGATTTGGCCAAAGAGGGGCGCTTTAGAGGGTGTGGAAATAAGGTTTGGGGTGTGTGAATATCAATGTCCTTTTTATATCAACGCCCGGCCACATCATTGTGTCTGATGTCACCGAGTGTACGTTGTACATGGACCATAAAATTCTGAATCACCTAAAAGGCATTTAACGAGACAAGAGGAGTGACACAAAGCATAATGACAGAAAGAAAGATTACACATTTTGATAGAAGTTTGAAATTTTGTGAGTGAGAAAACCAGTAAATGAAGCCTATATTAATGGGGTGGTGGTCAAGCCTATATTAGCAAAAATAAAACCTTAAAACATCTGGTTTGAGAGATAATATTGAATTCAAGTTCCAAAGACAACATGGATTAAAAGAAATTAACAGTTTAAAAAAATATATCAAGTGCACATTTCTAAAATGTTGCAAAATAAATACTTATAATTTAAATTAAAAGTTGAATGATTGAATTCACGAATGGTTCACATCTTTTAAACATTTAGGATTTAATTTGATGACCCATTTTATTCATGTGAGCATATTGACTTTCTCTTGCTTTAAATCTCAACTGTCAATTTCCAAGTCTCGCCCCAAATGAATTAACATATCCAATATACCGAAATAACATAAAGTTCCCCTGCCAAATTATGAAATTAGAGATGCCCACAAGAGCCCAAGCTTATTGTTATTACTATCTTTTGGTAAATTCTGAATCCAAGTTTGACTTTTCTTTGTTGAGTCTCAAGAAATCATGTAAGCACCTGACATTGTTTAACCTTCCCTTGTTTATCTTTTACACCACTTTCTGCAACTCACTTTTACTTTCTATCATCACTAAAAAATTGAGTGAACATATACCTCCTTCACACTTTCTTTAACTAACACAACACAAAGAAAACCATGACTACAGCCAAATATGACCCAAATCATCTCAGCCACATAAATGAGAAACCAAACCAATCAAATTCAAAAATCAAACACAATACAACTCGATGAAAATCAAACGAATCCAAAAAAGGCAAGATCAAAAATCAAAATTAGAGGAGAAAATGTTTTAGACAATTAGGGTTTGTCTGTGTGTGGTTCAACAATTTTACGTTTTGTTATACGCTTTGTTCTAAATTTTGTGAGTTAACATGGCGCAACGTACGTGTGTAGTTCAGTGTATTTACGTCGTCTATTCACCATGCTTTTGTTTGTCTTAGATGACGGTTCCATCATCGTCATCGACTTCGCGAACCAAAAAGAACTCAGATGCACCAGCATCATCATCATCATCATCATCGGTTCAACAAACAGTAACTCGACGTCGTAACATCGAAACCACCCAAAAAACAACCATCATCAGGATTCTCAAAAACAGCCATCATCATGAAACACACATAAACCGCCGGCCATATAAAGCCTATTGCCAAAGGTTTCCATCCAAGAACATTGAATATACTTCATCCAGTATAACTAAAAAGAGAGAGAGTTAGAATGTCATACAACCGCTGCCGCCGCCATAGACAGCCGGAATGCTGTCGGCAAATACGGAGATGTTTTTCTCTCTAAAAACCCTATTCTCTGTGTACAAAACCAGACCTTAATAGGTCCCGCAAATGGTTGTCGGCTAAAAGGAGATATAGAGAAGATCGCACAGGTCTACCGCCGCTATGGGTGGCCGCAAAAGCCGATCACAACATCAAGATGACACCCTTTTGCTTTGTTTCTCTCTCTAGAAACCCCACCGTCGTTTCTCAAAACATTTAATATTGAAACCACCTAAGAGGAGATGAATCCTAAAATAGAGGACAACTGTAGAAGAGAGGGACACCTCAGAAGCCACGTGTACCCAACACAAAACTTTACAAAACCCTTAACATAAAGTACAAGCTAAAGAAACAAATAACACTAATGGAGCATGAAGTACAAACACCATAAGCTTACATATCTTTTACATTATAGTATATAAATAAAGCCATTTGTACAAGCAATAAAGCACAAATGATAATACTTTTAATGCATAAAATACTAATAAAGCCTAGAATACAACACTAACTTGCATAGAAGTGTTACAAAATAATAGTATATAATTTAAATTAAAAGTTGAATGATTGAATTCACGAGTACAAAAAATCCATGATTCGCACATTTTTATATCAAAATTGTATAAATCAAAATAACGCAATTTCAGAAAAACTGTGAAAGTCGAATTTGGTGCTTCATTCGAGGGAATTTGAATCCAAGAGTTGGCGATTTTTGTCACAACATTAGCCATTAAGCCATTTTCGTCCATACTTCATAGGCCTCATAATTCCGTAAAAGTTAGTAATTAGCTAGTTATCATCTTTAACACTTTCTTTTTGTTTAGTTGGTTAAAAGACTAATATGTCAATTATTGAATGAAATTGAGCTCATAAAACATTACTACCAAAAAATTTCACCAAAAATTCACTATCACCCGAGAAAGGCTGAGGTAATAGTCAATGCTATCAAACATAAACCATGAAAGATTCTCTATGCAATCAATAAAAACTAAAGTAATTCCCAAGTTGATTGACAATGTTAGATCATGGATACAAAAATTTTCTTTCTTTTAGGTAGGTTCGCAACTATTCATCATGAATCTACCTTTGTTCAATGTTGTGGTAGGTTATAGTGGCGGATTCAGAAATTTTTTCCATTAGGTTACTTTTGGTAAATTTTCATCAATTTTTTCAAATCATACAAGGTTCTCATTAAATTTTTTCTATTTTTTTCAAACCTAATGGATACCTGGGAACCCACAAATATGGGCTAGATCTGCCCCTGGTAGGTTACCCCTGACCGAATCATATTTTATTGCATATTTTATCAATCTAATCTTTAGATCTTCACATAAGTCTCTTTTTGGATCATGATTTGACAACATTATAAAAAAAAATTCCGTTCACACTTCGGGTTAACGACTTTTACTTGATATAACTAACATAATATTACTAAATTAATACACAACAATATAAAATGTCAAAAGTAAGTTATTAAAATAGATTAAAACTAAATTGATCAAATATAATAAGTTAAAACTCCTACGTGTTGGCTTTTCCTTATACAAAAATATAATTAAGTTTATACTTAATTTAACTGATATAATATTACTAAACTATAAAATAACAATATAAAATGTCAAAAGTAAATTAATTAAAATAGATAAAAATTAGATTAATCAAATAATAAGTTAAAACTCCTACGTGTTGACTTTTCCTTATACAGAAATATAACTAAGTGTAAATACAATCCCTAAGTCGCTGAAGGTATAGTGGTTTACTTTGCACAAGTCGACAATGACACATTTTCTTAATACCATTTTGATTCTTTGTCATTGATGTCACCATGTGGTGGCAACTCAACAAAGTAATGATCATAATTAATAGATATTTACCCCTAAAATATGAGTAAATTACTACTTTGGTCCCTGAGATTTGATCACTTTTATCACTTTAGTCCAAAATTCAAAACTTTTAAATCTAGGCCCATGTAGTTTCACTTTTATTGCTATTTTGGTCCAATAGTGAAACCAACTGATATTTGTCTAATAAAATCCTGTTATTTTGTCCGGTCAATATAATTTTATTATAACACATTATTAATTAAATTAATTAAATTAAATGCCGAACACAAGTAAGATGCAACAACACTTTACCAGCAAAATACATCCGATTCTTTTATAATAAAAGGTTGAAATCGCCACATCTACCATCAACAATGCATAAATCACTAATTGGTATCCACAAAAAGAAAAAAAAAAAAATCCAACAGTATAATCTTTAAATCAAATCTAAGGTTTTGCTCCCGTTGTGAGTGTTGATAAATCTCTTGTAGAATGCTTCATGTCACAATTGAGTCTGCAGCACCAAATCAGCGATGGTCAGTTTACTCATAGATCAACTTGTGATATTAAAAAGAGAAAGCTATAAGATCATACCAAAATTAAAGTATTAGAGTACAGAGAAACAAAATAGTAACTGGGTGTTGGGATTGAACCCTACAAAGGAACAGATGATAAAGCCAAAACTGGTTCAGAACAGTGGATTCTTCATAAGCAGTGTTTGTACATATCTTTCCCCTTGACAGTGGCCCTAACAACTTATAGACTCCAAAGTACTGCCCATTACAACTGCTGCTGATCTAAAGACTGATGAAGATAAAGTACTAAAGCTCAATCTCCTGATGTGACTCAAGTACTGTTGAAGACCAAAGCACTACTCAAGCTACAACAGTGGAATGAAGAATCAGTGTTTTATTTATACTTTGTTTATGTAATCAGTAGTTTGCTATCAGTGGTTGTATTGGTCAGTGGTTGTAGTTTGTTAGGCGGTTAGATGTCACTTTCATGGTGACGTCAGCCAAAGATGCTCAGTGGTTAGGTTGTACTATAAATAGAACAGTACTCTATACCGTTCTAGTAGCTCTTTCTCTTCTAAGTCATTGTGTACGAACAATCAGTGAGCTCAGACTGAGAGGGAGATTTGTGCATACATGCATTAGTATTGTTTATTGTAATCAAATACAATCATTCGATTCTATGTTAAACATGTGTGCTTAAACTTTTCTTCCATTGATTGTGTTCTTAAAGTTTATTTCATTTATTCCGCTACAATTAATCTCTGTTTCATCTTCATTTCAATTAAACAAAACACAATCTAAGAAACTCAGATCCTAACAATTGGTATCAGAGCTATAACAGTCAAGTTTGATCTAATAATCATTTTGACGTAAAAGTTCAGCTCAATTTCGTTGATACTTTCGATTGTTCGTTTTTAGTTTAAAAAACAGAGTAAGGTATAATCACGTACAAAAGTTGATTATTCAGTGCCTGTAAAACAACCAGAATAATGTCATAATCACAGGACATTCATAACACTGGCTCACTCTTCAAACCACCTATGTTGGTCAGATCTGAATACAACATCTGGCAGTGTAGGATGGGTCACATCTTAGCTCAACAAAATACAGGATACTGGAAGTCGGTTGTCTTTGGACCACATGTTCCAATGGTGCCGAGTGCTGAAGATCCAAAAACCTTTGTACCTAAGAAAATTGAAAACTATTTTGAACAGGATTTTCAAAAAATTGAACTAAATGCAGAGGCCTTTAGCATAGTTGCATCAGCACTCCCAAATGAAATTTATGCTGGGCTGTTACACTGTAACAGTGCTAAGGAATTGTGGAATGCACTTAAGGAACAGTTTGGTGGCACTGAAGAAGTAATTGAAAACAATCGGGAGGTTTTGAATCAACAGTATGAAACATTTTGTCAAATCAAGGGTGAATCATTAACACAACAGTTTGAATGTTTTAGCTGTCTCATAAGTGAACTGAAACTTGTTAACACTGAATTTACTAAATCAACTCTAAACAGCAGGTTTCTAAGGTCACTTCCTGAAAAATGGGACACAATTGCTTTTGTAACCAGAAATTCAGTTGGGTTCAAAGAGTTAACACTGACTCAACTTCATGGTTGACTCTTTACCTGTGAAAGGGAGTTGAACCAGAAAAAGAAGTTACAAGAGTCAGGGAAGGTTGACGATGACTACACATTTGGTAGCACAACACTTCTGGGTCAAGAGGAATCTGGTAGCAGTAAGGATCAGAGTTATGATCATTACATTGACATAACTGCTGGTGGAGCTTTTAACAACTCTGATTCTTACTCAACTAACTATGCTTTCACAGCTAGTAGTGAAAACCAGATTTCTAATAATCTCTCTTTTGAACTCAATGATCTTCAGCATTTTGATCCAACTGATTTAGAGGAAATGGACATACTACACCAACTTGCACTGCTAAGTGTTAGAACCAGCAAGTTTTACAAAAGAACAGGGAGAAAATTTCCAGGGTTACATGGGAACTTGAAAGAAGGGTTGGATAAATCAAAGATAAAATGTTATAAGTGTAATAGGTTAGGTCATTTTGCTGGAGAGTGTAGGAGTCAAACAAATGGACCAATCATCACATATCCTAGCCCAAGACAACAAAATAACCAAACCACTGTGCAGTATTCCCAATATGTCCCTGCTGCTCATGTAAACACTACTCACTATGCACACCCTGCAACCCCTGTTCCAGTAAACTATGTCCAAACCACTGTTCCTCAGATACAGTATGTCCAGACCCTAGCTCCTCAGGTTCAGGTGCAACAAGTTGCACCTCAACAAGCTACTCAAACATCTGCTCAAACAGATCAGCAAAGCTTCTTTACCCAAGGCTTTGTTGATTGGAGTAGCTTGCCTGATGAACTAGGTGATGAAAATTTTGCTCTATATGCTAAAAATGATGCTTCTAGTGATGATTTCTGTTTTGTAGCATTAGAGTCTATACCAGAAGGGCTGGAAACTGAAGAAGGACAGTCAATTGAAGAAGCAGTGGATACAATTGTTGAAGCAGTGGTTACTGCTGTTGTTGGTGAGCAATTGTTGGGAGAAAATTCAGAACCTATGATAGAACCACTGTCTGACCCCTGGTCTGTTGAAGAAGAAGAGAAGAAGCAAGAAGAAAGTGAGGAGAAAAGGCCAGAAGAGAGTGAACATGTCTGTGATTGTGCCATGATGGCTGCAACTAAGGTATCACCCCAGGTTCTTAAAAACCTTTGTATAGACAAATGCATCATAACATTTGCAAATGTCGAGGAGGTGAATGAAAACCTTAGAGATAAATGTTGAACGATGAGATACAATTTGAAAAATCTTTAAAAGAATTGAAAATCAAATTGTCAGAAAAAGAAAGTGATTTGCAGCCTTAAACATGAGCATAGCATAACCAAGGACCAACTTCAGGACATGATAGAAAAATATCAGACCTGTAAAAAGGAGTTGGAATCCACCCAAATCACATGTGAAAAATGGGTGGAATCCTGCAAAGGTTATGAAGTTATGCTTGGAAACAGATCAAAAGCAATGTAAAATTTGGTGTAGGTTTCGGAAAAAATGACCAAGTTGAAAACAATGCTGCAAATGAATCTGTTGAAATCATACCCACTAACAAGGATGGTCAAGAAATCAAAATAACTGATAAAAGTGGCAACAAAATCACTCTAGAAAGATCAGTGGGTTCCTCAACTTTCGAGGAGATTGAGAAATACCAATTCAAACCCACTTGGTCTGATGAGTGTGACCTCCTTGAAAATTTCAAACCCATGGACTTTACCATAGTGGATGGTGTAAAAGCACCAAAGGCCAAGGCAATTCCTCTTAAGGATATCCCAATAGTGGTTCAAAACTCTGTTGCAAAGGAGTCTGAAAAGAAGAAAAAGAGAGAAAAGGTTAAAAACTTGTTTTGTGACTTTTGTGAAAAGAAAAATTATTTGACAAAAGATTGTTTTCACTAAAAAGCTTATGACATTAACAAAACAAGTACCATTGTGCCTTCAAAAAGCTGCATCATCTGTGGTAAAACAAACCATCTCACTCAGGAGTATGTGTATCTTAAAACCTTTGATGTAAAAAGGAATGAGTACACTTCAAAAACACTCATGAGTTCATCAAGTTCATAAGTCAAGAAACAACCATCCTTTGTGCCTGTCCAAACAACTGTTACAAAACAGCTGAACCAAAACTCTGTTAAAAGAGAGGTTCAAGTGACAGATGCACCCCCTGCTAACCAATTCAAAAGAGGAAAAGGTCAACCTCCATACCAAAGGGTCCCACATGTTTATGAGGCTTACAAAATGCCTTCTAAACCAAGAATGAACAGACATCCCTTTGGATATCAACAGCTGATAGGAAATGGCTCCCAACAGTGGTTAGAAAGAAATGCAACAAGAGCTGTCCAAACCCCTGATCTAACCAATGTCCATGTTCCTGGACTTGACTCTGACACTGTTGTGACCCCATCCAAAGCCTTATTGGCTTTGGATACCCTCCTGAACTAATTATTTACTTGATGTGCAGGGAGCTTCTGCATGCTTAGATAGTCTTTAGTATGTAGATAGTGGAGGCTCCAGGCACATGACTAAATGTAGAGCCCTACTTAAAGAATTCAAAACTCATGGAGGGGGTGATATATCTTTTGGTAATAATAGTAAGGGCAAGGTGTTGGGGTCTGGTACAGTTCAGTCTGGAAAAGTCAAGTTTGAAAATGTCAATCTCGTTGACAATCTAAAATTCAACCTCCTTAGTGTTTCACAAATGAGTGACAAAGGTTTTGGATCATTCTTTACTAAGGAATGTTGTAGGATTGTTGGACCAGCAATGGTCAAAAAGATTGAAGAAATAATAAAAACTGGAAAAACTCAACTTGTTGCTCAAAGAAGTGGCAATGTTTATGTAGTTGATTTGTCAAAAGAGAGCCCTATGACTGATGCCTGTCTATTTTCAGCTGCCTCTAAGAAAGAGACAGAACTATGGCACAGAAGATTGGAGCACACAAATCTCAAGACAATCACTGCTTTGTCAAAACAAGGCCTTGTAAGAGGTCTTCCACAAAAATTGTTCACCTGTCCTGAGCATTGTGTCTCCTGTTTAAAAGGAAAACAACATAAAAGCTCATTTAAGTCCGTTGAAGAGTCCAAAACAACCAAGTGTTTGCAAATGCTGCACATGGATATGTTTGGCCCAGTAAAAGTCATGAGTCTTAAAAAGAAAAGATAATGTTTGCTAATTGTAGATGACTTTTCTAGGTTTACATGGACTTATTTCTTACATTCTAAAGATGAGACTGCAGACATTTTGCAAGACTCAGTCAAACAGGTTGAAAAGCAATTTGACTTGCCAGTAAAAGTCTTCAGGAGTGACAATGGCACATAATTCAAAAATAGGGAGTTTGATGAGTTTTGTGTGTCAAAAGGAATTGTAAGGCAGTACAGCATTCCAAGGACACCAGAACAAAATGGGGTTGTTGAAAGGAAGAACAGAACACTGATTGAGGCTTCTAGGACCATGCTTGCAGATTCAGGTTTGCCATTAAGTTTCTGGGCAGAGGCTGTAAACACTGCCTGCTATGTCCAGAACAGAGTTTTGATCAACCCTAGGCATCAAAAGACTACCTATGAAATTCTGTATAAAATCAAACCACTGATCTCATACTTTAAAGTATATGGCTGCCCATGCTTCATTTTGAACTTAAAAGACTCAATTTCAAAATTTGCAGCCAAAGTAGATTGTGGTTATCATTTGGGATACTCAACCACTACTAAGGCCTACAAAGTGTTTAACACTAGGACTAAGTGTGTGGAGGAGACTTTGAATGTAAAGTTCAATGAACTTTCTTCAATGAAAATCCCTGCAAACCCTGTTGAGTTATTTGATCTTGATAAATTCACTTTTGAAAATGTTTCTGTCAAGACTAACAGTGCAGGTCCATCTCAACCTCCTCCATCAGACAATGGATATGATGTTGATGCATGTGTAGCGTTATATAATTTTGTATATGTTTTTAGCCCTTTTTTAACACTTTAGTCAAGTTTTAAATTTATAAAACACGATATTCTACTAACACTAAACACACATATGGGCAAGTGTACCCATCGTGAGCGTAGTATAGCGTTGGTAAGATACCGAGGTCGTCCAAGGACACAAGAGCTTTTAATACCGGTTTATCCTCAACGTTTAATCAAATCAAAATTTTGGAAAAAAAAGGTTTAAACATGAAAATAAAAACTAAAAATGCTGAAAATAAAAATAAAATAAAAACAGATAGACAAGATGAATCACTTGGATCCGACTCGCCTTTAGTGTAACCTTTCATGTTTTCCGCACTTGGGCACTTTTTAAGAGATTATCTTAGTTATAGTAGTAGGCCCCTCTTTTGAAGGTGACGTTACCCTCAACCCAGTAGTTTGAGTCAGCAAGGATACAATCCTAAAGGGTCGGAATATTGAAAGATAATTAATTAAGTTATTTATGCGTAATGTGGTAGGCCCCTCTTTTGAAGGTGACGTTACCCTCGGCTAAGTAGTTTGAGTCAGCAGTGATACAATCCCAAGTAGCCGGGTTAATGTATTAATAGTAGTTTACATATGAGGGGATCAAGCCATTCGCAACCTCGCCATCCAATACCAGTGGGTATTGAAGGAGGTCCTAGTAAGCTTGACCCAGGTCCTTGCAGGATCTATACACTGAATAAGGCAATAACCTTACCAAACTATTCCCTTAACCCCTGACCAGGTAGCCAACATATCTCTGTATAGACCGTAGAGATATGAATGGTGTAAATCTTTTATTTTATATAGACAGTAAAATAACGCCAAGACACCACGGACAAATGATAAGGAAGTTTCACCTTCAACAAAAGAAACTAGTTATTAAAGTCATTAATACAAAACCAAATAAAAAGTGTGAAAGGATTAAAAAACAAAAGTATTACACTAAATGCTTGTCTTCACTAAGTGATGTAAGAGACTTAGGCAAACATGGATTTTGATTGTCAAGAACTCTTACTATCAATCTTGGATCCCGAGACTACTACACACACTCTATGATGGATGATGGATGATGGTGGTGGATGTGGGTGCTGTGATGGTGGTAGAGTGTGGGTGAAGTGGGAGAGAGGTGGTTTGCCAAGGGATGCCTTTGAAGTGAACCAAGCACCCCTATTTATAGCTTACATAGAAACCCGGACACGACCCCGTGTCCGGTGGGCATGGCCCCGTGTCCATCCACTTTCTCTTTCTTCATTAATTGCAGTTTATCTGTATTAGCTCCACACGCCCCCGTGTACGCTGGGCACGGCCCCGTGTGCAGAAGCGTATCTGTACTATCAAGATTTGCTTGGATTCTGCGAATCTTAGCGTTGACCACAGCCGTGTTGAGCAAGGCATGCCCCCGTATTGGGAAATAGAAGCTTCTATAACTTTGTCTTTTCTGCAGACACTTGAGCACGCCCCCGTGTCCGCTGGGCACGGGGCGTGTTCAGCCTTCCGATCTCTTGTTTTTGCTTGGGAAGATGCTGTCGAGGGGTTGGGCATGCCATGTTTATTCCTTTTTTTGTAATTATGTTAGATTTCGCTGCATATTTGCTTCTTTTGTTTATTTACGCTCATTTAATCCTGAAAATACAAAAGGAAGACAAAAGCACACTTTTTCCAACATTAGTACTAAAAAGGGTTAGTTTTATGTCTCATTTGATGTAATTTATATGTTGCATTTTACACACATCAAATACCCCCACACTTGAATCTTTGCTTGTCCTCAAGCAAAACTCTTTTTAATGTGGCTTACACACCCAAATGGAATGGGTAGAATATAAGTTTTTGGGCTTGTCTTTGAGTTTCGGGAATCCAAGATCTTTATTAGACTTTTATTTTTATGTTATTTACAACCCTATTCGTTATGATTTATTTAGAACGTTTCATAAGAGAAATTACTTATTTGGGCATAACATGCCTCTTTAAAATTCAATTTATATAGAAGTTCACATATCTAACGGGAGATCACTCAACACTCGCCCGAAGATGTAATTTTGTGAAACACTCGAGACCGGCATGGAACTTACTTCTACCATATGCTTGCCAAGCAATCAATCCTCCTCCTTTTTAACTAAAAACCTTTGTAAATATCAAGAGGACTTGGGGAAGGGTTAGGCTTGGGTTAAAGGTAGGTGGTTTTGGGTTAGTGGTTAGTAGAAAAGGGCGAAAGGCGTAAAAAGCATCGCTTTTCATATAACTTTTTATTTTTGTGACTTTTTATTCAAACGAATCATTTTCAAACAAAGTTTCTTTTGGGGAACTTGTTTGTTTATTGCTATACTTCATAAATTTTTTTTTTATATGGAATGTCACATGAAAACCGAGCATTTTACTAAAATAAAGGGTTTAAAATAAAAAGGGGTTTTGGTGGGTAAAAGGGTGTTTGTTTTGTGGGTTTAGAAATGAAAAAAGTTTAGGCTCAAAGGGGTTAACTAGGGGGATTTTGGGTAGGTGGTAAAAAAAGAAAAATAATGGTGTTGAAAAGAAAAAGGGTTAGTCCTAATGCCTCCATCATTTACTTATTTGGGTTTAAGTTGGTAAGGACCAGGAATGTATCATCATGGCAAGTTGTAGAGTCGTAAGAAACCAAGCGGCTATTCACACAAGAAACGAAAGATGAGCATTTAGTTTGAAGATGTATATTTGTATGCTCAATAAAGGCTCGAAACTCACTTTTTGTGGGAATGGGTTTTTAATGTGATCAAATATTTATAATCAAATTTTAACTAGATTTGTCATGCCGTTTCATAATTTTCTTATGTTGGTTCTTTTTATCACGACGCTATCGGTTGTAAATTTGTAAAAATATAACCTTTTTAGAACTTGTTATTCCCAACTTAAACCAAGACAAGTAAAAAAGTGAAAAGTTTTTTTGAAAAAAAATTGGGGTGTTTAGCGGTTCCAATAGAGTTTTGTGTAAGGCTTGTAATTAGGACTTGCAAAATTCAAGGTTTTAGCATCCCCCCACACTTAAATTACACATTGTCCTCATTGTGTCCCGAAAATAAGTTTTTAGGTTGATTGAATGTGTAAAAAGGTGTCAAAAAGCAAAATTTTATATTACTGGGCATCTGGACACGGGCCCGTGGTGACCGGGCATGACCCCGTGTTCAGATTGCCAGTATCAGAAAGTAACAGAAGGCTGGGCACGGGGGCGTGTTCAGTGAACACGCCCCGTGTCCAGGTACCTGAACTGGGCGTTTTTCTGCAGATCATTGAGCACGGGGCGTGTTGGCTGAGCACGACCCGTGCTGAACTTGCTGTAATGAAAAAAAAGTGTCGGGAGGCTCTGTTTTTGTGCATTGGGTGTTGGTTCAAGTTTCCCTTAGTATCCTTCACCGTCCCTAGTGTGTTTTATTCCTTTACAACATCATCCAAACACCATTTAATAATTCAAAACCATCATTCATTAAAGAGAAGATAACAATAAGTTCCTAGAAAATAAAAGCATAAACAAAAACTTAGATAAGTAGGTCAAGAAACACAAGAAATCTAAAATCGCATAGAAGTCCTAGCCTATAGTTTATTTTAAGTGCAAAATTTCCAACAAAGATAATTTTCTCGGTTGAATGAGGCTTGAAGAACTTCTTCTCCGGGTATGGTCCCTCACACGTCGTTGAGCCATTCTTCTATCTCCCAAGGGAGAAGAAAGGTGGGCTCCTTGGCATCATCATTTTGAGGGGGTATAACTTCCACCAGAACTTCTTGCAAACTGTCAAGAGGAGGTTCTGTGAGGATGTCATCCCACCCAGTGCGGTTAATGACTCCAAGTGCTAAGTTCCAATCCTCTTGGGGAAGAATTGGTTCCATGGGAGGTGTCACAAGAATGTTCAACCTCTGGTGCAAGAGGTTGATTTCTTGGAAACTATTTTCCAGCCCCACCGTCAGATAATTTATACGATCGATCAGGACCTCTTCTACGGATGTCATTTCATCAAGAGCTTCTCGTAGTGCCATCACATAGCGTACAAGAGTTGCTTCGATTGATGGCCTTCGTTCCCTACGACTGTTTCTGGAATGTGCTGAAGAGGTTCCACTGTTTTGGCTTGACATTCTACAAAAAATAAACCGAAAAGAGTTTATTTTAATGAAACAGTACCTCGAACACGACCCCGTGCTCACTGAGCACGGCCCCGTGTTCACCTCTCTGCAGATTTTTGGAACAAGGAATCTTGGAGCTTTAAATTATTTTTCTGACTTTTGAAGCATTTTTAAGCAGAAATAACTTAAAATAGTGTTGTAAAACTTATTTTAAATCTAACAAATATCACAATAAAGCTTGAAACCATGGTGATTTCAAGCTCTAATGGAGGTGTTGAGGGAAAAACGAAGAAGAAGGCAATGGACAAAAGTAGAAAAGACAAGATGGTTGTTGAGAAACTTCTTTAGAATATACCTAGTATCGTATATGTGAAGATCCCACCAAATCTCTGTCTTTGGAATGGTCCAAATGTGCAGGAATCTTGCTGCATTTATAGAAAATGACAGCACACTGGACACGGCCCCGAGTTCGGCTGGACACGGCCCCGTGTGCAGACGAGATTCTGACACTTTTTGTCCGTATTCTGACCGAAAGTCAGACAAGAATCTTTTGGTGAACACGGGGGGCATGCTGACCTGGACACGGCCCCGTGTCTAGAAGTTTTTTTTATGAAGTTTTGTCTATTTTTAAGGAATTTATCCGGATCGGGTGGTTCCTTACTGGACGGAACAACACCGAAGTGCCTGAGATACCTTAGTTGCCCTAGTTTTAGACGAGAACGCAAGAGGTTATCGGAAAGGGTGATTCCTATGCTAAATGTAAGTGGACAAGTCCAACCCTTATCTGGGCTCTCGTTAAAGAAGGTGTATGTCAAATCGCTCAAGTCTATGTATGCATCGACGGGAGTCGATGGGGAGTCCTTCACGGCACAATCGACACAGGGACGACTGTCGCTCAAGTCTTCACAAGAGTTAGAGGTGATTTCAGGAGCGACGATGTTGTTTTTATCCGAATGCGATCTCAATAATTCTTCTTGGGCGTTGTCTTGAGATGAATTAGTTATGTCCATCTCAAGCTCTGTTATCGAATGAAGAATTAGATCTTCCATTTGAAATGATTCTTCAAGAATCATTTCATTTAGAATAGATGATTGAGAGCATTCTAGGGAAAGATAGGGATTATTTTTACTCTCGCCCCTCTTAAGGCTACAGGAAAACGATGGGTCTATATAGTGGGGAGTGTAATCTAAAAAATAACATTTTAAATCTTTATGAGTTCTGCCACATATTTGACACCACGTACCATAAGAGGAGCGGAAGTAAAAAAATCAGTATCGCTCATGTTTGTGTCAGAAGTTACCAACCGTCGGGATCTTACGGTTCTTTTTTCAGTATCTGATACTTGGGCACGGACCGTGTTTAGTGGGCACGACCCCGTGTTCAGCTACTATCTGACTTAAAACATGATTGCCAGTACCAAAGATTGGGCACGGGGCGTGTTCAGCGGGCATGGCCCCGTGCTGAGCTCTGCAGAAGCTGAAAATTTAAGGAAAATCTTAAAAAAACAGAAAAAATAAGAAAAATGATTATGCCATTGATTCCTAACTTTCTTAAGATCCTTGTGTCCCCGACAACGGCGTCAAAAACTTGATGCGTGTGTAGCGTTATATAATTTTGTATATATTTTTAGCCCTTTTTTTAAACACTTTAGTCAAATTTTAAATTTATAAAACACGATATTCTACTAACACTAAACACACATATGGGCAAGTGCACCCATCGTGAGCGTAGTATAGCGTTGGTAAGATACCGAGGTTGTCCAAGGACACAAGAGCTTTTAATATCGGTTTATCCTCAACGTTTAATCAAATCAAAATTTTGGAAAAATAGGTTTAAACATGAAAATAAAAACTAAAAATTCTGAAAATAAAAATAAAATAAAAACAGATAGACAAGATGAATCACTTGGATCCGACTCGCCTTTAGTGTAACCTTTCATGTTTTCCGTACTTGTGCACTTTTTAAGAGATTATCTTAGTTATAGTAGTAGGCCCCTCTTTTGAAGGTGACGTTACCGTCAACCCAGTAGTTTGAGTCAGCAAGGATACAATCCTAAAGGGTCGAAATATTGAAAGATAATTAATTAAGTTATTAATGCGTAATGTGGTAGGCCCCTCTTTTGAAGGTGACGTTACCCTCGGCTAAGTGGTTAGAGTCAGCAGGGATACAATCCCAAGTAGCCAGGTTAATGTATTAATAGTAGTTTACATATGAGGGGATCAAGCCATTCGCACCCCCGCCATCCAATACCAGTGGGTATTGAAGGAGGTCCTAGTAAGCTTGACCCAGGTCCTTGCAGGATCTATACACTGAACAAGGCAATAACCTTACCAAACCATCCCCTTAACCCCTGACCAGGTAGCCAACATATCTCTATATAGACCGTAGAGATATGAATGGTGTAAATCTTTTATTTTATATAGACAGTAAAATAACGTCAAGACACCACGGACAAATGATAAGGAAGTTTCACCTTCAACATAAGAAACTAGTTATTAAAGTCATTAATACAAAACCAAATAAAAAGTGCGAAAAGATTAAAAAACAAAAGTATTACACTAAATGCTTGTCTTCACTAAGTGATGTAAGAGACTTAGGCAAACATGGCCTTTGATTGTCAAGAACTCTTACTATCAATCTTGGATTCCGAGACTACTACACACACTCTATGATGGATGATGGTGGTGGATGTGGGTGTTGTGATGGTGGTGGAGTGTGGGTGAAGTAGGAGAGAGGTGGTTTGCCAAGGGATGCCTTTGAAGTGAACCAAGCACCCCTATTTATAGCCTGCACAGAAGCCCGGACACGGCCCCGTGTCCATCCACTTTCTCTTTCTTCATTAATTGCAGTTTGTCTGTATTAGCTCCAAACGCCCCCGTGTCCGCTGGGCATGGCCCCGTGTGCAGAAGCGTATCTGTACTATCAAGATTTGCTTGGATTCTGTGAATCTTAGCATTGACCACGGTCGTGTTGAGCTGGGCACGCCCCCGTGTTGGAAAATAGAAGCTTCTACAACTTTGTGTTTTCTGCAGACACTTGAGAACGCCCTCGTGTCCGCTGGGCCCGGGGCGTGTTCAGCCTTCTGTTCTCTTGTTTTTTCTTTGGAAGCTGTTGTCGAGGGGTCGGGCATGCCACGTTTATTCCTTTTCTTGTAATTATGTTAGATTTCGCTGCATATTTGCTTCTTTTGTTCATTTACACTCATTTAATCCTGAAAATACAAAAGGAAGACAAAAGCACACTTTTTTCCAACATTAGTACTAAAAAGGGTTAGTTTTATGCCTCATTTGATGTAATTTATATGTTGCATTTTACACACATCAAAGTTATCATTCCACAACAGAAGTTCACATCCATTGCCAGAGCAGCAGATGTTCAAAACAGCTGTCAAAGCTCAACCACTGCTACTTCAACAGTTGTTGACCAAAGTAGTCCACTAACCCCTGCTTCCACATCCTCAAACACTGTTGATAAAAATCCTCAAACAGTGGATAAAAACCAACATGTTTTCACACCAATCCCTCCACCTCCACCTCCATTTCAAGACACTGTTGGATCATCAAAGTCACCAATAGTGGTTAGCTCAGATGATTCACATCTGCAACCCTCACCCTTAAATGCCATTGTTCCATACAAAGGAGATCTAACCTTCTTGAAGTCTCATCCAGCTGACCAAATCATTGGCAACATCAGTGAAGGGGTGCTCACCAGAAGTCAATCCCAAAACATCTGTCTGTTTGCTGGTTTTCTATCACTTCATCAACCTGACAAGTACCAAGAGGCACTGAAAGACAACAGTTGGGTGGAAGCCATGCAAGAAGAGCTCCAACAGTTTAAGAGACAACAAGTGTGGGAACTTGTACCATTGCCAGAGGGTGCGAGTCCTATTGGCATAAAATGGGTCTTCAAAAAAAAAAAAAACGAATGAAAGGGGCATTGTTGTCAAGAATAAAGCAAGGCTTGTGGTTCAAGGTTTTAGACAGGAAGAGGGCATTGATTATGATGAAACTTTTGCCCCTGTAGCAATATTGGAAGCTATCAGATTATTCCTGGCCTTTGCTGTCAACCACAACATAAAGGTGTTTCAAATGGATATCAAATGTGCATACCTCTATGGTAAGATTCAAGAAGAGGTATATGTTTGTCAACCTCCTGGTCTTGAGGATCCATTTTATCCAAATCATGTCTACAAGCTAAATAAAGCTTTGTATGGCCTGAAACAAGCACCAAGAGCCTTGTATGAAACTCTATCCACCTTTCTACTCTCTATTGGTTTCACAAGAAGTAAAATTGATAAAACATTGTTTTTAAAATGGAGAGGGAAAGAGTTGATGATTGTCCAGATTTATGTGGATGACATCATTTTTGGAAGCACATGTCCTAAAATGTGTGAAGAGTTCAGACAACTCATGACAGCTGAGTTTGAGATGAGTGCAATGGGTGAAGTACAGTGCTTTCTTGGTCTCCAAGTGAAGCAACTGCAAAATGGTACTTTCATTCATCAAGGAAAATATGCCAAAGAACTTTTAAACAAATTTGATATGAATGATTGTAAACCATGTAGTACACCCATGTCAACCACCAAGATAGTCATGTCTGATGAGAAGGATGATTTGGTTGATCAAACTCTTTATAGAAGCATGATTGGGTCTTTATTGTACCTAACTGCATCTAGGCTAGACATCATGTTTGCAAGATGTGTTTGTGCAAGATCTCAATCGGCCCCTAGAAAGTCAAATCTTATTACTGTAAAAAGGATATCCAGATACTTAAAAGGTACTCCCACACTTGGTATCTAGTATCCAGCTGATGGAAATATCAAGCTTTCAGGTTTTTCAGACAGTGACTTTGTTGGATGCAACACAACAAGGAAGTCCACTTCAGGAGGGTGCCAATTCCTAGGCAATTGCTTGATGTCTTGGCAAAGCAAAAAGCAAGCAGCTGTTTCAACATCCACTGCTGAGGCAGAGTATATTGCTGCTGCAAGCTGCACAACCCAACTATTATGGCTTCAAAATCAACTACTGGATTTTGGTATCACTGCTCTAAAATCACCACTCATGTTGGACAGTCAAGCAACAGAAAATATCATTAAAAATCCAGTTTCACATTCAACCACCAAGCACATTGACATCAGACATCATTTTGTGAGGGATTGTTATGAAAAAGGTTTGATTTCTCTACACCATGTTTCAACTAAAGATCAGCTGGCAGATGTGCTAACAAAAGCATTAGACACATCCACCTTTGAAAGCTTGATCTCTAGAATTGGCATGCTGAACATGGAATAATAGGCAAAATCTTGTTTTTCTATGAATAAAGCATTAAAATGTTTTCAGAAAAATCAAAAATCCATCTTTAAAAATAGTTAAAAATGAAAATTTTCATTAATCCTTAAAAGTCTGTTGCAACCACTATTTTGGTTCAAACATCTGATTTGTGTAAGTTATCCACTGCTGAAAGACAACCTCTGTTCCTTCATTCTCATGTTGACCACTGATTGACCAAACAACAGTGTTTCAATCACTGTTAGCTATCCTTGATAGTGAAAAACACCCACTTGTTCACATTTTATTAATACCATCCACTGATATTGTCCATCAGTGGTTACCTAAACAACTGTCCTCTATTTCCATCAGAGGTTGTCACATGGACAGTACTTAGCCGTCCGATCTTTGTAACCGCTACCACATCAGCATTCACTTTTTCCCTTATAAAACCCTGATTAAAACCCCAAACAGGGTTTTCACTGCCGAATTGAAATCAAAATTCCCTTCAAAAGCAGTTTTCATTTCTTCCATTCATCTTCTTCTCTGACTCGCAAAATTCTTTGAATCACCATGGCTCTCGCACTCAAAACCCCTCATAACTATTCGTGCACCCTTGAGAAAACAAGCAAAAACACAGATTTCCACTTCATCATTGATACTCTTTCAGCTTCAAAGTACAAAACTTTGTTGACCTGTAGCGCACCTATCTACCTGGAAACCCTATGTGATTTCTGGAAAAATGCAAAAATTGAAGTTCAGGACAAAAAGCCTTGGGCGATAACTTCAACAGTAGGGGGAATTCAGGTTGCTATCACACCTCAAACCATCTCTGAGGTATTTGAAATAAATGATCATATAGGTAAAAATTCTTTACCAAAGGAAGAATATCAAACTGACTTAATTGAGAGAGGGTATGAGGATCAAATGAAAAAAGATGCTTTGCAAAAGGGAAGTTTTCCACCTCCCATGAGATTTTTATTCCATACCCTTCATTTGTGTGTTTCAAATAAAACAACAGCCTTCAATGAAATACCTTTGAAAATCCAATACTTGGGATATGCTATAATGGCAGAAGTTGATTTTAACTATTCACAGGATATTTTCAATGATATGGTTAAAAATGTTAATAACATAAAAGATAAGAAGAAACCATTTTTACTGTTTCCAAGATTTTAAGCTTTTATTTACAAAAGAAGATTCCAAAGGATAGTGCACATGTGCTGATCCAAGGAGCTTCTTATCAAATTAACAGTCTTTCTTCTGAAACTTTTACCAGGCTGTCAAAACCTTCTCAAACACAAACAGAGAAACCTGAGCAAAATTTGGATGAGTCCACATCCGCTCCTCAGGTTTCTTCTGTTGAGCCCACTGCTCTTGGTGACCACAGCAGCATAACCACTACTGTGCAACCCCCACCAAAACTCACCAAAAAGACCATCAAGAAAAAAAAATCCAAAAAGCCCCCCAAACCCTCCAAAAAGGATCTTCTGGAAGATGAGATCCTAGAAGTAATTCCTGTGACAACACAAAAGTCACCTACAACCACTGTTACTACTTCCTCATAGTAGATGGTAGAAAGATCTCAACCTGAGCCTAAAACTCCTCCTGCATCCTCTCAAAAGGATCGGGTTGTATACACAGGGACCCCACATTATGAAGCTCTGGATCCACTTGAATCCATCTTCCACAGCCCTGCTCCCCTGGAAAATTCTCTTTTCACACCCATCCTCACTTCACAAATTCCACCATCCTTTTTACCTCTGTTGAATGCATTAGATATAGATCAGACCAAAATCACTTCTTCTCAACCACCTATCACTAAGAATATACTACAACAAGTGACTGAGTCTGATTCCTCTATCTTTGCTAACCCATCAACAGCTGAGGAGGTTACACCCCCTGAGTTACATGTAACTCTTGGTGGTAGTTCAAGTGGAGCAGCTACTACTGGTGTTGAATCCACTGATTTACACTTGGACAGTAGTTTCATTAGTAAGACTCCCTTGAAGGCAATTTCCTCTTTGGGAACCAAGGTGACCACTAGTGTGTTTCCAATACCCACTGGTGTGTTTACTAAGGTAACCACTGCTGAGGAAAGAAGTCCCCAGTACCAAGAAAAAGGGGCATCAATGGATGATTCATGGGAAACTTCTCCTGGACCAACTACTGATACAACCACTGCTCGTGGGAAATCAGATGATCCCATTAAATTGGTTGATAGTTTACAATACAAAGAATTGATGGAGAGAGTTGACAAAATTGAAACATCTGTGGCAGATATCAAAAATATGGTGCAACAGTTGTTACAATCCCAAAAGGCTTATCCACTCCTCCATCCACTACTTCATCCTCTGCACCTACCACCAATGAGCTATGGCACCTGTTCCAACCTCTGCTCCACCAACAAAGGCAAAATGCTGATCAGCAGCATGAAATTCAGCTACAAATGTTCAGAAATGTGATGGAAGCAAGGTACAAGGATACTCAAGCTGACATAAAAGCCATCAAAGTTCATTTGCTTCAAACCACTGGTACTTCTCCTCCTACAAATATTTATGTAGAAAACCCTGATGATGCCAAAAAGGGGGAGAAAGGAAAGAAAACAAAGGAAGGTCTGCATCTACCACCAGATCCTAAGGCTAAACCTGTTTTTGAAATTCCAAGACCAGATGGTACAAAAAAGGTTGATGTGTTTCTCAACCTGTTTGCTGAACAAAAAGCAGATAGAAAAAAAGAGAATGGAAATAAAGGGTGCTAAAAGATTTGAAAAGGAAAATAAAGTTTTAATGGCTAAGGAAGCACAGGGTACTTCAAACAGAAGAAAGTCTACCAGAAAGGTCAGCCAACCCAAAACCAGACCTTCCAAAACCACTAAACCTACTCCTAAAATCCCCAAAAGTTCCTCACCTCAAACCTCCAAACCAACAGATGTTGAGACACCTGTTATATCAACAGCTGTTGATACAACAGTGGTTTCAACAGATGTTGTGTCAACCAATGCTCTTGTCACTTTACCAACCACCACTCAACCCACTGCTACACCACAAACTACATCTCCATTACAAAACCCACCTGCCAAAAAGCAGAAGACAACAGTTGACACTTCAACAGTTGTAGTGACAACAATGGTTGAGACACCAGTTGTTTCAACAACTGTTAGTCAGTCACCTATCACTTCAAACACTCCTTAACAAGCCATAATTCTTTCTGTTCCAAAACCTCAAACAAAAACGCCTTCTCCCAAAAAAGTGTATACAAGAAAAAGAAAGTTTCAGGTGTATGATGATGACATACCAACACCTGTTCCTATTTCATCTGCACCTTACAATGTAACCAAACCTCAATCATTCATTCCTCCAACTTTATCCAACCCAATCAAAGATCCAATAATGCTTCAAGGTCATGATCCTGCAAATGTTATACCAGTAGCAGCCAGTTATCCACTAGAATTGCATGCAGTTAAAAATGAAATGAAACAATTCTACACAGTGGATGACCCTTCACAAAGAAAATTCCCCTCTCTTGTTGGTTTTAGAGACCAAAGAACGTGGATGAGTACTTAAAACTCAAAGCCAGACAAGCTGAACTACAAGCTAAATATGAATGCAAAGGGGGGAGTGATAATAACATCTCAAGTCAAATGCAGTTCTTACTTACTAAATTCAAACAGTTGGAAGATTATGCAAGAGACTTAAGTAAAGAGATGTCAAATTTGCCACCAGATGCTGACATGCAAAAGGAGATTAGTAAAGACCTCCTTGATTTGATCATGAGGGAAAATGTAAGGACTCTCAAAATTGTCCTAAAAATACCCGTAAATATAATCCCGAACCCCTGAAACCATACTGTGCATGAAAAACCAAGAAAACAAGAAATATGGTTCTCAGGCGAGCCGCGTAAGAGTAAGCAGGGTCTTACGCGGGCCGCGTCAAACATAGGTTGACCAGAAAAGTGTTCCGGATCCACGTGGTGACCACCTGGCTAACCTACTTATGACCAATCATGCCTACTCGTAGACTAGGCGGCCTCGCGGGCCGCGTAAAGATTGAACCAAGGTTCACGCGAGCCGCGTGAACCCTATTTTTCACCTATAAATAGCTTGTTGCATGCACAGTTCACTGGTGTCGAAATCCCAAAACAAAAACGAATTGCTACTGCTCTGAAGTCGAAAATACAACCTCAATTAGTGGGGTGCTGCTACGATACATGGTATTAACTCGATCGTTGCTACGATTCAATGTCCGATCGATTAAACTATCCAATGGATGTTTAAGTGCTGCCCACAATAGGGTTTATGCTTTGTCATTCGTCGTAAATTCGATGGATGTTTAAGTATCGCACTTTGTCATTCGTTGTGAAGGTTTAATCTCGTGAATTATCGTAAATGCTGTATTAGTTACTAACCGAGTTCGTGTGCATGTTTTTAAATTTAGGTTAAAAGGCTAATCAGTAGGCTAAGCTCTGCTCATATAAATCTGCAATGTGAGTCATTCTCTTTTTATCAAAATTTAATTTCAAAATCATGTTTGTTTTCAAAGTTATAAATACAGGGATTAAGTCTTTGTAATCTCCAAATTACAACCGGTATGTGGGGTTTGTATACAATACTTGATAACCGTCACCATTAGACAACGAGTTAGCCAAGGGGTGATATGACCATAGTCACAGACACCATTGGACAATGAGGTTATCAATGGATGGTCGAGTGACAAATACCGTGGGTAGTTGGTTGATATATGGAAACATTGTAATCGCTCTTAATACTGTAAATTATAACAAACGCGTCATTTTAGTAGAAAGAATGATTCACCTGTATTTTCCGCTGACAAAACCTTTTTCAAACATGTTTCAGGTGATCTGTTGTGATCCAGGAAAAGTGCCGCGAAGCACTACAAGCTTAAGGAAGTGGCTCCATATAAAATAAAGAAACATGTTTTATAAAATAAAAGATTTCTCAGTGAAATCATATGATTGTAAACTATCGGGGTTTATCCCAAATTGTGAAATAAAATAATCGGGAAATTTCAGTTTTAAAAAGATCCTGTTGAAATCTTCCGCTGTTAACTCAATTAAATAAATACCACGGGATTTTCTGTCCCGCGGCTCCTGAAACTGGTCAAACCGGGTCGGGGGCCGTGACAGAAAAAGGTGGTATCAGAGCCACTGATTTAAGCCAATTAAGTATTTAGAAAATACTTAATTTTACTGATTGCTATTTTTGTGATTATGTGTTTTATTAATTGAATATTTGTTTACAGTATGGGTAAGCAAAGACTTTCGGATATCTACTTTAAATTAGATATTTCACCAAAAGAAAAAGGAACTTCATCCTCAAAATACCCAACAGATACTGAGGAAGGAATATTTGTTCGAAAGGCACAATATGAGGAACCACTTTCTCCTAATAAAAGAAGTTTGATTATTAGGAAAAGTCAGGAGAAAATAAAGAAATCACAACCAAAAGAAAAGAGAGTTAATCAGAAAACCCAAGAACTAGGCAGTAACCCACCATGGGAAGACAAGTTAGATGAAAAATGGGCAGATCTCTATATGCTAGCCACTGTAGCAGTAAATGCAAATCTTTAAATACTCTGACTCAAGTTTTAGCACCCTTATCACCTACAAGCCAGAAACCTTATTCAGTAAATAAATAAGTTTACAATAAACTCTAATATGTTTTAATTATCAGTTGTCCTTTGTATTAAATTAGTCACACGGTATGCAATAATATTTAAAGGTTATCTATGAAATTTTGTATAAAATTTTAACTTAGCAATTTTTGTGTATTTTGCATATATGCTAAACAGCATGAATGACTTATCTGAAGCCCTTCAGAATCTTAATCTAGATCCGGTGAAAATAGAGGTTTCCAGAGATTTTACTGGTTATATACCCGATATAGAAGAACCTATGGAATTCAACGCTCCACCTCCGGAGAAACCCAATCCTAAGAAAAGGAGAAGATTTGTGGGATGGAGGCATGTGCGCAGGAGGAAACCCGCAACTAGGAAGATTCCCAAAATAGAAAATCCCTTAGATAAAGGAAAGGGGATTGAAGCCGGGGAAGGTTCTAGGCAGACAGAAATGGAGATTGGAGAAGGTTCTAGGCAGACAGAGATGGAAATTGGGGAAAGCTCTAGACAAATCGAGGATTTACCATTTCAGGAGGAATTGGATCGTGCATTGGCGAGCTGTGATATCGTCAGGCCTATCAATAATAATCTCTACCCTTATCCTGCTGAAACTCAACTTCCAATGAACTTGGAACCAGCAATCCCAGAACCCATAATCCACACCCAACCTCTAGGAATGGACGAGTGGTGGACCAATGATTGGCAGTTCCAAAACCTTCTCAACAATCCTTATACCTTTCTCCCTCAGTTCGACCCAGAACCTATACCAAACCCACCAATGAGCAATGAAAATTTAGCTGAACTCCGCCACTTTGGCAAGGAGCTGGTGGATGCAGGAAATAGGATCAGGGAAGTAGGAGAACAGATCTCCTGGAAATACGACGAGAGGGAACATCGTTACTGAAGTACCAACTGACGAGGGATAGTGGGGTTGTGAAACTGTGGTTGTATAATAAATAGAAAAATATAATCTTATAAAATAACCTAAAATAAAACTTTGTAAGAGAAAGGTGTGTAATGATGCATAATATATATATATATATATATATATATATATAATGGGAATCGAGAAATCGATAATTTTGGCTATATGTGTGTTGTGAAATTTGTATGATTGTTTTGTGTACGATTGTTATTTATTCGATACTAATAAATTATATATATTAATTATCAGATGGAAAACGCTAATAATGAACCAGTTAACGAGGTAAACCAATCTGAGCAACATCAGGAGGATCACTTTATAACTAAGCAAGATATAGAAAATATTGTTGCTCAAGGAATAGCCAATGCTATTCCAGCAATACTTGCTGCTGCCCAGAAACCTATTGAACCTCAACAAATCATTCCTAGCAAACGTATTTCTAAAGATAACTTCAGTAATAGCGTAAACGGAGGCGGTAATCATACTAATCACGATAATGATCCACGACAGGCTCCGCTCCCTAAGAAAATGAAAGTTGCAACGCCTGGTTGCACTTACAAATAATTTCTTGCTTGTAAACCCGCTGAATTTGCAGGCAATGAAGGAGCGACTGCGGCACTGCGTTGGTTAGAGAAAACCGAGGCAGTGATTACAATAAGTAAATGTGCCAAGGACGACAAGGTTATGTATGCGTCGAATCTTTTCAAAGAAGGGGCGCTAGAATGGTGGAATACAGTACTTCAAGCCAAAGGAAGAAATATGGCTTATGCCATGAACTGGGAATAATTTAAGAGTCTTGTAGGAAGAAAATTCTGTCCCGAATATGAAAAAGATAAAATGGCGAATAAGTTCCTAAATCATCGAATGATGGGTGTAGATTGTCGTGGGTATACTTCGACATTCTTTGAATATGCTAGAGTGGTACCAACAGCCATGCTTCACCAGAACCGGTACTCATTTCTCGCTATATTTGGGGATTGATTGGTGAAACCCGTAATATCGTTAAAGCTGCGAGACCTCGTACTATTGACGATGCGGTGGAATTAGCTAACACCCTAACTGACGAACTGGTATGCACAAGAGATGAAACAGGAAAAAGGAACTGGCTCAGAAAATTACCCAAGGATTTCGTACGGGTAATAATAACAGCTTCAAGAGAAGAGGAACAGGGCAATCTTTAACTCCGTCATTCTGCAGGAATTGCAGAAAGAAACATTATGGAAGATGTAATGTAACCTGCAACTTTTGCAAAGTCGTAGGACATCGCGAAGAAGACTGCAGAAAGAAAACAAGAGTCTACTATAACTGTGGAGAAACAGGACATTTAAGCCAGAATGCCCTAAGTTGGTTAAACCAGCAGACAATAAAGCTAAACCAGCCGACGGAGCTACCAAGAAGAATGCTCGTGCATTCCAATTAGCTACTTAGGAGGTAGAACTCATTCCAGATGTGATAGCCGGTACGTTCTTAGTTCACAACGTATATGCAAAAGTATTATTTGACTCTGGTGCTAACCAAAGTTTTATAAATACTTCATTCTGCCAAGCTCTTAACTTACCCTTAACCAACCTTAGGCAGATTTTTACAGTCGAAACGGCAGACGGAAATTCTATTAACATAGATAAGGTTTTGCAAAAAGAAAATATAGAACTTTCAGGTCATAAATTTCATGCAAACCTATTGCCAATGAATTTAACTGGATTCGATGTCGTATTAGGAATGGATTGGTTAGTAGCCAACCATGCTCGAATCCTTTGTGATAAAAATTCTATAGAGATTCAGGCACCTACTGGGGAAGTAATCATGATTACAGGAGATAAACCACGTAAACCCATGAAGTTCATATCAGTAATGAAAGTTGCTAGTTATGAACGAAAGTAAGGAATAGTATATATGATTTCAGTAATCATTAGTACTAAGGGTAAAGAACTTAAGAAGATTCCTGTAGTCTCAGAATACCCAGATGTATTCCCAGAACAATTACCAGGATTACCACCAGATAGGGAAGCAGAATTTAGAATTCATCTAATTCCCGGAACTATACCGATAGCCAAGGCACCTTATCGGTTAGCACCCACAGAAATGTTAGAACTGAAAAAGCAATTAGATGAATTACTAAGTAAAGGTTTCATACAACCTAGTTCATCCCCGTGGGGAGCACCAGTGTTGTTTGTGAAGAAGAAGGATGGTTCGATGAGAATGTGTATTGATTATAGAGAATTGAATAAGGTTACAATTAAGAATCGATACCCATTACCTAGGATTGATGATCTTTTCGATCAACTTCAAGGAGCTAAATACTTTTCTAAGATCTATTTACGCTCCGGATACCATCAATTGAAGGTACAAGAAGAAGACATACCTAAAACTGCTTTCAGAACTAGGTATGGTCATTACGAGTTTACAGTCATGCCCTTCGGATTAACGAATGCACCTGCCGCATTCATGGACATGATGAATAGAATCTGTAAACCGTACTTGGATAAATTTGTAATTATTTTTATCGACGATATACTTATTTATTCCAAAAGTCAGGACGAGCATTGTCAGCACTTGCATGCACTCTTAACTTTGTTAAGAAAAAAAAAGCTTTACGCCAAATTCTCGAAGTATGAATTTTGGCTGCAAGAAGTGCAGTTCCTAGGACACATGGTGAATCACGAAGGTATTCATGTAGATCCTGCTAAGATAGAGGCAATTACTAAATGGAAGGTTCCGCAATCCGCAATGGAAATTAGAAGTTTTATAGGTTTAGCCGGATATTATCGACGGTTTATTAAGGATTTTTCCAAGATAGCTGTACCATTAACTAAGCTAACCTGTAAAGCAGTTAAGTTTGAATGGGGACCTAAGCAAGAAGAAGCTTTTAGGATTCTAAAGCAAAAGTTAACAAATGCCCCAATCCTAGCTTTACCAGAAGGGACTGAAGATTTTGAAGTTTACTGTGATGCTTCAAAACTAGGATTAGCATGTGTGCTAATGCAATGCAAGAAGGTAATTGTGTATGCTTCAAGACAATAGAAAAAGCACGAGGAAAACTATACAACTCATGATTTAGAGTTAGGCGCCATAATTTTTGCCCTTGAAATTTGGAGACATTATCTGCACGGAAGTAAATTTACTGTCTATACGGATCACAAAAGTTTAAGATATATATTTGGGCAAAAAGAGTTAAACATGAGGCAAAGGAGATGGATGCAAATCCTAAGTGACTACGACTGTGATATTCAGTATCACGAAGGAAAGGCAAATGTAGTTGCAGATGCCTTAAGTCGTAAGTACCATGAGAAACAACGACGAGTTCGTGCTCTTAGATTAAATCTACAGTTAGATTTAATGGAACAACTAAAGCCTTTTCAGGAAACATCAATCAAGGATGATGCTGAAGGAATGGAAGGACGAATAAAAGAATTAGAACAAGGAGCTGATGGAATTTGGAGATTCCACAAAAGCAGAATTTGGGTACCTAAGCAGGGAGAATTAAGAAATAAGATTTTAGAAGAAGCCCATAAATCTAGGTATACCATGCACCCTGGAAACAATAAAATGTACCAAGATTTAAGAAATAACTTTTGGTGGATAGGAATGAAAAAGGACATAGCTCGATATGTTTCTAAGTGTCTTACTTGTTCACAAGTTAAGGCCGAACACCAGAAACCTTCAGGTCTACTACAACAATTAGAAATGCCTGTATGGAAATGGGAACTCATAACAATGGATTTTATTACTAAGTTACCCAAAACCAGAAAAGGTAATGATGCGATTTGGGTAATTGTGGATCGATTAACCAAATCAGCTCACTTTTTACCTATGAAAGAAACCTTTAGCATGGAAAGGTTGGCAAAGTTGTATGTAGATGAAGTAGTATCCTTACATGGAGTTCCACTCTCCATTGTTTCAGATAGGGATAGTCGTTTCACTTCCCATTTCTGGACTAGTTTCCAAGAAGCAATGGGAACTCGACTAAATCTAAGCACTGCATATCATCCTCAGACAGACGGACAAAGTGAACGGACGATCCAAACTTTCGAAGACATGCTCCGAGCATGTGTGATAGATTTTGGTGGAAATTGGGACGATCACTTACCTTTGATCGAATTCTCGTATAACAATAGTTATCATTCAAGCATTGAAGCTGCCCCATTTGAAGCATTATACGGACGAAAGTGCAGAACTCTAGTTTGTTGGGCAGAGATAGGAGAAAGTCAATTATCAGGTCCCGAGATAGTGCAAGAAATTTCTGACAAAATCACACAAATCAAGGAAAGATTAAAGACTGCTTGAGATCGTCAAAAGAGTTATGCAGACAATAGACGAAAGCCACTCGAGTTTCAAATTGGAGACAAAGTACTATTGAAAGTTTCACCTTGGAAAGGAGTAGTTCGATTTGGTAAGAAAGGAAAGCTAAGTCCAAGATACGTAGGACCATTCTCAGTGATCCAACGTATAGGACCAGTTGCTTATCGTTTACAACTACCAGAAGAGTTAGCTGGAGTACATGACGTATTTCATGTATCCAACCTCAAGAAATGCCTATCAGACGAATCTTTGGTAGTACCTCTCCAAGATATAGAGGTAAACGAAAAGTTAAAATTTGTGGAGAAACCTCTTCAGATAGAAGACAGAAAGGTGAAATTTCTTAAACACAAAAGATTGGTACTAGTTAAAGTCAAGTGGGATTCAAAGAGAGGACCTGAATACACTTGGGAGCTGGAATCAGAGATGAAGCGAAAGTATCCTCACTTATTCCAATGAATCTCGAGGACGAGATTTTAAATAAGGTGGGGAGGATGTAAGGACTCTCAAAATTGTCCTAAAAATACCCGTAAGTATAATCCCGAACCCCTGAAACCATACTGTGCATGAAAAACCAAGAAAATAAGAAATATGGTTCTCAGGCGGGCCGCGTAAGAGTAAGCAGGGTCTTACGCGGGCCGCGTCAAACATAGGTTGACCGGATAAGCGTTCCGGATCCACGTGGTGACCACCTGGCTAACCTACTTATGACCAATCAAGCCTACTCGTAGACTAGCCGGCCTCGCGGGCCACGTAAAGATTGAACCAAGGTTCACGCGGGCCGCGTGAACCCTATTTTTCACCTATAAATAGCTTGTTGCATGCACAGTTCACTGGTGTCAAAATCCAAAAACAAAAACGAATTGCTACTGCTCTGAAGTCGAAAATACAACCTCAATTAGTCGGGTGCTGCTACGATACAGGGTATTAACTCGATCGCTGCTACGATTCGATGTCTGATCGATTAAACTATCCAATGGATGTTTAAGTGCTGCCCACATTAGGGTTTATGCTTTGTCATTCGTCGTAAATTCGATGGATGTTTAAGTATCGCACTTTGTCATTCGTTGTGAAGGTTTAGTCTCGTGAGTTATCGTAAATGCTGTATTAGTTACTAACCGAGTTCGTGTGCATGTTATTAAATTTAGGTTAAAAGGCTAATCAGTAGGCTAAGCTCTGCTCATATAAATCTGCAATGTGAGTCATTCTCTTTTTATCAAAATTTAATTTCAAAATCATGTTTGTTTTCAAAGTTATAAATACAGGGATTAAGTCTTTGTAATCTCCAAATTACAGTCGGTATGTGGGGTTTGTATACAATACTTGATAACCGTCACCATTGGACAGCGAGTTAGCCAAGGGGTGATATGACCATAGTCACAGACACCATCGGACAATGAGGTTATCAATGGATGGTCTAGTGACAAATACCGTGGGTAGTTGGTTGATATATGGAAACATTGTAATCGCTCTTAATCTTGTAAATTATAACAAACGCATCGTTTTAGTAAAAAGAATGATTTACCAGTATTTTCCGCTGACAAAACCTTTTTCAAACATGTTTCAGGTGATCTGTTGTAATCCAGGAAAAGTGCCGTTAAGCACTACAAGCTTAAGGAAGTGGCTCCATATAAAATAAAGAAACATGTTTTGTAAAATAAAAGATTTCTCGGTGAAATCATATGATTGTAAACTACCGGGGTTTATCCCAAATTGTGAAATAAAATAACCGGGAAATTTCAGTTTTAAAAAGATCCTATTAAAATCTTCCGCTGTTAACTCAATTAAATAAATACCACAGGATTTTCTGTCCCGTGGCTCCTGAAACGGGTTAAACCGGGTCGGGGGCCGTGACAGAAAAATTCTATCCTGCTAAGGTTGAGCAGTTCAGAGACTGGCACTCATTGCTCTGAAAGGTGAAGCTAATAGAATTGAAAGAATAAAGAAGGATCCAGGTATGAAAAGATCTGCACCAAATTGGAGCAAGTACAAAAAGGCAATTGCAGACATTACCTTGGAATATAAAAGAAAGAAGTAAGAGTTGGTTGCAGCAAAGTTTGGTACAACCAAAGCAATAGCACTAACAGGGCATATGAAAAACTAGAAAGATTAAGGGAAACAGATCCTAAACTTCCAAAGAAACCAACTTACAGTACCAAGAAGATTGATGATCCTTAGCAGCAGGCCCTCACTTTGAAAGCATTATTTACATCATCTGACACTTCCCTCATTGTTATGAATCAAAGGAAGAAGCAGAAACACACTGATGCTGAAGATGTAGCAAGTGAAGTTGTTTACATGAAAGAGGCTATTAAAAGAAAGATAGAAGAGGATCCTAACTCAGAAAAACTATAGGAAATTGCCAAAAGAGTTCTGAGTAGGCCTCCATCACCAAACTTATCAAAAATAAAGCCTCTCCCAAGAAACCCACTGGATTCAAAAATACTAAAGTGGGAGTCTGATCAAAAGACCCATGTATTGACTTTGCTCAAATCCAGTGGAGAAGTTAAGCACATATCAAGAGAGAATGCACTAGGCCTGAGTGTTGAAGATTTACAAGATCTCCTTGAGCTTCAACTGTGTAGGGATGAGGATGATGAAGATTCCATGAACTTTGAATTACAATTCAAAGGGCAAGTTAGGGAATTCTTGATGAGGCAACAAAAATCCTGAATAATGAAGTGTTTTGGCATCATCTATTCCCGGGGGAGATTGTTGGGATTGAACCCTACAAAGGAACAGATGATAAAGCCAAAACTGGTTCAGAACAGTGGATTCTTTCCCCTTGACAGTGGCCCTAACAACTGATAGACTCCAAAGTACTACCCATTACAACTGTTGTTGATCTAAAGACTGATGGAGATAAAGTACTGAAGCTCAATCTACTGATGTGACTCAAGTACTGTTGAAGACCAAAGCACTGCTCAAGCTACAACAGTGGAATGAAGAATCAGTGTTTTATTTATACTTTGTTTATGTAATCAGTAGTTTGCTATCAATGGTTGTATAGGTCAGTGGTTGTAGTTTGTTAGGCGGTTAGATGTCACTTTCATGGTGACGTCAGCCAAAGATGCTCAGTGGTTTGGTTGTACTATAAATAGAACAGTACTCTGTACTGCTCTAGTAACTCTTTCTCTTCTAATCATTGTGTATGGACAATCAGTGAGCTCAGGCTGAGGGGGATATTTGTGCATGCATGCATTAGTATTGTTTATTGTAATCAAATACAATCATTCGATTCTATGTTAAACATGTGTGCTTAAACTTTTCTTCCATTGATTGTGTTCTTAAAGTTTATTTCATTTATTCCATTGCAATTAATCTCTGTTTCATCTTCATTTCAATTAAACAAAACACAACCTAAGAAACTCAGATCCTAACACTGGGACTACCATAAGGGTACAAACATAATTCAAGTGTTTCATAATTTCTACATATTAAAATATTTGGAACTCTGCAAATTCAGAGTCACATGATGGAATATACAACTAAATAATAATTCACTCATTTGATGAAATTATTGATAAAGTGTTAAAAAACGAGTTCAGATTTTGTTTTACCAAATAAAGAAAGAGAATGAAGATAATCACATAAACTCATAGTGCAGGAATCATCACAGGAGGGTTCTGAATCTTCGGTGGCTCAGCCCAGGCAACGAATCCACAGCTTGATGGTTTGTTGCAGAGATGAAATCGACGACCTGGATTTTGTGTTGTCCAGGATGTTCTCAGTTGGGTTGGGGCTTCACATGTGCATACCACCATTGTCGATCAGCCCGGTTGCAGGAGAATGGGGTTTGGAGAAGATGACGAATTAGGTTTGGGTTTGGGGGAAGATGAAGATGATAAGTCTGCTTTTATAGGGTCAAAGGGTTATTAATTTAATTAATAATGTGTTACAATAAAATTATATTGACCATTTTGCTCCTGAGGAAAAAGACAAAATAACATGATTTTATTAGACAAATATCAGCTGATTTCACTTTTGGACCAAAAGGGCAATAAAAGTGAAACCACAGGGACCCAAATTAAAAAGATTTGAGTTTTTTGAACTAAAGTGTGTTGGTGCACTGAATGTATGTTGACTACGTCTTATAGAGTCTTATGTCTAGATAGGTTAAATGAGTGCACAATAGTGATTAAGTTAGGTTTTGGTCATGGTTTAGAAAGTCAGTCCGTTTGAAGATGGCCTGTCCGTTTGAGGATGACCTGTCCGTTTGAAGCATGGCCTGTCCGTTTGAAGAAGCCTGTCCGTTTGAGGAGTGTTCCGTTTGAAGCAGGCTGTGTCACCTTCAAACGGAAGGGCAACTAGTATATATAGGTGTTGTGTAGGTTCATTTGAAACGGACAAGTGTGTGTGTAAGAGTCGAGGTGCTGCCAAAATTTCATCAGAATCATTGTAAAAGACTCAGGAAATCAGTAATAGAAAGAAATTGAAAGGAACAAGCTGTTGTAACTTTGTTTACTCTGATTCCGCCTTTGTAAACGAAGATGAACTGCCTTAACTGACTTTTAGGGTCACGAACACGATCCAACAAGTGGTATCAGAGCTCAGGACGAGGAGTTCATACCAATTTCAGCTTGATTACTTCGGATTCTCTCACTTCTACCTTTCTTTTCTGATTTGAACTAGTTGTCGTGGTTAAAATGGCCTGAAACTTTCACATATCAAACGAAATACACTGTTAACTAATCCTCGAAAATTTAAAACCAAAATTTGACCTAAAACTGATCGAAAACATCCATTCCGTTTGAAAATGTTCGTTAAATGCTGACGTCATCCGTTTGAAGCTTGACATTCCGTTTGAAACTGGCTTCAAGTTTGAAACTGGCATTCCGTTTGAAACTGGCTTCAAGTTTGAAACTGGCTTCAGTTTGAAACTGGCTTCAAGTTTGAAACTGGCTTCCATTTGAAAGTGGTTCCGTTTGAAAGTGGTTTGTTTGAGAGTTCACGTTTGAAAGTGGTTTCAACCGAACAACATTTGAACGAGTTCAAAAATCTTAGACACGAGTCTTAGATTGATTTCACAAACACACACTTTCACGTATTCAATTCGTTTGAACTGATTGCTTGTTTGTTTGTTTGTTTGTCTTCAGGTGATTCAAGGAGATATAATCATGGCTAAAATGTTTGATGAACAGCAAAACAAGAATCTTGAAAATTTAAATGTTTGGACTTCTGAATCTTGGATTGATAAGAAAAATAAGAAGGACGTTTGGATTAAAAGATTTGAAAATTTCTTGTGCATGAAACATGAATCATTGGAGAAGTTGGATAAACGGTTTGATGATTTGATTGATAAGTTAGATAGATATGAGATAAGGTTTTCAAATGTTGAAAAAATCTCAAAATTTGCTGATGCATTACCTTTAGAATGGGATGAATTTTTTAGTGAACTAAAAAGGGATGCTAGTTTCTCAAAGCTTCATTTTAGAGAATTCATCAATAAGCTTAGTTCACATAAGTTTGATAAAGAAAAAAGAAAAGAAGAGTTGATGAATGAAATGAAAAGGGACTTAGAAAAGATAAATTTGGATGTGATCATTGAAATGAGAAAAAGATTCTCTGTATGTCTTGCTGCAAAAAATGTCATGAAATATGACATTAAGAGAGGTTGTTTTATTGATGAATATGTAAATCTTCTTGATTTTGTTTAAAATTTTTTGTGCAGGAACTTTCAGGATGGAAACAAAGAAAGAAGCTGATGCTGAAAAGTTGAATGAAAAATGCTCAAAATGTGATAAATTTGGAGCAGACAATGTCAAACTCTTGAAAGATACAGAGAATTTGACATTGGAAAACAAAGCTTTGAAAGATAAGAAGAAAATTGATGATGAACAGATTCTGGAGTTGCGCTTGAACTTTGAAAATCTGAAATCTGAAAATGACAAACTTTTAAAGAATGTTGAGAGTTTGTCATTAGAAGACAAAAATTTTAAAAAATTAGAAAATGATTTGAAAAATCAGATAAAAAATTTAGAAAATGAAAAATCAATTTTTGAAAAATATAATTTGGAAAAGCAAATTTCAATAAATTCTCATCTTGAGAATATCATTCGACTTGAAAAAGAAGCCGAATGTAATAGAAATAAAATTGCTGATTTAGAAAATAAGTTGAAAAGTTTTGTGACTTCTGCATCATATGTTTGTCCAAAACCGATCAATTCTGTTCCAATAAGTGACAAAGTCACAAATTTTGACAAAGTCAAAATTAAAGATTGTGATGACAAAGCTGATGATGAAAAAGAAAAATAAAAGAAAAGAAAAATATTTTTAGATTTACAAGAAAAATTTAAAAATACTGTTTTGCAATCTACTGAAACAGGTGAATGTTCTAAACAAAAACCTGTTAAGAAGAGTGTAGAACAGAAACAAAAAGTTAAAAATTTGAAAAATTTTAAAAATGAAAATAAAAGCTCATCAGTTCAGTCATCAAATCATTATAAAAAACCACAAAAATTTAAAAACCAAAACTCACAAAATGTTGGTAATAAGTGGTGCAGGTTTGACCACAGTGCTCAAAGGACAAATCATGCTTACAGGAGGAGTTATGATTACCACAAATCTAAACAATGTTATGATTTGAATATATGGTTTGAAGATGGTAGATGGTACGATAACAGAGTGTGCTACACTTGTGGTGTGAGAGGACACATTGCTGTTAATTGCCAAAGTTGGAGATTTGAAACAAGAAGATGTTTTGAATGCAATATTAAAGGTCACATTGCTAGAGATTGCCCAAGGAGATCGATGGGAAAATTGAGGGTTGAATCTCAGAGAACGGTAAAGAAACCTGTCAATGTCAAGCCCAAAGAACAGAAAGTGGAAGATAAGAAAGTAAATCTTTCACAGGGGCAGAGAGACAGACTGAGGAAAAAGAGGAAGAAGGCAAGAGAATATCTTGAGAAGATTTTGTCCTCGGGTACAACAAATAAGAGTGTTGATGAATCGTTTCACTCGACAACAAAGTCAAGTAAACCGAATTCTTCAGATGCAAATCTGAGGACAAAAGAGGAGATAAAGAAGGTTGAAGTGGTTAGCGATGAATTTGTTTCTTTGGAAACAAAGGAGCTACGTGTTGGCAATGAATCTGGTTCATTAAAGTCAGACAAGCCAAGATCGGGCAATGAATCTGATTCCACAAAATCAGAGGAGCCATAAGTTGAGGTAAAAAAGGAAGAGACAATTCCATTAATGAATGATGAGAATTTTCCACCATTACGAGCCGCAAACCTAAAATCAAAAGGTGTTGATGCTGGAAAAATGATTAATAGCAATGTTAAACATATTTTTAGTAAGATGGTTGATGGTAAGGAAAAAGGAGTAAAAGAATTTTATGAAGAAAAGAGAAAAGCTCAAAATACACCCAAGACTGGTCAGGCTTGGGTACATAAATCTGTTGGTTGAATTCCTGACTTGCCGGAGCTTCCAGGTTGGTAAGTGTGAAGCAGGTATCGGCATTTTTCTTGAGAAATTCACAGGATGGTAACTGTGATATTTCGTCTTACAAATGGTTAATCAAGGACATTAAGTTGTACTTGATTTTCTACAAGTGAAAGTGGTGTTTGATCTAATAATGTTAAATTTTTCAAAATGGTTAAAAGAGAACAAGATGATGTGAATCCCTAACCTATGAGTAGTGGGATAACAAACTAATTTTTCCGGAAAAACCATTCTGATTAAAACAAACTTAAGTGTTTTGAAATCATTATGGGAAAATAGTTTGTTGTAAGGGGGAGTTCTGATTGAATACGCCGAAACCCTCACGGCTGAACAAACATGATTACTTTCACAAGATTGAAAAACGGTTTTCAAACTGTCGAAAATCAATGGGTTGTAAATCATGGGGGTACTTTATATTAGATTTTCTGCAAATCAAAGTACTTTTAGCAGAAAATGGACGGCGAGAGAAAGCTATCAGTATTGGTTGTCAAATTTTCTTTAAATGGTTTTGCATTTTAGGGGGAGAAAAATTGTTAGAAAATACAAAAACATTTGAAAATTTGAAAATGACAAAAACATGATAAAACCTATTGGCAAAAAGACAAAAACATTAAAAAATGAAAATTGAGTTTTTGCGTAAAAAGAGGAAATGATAGTACATCAGTAGACAGTTACAGTACGCTAAAGAAATGGAAAGTTTTAAATGTGTTAAACGATCTCACCGTGGATGTGTCGGTAGATTTTTATACATTTAGTAAGCTTTTTCGGGATATAAACCTAAATTTAAACTTGCTTATTTCGTGGGGAACACTACTTGGATATATAGGTAACCCCTGAAATCTCGTTTGAAGGACCTCTCTTTCAGAGATACTAGGTCTTTATGCTTAGTGATATCTGGGGTATTATTCCAGGACTTCTGCTGAATGGAAGTTCTGACCTAGTCTCTGAATAATACTTTTCGCATTGCTTGAAAAATAGCGCCGCCCTCAGCAAATTGATGAAACAATAAAATTGATAGTCATTGCTGTTGTAACAAAAGATCCTCTAAAGGGGACACACCAAAAGTCGAGCCGTTATCTCTCTGCTGAACGGAAGTTCTGACCTGAGCTCTCACGGTTTCGTACTATAATTTATTCCCCTTACAGATATCATCTAGGTATACTCACCTGTATGACTGAATATTGGGATCTGGATACGGGAGTATATTCAAGAGGTGGGACACATGAATGAGTTTAAGTTCCTAAAACACCTAACTCGTATCCTGAATCAGTTGAAGTTTGTATGAAAATTTAAGTGGATCAGTATATCGACAATCTAAGTGAATTGTTTAATTCTTAATGTGTAACTAAGCTCAGCGGTACTTGTGACTTGTCAAAAACTGATATGATCCTCTAACGCGAACTCAAACAAAAATAGTGTCTGTGAATATGTTTGTACATATTTCTTTACTGCTTTATATTTTCAGAAAAATACAAAAAGATTTTTGATTCTGCTTTATTTTCGACAACCGATGTCTGAGTGCCGAGTTTCAAAATCTAAGTAAGCTGATTGTGTTTCTAAAAATAAAACAAGTTCATTAAATTGAAACTTGAATTAAAATCAAAAATCAAAACAGTTTGTGATATCTCCAAGGTCATTAAGTTGGACTTGGATGATTAACTGTGGGGGATTTGGATACTTATATTGTTATAGAGCTAGTTTCTGATTCGATTCAATGAAACTACCAAATTTGTAAAGATTGTTGATAGGGGATGTGAGTAAGAAAGATTGAATTGCCAGGTTAATGTTACTGGAAGTTTAAAATGTTGTTACTTATGAATGTATGAGTGATTGCAGGTAAGAGTCCAGACTACGATCCCAGAAGCTGAGTCTAAGGGGGAGTCTGAAGACAAGCTCAAAGCAAGGGGGAGTTTGTAAACCGAAAAGCAAGGTGACGATCCCTAAAGCACGGAAGCTTGACGAAAGGGGGAGCCTGAAGAAAGAGAGAGCCAGAGATAGATCCTGGTATAACATTTGAAGATAGAAGCTGATCAAAGAAGATAAAGATTGATAGGATGCTTGCATTGTTAGACAAATTTGGAAAGAGACAAAGACTAAAGACTCGAAGCCAAAGACTTCGTCAACATCCAAGGGGGAGTCTGTTGGTGCACTGAATGTATGCTGACTACGTCTTATAGAGTCTTATGTCTAGATAGGTTAAATGAGTGCACAATAGTGATTAAGTTAGGTTTTGGTCATGGTTTAGAAAGTCAGTCCGTTTGAAGATGGCCTGTCCATTTGAGGATGACCTGTCCGTTTGAAGAAGCCTGTCCGTTTGAGGAGTGTTCCGTTTGAAGCAGGCTGTGTCACCTTCAAACGGAAGGGCAACAAGTATATATAGGTGTTGTGTAGGTTCATTTGAAACGGACAAGTGTGTGTGTAAGAGTCGAGGTGCTGCCAAAATTTCATCAGAATCATTGTAAAAGACTCAGGAAATCAGTAAAAGAAAGAAATTGAAAGGAACAAGCTGTTGTAACTTTGTTTACTCTGATTCCGCCTTTGTAAACGAAGATGAACTGCCTTAACTGACTTTTAGGGTCACGAACACGATCCAACAAAGTGGAAAAAGTGACCAAACCTCAGGGACCAAAATGGCAGTTTACTCCCTAAAATATTTTTTTTCTTTTCTAAACTAGTAGTGATACCCGTATCAAACACGGTTGGTTTTTAGAAATTCATGCATACCACATTTTAATAGAAAATATAGATAGGTGTATAGATATTGTAATTTTTAGTTTAGTTTTTCTTTTGATTAATTAATATTAAATTAGTCATGAATTATTCTCACAAATCTTGCATGTTGATGCATTTGAACTCTGATTTACAGCTAAACAAATAATCAAAAGTAGTCACTACCTTTCATCATAAAAAGCAAGAACTACTATTTTACTTTTCCTAATGTTCATATCTGTTGGAAATGTGTTTATCAAACTTTAATACAGAAGTTGTAAAACATCAAACAAATATACTAACAAACTTAAAATCTTTACTTTGAAAAAAAAATCAATAAAATTTTAATACAACCTAACTTTCAACAAACATTAACTACGATCACATGATCACCTGCCTCAACAACTGTCACACCCTGACTTTTGCGGAAGCGTGATTTGGTGTGACTTGCTTAATATCATTGCATTCAACCATAACAAACAACTATATGATAAAACCAAGATGTTCATCCATTGATAGTTTTGAAACGTTACAAGCAACATTGTTTTAAATCCCAAAACGCAGATTTCATGTTCAAAATACATTACCAACAAGTTTTAGATCCATAAGGACTTCACAAAAGACACTAACAACTAGGTTTCGTGCCATGTATCTTATCCAAGATACATAACCCAAACCCTTCAACTTCGGATGACACCTTTTATTAGAGACATAACTTGTAAACTTCAACGCCCGCCAGATCCATACTTAATTTCCTGAAATACATGTAGTTTGAAAAAATCAACAAAAGTTGAGCGAGTTCATGTGTTTGACGATGCGGTGGAATTAGCTAACACCCTAACTGACGAACTGGTATGCACAAGAGATGAAACAGGAAAAAGGAACTGGCTCAGAAAATTACCCAAGGATTTCGTACGGGTAATAATAACAGCTTCAAGAGAAGAGGAACATGGCAATCTTTAACTCCGTCATTCTGCAGGAATTGCAGAAAGAAACATTATGGAAGATGTAATGTAACCTGCAACTTTTGCAAAGTCGTAGGACATCGCGAAGAAGACTGCAGAAAGAAAACAAGAGTCTACTATAACTGTGGAGAAACAGGACATTTAAGCCAGAATGCCCTAAGTTGGTTAAACCAGCAGACAATAAAGCTAAACCAGCCGACGGAGCTACCAAGAAGAATGCTCGTGCATTCCAATTAGCTACTTAGGAGGTAGAACTCATTCCAGATGTGATAGCCGGTACGTTCTTAGTTCACAACGTATATGCAAAAGTATTATTTGACTCTGGTGCTAACCAAAGTTTTATAAATACTTCATTCTGCCAAGCTCTTAACTTACCCTTAACCAACCTTAGGCAGATTTTTACAGTCGAAACGGCAGACGGAAATTCTATTAACATAGATAAGGTTTTGCAAAAAGAAAATATAGAACTTTCAGGTCATAAATTTCATGCAAACCTATTGCCAATGAATTTAACTGGATTCGATGTCGTATTAGGAATGGATTGGTTAGTAGCCAACCATGCTCGAATCCTTTGTGATAAAAATTCTATAGAGATTCAGGCACCTACTGGGGAAGTAATCATGATTACAGGAGATAAACCACGTAAACCCATGAAGTTCATATCAGTAATGAAAGTTGCTAGTTATGAACGAAAGTAAGGAATAGTATATATGATTTCAGTAATCATTAGTACTAAGGGTAAAGAACTTAAGAAGATTCCTGTAGTCTCAGAATACCCAGATGTATTCCTAGAACAATTACCAGGATTACCACCAGATTGGGAAGCAGAATTTAGAATTCATCTAATTCCCGGAACTATACCGATAGCCAAGGCACCTTATCGGTTAGCACCCACAGAAATGTTAGAACTGAAAAAGCAATTAGATGAATTACTAAGTAAAGGTTTCATACAACCTAGTTCATCCCCGTGGGGAGCACCAGTGTTGTTTGTGAAGAAGAAGGATGGTTCGATGAGAATGTGTATTGATTATAGAGAATTGAATAAGGTTACAATTAAGAATCGATACCCATTACCTAGGATTGATGATCTTTTCGATCAACTTCAAGGAGCTAAATACTTTTCTAAGATCTATTTACGCTCCGGATACCATCAATTGAAGGTACAAGAAGAAGACACACCTAAAACTGCTTTCAGAACTAGGTATGGTCATTACGAGTTTACAGTCATGCCCTTCGGATTAACGAATGCACCTGCCGCATTCATGGACATGATGAATAGAATCTGTAAACCGTACTTGGATAAATTTGTAATTGTTTTTATCGACGATATACTTATTTATTCCAAAAGTCAGGACGAGCATTGTCAGCACTTGCATGCACTCTTAACTTTGTTAAGAAAAGAAAAGCTTTACGCCAAATTCTCGAAGTATGAATTTTGGCTGCAAGAAGTGCAGTTCCTAGGACACATGGTGAATCACGAAGGTATTCATGTAGATCCTGCTAAGATAGAGGCAATTACCAAATGGAAGGTTCCGCAATCCGCAATGGAAATTAGAAGTTTTATAGGTTTATCCGGATATTATCGACGGTTTATTAAGGATTTTTCCAAGATAGCTGTACCATTAACTAAGCTAACCTGTAAAGCAGTTAAGTTTGAATGGGGACCTAAGCAAGAAGAAGCTTTTAGGATTCTAAAGCAAAAGTTAACAAATGCCCCAATCCTAGCTTTACCAGAAGGGACTGAAGATTTTGAAGTTTACTGTGATGCTTCAAAACTAGGATTAGCATGTGTGCTAATGCAACGCAAGAAGGTAATTGCGTATGCTTCAAGACAATAGAAAAAGCACGAGGAAAACTATACAACTCATGATTTAGAGTTAGGCGCCATAATTTTTGCCCTTGAAATTTGGAGACATTATCTGCACGGAAGTAAATTTACTGTCTATACGGATCACAAAAGTTTAAGATATATATTTGGGCAAAAAGAGTTAAACATGAGGCAAAGGAGATGGATGGAAATCCTAAGTGACTACGACTGTGATATTCAGTATCACGAAAGAAAGGCAAATGTAGTTGCAGATGCCTTAAGTCGTAAGTACCATGAGAAACAACGACGAGTTCGTGCTCTTAGATTAAATCTACAGTTAGATTTAATGGAACAACTAAAGCCTTTTCAGGAAACATCAATCAAGGATGATGCTGAAGGAATGGAAGGACGAATAAAAGAATTAGAACAAGGAGCTGATGGAATTTGGAGATTCCACAAAAGCAGAATTTGGGTACCTAAGCAGGGAGAATTAAGAAATAAGATTTTAGAAGAAGCCCATAAATCTAGGTATACCATGCACCCTGGAAACAATAAAATGTACCAAGATTTAAGAAATAACTTTTGGTGGATAGGAATGAAAAAGGACATAGCTCGATATGTTTCTAAGTGTCTTACTTGTTCACAAGTTAAGGCCGAACACCAGAAACCTTCAGGTCTACTACAACAATTAGAAATGCCTGTATGGAAATGGGAACTCATAACAATGGATTTTATTACTAAGTTACCCAAAACCAGAAAAGGTAATGATGCGATTTGGGTAATTGTGGATCGATTAACCAAATCAGCTCACTTTTTACCTATGAAAGAAACCTTTAGCATGGAAAGGTTGGCAAAGTTGTATGTAGATGAAGTAGTATCCTTACATGGAGTTCCACTCTCAATTGTTTCAGATAGGGATAGTCGTTTCACTTCCCATTTCTGGACTAGTTTCCAAGAAGCAATGGGAACTCGACTAAATCTAAGCACTGCATATCATCCTCAGACAGACGGACAAAGTGAACGGACGATCCAAACTTTCGAAGACATGCTCCGAGCATGTGTGATAGATTTTGGTGGAAATTGGGACGATCACTTACCTTTGATCGAATTCTCGTATAACAATAGTTATCATTCAAGCATTGAAGCTGCCCCATTTGAAGCATTATACGGACGAAAGTGCAGAACTCTAGTTTGTTGGGCAGAGATAGGAGAAAGTCAATTATCAGGTCCCGAGATAGTGCAAGAAATTTCTGACAAAATCACACAAATCAAGGAAAGATTAAAGACTGCTTGAGATCGTCAAAAGAGTTATGCAGACAATAGACGAAAGCCACTCGAGTTTCAAATTGGAGACAAAGTACTATTGAAAGTTTCACCTTGGAAAGGAGTAGTTCGATTTGGTAAGAAAGGAAAGCTAAGTCCAAGATACGTAGGACCATTCTCAGTGATCCAACGTATAGGACCAGTTGCTTATCGTTTACAACTACCAGAAGAGTTAGCTGGAGTACATGACGTATTTCATGTATCCAACCTCAAGAAATGCCTATCAGACGAATCTTTGGTAGTACCTCTCCAAGATATAGAGGTAAACGAAAAGTTAAAATTTGTGGAGAAACCTCTTCAGATAGAAGACAGAAAGGTGAAATTTCTTAAACACAAAAGATTGGTACTAGTTAAAGTCAAGTGGGATTCAAAGAGAGGACCTGAATACACTTGGGAGCTGGAATCAGAGATGAAGCGAAAGTATCCTCACTTATTCCAATGAATCTCGAGGACGAGATTTTAAATAAGGTGGGGAGGATGTAAGGACTCTCAAAATTGTCCTAAAAATACCCGTAAGTATAATCCCGAACCCCTGAAACCATACTGTGCATGAAAAACCAAGAAAATAAGAAATATGGTTCTCAGGCGGGCCGCGTAAGAGTAAGCAGGGTCTTACGCGGGCCGCGTCAAACATAGGTTGACCGGATAAGTGTTCCGGATCCACGTGGTGACCACCTGGCTAACCTACTTATGACCAATCAAGCCTACTCATAGACTAGCCGGCCTCGCGGGCCACGTAAAGATTGAACCAAGGTTCACGCGGGCCGCGTGAACCCTATTTTTCACCTATAAATAGCTTGTTGCATGCACAGTTCACTGGTGTCAAAATCCAAAAACAAAAACGAATTGCTACTGCTCTGAAGTCGAAAATACAACCTCAATTAGTCGGGTGCTGCTACGATACAGGGTATTAACTCGATCGCTGCTACGATTCGATGTCTGATCGATTAAACTATCCAATGGATGTTTAAGTGCTGCCCACATTAGGGTTTATGCTTTGTCATTCGTCGTAAATTCGATGGATGTTTAAGTATCGCACTTTGTCATTCGTTGTGAAGGTTTAGTCTCGTGAGTTATCGTAAATGTTGTATTAGTTACTAACCGAGTTCGTGTGCATGTTATTAAATTTAGGTTAAAAGGCTAATCAGTAGGCTAAGCTCTGCTCATATAAATCTGCAATGTGAGTCATTCTCTTTTTATCAAAATTTAATTTCAAAATCATGTTTGTTTTCAAAGTTATAAATACAGGGATTAAGTCTTTGTAATCTCCAAATTACAGTCGGTATGTGGGGTTTGTATACAATACTTGATAACCATCACCATTGGACAGCGAGTTAGCCAAGGGGTGATATGACCATAGTCACAGACACCATCGGACAATGAGGTTATCAATGGATGGTCGAGTGACAAATACCGTGGGTAGTTGGTTGATATATGGAAACATTGTAATCGCTCTTAATCTTGTAAATTATAACAAACGCGTCGTTTTAGTAAAAAGAATGATTTACCAGTATTTTCCGCTGACAAAACCTTTTTCAAACATGTTTCAGGTGATCTGTTGTAATCCAGGAAAAGTGCCGTTAAGCACTACAAGCTTAAGGAAGTGGCTCCATATAAAATAAAGAAACATGTTTTGTAAAATAAAAAATTTCTCGGTGAAATCATATGATTGTAAACTACCGGGGTTTATCCCAAATTGTGAAATAAAATAATCGGGAAATTTCAGTTTTAAAAAGATCCTATTAAAATCTTCCGCTGTTAACTCAATTAAATAAATACCACGGGATTTTCTGTCCCGCGGCTCCTGAAACCGGGTATGAAAACCGGGTATTAAATAAATAAACCGGGTCGGGGGCCGTGACAGAAAAATTCTATCCTGCTAAGGTTGAGCAGTTCAGAGACTGGCACTCATTGCTCTGAAAGGTGAAGCTAATAGAATTGAAAGAATAAAGAAGGATCCAGGTATGAAAAGATCTGCACCAAATTGGAGCAAGTACAAAAAGGCAATTGCAGACATTACCTTGGAATATAAAAGAAAGAAGTAAGAGTTGGTTGCAGCAAAGTTTGGTACAACCAAAGCAATAGTAAAATGGTCAAGGCAATACACTAACAGGGCATATGAAAAACTAGAAAGATTAAGGGAAACAAATCCTAAACTTCCAAAGAAACCAACTTACAGTACCAAGAAGATTGATGATCCTTAGCAGCAGGCCCTCACTTTGAAAGCATTATTTACATCATCTGACACTTCCCTCATTGTTATGAATCAAAGGAAGAAGCAGAAACACACTGATGCTGAAGATGTAGCAAGTGAAGTTGTTTACATGAAAGAGGCTATTAAAAGAAAGATAGAAGAGGATCCTAACTCAGAAAAACTATAGGAAATTGCCAAAAGAGTTCTGAGTAGGCCTCCATCACCAAACTTATCAAAAATAAAGCCTCTCCCAAGAAACCCACTGGATTCAAAAATACTAAAGTGGGAGTCTGATCAAAAGACCCATGTATTGACTTTGCTCAAATCCAGTGGAGAAGTTAAGCACATATCAAGAGAGAATGCACTAGGCCTGAGTGTTGAAGATTTACAAGATCTCCTTGAGCTTCAACTGTGTAGGGATGAGGATGATGAAGATTCCATGAACTTTGAATTACAATTCAAAGGGCAAGTTAGGGAATTCTTGATGAGGCAACAAAAATCCTGAATAATGAAGTGTTTTGGCATCATCTATTCCCGGGGGAGATTGTTGGGATTGAACCCTACAAAGGAACAGATGATAAAGCCAAAACTGGTTCAGAACAGTGGATTCTTTCCCCTTGACAGTGGCCCTAACAACTGATAGACTCCAAAGTACTACCCATTACAACTGTTGTTGATCTAAAGACTGATGGAGATAAAGTACTGAAGCTCAATCTACTGATGTGACTCAAGTACTGTTGAAGACCAAAGCACTGCTCAAGCTACAACAGTGGAATGAAGAATCAGTGTTTTATTTATACTTTGTTTATGTAATCAGTAGTTTGCTATCAATGGTTGTATAGGTCAGTGGTTGTAGTTTGTTAGGCGGTTAGATGTCACTTTCATGGTGACGTCAGCCAAAGATGCTCAGTGGTTTGGTTGTACTATAAATAGAACAGTACTCTGTACTGCTCTAGTAACTCTTTCTCTTCTAATCATTGTGTATGGACAATCAGTGAGCTCAGGCTGAGGGGGATATTTGTGCATGCATGCATTAGTATTGTTTATTGTAATCAAATACAATCATTCGATTCTATGTTAAACATGTGTGCTTAAACTTTTCTTCCATTGATTGTGTTCTTAAAGTTTATTTCATTTATTCCATTGCAATTAATCTCTGTTTCATCTTCATTTCAATTAAACAAAACACAACCTAAGAAACTCAGATCCTAACACTGGGACTACCATAAGGGTACAAACATAATTCAAGTGTTTCATAATTTCTACATATTAAAATATTTGGAACTCTGCAAATTCAGAGTCACATGATGGAATATACAACTAAATAATAATTCACTCATTTGATGAAATTATTGATAAAGTGTTAAAAAACGAGTTCAGATTTTGTTTTACCAAATAAAGAAAGAGAATGAAGATAATCACATAAACTCATAGTGCAGGAATCATCACAGGAGGGTTCTGAATCTTCGGTGGCTCAGCCCAGGCAACGAATCCACAGCTTGATGGTTTGTTGCAGAGATGAAATCGACGACCTGGATTTTGTGTTGTCCAGGATGTTCTCAGTTGGGTTGGGGCTTCACATGTGCATACCACCATTGTCGATCAGCCCGGTTGCAGGAGAATGGGGTTTGGAGAAGATGACGAATTAGGTTTGGGTTTGGGGGAAGATGAAGATGATAAGTCTGCTTTTATAGGGTCAAAGGGTTATTAATTTAATTAATAATATGTTACAATAAAATTATATTGACCATTTTGCTCCTGAGGAAAAAGACAAAATAACATGATTTTATTAGACAAATATCAGCTGATTTCACTTTTGGACCAAAAGGGCAATAAAAGTGAAACCACAGGGACCCAAATTAAAAAGATTTGAGTTTTTTGAACTAAAGTGTGTTGGTGCACTGAATGTATGTTGACTACGTCTTATAGAGTCTTATGTCTAGATAGGTTAAATGAGTGCACAATAGTGATTAAGTTAGGTTTTGGTCATGGTTTAGAAAGTCAGTCCGTTTGAAGATGGCCTGTCCGTTTGAGGATGACCTGTCCGTTTGAAGCATGGCCTGTCCGTTTGAAGAAGCCTGTCCGTTTGAGGAGTGTTCCGTTTGAAGCAGGCTGTGTCACCTTCAAACGGAAGGGCAACTAGTATATATAGGTGTTGTGTAGGTTCATTTGAAACGGACAAGTGTGTGTGTAAGAGTCGAGGTGCTGCCAAAATTTCATCAGAATCATTGTAAAAGACTCAGGAAATCAGTAATAGAAAGAAATTGAAAGGAACAAGCTGTTGTAACTTTGTTTACTCTGATTCCGCCTTTGTAAACGAAGATGAACTGCCTTAACTGACTTTTAGGGTCACGAACACGATCCAACAAGTGGTATCAGAGCTCAGGACGAGGAGTTCATACCAATTTCAGCTTGATTACTTCGGATTCTCTCACTTCTACCTTTCTTTTCTGATTTGAACTAGTTGTCGTGGTTAAAATGGCCTGAAACTTTCACATATCAAACGAAATACACTGTTAACTAATCCTCGAAAATTTAAAACCAAAATTTGACCTAAAACTGATCGAAAACATCCATTCCGTTTGAAAATGTTCGTTAAATGCTGACGTCATCCGTTTGAAGCTTGACATTCCGTTTGAAACTGGCTTCAAGTTTGAAACTGGCATTCCGTTTGAAACTGGCTTCAAGTTTGAAACTGGCTTCAGTTTGAAACTGGCTTCAAGTTTGAAACTGGCTTCCATTTGAAAGTGGTTCCGTTTGAAAGTGGTTTGTTTGAGAGTTCACGTTTGAAAGTGGTTTCAACCGAACAACATTTGAACGAGTTCAAAAATCTTAGACACGAGTCTTAGATTGATTTCACAAACACACACTTTCACGTATTCAATTCGTTTGAACTGATTGCTTGTTTGTTTGTTTGTTTGTCTTCAGGTGATTCAAGGAGATATAATCATGGCTAAAATGTTTGATGAACAGCAAAACAAGAATCTTGAAAATTTAAATGTTTGGACTTCTGAATCTTGGATTGATAAGAAAAATAAGAAGGACGTTTGGATTAAAAGATTTGAAAATTTCTTGTGCATGAAACATGAATCATTGGAGAAGTTGGATAAACGGTTTGATGATTTGATTGATAAGTTAGATAGATATGAGATAAGGTTTTCAAATGTTGAAAAAATCTCAAAATTTGCTGATGCATTACCTTTAGAATGGGATGAATTTTTTAGTGAACTAAAAAGGGATGCTAGTTTCTCAAAGCTTCATTTTAGAGAATTCATCAATAAGCTTAGTTCACATAAGTTTGATAAAGAAAAAAGAAAAGAAGAGTTGATGAATGAAATGAAAAGGGACTTAGAAAAGATAAATTTGGATGTGATCATTGAAATGAGAAAAAGATTCTCTGTATGTCTTGCTGCAAAAAATGTCATGAAATATGACATTAAGAGAGGTTGTTTTATTGATGAATATGTAAATCTTCTTGATTTTGTTTAAAATTTTTTGTGCAGGAACTTTCAGGATGGAAACAAAGAAAGAAGCTGATGCTGAAAAGTTGAATGAAAAATGCTCAAAATGTGATAAATTTGGAGCAGACAATGTCAAACTCTTGAAAGATACAGAGAATTTGACATTGGAAAACAAAGCTTTGAAAGATAAGAAGAAAATTGATGATGAACAGATTCTGGAGTTGCGCTTGAACTTTGAAAATCTGAAATCTGAAAATGACAAACTTTTAAAGAATGTTGAGAGTTTGTCATTAGAAGACAAAAATTTTAAAAAATTAGAAAATGATTTGAAAAATCAGATAAAAAATTTAGAAAATGAAAAATCAATTTTTGAAAAATATAATTTGGAAAAGCAAATTTCAATAAATTCTCATCTTGAGAATATCATTCGACTTGAAAAAGAAGCCGAATGTAATAGAAATAAAATTGCTGATTTAGAAAATAAGTTGAAAAGTTTTGTGACTTCTGCATCATATGTTTGTCCAAAACCGATCAATTCTGTTCCAATAAGTGACAAAGTCACAAATTTTGACAAAGTCAAAATTAAAGATTGTGATGACAAAGCTGATGATGAAAAAGAAAAATAAAAGAAAAGAAAAATATTTTTAGATTTACAAGAAAAATTTAAAAATACTGTTTTGCAATCTACTGAAACAGGTGAATGTTCTAAACAAAAACCTGTTAAGAAGAGTGTAGAACAGAAACAAAAAGTTAAAAATTTGAAAAATTTTAAAAATGAAAATAAAAGCTCATCAGTTCAGTCATCAAATCATTATAAAAAACCACAAAAATTTAAAAACCAAAACTCACAAAATGTTGGTAATAAGTGGTGCAGGTTTGACCACAGTGCTCAAAGGACAAATCATGCTTACAGGAGGAGTTATGATTACCACAAATCTAAACAATGTTATGATTTGAATATATGGTTTGAAGATGGTAGATGGTACGATAACAGAGTGTGCTACACTTGTGGTGTGAGAGGACACATTGCTGTTAATTGCCAAAGTTGGAGATTTGAAACAAGAAGATGTTTTGAATGCAATATTAAAGGTCACATTGCTAGAGATTGCCCAAGGAGATCGATGGGAAAATTGAGGGTTGAATCTCAGAGAACGGTAAAGAAACCTGTCAATGTCAAGCCCAAAGAACAGAAAGTGGAAGATAAGAAAGTAAATCTTTCACAGGGGCAGAGAGACAGACTGAGGAAAAAGAGGAAGAAGGCAAGAGAATATCTTGAGAAGATTTTGTCCTCGGGTACAACAAATAAGAGTGTTGATGAATCGTTTCACTCGACAACAAAGTCAAGTAAACCGAATTCTTCAGATGCAAATCTGAGGACAAAAGAGGAGATAAAGAAGGTTGAAGTGGTTAGCGATGAATTTGTTTCTTTGGAAACAAAGGAGCTACGTGTTGGCAATGAATCTGGTTCATTAAAGTCAGACAAGCCAAGATCGGGCAATGAATCTGATTCCACAAAATCAGAGGAGCCATAAGTTGAGGTAAAAAAGGAAGAGACAATTCCATTAATGAATGATGAGAATTTTCCACCATTACGAGCCGCAAACCTAAAATCAAAAGGTGTTGATGCTGGAAAAATGATTAATAGCAATGTTAAACATATTTTTAGTAAGATGGTTGATGGTAAGGAAAAAGGAGTAAAAGAATTTTATGAAGAAAAGAGAAAAGCTCAAAATACACCCAAGACTGGTCAGGCTTGGGTACATAAATCTGTTGGTTGAATTCCTGACTTGCCGGAGCTTCCAGGTTGGTAAGTGTGAAGCAGGTATCGGCATTTTTCTTGAGAAATTCACAGGATGGTAACTGTGATATTTCGTCTTACAAATGGTTAATCAAGGACATTAAGTTGTACTTGATTTTCTACAAGTGAAAGTGGTGTTTGATCTAATAATGTTAAATTTTTCAAAATGGTTAAAAGAGAACAAGATGATGTGAATCCCTAACCTATGAGTAGTGGGATAACAAACTAATTTTTCCGGAAAAACCATTCTGATTAAAACAAACTTAAGTGTTTTGAAATCATTATGGGAAAATAGTTTGTTGTAAGGGGGAGTTCTGATTGAATACGCCGAAACCCTCACGGCTGAACAAACATGATTACTTTCACAAGATTGAAAAACGGTTTTCAAACTGTCGAAAATCAATGGGTTGTAAATCATGGGGGTACTTTATATTAGATTTTCTGCAAATCAAAGTACTTTTAGCAGAAAATGGACGGCGAGAGAAAGCTATCAGTATTGGTTGTCAAATTTTCTTTAAATGGTTTTGCATTTTAGGGGGAGAAAAATTGTTAGAAAATACAAAAACATTTGAAAATTTGAAAATGACAAAAACATGATAAAACCTATTGGCAAAAAGACAAAAACATTAAAAAATGAAAATTGAGTTTTTGCGTAAAAAGAGGAAATGATAGTACATCAGTAGACAGTTACAGTACGCTAAAGAAATGGAAAGTTTTAAATGTGTTAAACGATCTCACCGTGGATGTGTCGGTAGATTTTTATACATTTAGTAAGCTTTTTCGGGATATAAACCTAAATTTAAACTTGCTTATTTCGTGGGGAACACTACTTGGATATATAGGTAACCCCTGAAATCTCGTTTGAAGGACCTCTCTTTCAGAGATACTAGGTCTTTATGCTTAGTGATATCTGGGGTATTATTCCAGGACTTCTGCTGAATGGAAGTTCTGACCTAGTCTCTGAATAATACTTTTCGCATTGCTTGAAAAATAGCGCCGCCCTCAGCAAATTGATGAAACAATAAAATTGATAGTCATTGCTGTTGTAACAAAAGATCCTCTAAAGGGGACACACCAAAAGTCGAGCCGTTATCTCTCTGCTGAACGGAAGTTCTGACCTGAGCTCTCACGGTTTCGTACTATAATTTATTCCCCTTACAGATATCATCTAGGTATACTCACCTGTATGACTGAATATTGGGATCTGGATACGGGAGTATATTCAAGAGGTGGGACACATGAATGAGTTTAAGTTCCTAAAACACCTAACTCGTATCCTGAATCAGTTGAAGTTTGTATGAAAATTTAAGTGGATCAGTATATCGACAATCTAAGTGAATTGTTTAATTCTTAATGTGTAACTAAGCTCAGCGGTACTTGTGACTTGTCAAAAACTGATATGATCCTCTAACGCGAACTCAAACAAAAATAGTGTCTGTGAATATGTTTGTACATATTTCTTTACTGCTTTATATTTTCAGAAAAATACAAAAAGATTTTTGATTCTGCTTTATTTTCGACAACCGATGTCTGAGTGCCGAGTTTCAAAATCTAAGTAAGCTGATTGTGTTTCTAAAAATAAAACAAGTTCATTAAATTGAAACTTGAATTAAAATCAAAAATCAAAACAGTTTGTGATATCTCCAAGGTCATTAAGTTGGACTTGGATGATTAACTGTGGGGGATTTGGATACTTATATTGTTATAGAGCTAGTTTCTGATTCGATTCAATGAAACTACCAAATTTGTAAAGATTGTTGATAGGGGATGTGAGTAAGAAAGATTGAATTGCCAGGTTAATGTTACTGGAAGTTTAAAATGTTGTTACTTATGAATGTATGAGTGATTGCAGGTAAGAGTCCAGACTACGATCCCAGAAGCTGAGTCTAAGGGGGAGTCTGAAGACAAGCTCAAAGCAAGGGGGAGTTTGTAAACCGAAAAGCAAGGTGACGATCCCTAAAGCACGGAAGCTTGACGAAAGGGGGAGCCTGAAGAAAGAGAGAGCCAGAGATAGATCCTGGTATAACATTTGAAGATAGAAGCTGATCAAAGAAGATAAAGATTGATAGGATGCTTGCATTGTTAGACAAATTTGGAAAGAGACAAAGACTAAAGACTCGAAGCCAAAGACTTCGTCAACATCCAAGGGGGAGTCTGTTGGTGCACTGAATGTATGCTGACTACGTCTTATAGAGTCTTATGTCTAGATAGGTTAAATGAGTGCACAATAGTGATTAAGTTAGGTTTTGGTCATGGTTTAGAAAGTCAGTCCGTTTGAAGATGGCCTGTCCATTTGAGGATGACCTGTCCGTTTGAAGAAGCCTGTCCGTTTGAGGAGTGTTCCGTTTGAAGCAGGCTGTGTCACCTTCAAACGGAAGGGCAACAAGTATATATAGGTGTTGTGTAGGTTCATTTGAAACGGACAAGTGTGTGTGTAAGAGTCGAGGTGCTGCCAAAATTTCATCAGAATCATTGTAAAAGACTCAGGAAATCAGTAAAAGAAAGAAATTGAAAGGAACAAGCTGTTGTAACTTTGTTTACTCTGATTCCGCCTTTGTAAACGAAGATGAACTGCCTTAACTGACTTTTAGGGTCACGAACACGATCCAACAAAGTGGAAAAAGTGACCAAACCTCAGGGACCAAAATGGCAGTTTACTCCCTAAAATATTTTTTTTCTTTTCTAAACTAGTAGTGATACCCGTATCAAACACGGTTGGTTTTTAGAAATTCATGCATACCACATTTTAATAGAAAATATAGATAGGTGTATAGATATTGTAATTTTTAGTTTAGTTTTTCTTTTGATTAATTAATATTAAATTAGTCATGAATTATTCTCACAAATCTTGCATGTTGATGCATTTGAACTCTGATTTACAGCTAAACAAATAATCAAAAGTAGTCACTACCTTTCATCATAAAAAGCAAGAACTACTATTTTACTTTTCCTAATGTTCATATCTGTTGGAAATGTGTTTATCAAACTTTAATACAGAAGTTGTAAAACATCAAACAAATATACTAACAAACTTAAAATCTTTACTTTGAAAAAAAAATCAATAAAATTTTAATACAACCTAACTTTCAACAAACATTAACTACGATCACATGATCACCTGCCTCAACAACTGTCACACCCTGACTTTTGCGGAAGCGTGATTTGGTGTGACTTGCTTAATATCATTGCATTCAACCATAACAAACAACTATATGATAAAACCAAGATGTTCATCCATTGATAGTTTTGAAACGTTACAAGCAACATTGTTTTAAATCCCAAAACGCAGATTTCATGTTCAAAATACATTACCAACAAGTTTTAGATCCATAAGGACTTCACAAAAGACACTAACAACTAGGTTTCGTGCCATGTATCTTATCCAAGATACATAACCCAAACCCTTCAACTTCGGATGACACCTTTTATTAGAGACATAACTTGTAAACTTCAACGCCCGCCAGATCCATACTTAATTTCCTGAAATACATGTAGTTTGAAAAAATCAACAAAAGTTGAGCGAGTTCATGTGTTTGTATGTGTGCATGAATAGACCTTGGAAACATTTGTAAGTATGTTTGTATGTACTTGAAAACCCGGTATAAAAGCAACAAGGAAACAGATCAATTAATGTGTAGCTAATACATTAATATTTGTGACGTGATGCAGGAAGACTCAAACCTAGCAGACTTTGTCTACGGCAATAAGACATAGTCACCACATGGTCTGTCACACCCCGACCACGTAAAACAACAAATCATGGCGGAATCGTCGGGGAGTGTTGTAACAGAATCATTGTTTCATAACACATGGAAATTTAAATGTTGTTTTATTGATTAAAAGAAGTTACAATGTCTTAACAACAAGGAATTATAACGTAATTAACTAGTCTTGCATCTTTTATTGTCACTAAGGCCTGAGTCTGACTATGTGTATCTTCATCAATCCTATACATCATTTCCTGAAACACATGTGAAAATAGGTACGTCAGCATAAAAATGCCTGTGAGATACATAGGTTTTATTGATTTAGCATTCATGACTTATAAGTTTAAAGAAAATGTTTAATAAAAGTTAGTCATGATCCTTGTAAAATGTTTTCTTTTATAAATTATACATAAGTGACAAGAAATCAGATGATATAAAAGAACAATGTATAATGAAATGAATAACTAAGTAAAAATTGAGTTTGTATAAAATATGTTGTTTGTAAAACAATGTTTTATGAAGATATGATATAAGTGTAAAATGTATTATGTCTAACTTGAAATGGGTTAAATAACGCTACGATATGTAATACCATAAAAGCACTTATATATAGGAAGTACCAGCGGCGTATCCACCATGCTTTTATCTTATTACACACGCCTCGTTATTCAAACCACTTACCAAACAAACCACCCAAAATGTAATGTCAAATAAATGTTGAAATCTTATTGTGTAAACAAATGTAATGTATAGTGAATAAAAGCATTTACTCAACCCTATAAGAAAGAAATGTACAAAACAATGCATTTGATAAATTATTATCAAAAGTTATGTTTTGTAAAATAATGCATACTTTACTGAAACAAACATCTATGCGGTATTGTTAAACGTCTACATCCAAGCCTTGAGACTGTAGGATAAACCCTAGAACAAAGTCAAAGGTCTACCTAGAAATGTATTCGGATTTGGTCATTTCTTCCACCCAAACAAACCGAGGATTTCAGAAATGGGAGTTGTTAACTCCTATGGTACCACTACCTACCACCGAGCGGCATGATCGGTGTTAATGAATGTATTAGTTTCATTAAACAAACCAAATGTTATACCAAATGTAAGCATGTTTTATGAAAATAATGTACCTAGTATGCTAAGTGAACATATAAGGTAGAAATGTAAAACAATGTGTCCATATGCTACGAGAACATATGCAACAGAAATGCAATGTAAAACAATGTACTAAGTATGCAACAAATGAACATACATAGCAAAAAATGTAATGTAAAACGATGTTCTAAGTATGCACTATATGGACATACGTAGCAAAAACATAATGAAATCATGTACTATAAGTGTACTAATGAACATAACAAGCATATGATATGAAAACATGAAAAGCACGAAAGTAACAAGTAGGCACATGTGTTTCACACCAAAACGTTTGAAAAACAGTAAAAGAACAGACTATGTACTCACTTGAGGGTGCTTAGAAGTCTTGAATAACAACCAAGCAAAGCTAGAGGGATCACGGAATCAAACGGCACCTAATATAGGTAACTATGTTAATAAACGGACCTAACTCGAAAGATAGGATAAAATGTGGTTTCGTAAACCAAATGAGTATAGGGACTCATGTAACATGGTTTAACAAAGCCTACATTCTAAAACGAAACCTATCCTAAGTGCTTACGACCCATAATGACCCGTTTAGGTAGCTTACGCTACTTTAACGCGTCAGTCTTATGACAAGTATTATATGCCTTAACATGTCTAATAATGTTGCCTAATCAGTTTAGATGTCAAAATTTAGGTTACATATGCTTAAAATGAATTTATGCGTAAAAATGGCATTTTAGTAATTTTCCTAAGGCATATAAACTACTTATCATACAACTACTTAAACGAAGTGACCATAAGATATAACCTTGGAAGGTTATTCCCTATACAGCTATGGTCACCTAATGTGTTTGGTCGGATCCTAATGATCGACCAAACGGGTCGAGTTCGAAAGTCTAAGTGATTGTTTAGACCGCTTACCTTTACGACCCTATATAAGCACTAAACCTAAAGTGACGAGCTAAACATGTTAAAACAAAATACGCAAGAATACGCATTTGGGTCGAAACTACGACTCGTCACTATGCCTAAATAACGTGGTAATCAGTAGGTATAGTCACAAGGGACTATAACCATCGTGATTACGCTCACGTTGCGAAGTTCAAACGAACTTCGTGTTGACCATAAACTGGTCAATGCAGAAAGTCAAACACAGTTTTGACTTTCGTGCTAAAAACGCGTAAAAGAATGAAAGAATACTTACAACGGGTCTAAGAAAGGAGGTTTGATCCGATTATTCTCAGGTATGAAGTGTTTAACTTCAACTTAGAGAACAAAATCAGATCAAATGTGGGTTTTGAGAGAAAAGGGGTGGGGTATTTATAGTTTTTGGAGAGCCGTTAAGATCGTTCCTCGTAAAATGAGCTTTGATCTTGGCCTTACACCTCATACCCACTGATTTGAATACCATGGGCACCTCCAAATGAGCCCATAGGACCATAAAAACCATTTGCAAGAGCTGGAAATAGCTGGAACAGGCTGTAAAATGATTTTTGCAGATCTGATGATCTTACACGGGCCGCGTAAGAGATGGCTCTGGGCTTACGCGCCCCGCCTGATATAACAATCCTCAAGAAAACCGACACCCTCATAATTTTCTGACACCCTAATATATTTTAAAATATTCCAATATGTCCAAAAATACACCCAATACGTGAAAACGGGCCCCGAATACCCTAAATATTATTAAAAATAAATAAAAATATGATTTTTTGAGTTGAGGCGGGCCGCGTTAACCTCACCCCAACTCTTACGCGGGCCGCGTGAGATCATAAAGTGTGGCGCAGCCCGGTGATGACACGTGTCATCATCGTGGCGAGTCTAGTGCTGACCCGGATCAGCTACACATTTGACCGGGGTTGACGCGGGCCGCGTAAGCCCTGTTCTTGTTTTACGTGGGCCGCGACAAGTTCAAGATCAGGCACTATATATAGAATGCTTCGGCAGTTCAGTCGACTCGCTCACAACTATTTTCTTTCTCTAAATTATGAATAGTAGGCATTATAGTCGGGTATTATACCCCCCTAAATAGAGAAGTTCTGCTTCGTTGTAAGTATTATAACCCCTGGATACGTATTAGATATGCTGCCCGATTGATCTAGGGTTCCGTAAGGGCTGTCGTGGTTCTGCCTGACGTAGTCGTTGGAATGCCGTCTCGGGGAGGGTATTACTAATGTTAAAATGGGTTATTATACTAACGCGTGTGCATTTGTGTAAGTTATAGATTGTCATGAGGAAACCCTTACGGAAAATCTAAGACATCAATGTGAGTTGATCCGCTTTTTGTAAACCTTTTTATGAATTGTTTTTACAAAACCTCATACAATTAAATGTGTATTAAGCAGTTATTGAGTATTTGTAAGAATACAATTATCATGAGTATGTTGGGGTTTTGTATACAAAATTTGTTACCACCTGGTCAAGGAGTAACATTTCCACAAGTCGGGTCTGACAGTACCATAGATGTTAATTGTTATAACTTGGAAACAAATGTAATTGCGAGATCGCCCTCAATACTGTACAATGGTTTTTATTGAAACTTGATTAAACTGAGATTCACTCACCAGTATTTACCACTGACAAATGTTTTTAAAACGCGTTTCAGGTAACAAACTGTGAAAGCCAAATAGAAGCCAGCTGGACAACACTGAAGGCTTGGAAAAGTGGCAATAAAGTTACCTAAAAATAAATAGATGTTTTTATTAAATAAAATAGGATTAATTCCTATGAAAACGTGTGTACTATGAACTTGGGTTTATCCCATTTGTTTAATATTATGAAAATATGGTATTTTACTCTGATCAAATATTTCCTAACTACAGCCCTGATGAAAAATTCCGCTGCCAAAATTAGAAAATACGCGATACCACCGAAACTGGCTCGCGACTGCCCGTTCTCAGGTAATAGGGATCGGGGGTTGCGACAGAAGGTGGTATCAGAGCTAAGCCACTGATTCAGCCATAGAAGTGTTCTGCTGACATCAAAATTCAATCTGTTAGGAAATAAATTATGGGAATACGTGCATAACTGTATTTATTGCTATGTTTTATTTCACTATTAGTTAGTTTACAGTATGAGTGACCAAGGACCATCTGACGCGTATCGTCAATTGTCTGGTTCGCCTAGAAGCGAAGGCACCTCCTCTTCCTATCAATAACAATCTCTACCCTTATCCTGCTGAAACTCAACTTCCAATGAACTTGGAACCAGCAATCCTAGAACCCATAATCCACACCCAACCTCTAGGAATGGACGAGTGGTGGACCAATGATTGGCAGTTCCAAAACCTTCTCAACAATCCTTATACCTTTCTCCCTCAGTTCGACCCAGAACCTATACCAAACCCACCAATGAGCAATGAAAATTTAGCTGAACTCCGCCACTTTGGCGAGGAGCTGGTGGATGCAGGAAATAGGATCAGGGAAGTAGGAGAACAGATCTCCTGGAAATACGACGAGAGGGAACATCGTTACTGAAGTACCAACTGACGAGGGATAGTGGGGTTGTGAAACTGTGGTTGTATAATAAATAGAAAAATATAATCTTATAAAATAACCTAAAATAAAACTTTGTAAGAGAAAGGTGTGTAATGATGCATAATATATATATATAATGGGAATCGAGAAATCGATAATTTTGGCTATGTGTGTGTTGTGAAATTTGTATGATTGTTTTGTGTACGATTGTTATTTATTCGATACTAATAAATTATATATATTAATTATCAGATGGAAAACGCTAATAATGAACCAGTTAACGAGGTAAACCAATCTGAGCAACATCAGGAGGATCACTTTATAACTAAGCAAGATATAGAAAATATTGTTGCTCAAGGAATAGCCAATGCTATTCCAGCAATACTTGCTGCTGCCCAGAAACCTATTGAACCTCAACAAATCATTCCTAGCAAACGTATTTCTAAAGATAACTTCAGTAATAGCGTAAACGGAGCCGGTAATCATACTAATCACGATAATGATCCACGACAGGCTCCGCTCCCTAAGAAAATGAAAGTTGCAACGCCTGGTTGCACTTACAAAGAATTTCTTGCTTGTAAACCCGCTGAATTTGCAGGCAATGAAGGAGCGACTGCGGCACTGCGTTGGTTAGAGAAAACCGAGGCAGTGATTACAATAAGTAAATGTGCCAAGGACGACAAGGTTATGTATGCGTCGAATCTTTTCAAAGAAGGGGCGCTAGAATGGTGGAATACAGTACTTCAAGCCAAAGGAAGAAATATGGCCTATGCCATGAACTGGGAATAATTTAAGAGTCTTGTAGGAAGAAAATTATGTCCCGAATATGAAAAAGATAAAATGGCGAATAAGTTCCTAAATCATCGAATGATGGGTGTAGATTGTCGTGGGTATACTTCGACATTCTTTGAATATGCTAGAGTGGTACCAACAGCCATGCTTCACCAGAACCGGTACTCATTTCTCGCTATATTTGGGGATTGATTGGTGAAACCCATAATATCGTTAAAGCTGCGAGACCTCGTACTATTGACGATGCGGTGGAATTAGCTAACACCCTAACTGACGAACTGGTATGCACAAGAGATGAAACAGGAAAAAGGAACTGGCTCAGAAAATTACCCAAGGATTTCGTACGGGTAATAATAACAGCTTCAAGAGAAGAGGAACATGGCAATCTTTAACTCCGTCATTCTGCAGGAATTGCAGAAAGAAACATTATGGAAGATGTAATGTAACCTGCAACTTTTGCAAAGTCGTAGGACATCGCGAAGAAGACTGCAGAAAGAAAACAAGAGTCTACTATAACTGTGGAGAAACAGGACATTTAAGCCAGAATGCCCTAAGTTGGTTAAACCAGCAGACAATAAAGCTAAACCAGCCGACGGAGCTACCAAGAAGAATGCTCGTGCATTCCAATTAGCTACTTAGGAGGTAGAACTCATTCCAGATGTGATAGCCGGTACGTTCTTAGTTCACAACGTATATGCAAAAGTATTATTTGACTCTGGTGCTAACCAAAGTTTTATAAATACTTCATTCTGCCAAGCTCTTAACTTACCCTTAACCAACCTTAGGCAGATTTTTACAGTCGAAACGGCAGACGGAAATTCTATTAACATAGATAAGGTTTTGCAAAAAGAAAATATAGAACTTTCAGGTCATAAATTTCATGCAAACCTATTGCCAATGAATTTAACTGGATTCGATGTCGTATTAGGAATGGATTGGTTAGTAGCCAACCATGCTCGAATCCTTTGTGATAAAAATTCTATAGAGATTCAGGCACCTACTGGGGAAGTAATCATGATTACAGGAGATAAACCACGTAAACCCATGAAGTTCATATCAGTAATGAAAGTTGCTAGTTATGAACGAAAGTAAGGAATAGTATATATGATTTCAGTAATCATTAGTACTAAGGGTAAAGAACTTAAGAAGATTCCTGTAGTCTCAGAATACCCAGATGTATTCCCAGAACAATTACCAGGATTACCACCAGATTGGGAAGCAGAATTTAGAATTCATCTAATTCCCGGAACTATACCGATAGCCAAGGCACCTTATCGGTTAGCACCCACAGAAATGTTAGAACTGAAAAAGCAATTAGATGAATTACTAAGTAAAGGTTTCATACAACCTAGTTCATCCCCGTGGGGAGCACCAGTGTTGTTTGTGAAGAAGAAGGATGGTTCGATGAGAATGTGTATTGATTATAGAGAATTGAATAAGGTTACAATTAAGAATCGATACCCATTACCTAGGATTGATGATCTTTTCGATCAACTTCAAGGAGCTAAATACTTTTCTAAGATCTATTTACGCTCCGGATACCATCAATTGAAGGTACAAGAAGAAGACACACCTAAAACTGCTTTCAGAACTAGGTATGGTCATTACGAGTTTACAGTCATGCCCTTCGGATTAACGAATGCACCTGCCGCATTCATGGACATGATGAATAGAATCTGTAAACCGTACTTGGATAAATTTGTAATTGTTTTTATCGACGATATACTTATTTATTCCAAAAGTCAGGACGAGCATTGTCAGCACTTGCATGCACTCTTAACTTTGTTAAGAAAAGAAAAGCTTTACGCCAAATTCTCGAAGTATGAATTTTGGCTGCAAGAAGTGCAGTTCCTAGGACACATGGTGAATCACGAAGGTATTCATGTAGATCCTGCTAAGATAGAGGCAATTACCAAATGGAAGGTTCCGCAATCCGCAATGGAAATTAGAAGTTTTATAGGTTTATCCGGATATTATCGACGGTTTATTAAGGATTTTTCCAAGATAGCTGTACCATTAACTAAGCTAACCTGTAAAGCAGTTAAGTTTGAATGGGGACCTAAGCAAGAAGAAGCTTTTAGGATTCTAAAGCAAAAGTTAACAAATGCCCCAATCCTAGCTTTACCAGAAGGGACTGAAGATTTTGAAGTTTACTGTGATGCTTCAAAACTAGGATTAGCATGTGTGCTAATGCAACGCAAGAAGGTAATTGCGTATGCTTCAAGACAATAGAAAAAGCACGAGGAAAACTATACAACTCATGATTTAGAGTTAGGCGCCATAATTTTTGCCCTTGAAATTTGGAGACATTATCTGCACGGAAGTAAATTTACTGTCTATACGGATCACAAAAGTTTAAGATATATATTTGGGCAAAAAGAGTTAAACATGAGGCAAAGGAGATGGATGCAAATCCTAAGTGACTACGACTGTGATATTCAGTATCACGAAGGAAAGGCAAATGTAGTTGCAGATGCCTTAAGTCGTAAGTACCATGAGAAACAACGACGAGTTCGTGCTCTTAGATTAAATCTACAGTTAGATTTAATGGAACAACTAAAGCCTTTTCAGGAAACATCAATCAAGGATGATGCTGAAGGAATGGAAGGACGAATAAAAGAATTAGAACAAGGAGCTGATGGAATTTGGAGATTCCACAAAAGCAGAATTTGGGTACCTAAGCAGGGAGAATTAAGAAATAAGATTTTAGAAGAAGCCCATAAATCTAGGTATACCATGCACCCTGGAAACAATAAAATGTACCAAGATTTAAGAAATAACTTTTGGTGGATAGGAATGAAAAAGGACATAGCTCGATATGTTTCTAAGTGTCTTACTTGTTCACAAGTTAAGGCCGAACACCAGAAACCTTCAGGTCTACTACAACAATTAGAAATGCCTGTATGGAAATGGGAACTCATAACAATGGATTTTATTACTAAGTTACCCAAAACCAGAAAAGGTAATGATGCGATTTGGGTAATTGTGGATCGATTAACCAAATCAGCTCACTTTTTACCTATGAAAGAAACCTTTAGCATGGAAAGGTTGGCAAAGTTGTATGTAGATGAAGTAGTATCCTTACATGGAGTTCCACTCTCCATTGTTTCAGATAGGGATAGTCGTTTCACTTCCCATTTCTGGACTAGTTTCCAAGAAGCAATGGGAACTCGACTAAATCTAAGCACTGCATATCATCCTCAGACAGACGGACAAAGTGAACGGACGATCCAAACTTTCGAAGACATGCTCCGAGCATGTGTGATAGATTTTGGTGGAAATTGGGACGATCACTTACCTTTGATCGAATTCTCGTATAACAATAGTTATCATTCAAGCATTGAAGCTGCCCCATTTGAAGCATTATACGGACGAAAGTGCAGAACTCTAGTTTGTTGGGCAGAGATAGGAGAAAGTCAATTATCAGGTCCCGAGATAGTGCAAGAAATTTCTGACAAAATCACACAAATCAAGGAAAGATTAAAGACTGCTTGAGATCGTCAAAAGAGTTATGCAGACAATAGACGAAAGCCACTCGAGTTTCAAATTGGAGACAAAGTACTATTGAAAGTTTCACCTTGGAAAGGAGTAGTTCGATTTGGTAAGAAAGGAAAGCTAAGTCCAAGATACGTAGGACCATTCTCAGTGATCCAACGTATAGGACCAGTTGCTTATCGTTTACAACTACCAGAAGAGTTAGCTGGAGTACATGACGTATTTCATGTATCCAACCTCAAGAAATGCCTATCAGACGAATCTTTGGTAGTACCTCTCCAAGATATAGAGGTAAACGAAAAGTTAAAATTTGTGGAGAAACCTCTTCAGATAGAAGACAGAAAGGTGAAATTTCTTAAACACAAAAGATTGGTACTAGTTAAAGTCAAGTGGGATTCAAAGAGAGGACCTGAATACACTTGGGAGCTGGAATCAGAGATGAAGCGAAAGTATCCTCACTTATTCCAATGAATCTCGAGGACGAGATTTTAAATAAGGTGGGGAGGATGTAAGGACTCTCAAAATTGTCCTAAAAATACCCGTAAGTATAATCCCGAACCCCTGAAACCATACTGTGCATGAAAAACCAAGAAAATAAGAAATATGGTTCTCAGGCGGGCCGCGTAAGAGTAAGCAGGGTCTTACGCGGGCCGCGTCAAACATAGGTTGACCGGATAAGTGTTCCGGATCCACGTGGTGACCACCTGGCTAACCTACTTATGACCAATCAAGCCTACTCGTAGACTAGCCGGCCTCGCGGGCCACGTAAAGATTGAACCAAGGTTCACGCGGGCCGCGTGAACCCTATTTTTCACCTATAAATAGCTTGTTGCATGCACAGTTCACTGGTGTCAAAATCCAAAAACAAAAACGAATTGCTACTGCTCTGAAGTCGAAAATACAACCTCAATTAGTCGGGTGCTGCTACGATACAGGGTATTAACTCGATCGCTGCTACGATTCGAGGTCTGATCGATTAAACTATCCAATGGATGTTTAAGTGCTGCCCACATTAGGGTTTATGCTTTGTCATTCGTCGTAAATTCGATGGATGTTTAAGTATCGCACTTTGTCATATGATTGTAAACTACCGGGGTTTATCCCAAATTGTGAAATAAAATAATCGGGAAATTTCAGTTTTAAAAAGATCCTATTAAAATCTTCCGCTGTTAACTCAATTAAATAAATACCACGGGATTTTCTGTCCCGCGGCTCCTGAAACCGGGTATGAAAACCGGGTATTAAATAAATAAACCGGGTCGGGGGCCGTGACAGAAAAATTCTATCCTGCTAAGGTTGAGCAGTTCAGAGACTGGCACTCATTGCTCTGAAAGGTGAAGCTAATAGAATTGAAAGAATAAAGAAGGATCCAGGTATGAAAAGATCTGCACCAAATTGGAGCAAGTACAAAAAGGCAATTGCAGACATTACCTTGGAATATAAAAGAAAGAAGTAAGAGTTGGTTGCAGCAAAGTTTGGTACAACCAAAGCAATAGCAAAATGGTCAAGGCAATACACTAACAGGGCATATGAAAAACTAGAAAGATTAAGGGAAACAAATCCTAAACTTCCAAAGAAACCAACTTACAGTACCAAGAAGATTGATGATCCTTAGCAGCAGGCCCTCACTTTGAAAGCATTATTTACATCATCTGACACTTCCCTCATTGTTATGAATCAAAGGAAGAAGCAGAAACACACTGATGCTGAAGATGTAGCAAGTGAAGTTGTTTACATGAAAGAGGCTATTAAAAGAAAGATAGAAGAGGATCCTAACTCAGAAAAACTATAGGAAATTGCCAAAAGAGTTCTGAGTAGGCCTCCATCACCAAACTTATCAAAAATAAAGCCTCTCCCAAGAAACCCACTGGATTCAAAAATACTAAAGTGGGAGTCTGATCAAAAGACCCATGTATTGACTTTGCTCAAATCCAGTGGAGAAGTTAAGCACATATCAAGAGAGAATGCACTAGGCCTGAGTGTTGAAGATTTACAAGATCTCCTTGAGCTTCAACTGTGTAGGGATGAGGATGATGAAGATTCCATGAACTTTGAATTACAATTCAAAGGGCAAGTTAGGGAATTCTTGATGAGGCAACAAAAATCCTGAATAATGAAGTGTTTTGGCATCATCTATTCCCGGGGGAGATTGTTGGGATTGAACCCTACAAAGGAACAGATGATAAAGCCAAAACTGGTTCAGAACAGTGGATTCTTTCCCCTTGACAGTGGCCCTAACAACTGATAGACTCCAAAGTACTACCCATTACAACTGTTGTTGATCTAAAGACTGATGGAGATAAAGTACTGAAGCTCAATCTACTGATGTGACTCAAGTACTGTTGAAGACCAAAGCACTGCTCAAGCTACAACAGTGGAATGAAGAATCAGTGTTTTATTTATACTTTGTTTATGTAATCAGTAGTTTGCTATCAATGGTTGTATAGGTCAGTGGTTGTAGTTTGTTAGGCGGTTAGATGTCACTTTCATGGTGACGTCAGCCAAAGATGCTCAGTGGTTTGGTTGTACTATAAATAGAACAGTACTCTGTACTGCTCTAGTAACTCTTTCTCTTCTAATCATTGTGTATGGACAATCAGTGAGCTCAGGCTGAGGGGGATATTTGTGCATGCATGCATTAGTATTGTTTATTGTAATCAAATACAATCATTCGATTCTATGTTAAACATGTGTGCTTAAACTTTTCTTCCATTGATTGTGTTCTTAAAGTTTATTTCATTTATTCCATTGCAATTAATCTCTGTTTCATCTTCATTTCAATTAAACAAAACACAACCTAAGAAACTCAGATCCTAACACTGGGACTACCATAAGGGTACAAACATAATTCAAGTGTTTCATAATTTCTACATATTAAAATATTTGGAACTCTGCAAATTCAGAGTCACATGATGGAATATACAACTAAATAATAATTCACTCATTTGATGAAATTATTGATAAAGTGTTAAAAAACGAGTTCAGATTTTGTTTTACCAAATAAAGAAAGAGAATGAAGATAATCACATAAACTCATAGTGCAGGAATCATCACAGGAGGGTTCTGAATCTTCGGTGGCTCAGCCCAGGCAACGAATCCACAGCTTGATGGTTTGTTGCAGAGATGAAATCGACGACCTGGATTTTGTGTTGTCCAGGATGTTCTCAGTTGGGTTGGGGCTTCACATGTGCATACCACCATTGTCGATCAGCCCGGTTGCAGGAGAATGGGGTTTGGAGAAGATGACGAATTAGGTTTGGGTTTGGGGGAAGATGAAGATGATAAGTCTGCTTTTATAGGGTCAAAGGGTTATTAATTTAATTAATAATGTGTTACAATAAAATTATATTGACCATTTTGCTCCTGAGGAAAAAGACAAAATAACATGATTTTATTAGACAAATATCAGCTGATTTCACTTTTGGACCAAAAGGGCAATAAAAGTGAAACCACAGGGACCCAAATTAAAAAGATTTGAGTTTTTTGAACTAAAGTGTGTTGGTGCACTGAATGTATGTTGACTACGTCTTATAGAGTCTTATGTCTAGATAGGTTAAATGAGTGCACAATAGTGATTAAGTTAGGTTTTGGTCATGGTTTAGAAAGTCAGTCCGTTTGAAGATGGCCTGTCCGTTTGAGGATGACCTGTCCGTTTGAAGCATGGCCTGTCCGTTTGAAGAAGCCTGTCCGTTTGAGGAGTGTTCCGTTTGAAGCAGGCTGTGTCACCTTCAAACGAAAGGGCAACTAGTATATATAGGTGTTGTGTAGGTTCATTTGAAACGGACAAGTGTGTGTGTAAGAGTCGAGGTGCTGCCAAAATTTCATCAGAATCATTGTAAAAGACTCAGGAAATCAGTAATAGAAAGAAATTGAAAGGAACAAGCTGTTGTAACTTTGTTTACTCTGATTCCGCCTTTGTAAACGAAGATGAACTGCCTTAACTGACTTTTAGGGTCACGAACACGATCCAACAAGTGGTATCAGAGCTCAGGACGAGGAGTTCATACCAATTTCAGCTTGATTACTTCGGATTCTCTCACTTCTACCTTTCTTTTCTGATTTGAACTAGTTGTCGTGGTTAAAATGGCCTGAAACTTTCACATATCAAACGAAATACACTGTTAACTAATCCTCGAAAATTTAAAACCAAAATTTGACCTAAAACTGATCGAAAACATCCATTCCGTTTGAAAATGTTCGTTAAATGCTGACGTCATCCGTTTGAAGCTTGACATTCCGTTTGAAACTGGCTTCAAGTTTGAAACTGGCATTCCGTTTGAAACTGGCTTCAAGTTTGAAACTGGCTTCAGTTTGAAACTGGCTTCAAGTTTGAAACTGGCTTCCATTTGAAAGTGGTTCCGTTTGAAAGTGGTTTGTTTGAGAGTTCACGTTTGAAAGTGGTTTCAACCGAACAACATTTGAACGAGTTCAAAAATCTTAGACACGAGTCTTAGATTGATTTCACAAACACACACTTTCACGTATTCAATTCGTTTGAACTGATTGCTTGTTTGTTTGTTTGTTTGTCTTCAGGTGATTCAAGGAGATATAATCATGGCTAAAATGTTTGATGAACAGCAAAACAAGAATCTTGAAAATTTAAATGTTTGGACTTCTGAATCTTGGATTGATAAGAAAAATAAGAAGGACGTTTGGATTAAAAGATTTGAAAATTTCTTGTGCATGAAACATGAATCATTGGAGAAGTTGGATAAACGGTTTGATGATTTGATTGATAAGTTAGATAGATATGAGATAAGGTTTTCAAATGTTGAAAAAATCTCAAAATTTGCTGATGCATTACCTTTAGAATGGGATGAATTTTTTAGTGAACTAAAAAGGGATGCTAGTTTCTCAAAGCTTCATTTTAGAGAATTCATCAATAAGCTTAGTTCACATAAGTTTGATAAAGAAAAAAGAAAAGAAGAGTTGATGAATGAAATGAAAAGGGACTTAGAAAAGATAAATTTGGATGTGATCATTGAAATGAGAAAAAGATTCTCTGTATGTCTTGCTGCAAAAAATGTCATGAAATATGACATTAAGAGAGGTTGTTTTATTGATGAATATGCAAATCTTCTTGATTTTGTTTAAAATTTTTTGTGCAGGAACTTTCAGGATGGAAACAAAGAAAGAAGCTGATGCTGAAAAGTTGAATGAAAAATGCTCAAAATGTGATAAATTTGGAGCAGACAATGTCAAACTCTTGAAAGATACAGAGAATTTGACATTGGAAAACAAAGCTTTGAAAGATAAGAAGAAAATTGATGATGAACAGATTCTGGAGTTGCGCTTGAACTTTGAAAATCTGAAATCTGAAAATGACAAACTTTTAAAGAATGTTGAGAGTTTGTCATTAGAAGACAAAAATTTTAAAAAATTAGAAAATGATTTGAAAAATCAGATAAAAAATTTAGAAAATGAAAAATCAATTTTTGAAAAATATAATTTGGAAAAGCAAATTTCAATAAATTCTCATCTTGAGAATATCATTCGACTTGAAAAAGAAGCCGAATGTAATAGAAATAAAATTGCTGATTTAGAAAATAAGTTGAAAAGTTTTGTGACTTCTGCATCATATGTTTGTCCAAAACCGATCAATTCTGTTCCAATAAGTGACAAAGTCACAAATTTTGACAAAGTCAAAATTAAAGATTGTGATGACAAAGCTGATGATGAAAAAGAAAAAGAAAAGAAAAGAAAAATATTTTTAGATTTACAAGAAAAATTTAAAAATACTGTTTTGCAATCTACTGAAACAGGTGAATGTTCTAAACAAAAACCTGTTAAGAAGAGTGTAGAACAGAAACAAAAAGTTAAAAATTTGAAAAATTTTAAAAATGAAAATAAAAGCTCATCAGTTCAGTCATCAAATCATTATAAAAAACCACAAAAATTTAAAAACCAAAACTCACAAAATGTTGGTAATAAGTGGTGCAGGTTTGACCACAGTGCTCAAAGGACAAATCATGCTTACAGGAGGAGTTATGATTACCACAAATCTAAACAATGTTATGATTTGAATATATGGTTTGAAGATGGTAGATGGTACGATAACAGAGTGTGCTACACTTGTGGTGTGAGAGGACACATTGCTGTTAATTGCCAAAGTTGGAGATTTGAAACAAGAAGATGTTTTGAATGCAATATTAAAGGTCACATTGCTAGAGATTGCCCAAGGAGATCGATGGGAAAATTGAGGGTTGAATCTCAAAGAACGGTAAAGAAACCTGTCAATGTCAAGCCCAAAGAACAGAAAGTGGAAGATAAGAAAGTAAATCTTTCACAGGGGCAGAGAGACAGACTGAGGAAAAAGAGGAAGAAGGCAAGAGAATATCTTGAGAAGATTTTGTCCTTGGGTACAACAAATAAGAGTGTTGATGAATCGTTTCACTCGACAGCAAAGTCAAGTAAACCGAATTCTTCAGATGCAAATCTGAGGACAAAAGAGGAGATAAAGAAGGTTGAAGTGGTTAGCGATGAATTTGTTTCTTTGGAAACAAAGGAGCTACGTGTTGGCAATGAATCTGGTTCATTAAAGTCAGACAAGCCAAGATCGGGCAATGAATCTGATTCCACAAAATCAGAGGAGCCACAAGTTGAGGTAAAAAAGGAAGAGACAGTTCCATTAATGAATGATGAGAATTTTCCACCATTACGAGCCGCAAACCTAAAATCAAAAGGTGTTGATGCTGGAAAAATGATTAATAGCAATGTTAAACATATTTTTAGTAAGATGGTTGATGGTAAGGAAAAAGGAGTAAAAGAATTTTATGAAGAAAAGAGAAAAGCTCAAAATACACCCAAGACTGGTCAGGCTTGGGTACATAAATCTGTTGGTTGAATTCCTGACTTGCCGGAGCTTCCAGGTTGGTAAGTGTGAAGCAGGTATCGGCATTTTTCTTGAGAAATTCACAGGATGGTAACTGTGATATTTCGTCTTACAAATGGTTAATCAAGGACATTAAGTTGTACTTGATTTTCTACAAGTGATAGTGGTGTTTGATCTAATAATGTTAAATTTTTAAAAATGGTTAAAAGCGAACAAGATGATGTGAATCCCTAACCTATGAGTGGTGGGATAACAAACTAATTTTTACGGAAAAACCATTCTGATTAAAACAAACTTAAGTGTTTTGAAATCATTATGGGAAAATAGTTTGTTGTAAGGGGGAGTTCTGATTGAATATGCCGAAACCCTCACGGCTGAACAAACATGATTACTTTCACAAGATTGAAAAACGGTTTTCAAACTGTCGAAAATCAATGGGTTGTAAATCATGGGGGTACTTTATATTAGATTTTCTGCAAATCAAAGCACTTTTAGCAGAAAATGGAAAATCTAAGACAGCAATGTGAGTTTATCCGCTTTTTGTAAACCTTTTTATGAATTGTTTTTACAAAACCTCATACAATTAAATGTGTATTTAGCAGTTATTGAGTATTTGTAAGAATGCAATTATCATGAGTATGTTGGGGATTTGTATACAAAATTTGTTACCACCTGGTCAAGGAGTAACATTTCCACAAGTCGGGTCTGACAGTACCATGGATGTTAATTGTTATAACTTGGAAACAAATGTAATTGCGAGATCGCCCTCAATACTGTACAATGGTTTTTATTGAAACTTGATTAAACTGAGATTCACTCACCAGTATTTCCCACTAACAAATGTTTTTAAAACGCGTTTCAGGTAACAAACTGTGAAAGCCAAATAGAAGCCAGATGGACAACACTGAAGGCTTGGAAAAGTGGCAATAAAGTTACCTAAAAATAAATAGATGTTTTTATTAAATAAAATAGGATTAATTCCTATGAAAACGTGTGTACTATGAACTTGGGTTTTATCCCATTTGTTTAATATTATGAAAATGTGGTATTTTACTCTGATCAAATATTTCCTAACTACGGTCCTGATAAAAAATTCCGCTGCTAATATTAGACAATACGCGATACCACCGAAACTGGCTTGCGGCCGCCCGTTCCCAAGGAATAGGGATCGGGGGTTGCGACACCTGAACTCTGCAGATTAGCAAACAGTTTCAAAATGTGCAGAAATGGTCCCTGCAAATGTTTAAGCCTCATTTTGACCCATTAAAGGCCCGTTAAGCCATTTTCAAGGCCCTACAAGGATGCCCAAACATAAGGGACATGAAACATACTTAAAAATATCTCGGATGTTGGTTTGTTTGGCCGTACGATCACGTTATTCGCTTAATTATGATGAAATACGAACGAACGCGAAAAACGATCCAAATCACGCGACGAATGGAATTTTCTTATGCCAATCACTAAAATAAAATATTTTTATGATTACGTAAATTTTTGGATGTCCGAATGTATTCAGAACGTAAGTTATGCGCAAAAATGCAAACTTATGGACTTTTTGACGCTTTTAGTCCCTAAATGACCAAAAAGTTTATTTTAGCATACCGAATCCCTCAAAGCCTATTTCTAAGCTATGTAAAGGATATTTAGGGTATGTTTAACTTATGATCAAGTTCCGGAAGGTTTGTTACAGTACGAATCGGCATACTTTCGCAATTTGTCGAAATTAGTCCCTGTAAGCGAATAAACTTGATTTTGCCACACCAAAGCTTTCAAAACTTATTTCTAAGTTATATAAAGGTTATTTAAGGTATGTTAAGCATATGTTGATGTTCCGGAGTGTTTGTCGCATTAAACTGATCTCGTTTACGCATCAGTCCGCGTATGACTTTCCAGAAATTGAACCAAAATTGATGTGTGCAAAAGATACACATATTTATACAAATCCCAAGTATGAAATACAATATTTCATTAATTTGGTATTTGTTTTATGGCCGTGGAGGCACAGGTGTCACAGTCTCCTCTACTTCAGGAAATTTTGTCCTGAAATTTTATTTAGAGGAAACTTGTGAGAGCTTCAAAACATGAAGTCGAAAAGATAGAACAACACTGGTTAGGGTTCTGAACTTCCAGTAACTTTGAATAACATCATGCCTGCAATGTAAGAGAGACACTTATATACAAGTATATAAAGCGCCATTGGTGCGTCCACCGTACCTCCATTACATTGTTTATATTTCGTTACCTTTGCCACTATAGGTTCTTACACATGATAAATCTTACTGTGGTTTCCTTGCACTGAATTTCATTATTATGTATGCATCCATAATTACGTAATTCCTTGCATAGTCCACACAGTGCCTCTTATAATGTGTAGGGGGAGAAAACAATGAACGAACCTATGATAATTGTGACTAGACCACCATAGGGTCCTTTTAATTAAATCAATAAATGATTTAAATAGACTACCAAGGAGTCTGTTCAACTATATCACCACATGTCATTCTTAACCAGATTCTGAATCAATCTTTTGACTTAGACCACTCAAGGTGTCTCTTTGAGAATCGTGGAATGGTACTATATAATCCAAGGGTCTTAACTATCACGTAGAAGCCCAATAAGGATTTTAAGGTAGTACCTTTTTTTTTTGAATATCCTACTATGAATCCCTCATATGAAGATATGGAAGATTCAATGAGGATTTGGATAAAGAATATCCAGATTACTCAAAAACACAAAATGCATAAAAGAAGACACATAACACATAAACATGTAATCACAAAATTGTTTAACTTGATCTTCAATTTGTTATCATTTTGTTAATTTGTTTGTTAATTGGGCACATGTATTTAAAGTACACCAGGAATCCAATCCGTGGATTTCGATTGGTACTTTTAAACATTCTCAAGAATCTAACTATAAGGATAGGAAGATATTAAAAAGAAAATTCGATTTCGATTACAAGGAATCGTAATATTCGAATTAAGGTATACAAAGGATCCAATTAAGGACTCCGATTAGAACGATAAACATCCACAAGGATCTAATTGTGAAGATAAAAAGATCTCATATGGATTTTGGGATTTGAAAAGCGGGAGGCGTTTCAAAACCTTGCACTAGATGTGCTTAAGTCAAAACATAAGGTAGAATGCTCATGAAGTTGAGGTGCTAGCTATGCCAAGGCGACATATGAAGCAGAATTTGAAGGTTAAGCCAATGTATGAGCAAAATTCTTTTTTTTTTTTTTGAAAACTATGCACGCGGTTCTTTTAGAAATGTGTTTAATGTTTTTGAAACCTTACATAATACTTTTGAAATCATAAAGTAGGTGTATTTAGATAAATATATTTATAAAATGTTTTAAAATCATGAGAGGTGAATTTTTTTGAAATTATGTATAAGGTTTTTGAAAACATGGGTAATGCTTTTTGAAATCATGCACTTGATATATTAAGTAAATATATTGTGTTAATATTGTCTTCAAACTATATGAAATATTTTGAAATCATGAAGGTTATTTTTGAAAACACAGACAATGCTTTTGAAATCATGCAATTGATATATTACATAAATATACTGTGTTAAAATTGTTTTCAAACTATATGAAGTATTTTGAAATCATGAAGGTTGTTTTTTTGAAAACATAGACAATGCTTTTGAAATCATGTAATTGATATATTACATAAATATACTGTGTTAAAATTGATTTCAAACTATATGAAATATTTTGAAATCATGAAGGTTGTTTTTTGAAAACATAGACAATGCTTTTGAAATCATGCAATTGATAAAAAAAATGTTTTCAAACTATATGGAATATTTTGAAATCATGAAGGTTGTTTTTTTTTTTTTGAAAACTTATACTATGCATGTTGTTATGAAAACCAGAATGTAATGATATGGGTATGAGATTGAAAAAATACCTTAGTTTTCTAACCAAGGATTTAAAGGCACAGATGCAAAAGCACGAATACTCATAATGTCACTTTATTTTCTGTACTTCGTTTCTTAGAATGAAACGAGTACTTAGAATTTTTTTGAGGAAATTATGAGCGATCGCTTGAAAGGGAGAATCACAAGAGTAGTTTGTAAGAACACAGTTCCTTGTTGTAGGTATCATAGGGGAATGCCATACACACATGTAACTATACTTGTATATCAGAATTTGCGAACAATGATTTATTTATAAACTAAACACATTGTTTCCAAGTTCAACAAAAGAAAAGGAACAAAAGCAACAGGTACAAATTATTCAAAGTAGCAACTTCTTCTAATCAACCAAATGTTCATTCCTGGGTTGGATTTGCATTGACAATCTTTGGGCATTTGTTCACAAAATGACCCATCTTGCCACAGTTGTAGCACGATCCAGGTGGAAAGCGAGCTTGAGCAGGGTTGGCTTGGAGTTGAGTAGCAGCACAATTTGCAACAGCTTTGTTTTGGATAGCAAAGCGGCATGTGTCAACCAAATGTCCCCATCGTCCACAGTGGGTACATTTGAAACAAGGTAACTGATTCAGATGATGACAGTTGCATCGATTGCACCATGGAGCAGTTCCCTTGTACCGCTTCTTGGCTGGTGGTGCTGCCACCTGGCTAGGTCCTGTTTGTTTTGGTGCAACAGCTGCGGGATCCTTTGAAGCTTTACGCTTCTTTGGCTTCTTTGAAGGTGTGGCTTCTGGTTCCTTTGATGACTCTTGTGTGGCTTCATTCTGGAGATGATACATGGCAGTAGCTAATTCAACAGTCTTCAGGACTACTTCGCCTATTCGTTGGGCAAATTTGGCGGTTTGCTCGGACATTTGAGCGTCGTTGTGATGAAGAGACATTCTAGAAGAAATGAAAGGCATAGGAAGAAACAAGTGAAATGTTATCGGATAATCAAACAGAATGGCAACGCATAAAAAGAATTGCGATCATTTGTTTGTTACCTAAGGCAAACAAATGAGATGGTGACTAATCAAAGTAATCGGATCATTTTAATGTATCGCGAAGACTTGCTTTAGCCTATAAGTGGACACTCACCCCAAGAGTTCCCAGGTAAGAGTGACTGGTCTGATTATGTGGATTTGTACGAACACTCTAGCCTTAGACAGAAAACTCAGAGTACAGGCATCCACCCTTCAAGATTGCATGTGTTCACATTATAAGACCCAACTTTGACGAGATTTTGAAAACTTAGTGGGTTCAGAACCTAGTAATCAATCATCCTAGGACATATGATTGGTTTTCGAAGCGGATTCGAAATTTATGTTCTGGTTGTGGTTGTCACCTAAGGATAAGTGACGGTATTGTTTTAAGAACTAAACACAAGGATCTTGTGTTAGGGTCCTAGGAAGGTTATAGACTAGGTCAAAGCATTACTAATAACCTAATTCCCTATAACCATGAGCTCTGATACCAACTTTTCTGTCACACCCCGACCACGTAAAATAACAAATCGTGGCGGAATCGTCGGGGAGTGTTGTAACAGAATCATTGTTTCATAACACATGGAAATTTAAATGTTGTTTTATTGATTAAAAGAAGTTACAATGTCTTAACAACAAGGAATTATAACATAATTAACTAGTCTTGCATCTTTTATTGTCACTAAGGCCCGAGTCTGCCTATGTGTATCTTGATCAATCCTATGCATCATTTCCTGAAACACATGTGAAAATAGGTACGTCAGGATAAAAATGCCTGTGAGATACATAGGTTTTATTGATTTAGGATTCATGACTTATAAGTTTAAAGAAAATGTTTAATAAAAGTTAGTCATGATCCTTGTAAAATGTTTTCTTTTATAAATTATACATAAGTGATAAGAAATCAGATGATATAAAAGAACAATGCATAATGAAATGAATAGCTAAGTAAAAATTGAGTTTGTATAAAATATGTTGTTTGTAAAACAATGTTTTATGAAGATATGATATAAGTGTAAAATGTATTATCTCTAACTTGAAATGGTTTAAATAACGCTACGATATGTAATACCATAAAAGCACTTATATATGGGAAGTACCAGCGGCGTATCCACCATGCTTTTATCTTATTACACACGCCTCGTTATTTAAATCACTTACCAAACAAACCACCCAAAATGTAATGTCAAATAAATGTTGAAATGTTATTGTGTAAACAAAATGTAATGTATAGTGAATAAAAGCATTTATTGATTAAAAGCATTTACTCAACCCTATAAGAAAGAAATGTACAAAACAATGCATTTGATAAATTATGATCAAAAGTTATGTTATGTGAAATAATGCATGCTTTACTGATACAAACATCTATGCGGTATTGTTAAACGTCTACATCCAAGCCTTGAGACTGTAGGATAAACCCTAGAACAAAGTCAAAGGTCTACCTAGAAATGTATTCGGATTCGGTCATTTCTTCCACCCAAACAAACCTAGGATTTCAGAAATAGGAGTTGTCAAGTCCTATGGTACCACTACCTACTACCGAGCGGCATGATCGGTGTTAATGAATGTATTAGTTTCGTTAAACAAACCAAATGTAAGCATGTTTTATGAAAACAATGTACCTAGTATGCTAAGTGAACATACAAGGTAGAAATGTAAAACAATGTGTCCATATGCTACGAGAACATATGTAACAGAAATGCAATGTAAAACAATGTACTAAGTATGCAACAAATGAACATACATAGCATAAAATGTAATGTAAAACGATATACTAAATATGCACTATATGGACATACATAGCAAAAACATAATGAAATCATGTACTATAAGTGTACTAATGAACATAACAAGCATATGATATGAAAACATGAAAAGCACGAAAGTAACAAGTAGGCATATGTGTTTCACCCCAAAAGTAAAAGAGGGGACTATGTACTCACTTGAGGGTGCTTAGAAGTCTTGAATAACAACCAAGCAAAGCTAGAGGGATCACGGAATCAAACGGCACCTAATATAGGTAACTATGTTAATAAACGGACCTAACTCGGAAGATAAGATAAAATGTGGTTTCGTAAACCAAATGAGAATAGGGACTCATGTAACATGGTTTAACAAAGCCTACATTCTAAAACGAAACCTATCCTAAGTGCTTACGACCCATAATGACCCGTTTAGGTAGCTTACGCTACTTTAACACGTCGTTCGCATAAAACGCGTTCAGACCGCCTAACTAGTCCTATGACAAGTATTATATGCCTTAACATGTCTAATAATGTTGCCTAATCAGTTTAGATGTCAAAATTTAGGTTACATATGCTTAAAATGAATTTATGCGTAAAAAGGGCATTTTGGTAATTTTCCTAAGGCATATAAACCACTTATCATACAACTACTAAATGAAGTGACCATAAGGTATAACCTCGGAAGGTTATTCCCTATACAACTATGGTCACCTAACGTGTTTGGTCGGATCCTAATGATCGACCAAACGGGTCGGGTTCGAAAGTCTAAGCGATTGTTTAGACCGCTTACCTTTACGACCCTATATAAGGACTAAACCTAAAGTGACGAGCTAAACATGTTAAAACATGTTTAATGAGGTTTGAAAACAGGTTTGGTACCAAAACAAAGGGTTTTGATACCCAAGAGTAGTTTGGTTACAAAATACGCAAGAATACGCATTTTGGCCGAAACTACGACTCGTCACTAAGCCTAAATAACGTGGTAATCAGTAGGTATAGTCACAAGGGACTATAACCATCGTGATTACGCTCACGTTGCGAAGTTCAAAAAAACTTCGGGTTGACCATAAACTGGTCAATGCAGAACGTCAAACATAGTTTTGACTTTCGTGCTAAAAACGCGTAAAAGAATGAAAGAATACTTACAACGGGTCCAAGAAAGGAGGTTTGATCCGATTATTCTCAGGTATGAAGTGTATAACTTCAACTTAGAGAACAAAATCAGATCAAATGTGGGTTTTGAGAGAAAAGGGGTGGGGTATTTATAGTTTTCGGAGAGCCGTTAAGATCGTTCCTCGTAAAACGAGCATTGATCTTGGCCTTACACCTCATACCTACTGATTTGAATACCATGGGCACCTCCAAATGAGCCCATAGGACCATAAAACCATTTGCAAGAGCTGGAAATAGCTGGAACAGGCTGTAAAATGATTTTTGCAGATCTGATGATCTTACACAGGCTGCGTAAGAGATGGCTCTGGGCTTACGCGCCCCGCCTGAACTCTGCAGATCAGCAAACAGTTTCAAAATGTGCAGAAATGGTCCCTGCACATGTTTAAGCCTCATTTTGACCCATTAAAGGCCCGTTAACCCATTTTCAAGGCCCTACAAGGATTCCTAAACATAAGGGATATGAAACATACTCAAAAATATGTCGGATGTCGGTTCGTTTGGCCGTACGATCACGTTATTCGCTTAATTACGACGAAATACGAACGAACGCGAAAAACGATCCAAATCACACGACGAATGGAATTTTCTTATGCCAATCACTAAAATAAAATATTTTTATGATTACAAAACTTTTTGGATGTCCGGATGTATTCAGAACGTAAGTTATGCGCGTAAATGCAAACTTATTCACTTTTTGACGCTTTAAGTCCCTGAATGACCAAAAAGTTTATTTTAGCATACCGAACCCCTCAAAGCCTATTTCTAAGCTATGTAAAGGATATTTAGGGTATGTTTAACTTATGATCAATTTTTGGAATGTTCGTTACAGTACGAATTGGCATACTTTCGCAGTTTGTCGAAATTAGTCCCTGTAAGCGAATAAACTTGATTTTGCCACACCAAAGCCTTCAAAACTTATTTCTAAGTTATGTAAAGGTTATTTAAGGTATGTTAAGCATATTTTGATGTTCCAGAGTATTTTTCACGTTAAACTGATCTCGTTTACGCATCAGTGCGTGTATGACTTTCCAGAAAGCGATTTAGAGCTCGAAATTGAACCAAAATTGATATGTGCAAAAGATACACATATTTATACAAATCACAAGTATGAAATACAATATTTCATTGATTTGGTTTTTTTTTTATGGCCGTGGAGGCACAGGTGTCACATGGTCCACTCGGCGGACGCATGGGTGGGGCTCGCTACACCCGAATAGATCTATCACTCATGTCCCTCGGTCCTACAACGAGGATTAATGTTCTTAAGAATTATACCCACCACTCACATGATCTAGCAGTACCCTTCTTTAGCTAACCATACCAAATAATAACGTTTTTAAACAGTTTGTAACATGTACTTCACCCCCGAAGTTATAAAACCGAAAACCGTTAAAAGAAAAGGGGGTCATGAACTCATAGGTTTGCGTTCTTCGAATCCGCCTGTAACTCAAAGTTTCCTCTGGTGTACACGACTACCTACAACGTACTATGGTCTATTAGGCGAGTGGGTCGTGCCTTGACTTAGTATTAATTAGTGTCTTTGAGTTACGTTTCCAAGTGTTTCCATCATTATTCCAAGTTATATAATTATTTGTTAAAATAATAAATATTTTAACTTAAATTATATTTATTAAATTTTTGGAATAATAGTTAAAACATTATATATTTTAACTTGATATTTTTCAAGTATTTATACATGTATTTCCTTCCCAAGGATGGGTGTACTTGTATTCGTATTCTTATTCTTGTATATTTTTGCCATGTATTGGGGTAGTATTCCGACGTGTATTTATACGTACGAAAACACGTATTTCTTGTAATTATTAAGTATTCTTATACTTAATGTTATATCAACTTTTCTGGAATAATATTTCTAGTAAAAATACTTTAATATATATTTCCAAAATATATATTTCGAGGAATATTACTTAGAAAATTATTTATAATTCTCCTTTGGCAAAAATATTCGTATTTTCATATGTAACACCACGTAAAAACGTGTCCAATTATGTAAAGACACGTGTCCTAAACTCTAAATATGTGAAAGATTGAGTTTGAAGGACTAAAGTTGACAAATGATGAAATTATGTATGAGAAGGGACTAAAAGTGTCAACATGCCAAACTTATGCCTCTGAATGACCATGTATGGAAAATATATTCTTAAACGAGTGATCAATTCGATATAAGAAGCCGTTTATGAATATAATCGAGAGATTATAAACTACAAGGGTTAAACGTATCAACATGTTAATTCTTACCTCTGAGTGACTTTTTAACGAACCCGAGGCTTCAAAATATTCCAATATACTCTCAAGAATAACTTATATAAATTTCACAAGGTTTCGAGATCGTTATACGTAGTTCATGCAAATTCCCAAGAATTTGGGGTTAAAGCGTCAACGAGGTGAAACTTATGTTTTCGGTGATCAAATAACAAAACCGGGCCTAACGGAGTTTGATTATACTCCCTAGAGCATCTACAAACTAACTACAAGGGCCAAAAGCATCTAAAATAAAGGATATTTAAAGGAATAAAAGAGCAGGGGCTGAAAGTGTAATAAATGAAAGTTTTTAAACCTGGGAGACACCTTCACGTGGGACGCGTAGCCCCTTGTGATACCTTACGCGGCCCGCGTATTAGCTGCCAACGTCCAAAAAACTAGCAGCTGCATGTTGCAGCCTGTTACACCGACTTTGGGGCCAAATTTCGATTCCAGGAGCTATTTGTTGGTTTTAGAATACCACTAGGACACCTGGGGTAACCACCACAAGTGGCCTAGTGGTGGAGTGACTTGGGTTCTCCAATGGAGACCCAAGTTCAATTCCCATTAGTGCCACTTTGGTGGCCACCGACACCCGCTTTAAGCCGGACCGAGGACACTCGAGGTCTCGGGTTTGAAACATGTTTCTTACCCCTCTTTGATGGCTATGGGTATTTGCCGCCAGGGATCCTTGTCGGGTGGTGAACTGGGAAGGGAGATCCCTTCCACGGTCAGGGGTACCGTGCAACTACCCTTTTTTTAGGACACCTGGGGTGATCCTAGATGCCTCCAAAACACCTGCCTTGATCTCCTTGCATGCCTTTTTGCTATATAAAGGCTCCTAAGTTAATGTGGTCATTTTCTCATTCACTTGCAACAACCACAACACTATCATCTGGAGTCTCCTGGCCTTAGAAGAGGATCAAAAAGTGTAGAAAAGATAGCTAGGACCTTATGTAAGTGTCTTAGCCCTTCCTTAGTTCAGTTTATTAGTCTAAAAACCGAAAAGTCAAAGATATCGTAAATTAGCTTTGACCTTCGGTTTAATCACTAATGGTCCAGCCATTGACCGAAATAAAAGTGGTTATGGGACCATATTAAGGTATGTGATTAACCCTTAAAAGGACACCTCCTAATTATTTCGTTTGACTAGTTAATTGTCGGGTCAAACTTTTGAGTCAAAAAGTCAAACTGGGCAGAATTTAAAATAATGATCTAAACTAATAAAACAAAGGTTATAAATTATATTTTAGCATTCTAATAACTTGGTAATTAGTATTAGAACATGTTTAAACCTATCTAACCCGACAATTATCAGTCTAAGGTCGGATCATAACCGAAAGTCGTAAAAGCTTGACTTTTGCTTTGACTTTCAGTTTTGACCCGTTTAAGCTTAATTCTCCCACGTTTTAAGCATCCATTAGGACCATATTATATAGTAGTATAAACCCCTGGAGTTATATTGCTTGGTCCTTAGTAGTTTGAATTATATGCTCTTGTTGTTAATATGCTTATAAATGCCATAATTGCCCTTTTGATATATAAATGAGATTTTTAGAAATGTGAGAAGACAAAACTTTTGTTACTGATATATAAGCTTGTTCCGAAAATTTGACATTAGTTCTTGGTCTCAAACTGAAATTATGCTCGATATCGTAAATATAAGCTTTTTATTAATTAAATTGCGATATCTTGCGTAAGACATGTTTAAACTTGGATTTTGAACCAAAACTCATTACCTACTATTAAGATATTATTTTTTAAGGATTTTTATAATTTTTGATCAGATTATAATCTGCTCATATCATAGAGTTCTTGTGTAAATCGTTAAATGACGATAATACCCTTTTCATGCATAAAATAAGATTAACAAATGATTTGAATGCTAAACTTTTTCCTACTGATTTCATATATTAAATAAATTATTTTAAGCATTTAAAAATGATCAAAATCTCATATTTACATAAACATCTTAATTATCGTCAATTAGCGAGTTTTACACTAGTTAGGTGCATAGTATGGTTTAAAACAATATTTAACACCTAAGACTTATTACCTACTGAATATTTAAACAAATTTCAATATTATTACAGTAAGTATAAGTCATAAATTCATACTTCCAAAAATGTCCTTAAAAGCATATGTGAAATGACCAAAATGCCCTTTCGGGGCATAGTTTGGCCATAAATGGTAAACCTCACATATGTATAATATCTTACTGATGTAATGTGATAAAATAAATATATTTACTGATTATCAAAGCCCAAAACATCAGTTTGTTATAAAAACTCTTTTATAATCATTAAAATGACCAAAATGCCTTTACAGGACTTAATTTGGTTTTAAATACTTTTGGGGCATATATGTTAACATCCTACTGATGTATTAACATATCTTAAGCATAATAACATTTGAGACCTGTATATAATTCATTTGGTTACCCGTTATGCATTTATGCATTCGGATCGGCTTATGTGACTAGTTTACGTAAAATAGCCGAAACGGGTTTAACCTTATCATTAAATGCTCAATTTCCAGAATGTGTTTGGTTTACCCATATTATACAAGTATCCAAACTTGTCGGGTCCAAATCATATTCTATTCTGGTCTACGCTTAATCTAGCATTTAGAACCGTAAAGTTTCTTTCTAGCTAGCCGGTCTAAGTCTTTGACTTAAATAAAGACCCGTTAGCATCCTAATAGGTTATTAAACCTTCCATACAAATTGAGTAGCTTCAGTAGAAGGTATTATCATAAAGCTTTAGGAATATACGGCTGAGTTACTTCTCACTTTTAGCTCAGGTAAATACTTTTAACTTATTTTCCTTTATACGGGCTTGGGATACGGTATTATAATAATACCGCTTGGTCAGGTATGAAATCATTTAATCGGATTGTGATTAATAAATTTACATAACCCGTTTTAATCTGTCTTGTTTGATAACATAAACATTGGGGGTTAACACGACCGTGTACTGGATATCCTCGGCTCATTTCATTTTAAAATGGCCACGACCTATGCACGGGGTGTAGGCATACACCTGACAGATGCAAATGCTAAATAACCCACATGTTGGGGATAACTCCTTTGTGGGTTCTATAAGTGGTGAGTCGGTTAATCATGACCGGCTTCCAAACCGTCCGCATATGGATGACAAACATGTAAAATTGTATACAAGAATATCTTAAATAATTTTCCCAAGTTATAAATGATTTGTGCCTTGTGCACTTAAATAAATTTTCTTAAATGTTTTCAAATGAGTTAGTTAATTGTATTTACCAGTGTAAACTGACGTATTTTCTAAAGACTGATTGACAGGTACTTCTCGTAAATAGGCTGGAGCTACTAGGTGTCATATAAGAGGATCTTGCAAATCACTAGATACCTAAAGTCTGTTATTTTCCGTTTCTTGTATTTATTTGTGATTCGCCTGTGGATCTTATTACAACCAAGTCTATATATTCTTTCTTTCGGACACTCAGACATTATGGTTTGTAATAGTTTAATCACTAAGCCTTCCGCTATGCTATTATATTGTGTGTATTGACTATGATGATATCGACTACGTCACCATACTCCCCGCCGGGCCCACCGGTAATATGTGGAAATATCGGGGTGTGACATCATATAAGTTTCAAAAATAATATATTTTCAAGTCTAACTTAGAAGTATATATATATATATGCATGCTTATTTTTCTCCCAAAAATTAATATATTCCGTTTTTGTTTGTGAAAATCTATATTTCTTCCAAAAGTAATATATCTTCTAATATTTCCAAAAAAATACATATTTTTATTCACCCAAAATAATATATTTTATTCTTGTCAAAAATATGATATAACTTTGTAATAATTGTGAAAATCATATTTTCATTCGCTTGTTGTCTAAAATATTATTTAACAAAATATACACATAAATAATATTTCCGGAATATTTTGTGAGTTATATTCCTTTGTTCGGTTTTACCGGTATTTTGGGTATTCTTTATATATTTATTCCTTGGAATTATGGTAATATTTTGGATTGTAATTTCTTGGTATTTTGATGAGTTATATTATTTCAAATCCTAAAATAATATAACTACTACACATAATATACAAATAATCACACACATGGTGCCTTCTAAATATATATTTTCTAAATACATATTTAGTCACTTTTATTTGTAAAAACCAACCTCCAATATTTATAATGTTTTTAACAAAAATTATGACAAAGTTTATGTAAAAATTCATGGTTTAAAGCACACTTGTAATTATTTGTTTAGAAATAATTTTCTAAGTATTTAATTTTTAGAAAATTTTTGCCATAGTTTCCCCTAAAATGGAGGTTTCCATACCTTGAAGGTATATCATTTTCTTTTGTAAATCAACACAATCAACCAATAATCAAAAATAAACAATCGATCTTGCCAAAAACAAGAATAATCTACTACTTCATTAACTTAAATATTTGTAAAAATTTGTTTTAACTTACTAGTGTTTTTAGTAAGTCTTGTTACCCTTTAAAGTGTGGTTGATTCTTTAAAAATATCAGTTTTAAAGAATCTAGATCTTTACAACTTATAATCATATTTTCTAACAATGTTTATTCTTAGATTTTTCTTGTTACATAAGTGTTTCTATACTTTATTAACCACCAAAAATAAGGTTTATTTGTTTAAGAACCAAGTTTAAGTGAAACTTGTATTTTTAACTTGGTTTCTTGAAAAATCATCCATGAAATATGAGATCTACAAGATTTATATCTTACTTTGATCATCGTTTTGCAATAAAACATTTAATTCATTCAAGTTCATGACTTTTGTGAGGATGATCCATTAATCTTTAACACTTCCATCCTCTCATCTTGCTAGATTATGTTTTTAATCATGATCCAGCAAGATCATATGATGATCTACATCATTTTCATAAGAAATCAATCATCAAGTATCACAACAATACTAAACAACATGATTTCTTTAAGTTTTCTTACAATTTCAAGCTTATGTTCATGTTTTATCTTCTTATTTCTTAGTGTCCTTCATGATAATCCACATGTATCATCTTTTAACCACTTAAACAAGATGTAAAATGAAAAGATTTGTGTTCTTACTACTAGCTCAAGCTAGGGATGATCAAGAGGATAAATGAAGTGGATAAAAGCAAATGGAGAAGGTCCTTCAACTTTCGAAAGCTCCAAGCTTCCTTATATGCCCTCTTACACCTTTGTATACATGTAGGATGGATGGAAGGTGATTGAAGATGATGGGTTGGTGTGGAGTGTTCTTGGCCGTGAGCAAGCAAGGAAGAAGGAGAAGAAGTGTGATGTTGAATGTTGAATGTTATGAAAGATATGAACTTGAATGTATTACTTATAACCACTTCAAGACCTAATTTCCAATGTAGAATGTGTTCACTTAAGAGAAACAAGATCTAATATTTAATCAAGATAAAAGCTTGATGGTGGGGCCCTTATTGGCCGTCCATAGGTGGGGGGTAGTAGACTAGGTTAAGACTATATAGTTGGATTAAGGTAAAAATTCAAATATCTAGTTAGGGGTTTTAGTTACTTGATGCTTATATAGTGTGTTATGATGTTCGGGGACCATAACTAGCTTGGTAAAGTAAAAACAGTGCTTCTAGTAAAAATTTGGTGTTTCGGATCGTGTTTGGTTGTTCGGTTGGTTACCGGTTCGTTAAGATGCTAAATTATGCAGTTTAGTGTGCTTTATGTCACCTTTTGTGACAGTTTTTGATTCCCGACACTTAGGAAAGTATTCAGGACATTTAGGCACTTTCCGGCACTTAAACTATCACTAGGAAGGCAGTTTTGTGATCCTTACTTTCCTACACACTATACTAGTGTAATACTTGGTCTCTAGCTCATTCTGTGTCTCAATACAATGTCTGTCTATCTACTGAACTCTGTCAGCATTTTTCTGATTTGCCGGATAATTGTGCTAACTGTGTTCCGTGCATCATTTGAGTCAATAAAGTTCTCATGCAATAATGACATGGCATTAAGCAATATATGATGCACATGTATGTATATGGTAATAATCAGAAGCAATTCAAGTAATTAATTGAAATTTAGCACAGTCATTAAGCACTAATCATTATTTAATAATTGTACGGATGCATGCAAATTTGACAGTTGTCACATTATCCCCCTGTTAAGAAAATTCCGTCCTCGAAATTTAAACTACATTAACTCCTTAGGGTTACATTATGCGTGTATGGATATGAATAATACTGAGGTAGATAACCACAAAACCTAATCAAAACTTATTCGAATCAGGTGAATCCAAGGACATATTACACCAACAGGAATCCAATGGTTAAAAGGTATGTGTTCCATAAAGTGATGTCAAAGGACACGAGACGTATAGATGTATAATCTAGTGTAACTTAGTTAACAGGGGTTCAACAAAAGATGAGTTCTGACTGATGGAATTCCAAATGATTGTTTGCAATATGCAAATGAGTTCTAGAAACAATAACATCCGCTAGATGAACTCAGAATCAGCAAGCTCAAATGTAGTAGTGAAATGAAAATGATACGTCAACTTCCAAACAAATAAATGAATAAAATTAGTGTGTTGACATTATTGAATTGCAAGAATACACCGAATGAAATACAATCGAACCTGGTGTATCATTGTCTTAATACATAGTTGTATTAAGAGTGTTTAATTGATGAGTCAAAAGTAAAATTTACGTAGTTTCGTATGAAATGGTTGACCATGATTAGCACAAGCTACAAGTTTATACCGACACCACAAGGTGTCGTAGTGAACGACATAATTCAATAATAGCGGTAACCGAACAAGTTCACTGTGTTTGAAATCAAATGAAAGTGTAGTGAAGCAAACCTGAAAATTTGATTCAAACGGCATCGTAGGACTTTTTCAATTGAATATAGGACACCAAAGAACTACTGTTTCCGATCGAATGATGTTAAAAAATGGATACTGCAAGGCATTCGATCGATAATGAAAGAATCGTTAGGAGGTACACTGGAATATAAAATGAATTTATGTACCATTGTCCTAACACACGATTGTGTTAAGACTGCTTTAATCGTAATAAAACAAAACGGATTTAGAGCAAGTCAATAAATAAACAATTAAATCTGTGTATGAGGTGCGTAACGAAATTAGCGCAAGCTTCAATTTTGTGAAAGGATCACCACAAGGTGTCGAAACCAACAAACGATTTAATGGAGTCGTAGACCAATCAAGCCTACTGTGACTCGGAACAAAAGAAACATTTTCAAAAATGAAATTCGAGTATGATGCTCTCAATACATCATATGGTGTCTTGAATTGAAGGTGCGAAATGGACAAGTTCCAGCAATTGAACTTGGTTTTAGCGAAGTCTGACAATAAACGTAGGTATCAAAAAGGGAATTTTGGCCTGGTCACAAAGATAAACCATGTATGTAGCTTTGAAAGAAAAGAATTTTCAAGAAAGTGTGTTGACTTGATAGCAAAAGAGCCAACAATTGCAGTAATGTAGGTCATTCGAATCACAAATCAATAATTAGATTTAGCAAAATAATATTTGAACTTTGGTGAAGCGCTTATTCGAACGAAGCCACATGCATAACAAATGGTGCATGCATAACATATGAATTTCCAAGAAAGGAAATAATGAGTATTTGCTAAAATGAAGAAATGATAAAGTACTGAAGCAAATAAGTGGTCGCTTAAATGAAGAAAATTGTCGTGATGCAACTACCATTAAGAGGAGTAGAGATGTAACGATCTACTCTCTAGAAGCAAAAGTGGGAATTTCAATGTAAGAATTTCGAGTATTTCACCTGTTCGGTTAACTTGAATAGAATATATGACAGAATAATGGTGTTTGCCAAAGTTAATAGACGCGGTTCCAAAGTGACAACCTTTAATGAGTTTTGACCTAAGTTCCCATAGGTCCTAAGTACATGTTTTCTAGGTTCTCAAAGTTTTGTATCCTGTGTAAAACTGTTTTGTGCATCGTGTAGAAAACACCATATTAGCGTATGTTTAAAACAAATTATTGACTCACTATTCCTCGGTATACTTTCTTCCTGAATTCACAGCTAATGATACTCGATCAACGATCAATCTTCGAATAGTAGTTGGATCCTTGTAGTTAGTTAAATAAATCGTTAATCCTCAGCAACAGTTACCGACTCTTGTTGGTTAGCTTGTTCGGCTCCTGGTAGTCGATGCTCATTCGAACACTACCGTCCTTCTTCTTGACGAACAGTACTGAAACTCCCCAGGGCAAAAAGCTTTCCTTATAAATCCCCTATCTAGCAACTTCTGAAGTTGCATTGGCAAATCTTGCATCTCTGAAGGTGCAAGTCGATAGGGTGCCCTGGCTACAGACGCGGAGCCTGGAACCAAATCGATGCGAAATTTGTCGTTGAGGAGGTAACCCTGTCGTGTCTTCGGGGAAGACTTCAGGATATGCCCTTACCACAGGGATATCTTCAAGCTTTGGTTCTTCGGCTTCCTTATCAACAACATGAGCCAAGAAGGCAACACTTCCTTTGCGCGAAAACTTCGTGCCTTCAACAACTGATAATCCGTAGGGGCGTATCTTGCTTCTCTTCATGAATCACGATCGTTTCTTCATTCACCATCAGGATGCGAATAACAATCTCTGCTCGATTGCTCGACAACCAATCCATCCCAATTACAACATCGAAGTTTCCCATTAGCTAGTTCTATCGAGTACGGGATATCTAACTTACTTGTTACTAAACCAAGTATACTCTTAAACTCTAGAGATGCGATGCTAAAATTGGCAACAGTATCAAGCAGCGCAGATGCATAACGTTGACTAATATGGGACGTACCGATAACCTCGTTTGGATCCTGGCATGTTTCCCTAGCTCTGCTGATGAGCTTTCATCCTCATTCCTGATTGTTTTTTAGGGCAATATTTTCTGAAATGCCTTTTGTCTCCACAGTTAAAACAACCTTGAGCACGTTTTTTATCGTCACTCTTCCTGCCTTGATAGTCGTTGTTGTCGTTGTTTCCTCCTTGATTCTCACTACCATCTTGGCCTTCATTTCCACGTTCAGTATCTTGCCTACAAGTATCCTTGACATGCCCCCTCTTGCCACAGTTATCACATTTTCCATATTTACATCGCCCGACATGATGACGTAGACAATTGTCACACTTAGGTAGGATACCCATGTACTCTTTTCCCTTTTTGGCCTTGTTCTTGTTATTTGCCCGAGTACCCTTCTTGAAATTTGCGAACTTCCTCTTGTTATCTCCAGATGTCTCCACAGGAGTCTCCTTTTTCTCCTCCGAGGTAGAAAAATTTCCTAGTCTAACCGCTTCTTCAGTGAGCGTCACATTTAAGTCGATAGCATCGGTAATTGTTGGAGGCTTCGATGTTGTCACCATGCTCAGAATCTGAGGTGCCAATCCCCAGATGAAACGTTCAATCCTCTTAAATTCTGGTTCTACCATGTAGGGGACAACACGAGACAAATCATGGAATCTCTGCACATACTCAGCTATCTTTGAACCTTCCATCTTCAAGTTCCAGAACTCAGTTTCCAGCTTCTGGATTTCTGCTCTCGAACAATACTTCTTATGCATCAGCTCTTTCAGTTCATCCCATGTCAAAGCATACGCAGCAGCCTTGCCCAATGTTTGAACCTGAAGGTTCCACCATGACAGAGCCCCATCTAGAAACAATCCAGATATGTACGTGACCTGATGCTCTGGGGCGCATTTGCTCAAACGCAAAACAGAATCCGTCTTCTCAACCCAGGGCACGAAAGTTACGGCACCCCCAGTGCCGTCGAATTCCAGGGGCTTGTAGTCCAAGAACTGCTTGTAGGTGCAGCCTATGACATAAGCAACATCATTCACGTGAGGCGTTAGCAAAGCATACTTGGAAATATCCAAATGTTTTGTAATGTGTCTTAAATGACTAAACATTACCGTTAGGTGGGTTATTTCCTGAGGTACCTCCGCTGCGTTCGGAGCGAAGGGCCTCGTGCTGTGCGATGGCCTGTGAGATGCGCTCTTGTAATTCTGCCTCTGTCGTTGGCAGAGGGTTGTTGGTATCGGTGTTTCTTCGAGGTGATATCTTCTAGGAAGAAGATCGGTTAGGTCAGGTCTTATTAAGGACACAGGCACATAAGCCTCTACTTAACGAATAAGACCTAGGAGGTGTGTATACATATGTATATAAGCAATCGTCATAGCAAGCAATCACATAACGTCTGAGCTCTCATTATAGCACCAACAAGTAAATCATCAACGTGTTTAGTGAGTACACAACGTCTGAGCTCTCATTATTTACCGACCACAATCACATTGTCTACAAAGTGTATCGCATCAAAAGGGACACAGGGTCACACTACCCTTATCCAATAAGTCTATCAATATACCAAAATAACGTGGTCAAAAGTGGTCTTCAAAAGTCTCCACAATCTCGGTTCATTAGTGGTGTCTTTACCAAAAAGTAATGCAATCCGCATAAAACCAGAAACTAACTATACTGGTGACTGAGAAGAAAGCAGACTTCTAACATGTGCGAGCTCCTCCTCGAGCTTGTATACACGTTGAAGTAATTAACTAATCTGCTGCTCGATAGTAAAGAAACAAGCATCAAAACCTGGGAAAGGTGTAATAGCAGCAGGTGAGAGTGCAAAATGAGACAGTGATGAATGTGGAGGATCAAAGTATACTGGCATAGACAGGGTAGAGGACGTGGTGTCAGCTCATGCTCTAAATCTCTATGACTCGAAACCTCAAACTGTAGCTGGAGTAACAGGAGCAACTCATCCCGTGTATAGCCTCCATAATATGAAGGATGGTAGGGGTCTGAAATCAGCATAGTGTATGGTAGGAACCATCGGAATGGCTCGTCCAGTGGTGAAGAAATGAAAGGAGCAAACGGTGCAGCCTGAGGGATCTGTGGAAAAGCTGCTGAAGCAAAGGGATTGTCACGCGGGTTTTGACAAGAAGTACCTTCCCGGGGTGCGGGTATGTCCTGAAAGAAAATGATAGGCATGTCGGTGCGATGGACGTCGGTCTCCATAGGGGAAAAGGAGCAACATCAGCGGGTGCAGGCGGGGGAATAAATAGCTCAACAAAAGGAGGATCAACAGGTGCAGGAACTGGATCATGTATAAGGGGTGCAAGGTCTGGTAACCCAAAAAGGAACATGATCCGGATCAGGAATCGGCTCAAGATCAGCATGTGCAACATCATGCTGATTAAAAGGGGCAAGAGCTAGCTCAGGAGCAGGCTCTGGGTCGTGTGGAGGTGTGGGATCTCGAGCAGGTGATAGTGCGGCAGACATAGTGGTGTTGACGTCTGAGTCAGTAGCAAAAAGCTGCAATCCAGTCGTCTGTAAAGCTGCAGATGTCACAGACTCAAAAGAGTCTGAAACCGAGTGCAAACTAGTATCAGAGGATAACTCAATAACAGGGATCTCAAGAAGTGGAATAGCAACAATGTTCTCGTCTAACTTTCCATCATCATGGGCGTCATCAGGAGGACAATCAACAAACAAATCAACGTCATCATCAAACTAATCGTCGAGAGGCCAATCCTCGGGGGGGAATGACCACCGGAGTTACAACATCGAGGATCGGAGTCACGGTGTGCTCGCCATCGGATGACCAAATGACGAGGTGATCATGGACTGGAATAGGGATAGCAAAAGGATCCTCGTCAGGGAAGCCATCAGCAAGGGTAAATCATCACCAAAGTCTGGTAGCGTGAACGGTTGGAAGTCGTCCTCAGACCGCATGTCAAGATCACTCTCAGTGTCTGACGTATATGTCTCTGGCGCGGCATGACCTCGTCGTCTGACGCGACTGCCTTAGGGTTGCAGGCATCTAACAACCCACTCTCTGAGGATAACATGTGTACCTTCAACATTGTAATCCTAACATATGTACGTACAGTAACCACTAACACCCAATACATGCAAACAAAGACAATTTATCATGTAATTATGTATCCTTGTTATTACTTATGAAATCTTTCTATCCTTCCTAGTCTCTCAAACTAAACCTCCTAGTCTCCCAGACTAAACCAACTAGTCTCCCAGACTAAACCACCTAGTCTCCCAGACTAAACCACCTAGTCTCCCAGACTAGACCAACCAGTCTCTCAGACTGAACCACCCGGTCTCTCAGACTGAACCACCCGGTCTCTCAGACTGAACCACATTTCTCTCAGACTGAACCACTCGGTCTCTTAGACTGAGCCACCCGGTCTCTCAGACTGAGCCACCCGGTCTCTCAGACTGAGCCACCCGGTCTCTCAGACTGAGCCACCCGGTCTCTCAGACTGAACCACAAACATAAACCTTGAAATGTGTTTCGTGTCTTTTCTTTATAAAAATGTTTGTTTCTTGGATCTGGGCGCTTTCGTGTATGCAATGAAAACATGTTGTAAAAATATTTTTATGAGAGCCCTAATGATTGTAGTCTAGACTCGGGAAGGAATCCTAGTTCGCTACAATCGAAGCTCTGATACCAAACTGTCACACCCTGACTTTTGCGGAAGCGTGATTTGGTGTGACTTGCTTAATATCATTGCATTCAACCATAACAAACAACTATATGATAAACCAAGATGTTCATCCATTGACAGTTTTGAAACGTTACAAGCAACATTGTTTTAAATCCTAAAACACAGATTTCGTGTTCAAAATACATTACCAACAAGTTTTAGATCCATAAGGACTTCACAAAAGACACTAACAACTAGGTTTCGAGCCATGTATCTTATCCAAGATACATTACCCAAACCCTTCGACTTCGGATGACACCTTTTATTAGAGACATGACTTGTAAACTTCAACGTCCGCCAGATCCATACTAAATTTCATGAAATACATGTAGTTTGAAAACATCAACAAAAGTTGAGCGAGTTCACGTGTTTAGTATGTGTGCACGAATAGACCTTGGAAACCTTTGTAAGTATGTTTGTATATACTTGAAAACCCGGTATGAAAGCAACAAGGAAACAGATCAATTAATGTGTAGCTAATACATTAATATTTGTGACGTGATGCAGGAAGACTCAAACCTAGCACTTTGTCTCCGGCAATAAGACATAGTCACCACATGGTCCACTCGGTGGAAGCATGGGTGGGCTCGCTACACCCGAATAGATCTATCACTCATGTCCCTCGGTCCTACAACGAGGATTAATTGTCTTAAGCGTTATACCCACCACTCACATGATCTAGCAGTACCCTACCTTAGCTAACCATACCAAATAATAATGTTTGTAAACAGTTTGTAATATGTACTTCACCCCCGAAGTTATAAAACCGCAAACAGTTAAAAGAAAAGGGGGTCATGAACTCACAGATTTGCGTTCTTCGAATCCGCCTATAACTCAAAGTTTCCTCTGGTGTACACGACTACCTACAATGTACTATGGTCAATTATGTGAGTGGGTTGTGCCTTACCTTAGTATTAATTAGTGTCTTTGAGTTACATTTCCAAGTGTCTTCATCATTATTCCAAGTTATATAATTATTTGTTAAAATAATAAATATTTTAACTTAAATTATATTTATTAAATTTTTGGAATAATAGTTAAAACATTATATATTTTAACTTGATATTTTTCAAGTATTTATACATGTATTTCCTTCCCAAGGATGGGTGTACTTGTATTCGTATTCTTATTCTTGTATATTTTTGCCATGTATTGGGGTCGTATTCCGGTGTGTATTTATACGTACGAAAACACGTATTTCTTGTAATTATTAAGTATTCTTATACTTAATGTTATATCAACTTTTCCGGAATAATATTTCTAGTAAAAATACTTTAATATATATTTCCAAAATATATATTCCGAGGAATATTACTTAGAAAATTATTTATAATTCTCCTTTGGCAAAAATATTCGTATTTTCCAAAATTTGTAGTAACTTACTAGTGTTTTTAGTAAGTCTTGTTACCCTTTAAAGTGTGGTTGATTCTTTAAAAACATCATTTTTAAAGAATCTAGATCTTTACAACTTATAATCATATTTTCTAAAAATGTTTCTTCTTAGATTTTTCTTGTTACATAAGTGTTTCTACACTTTATTAACCACCAAAAATAAGGTTTCTTTGTTTAAGAACCAAGTTTAAGTGAAACTTGTATTTTTAACTTGGTTTCTTGAAAAATCATCCATGAAATATGAGATCCACAAGATTTATATCTTACTTTAATCATCATTTTACAAGAAAACATTTTATTCATTCAAGTTCATGACTTTTGTGAGGATGATCCATTAATCTTTAACACTTTCATCCTCTCATCTTGCTAGATTATGTTTTTAATCATGATCTAGCAAGATCATATGATGATCTACATCATTTTCATAAGTAATCAATCATCAAGTATCACAACAATACTAAACAACATGATTTCTTTAAGTTTTCTTACAATTTCAAGCTTATGTTCATGTTTTATCTTCTTATTTCTTAGTGTTCTTCATGATAATCCACATGTATCATCTTTTAACCACTTAAACAAGATGTAAAATGAATAGATTAGTGTTCTTACTACTAGCTCGGCTATGGATGATCAAGAGGAGAAATGAAGTGGATAAAAGCAAATGGAGAAGGTCCTTCAACTTCCGAAAGCTCCAAGCTTCCTTATATGCCCTCTTACACCTTTGTATACATGTAGGATGGATGGAAGGTGATTGAAGATGATGGGTTGGTGTGGAGTGTTCTTGGCCATGAGCAAGCAAGGAAGAAGGAGAAGAAGTGTGATGTTGAGTGTTGAAAGTTATGAAAGATATGAACTTGAATGTATTACTTATAACCACTTCAAGACCTAATTTCCAATGTATAATGTGTTCACTTAAGAGAAACAAGATCTAATATTTAATCAAGATAAAATCTTGATGGTGGGGCCCTTGTTGGCCGTCCATAGGTGGGGGGGGGGTAGTAGACTAGGTTAAAACTATATAGTTGGATTAAGGTAAAAATTCAAGTATCTAGTTAGGGGTTTTAGTTACTTGATGCTTATATAGTGTGTTATGATGTTCGGGGACCATAACTAGCTTGGTAAAGTAAAAACAGTGCTTCTAGTAAAAATTTGGTGTTTCGGATCGTGTCCGGTTGTTCGGTTGGTTACCGGTTCGTTAAGGTGCTAAATTATGCAGTTTAGTGTGCTTTATGTTACCTTTTGTGACAGTTTTGATTCCCGACACTTAGGAAAGTATTCAGGACCATTTAAGCATATTTCTGCATGATATAAATGTGTTTAAATGCTGAATTTGCTGATTTTCTGCAGAATTCTACAGTTTATGTGAGTTTTAGGCACTTTCCGGCACTTAAACTATCACTAGGAAGGCAGTTTTGTGATCCTTACTTTCCTGCACACTATACTAGTGTAATACTTAGTTTCTGGCTCATTCTGTGTCTCAAGACAATGTCTGTCTATCTACTGAACTCTGTCAGCATTTTTCTGACTTGCCGGATAATTGTGCTAACTGTGTTTCGTGCATCAATTGAGTCAATAAAGTTCTCATGCAATAATGACATGGCATTAAGCAATATATGATGCACATGTATGTATATGGTAATAATCAGAAGTAATTCAAGTAATTAATTGACATTTAGCACCGTCATTAAGCACTAATCATTATTTAATAATTATACGGATGCATGCAAATTTGACAGTTGTCACAACAACTTTGACCAAAGCCTAATCAAGAGTCTCTTACCTAGCAATATCTCTTTTTCTACATGTTGTGTCCTGGCTACATATGCTGCTGGAAACAATGTCACAACTGTTGATCCAACAATCTCCCTATAGACCAGATGATGCCAAAACCCTTCTTTATTACTGATCTTTATTTCTCATCAACATCTCCCTGATTTGTCCTTTGAATTGTAGTTCAAAGTCCAGGGAGAACAAGTCTTGTTCAGCATCCCTTTCAAGTTGAAGGTCTAACAAATCTTGGAGATTGTATGCATTCAGACCATATGCACTCTCCTTTTTAAGCTTTTCAACACTACCATCTGACCTGATCAAAGTCAATACGTGGGTGTCTAAGGATGACTTCCAATTTACTATTTTTGGATCAAATGGTTTTCTTGGTACAAGACTTGTTGAAGATGAGTTTGGTGATTATGGTCTGCTGACTAAATTTGCAACTGTTTCTCTGAGTTGAGCAGCAAGTAAGGTAGCAGCAGGTTCAATGTGGTAATCAAACAGACACTTTATTGCCTCTTTTCTGTGTTCTTCATACTTCTTCTCATCTTCCTCATCAGTTTGCTTTTGCCTTTTAAATTGTCTTAAGGCATTTGCGGATAAATCAAATGATGAGAGACGCTTTTTGTGAGTATGGGTCTGTTGAATCAAAGCAGCAGTTGTAGGATAGACTGGCTTTTGAGGAACTTTGGGATCTTTGTCTCTGAGTTCTTCCAGCCTTTTGTAGGTCGCAACTATGTTGAGTTTAGACCATCTGGCAATGGATCTAGCTGAACCATAATCAACAGCCACAAGCTCTGCTCTCATTCTTTTAACCTTCAATGCCTCATCTGGATCCACTTGTTTGACTTTCTTCCAGTTAGGTGGATTTGGCTTTACCAGAGGATCATTGCGTATTTTTGTGATTCTTTCAATTTCTTCTCTAAGAGCATCTGATGACCAGTCTTTAAATTGAGCTCTAGTTGCTTTATATGGTTTGTGCTTCATAATGTGTTCAACATAATCATCCCTTAGTTCCTTCTCAAGCTCAGGATTTATTGGCCTCTCAGACATGGATTTACTCAGGTCCTTAGCAAAGTCTTCAAGTTTTCTGACTTTGCTAAGCTCATGTGATAAGAAGTTCTAGTATTTCTTTTCATCCATTCCTATGCTATTCTCTTTTGCTATAAGCTCAGCCTGTCTGGCTTTTAATTTCAGATACTCATCTAAGTTTTGAGGCTGCCTATAGCCATAAAGAGATGAAAAAGGATCTTTTTGATGGATCCTCTATTGTGAAGAATGACTCAATTTCACCTTTAACAGTGGCTACCTCCAAAGGATATTGAGTTGCCAGGGGAGTGACTGATGGTAGTGTAGCAATTGGAAGGGATAAAGTGGGTTTTCTGGGTGGAAGTGATGAGGATAGAATGTTTTGAATGGGGGCAGATGATACGGAGATTGGTGATTTAATCTCCTCATCATCTTCTAACACAACATGAGTTTTTCTCTTGCGTATGGACTTGATTTGTGGTGAAGGAGAACGTTTTGGTGGTGAAGGTGGATGTGTGGAAAATCTTTTTTGATGTTGGAGGTGGTTGGGTTGTTGGTGGTGTAGTGAAAATGATCATGGAAGACGTTTGACAAACATCTACCGAAACAACTGGTGTCTCAGCAGCGGTTTGGCTGACATCTGCTGATACTTTTGTTGTATCAGCATCTGTTGGGTGAATTGGTGATGATGGTGGTGAAGATATTTTCTTCTTCTTTTCTGGTGGTTGTTGTGGAGAAGGTTTGGTTTTGGGTTTAGCAGTGGATACAAATTTTGTAGGAGTAGCAGTGGTTTTAGAAAGGGTAGCAATTAGTGGTGTGACTTTTCCAGTAGACTTCCTTCTTTTTGAAGTACCAATATTTTCCTTTTTCCTCTGCTCTGCCTGTTCTTTCAACCAATTTGAAGCTTTGCTTTCTTTTGTATCTTGCTTCTTCTGCTTTTCCAAAGCTATCTCTTCAGCTTTCTTGTTTAGGGTCTCATCAATCCCTTTTTCCTTTCCAGCTTCTGAAGCTTTTGCAAAAGATTTTTGTTGAGTAGACTTTGGTTGTTGTTGCACCTTTGGTTTTGGTTTAGCTTTTGAATCTGGTGGCAACTTTCTCAGTGAATCTTTCTCCCCCTTTTTGGCATCATTATCATCATCATCATCATCATATTTCTCAAAGATTGGTGTAGGGGTAGAGCCAGTAAGTTTGAGCAGATGTTCCTTAATGCCTCTAATGTCTGCTTGTGTATCTTTATACCTAGCATCAACCATAATTCTGATAAGTTCCATATGGGAGTTGTGGTTGCTTTCAGCCAAATTCCTTTGAGCTTGAAGGATGGGTTACACAGAATTCCCAAGCTCATTGGTAATTTGCTGAGTGCTAGGTTGACTTTTAGAAAGCTCCATCATCTGCTTTATCATTTCTTTCATTTCAGCAACAGATGTTTTAATGTTAGACATTCTATCCATCAAATCTTTATATCTTAAATCATCACCTAATTTAATAGGATCATCTGAATTCCCACCTGTGGTGGTTGTATTTGTTTTGATAATAGGAAAAGACCCCAAATCATCATAAACAAATGCCCCTTTTTCTTGGTTCTGGGGACTTCCCACTGGAGCAGAGGTTACAGTTGTAGCCTAAACAGTGGTTGCCTTTAAGGGAGTCTTAGGTATGAAAACCTTGTCCAATTGTAAATCAATGGATTCAACAGTTGTAGTGGCTGCTCCACTTGAACTACCACCAAGAGTTTCATAAAACTCAAGGGGTGTAACCTCCTTAACTGTTTGTGGGATAGCAGATGGAATTGATTCAGACACAGTCATTTGTTGGGTTATACTCTCAATAATGTGTGAGTGAGAGGGATTGTTTTAAGTCTGAATTTCAATTGCTTTAAACAGAGGTATTATTGTTGGTGGAATTTGGGGATAGGGTCGTGGTGTAGAAAGCGACATTGGCCTGGGAGAGGGGCTTTTAAGCATATTTTTAAATGAAAGGTCTGCTTCATGATGTGATGTCCCTGTGCTTACAACATGATCCTTTTGTGAGGATGCATGAGGAGTTTGGATGGGTTGAGATCTTTCCAACTGTTGTAAGGAAGTAGCAGCAGTGGTTTCAATTGACATTTGTGTTGTCACTGGGTTAACCTCTGGGATCTCATCTTCCAGAGGACCCTTTTTATTTTGTTTGGTTTTGGTGGGTTTTTTGGATGTGGCAGGTTTCTTTTTGGGTTTCGCTAGTGTGCGTTTCACAACACCGGTTGTGATGTCATGATCACCAGGAACAATGGGCTCAACAACAGAGGTTTGAGCAACAGATGTGGACGCATCTAAAACATGCTCATCCCCCTTTGTTTGTGTTTTTGAAACTTTTGACTTTTTATCCGTAAGTCTGGTAAAAGTTTCACTTGTAAGACTATTTATTTGAAAAGCAACACTTTGTTCAAAATCTGTTTGTGACACTTTTTTTCGTAGGTAGTAGCTTAGAAGTCTTAGATACAACAGAAAAGCATTATTAGCACCTTTTTTTTTTTTTACTTTTTTCACATTTTTCACATTAGTCACCAAATCAGAAAACAATGCTTGAGTTAAATTGTAATCAGATTTTGTTAAAAGAGCATATCCCAAATACTGAATTTTTAATGGTATCTCATTAAATGCGGTGGTCTTGGCTAAGAGACAAGTTAAAAGAGTATGGAAAAAAAATTCATTGGCGGAGGGAAGTTTGGTTTGAAAATAGTAACTCCCTTTAATTGTGCATCATACCCTCTTTCAATGAACTCTGTATGAAGTTCATGTTTTTCAAAGTTGGTCTTACCTGCCAAGTCGTCCAATGCAAATGTAGTGGAAATTGTAGATAGGGAAATTCGAACAAGGCTTTTTCCGACTTTAGATGTGATGGCAACCGGCTTATTATTTTCATACTGTATTTCAGCATTAGCCCAAAATTGTCGGAGTGTTTCCGTATGAACTGGAGCATCAGCAGTAAGGATTGCTTTGTATTTTGACGACGTTAAAACGTCAATTATTGAATGAAAGATGGTATTTTTGCTGGTTTTCTCGAAGATGGGGAGGTAGTTGTGAGGGTTTTTTATGTTCAGAACCATGATCAGAGAAGAAGGTGATAATGGAAACTGCTTTTGAGAATTTTGAATTCGAGACGGCAGTGGTAGAAGCTCGGTTTGGGGATGAAACAGGGTTTATATTGAGTGAAAAAGTGAATGTTGACGTGGCAGCAGTTACAAAGATCTGATGGCTAACATTTGTCCACGTTAGAACCTCTGTTGTGATAATGGATGACAGTTGTTTGGAAACCTCTGTTGGGCAACAACAAAGGTTGGGAACATTGGTAAGTCAATAGTCGTTAGGATAAACAGAAGTTATGAGAACAGACGATACCTTTCAGCAATGGATGAATTTTTAGCCAAGCAGAGGTTTCAAAAACAGTTGTTTTCAACATACTTTTAAGGATTTTTGAAAATATTTTCAAAAATAGCTATTTTTTTAACAATGGACTTTTCATTTTCTGAAGACATTTTAATGATTTTGATTAACCAATTCAGCAGGATTTGCTGGGATCGAATTTGATTGACTAAACTCTGATACCAATTGTTAGCATTTGATTTTGATTGTTGTGATAGTTAAGATGATAACAATGGAAGAAGATAAAACAGAAATAGAAATATGCAGCATAATAATAAACTTTTTTCTCATAAAAATGAGAAGAATGCTTCCATCATCATGTTTTTACAAAGATTATAATTACAATGTTCACCTAGAGAGCAACATCTAATAGCCTAACAAACTCCCATGATCTGATATTATCCTAAGCACTGTTACTATGAAAACCTCTATTGAGCAGCTTATGTTGAATATCATCTGTTGTTCTTTAACATCTGTTGATCCATAGCAGACCTTTGCTTCTTTCGACTTTCTTCATCAGCAGAGGATCACTTCAAGTAGATGTTCTCTTTTGGCAGACTTTAGCTTTGACAGACCTTTACAGTAGCAGATATTGAGTCTTTGTAATTTGGAGGAGCAAATTCTTCAAAAAAAACTGTTATTCATGATCAGATATTCTAGAATATTTTGGCTTTGCAATTATCTGTTCAGCCTTAAACCAACCTGAGGGATGTAAACCTTTGTTGACTTACCAAACATTTGTTCAGGCACAATTCAACATCAACATAATCTAAATCCACTTAGATACAATTTCACATCTACATCAATATCGACCTGCAATCCTCAGATGATATTCAAAACTGTATAATAATACTTATGCTTGCTAAAATAAGTAAAAGTAAAATACGACAAGAAAGAGTAATAGGATTAAAATTTATGACATTAAAAGATTAACAACTACATCGAGTACTGAAGTAATAAACTTTCAAATCTAACGATAACACCCAGAAATTTAAGAATCTAACAGCAAGAATTAAGAAATTTTAGCTTCAACTCCATCGAGTGCTAAACCTCTCGATTATATCCATGAGCATCACCATGAACTCCACGTCTCTATCACCGCACTCTATATTACTGACAACACAAAGGTCACGAACGGAAATCGAAGGCATCGCCATCAGGTTTCTGGAAACCTGGTCTCTCATGAACAGACCACGGTGCAGTCCATCAAAACATCTCTTCAGCTCTTGAAGAGTAGCCCTATCCGCATATACTTGATCCTTGAAGGGGTATGGTCCCAAAAGCCCACGTTGACCAATCAGGTCGCGCGTAGGACCATACCCCTACCTTACTAATTTGGCATCTTTCCCAACCCCGCGCCGACTGATTAGGTGAAACCTAGGTCGCGTGCGAGGTCTAAGCAAAGTCAAGCCCGGATTTCACACTTAGCTTCCTAGATAAAGGCTATCACCTCCTGAACCTTGCGCCGGCTACTTGGGTCTTCCCAATGGGCCGTGCGGAGGACAGAAGCGCGGGCCATTCTAGGACAAGTACTGAAGGTACGAGTGGCAGAGCAGTGGATAAATGAGCATCCAACAGGCTGTATTCAATCGTGCTCCACGATTAGCAATCGTACAAGGGACATGAGAGTACACAAGGATGCATACGTGGCACCAATCAGCATGCGCCGACATCTGCTCCAAAATCTCCACTCAACCGCTGATGTCAGGGAGACAACAAGGACAGCAGTCAGGACACTTGGAGCCATTCAACGTGCGCCAACACCGTCCTCACCCACAAGCACTAACGGTTGCTGCAGAGGGGACGAGAAGGATACTCCCATCAGCCCATCTCCTTCTTCACTACTCTGGCTATAAATTGGTGTCTTCACCTACAGGTTAATTCATTCTGTTCTCTGCTATCTTGCTACTAATCACACACTTATTTCCTCAAAACATATACATATTCTCACGCCGGAGAGTGGTTAAGAGGAGAACCCCCCTATTCCCCTCCCTTTAACGAGCTTAATGGGGTGTTTAGTGTTTTGCAGGAAGATCACGGCCACAACTTGGAAAGGATTCAGAAGATTAACCTTATTTGTCGAGGCACATACCACAAACTAATCACCAGATTAGTTTGGTGTTTCTTGATTGGGGCCCACCGATTTTTTACAATCACTTTCATCTTCTTTTTTCTGAGCTTTTCTGTTCTCTCGATCAATGGCTGATCAAGGAATACCAGATTTTGGTTTCGGTATACGCTCTCAAATGGGAATGGGGAAGGACACTTCGCACGTCCAAAACCTTACCATTGACGAGTTTACCGAGGGCGAAACAGCAAACGTTGGGGGACCCCATGCAAGTGGTGTTCGCATCACCCAAACGCTACCCCAACAAGTCACGGTGCTGGCCCGTCAACTCCAGCACCTTCGAGCATATCTACGTTGTTGGGTTTACCAGAGGGGGAAACTCTCGCCTCTTGGTATGCCAAGCAATAGGCAACCTTGAATCTCGTGTATTCACAACTGAGCGCGCAATAGGCAATTTTACAAGCACAGATGGAACCATCTCTGGTAGCAACTCCTACACCACAGCAGGGGGCGCGCCAGACACCTCCTTAATAGAATGTACAAAGGCAGTATGAGATACCCGCCATTCAAAGAAGACAAAGCATGCATGACACGCGCGATACCTATGAAGAGACAGACAGCTACTATGATCATCCATCCCATGCGCAGCATAGACGTCCATTGAGCAGCCGGCTTGGGCTGCGCAACATCAATGACGAATGGGAAAACACAGATGAGAAGGACTCCACATATCGTCAAGAGGAAAGATCTTCGGTCTTCAACCGTCTGTAGAAGAACCATGAATCATACAAGCCGAAGCTGCGCATCACGTACAATGAAGTAGCATAACATGACTTCAGTCTTGTTTACAGACCAGCGGCAGCAGCTGAGCATTCCAAGTTTATCCGAAGCATCACTTTGGCTCCACTAGAGAAAGCTAAACTTCCATAAATTGTGGGAAAGTTTAATGGCCTTACTGATCCAGATGATCACATTCAACTTTTTCAAAGTGTTGGTGTTGTGGATGGATGGACCATGCCTATGTGGTGTCATCTTTTCGTCCAAACTCTCACGGGAGCTGCTCGCGCATGGTTTGACAGCCTCCCGGCAGAAAGGATCAAATTTTGGATCAATTTCCAAGAGCAATTCGTGTCCCACTTCAGCCAACAGAGGCGATACAAGCGCGACACATCTGAAGTTACGGATATCTAGCGAAGAGAGAATGAAGGTTTGGATGATTTATCACTCGCTTTAACAAGGAGTGTTTGGAAATTGGTGGCCTGAGCGAAGATTTGATGTGCGCCCACTTCAAAAAGGCCATCCGTTGTGATAGTCTAATCCGGACTATCACAGGTAGAGACGACATGCCTAAAGAATGGGACAAGCTAATGGCAGCAGCCAAAATCGTCGAGCAAACAGAAGAGTCACTGACTGGTGGCAAGTACAATTATTCCGAAGATCGCTATTCTAGAAACAATGCGCATGATTCAAACAGGAGCAACAAGAACAAGAACCCTGGCTGGAAGTCCAACCAGTCCAGCGGTTATGAAGAAAGACCTCGAATTAAGGAGGACACGCGGGATACGATCGATCGAACTGGTTACCGCAAGGCGGTCAAGAATGAGAATAGAGAGAAGCATTGGACTCCGTTAATCAAGACACCTAAAGAGGTTCTTATAACGGAGAATCACGATTTTAAAGCTCCAAAGCCAACGTCAAACAAGAAGGGCCAGGGCCCTAATCTTTATTGTGATTTTCACAAGGATACGGGCCATCTGACTGATGACTGTATCAGTTTAAGACAAGAGATCAAGAAGGCTCTCAAGAGTGGTAAGCTGAGCCATTTAGTCAAGAACGTGCACAAGGAGACACGCCAAATTCAAAGAAATGATGAAGGGGGTCAGAAGAAGGTCCGTCGGTTGGAAACGCACATGGTTGACGGACCAAGAAAGAACATGAAAAGCAAGGGTAAGCGCCCATTTGAGCTAGCATGGCAATAACAACAAGTAATCTTCCCAGTGGTGCGAGGGGGGCGCCACACACCCCGTCGTCATCACTGGCATCATTGGCCACTATGAGACGGATTATGTCTTCATCGACCCTGGAAGCACGGACGATATAATCTATGAACAATGTTTTGATCTGTTTGACCCCGAAGATAAGGCACGCCTCGAACCAGTGGATTACCCGTTGTCCGGGTTTTGTAACGAAACGGTATTTCCACTGGGTCAGATCAGCTTCCCTGTGACGCTATCTGATGGCAAACACTCACGAATAATAAACGTCAATTTCATGGTCATGCCAGTGAAGTCAAAACATGATGTCTTGATTGGAAGAGAGACTCAAGAAGAAATGAGCATGGTAACTTCCACCCCCCATTCAACCATCGGTTTCCTAACTAAAACGGGGGTGGCAATTATCTATTCAAGAAAAGAGGTCATGGCAACGAAAGAAGCTCGGCCAGCGAGGGCCAGCAAAGTTACGCCAACTGAACCAGAAAAATGGATCTTGAATCGCAAGTATCCAGAGCAGACTGTGACGATCGGCCACACAATTTCCCAAACATCAGGTCACATTTGAAACAACTTCTCTTCAAGAATATGGATATATTTGCTTGGACACCGTCAGACATGACTGGTGTCCCGCGCGATATCACCGAACATTGTTTGAATACTTATCCATCTGTTGAGCCAAAAGTCCAAAGAAAGCCTAACCTAGGGTCTGAAAATGTTGGTTCATATTGCGTACGTCTGCCACTGTGCGAATAGCTAGATAGAGTGTGAGTTGAATATTGTATAGAATAGGATCAGTTGGACACGGTCTAGATATTGTCAAGGTCCATCCGTACGGATGGACATCATTTCAGTCCAAACCCCATCCGAATAGGTATTGACATTGTAAAAGTCCATCCGGATGGATGGACATAGGTTCATTCGGACATAGGTTGTTGCCTATAAATAGGGAGTTGGGGTTCCCATTTGGATAAGCTTTTGGTCCCTAAGGGGAAATGCTGTCGAACTGGTCTCGTGGTGCTGTAACGTTGGATTATTAATAAGAGACCAGATTATAAGTGACTGCACAGTGTTCTATTCTATCTTCTACTCATTTCTTATTGTTTATTACCACCGAACACGTCGTTTCGGGACCAAAGCTCCGTCAAACTCACCGGATCCTGTTTTCAGAGAAAAGACAAAAGCGATGAATGAACAAGTTTGTGAGCTCCTGAAGGCAGGTATCTTGCGTGAGGTGGGCTATCAGAGTTGGGTGGCGAATTGTGTCATGGTCGAGAAGTCTAGTGGAGGGTGGCGTATGTGCGTCGACTATACAGATCTCAACAAGGCATGTCCCAAAGATTGTTACTCACTGTCAGAGATCGGCAAAAATATATACTCTATCGCGCCATTCAGGTGGAAATGTTTCTTGGATTGTTACAAAGGCTATCATCAAGTCCAGATGGCCTTGGAAGATGAAGACAAGACCGCATTTCGCATATAAATCAGTATACTTTGTTACACCAAGATGCCCTCGGGCTCAAGAATACTGGATAAAACTTTTGGTGTTGACATCAGGCACAGAAATTGGTACATTTTGTTACACCAGCGACTGATGGATAAAACTTTTGGTGTAACATAGGGAAACACATTGAGGTGTACATCGACGACCTAGTGATCAAAAGTCCCGAAGAGGATCAAATGCTGAAAGACATTGAAAAAACTTTCAACTCCATTCGAAGCGTGAACATGAAGCTCAATTCGAGAAAATGTTCTTTTGGGATGGAAGAAGGTAAATTTTTGGGTTTTTATGGTTACAAATGGTGGTTTTAAGGTCAACCCTGAGAAAGTTCAAGCAATTGAAAGGATGCCATCTCCACGCACCATCAAGGAGATGCAAAGACTAGCCGGCCGTCTGGCCGCGCTTAATCATTTTTTGTCAAATCACGCGGCAAAGTCTTTTCCTTTCATTAGCACATTGCGTAACTTTGTGAAAAAGAATGAGTTTAAATGGACAACGAAAGCCGAGCAGGCCTTTCAACAAATGAAGGAGCGCTTGATCCAACTCCCTACCTTAACAACACGATTCAAAGAAGAACCCCTCATTTTGTACTTGTCTGCTTCAGACAAGGCAATCGGATCAGTCTTGCTCGTGGAAAGGGAAGGAGTCCAGACTCCAATCTATTATGTGAGTAGAATGCTTACAGACCCAGAAACACGCTACTCAATAATGGAAAAAAATTGGTCCTCGCGCTGCCACATGCTTCAGGAAGATTGCACATGTATTTTACTAGTCATGTTATCACTGTGCTCACCAATTTTCACATTGGTACCATTCTACAAAAGCCCGAAATCTCAGGTCGATTGGCAAAGTGGGAAATTGAACTGGGGGGCCACAACATCATCTACAGGTCGTGCCCAGCAATTAATGGCCAATTTTTCACAGATTTTGTCACTGAGGTTCCGGCAGACAAGATAAAGGAATGTGAGGCAGTTGATAAACCCGCTCAAGACTCACCAGATGAACTTTGGTTACACCGATGGCGCATCAAACGAAGATGGCACAGGTGCAGGTTTACGCTTAGTCAGTCCAGAAAAACACGAATTCACTTATGTTATAACGTTGGATTTCAAAAACACCGACAACGAGGCTGAGTACGAAGCTTTCCTGGCAGGCCTGCGCCTAGCCATCAAGATGGGAGCAAAAAATTTACAGGCGCACGAAGATTCTCTGTTGATCGCCAGCCAAATCAATGGGCTGTATGACGCGAAGGGTGAGATAATGGCGCTCTATCTGGAGCAGGCAAAGGAGTTACTCCAGCAGTTCAATTTATACAAGGTTGTTCACATCAACAGAAGCGAAAACAAGCCGGCTGACGCGCTCAGCAAACTAGCCTCAACAGCGTTTCAACATCTTGCAAAAGATGTTCGAATTGAAGTCTTGAAAAACCCCTCTGTACTGCTGCGCCAAGTAAACGCCATAGAGATAGGACCACCCTCCTGGATGACACCTATCATACAATACTTGCAGGCAGGGATCCTCCCAGAAAACAAAGCAGAAGCTAGGAAGATTCAGAATAAGGCGTTCTTCTATCAAATGTACGGGGGCATCCTTTATAGAAGGTCTTTTTTGGGACCACTGTTGCGCTGTGTGGACCCCCAAGATGCAAGTTACCTAATTCGGGAGATTCATGAAGGCATCTGTGGGATACACGCTGGGCTGCGCATGGTCATGGCGAAAATCATGAACGCCGGATACTATTTGCTGGGGATGCACGTCGATGCCATGAATGAATTGGGCAATGTGATACCTGCCAAAGGCATGCACTGAAGACTCTCTGGCCAAAAACTGATCTGATCCCAGTTTCAACAACATGGCCCTTCCAGCAATGGGGCATTGATATGGTGGGACCTTTCCTCAAGGCACCCAGCGCGGTCAAGTTCATCATCGTGGCTGTCGATTACTTCAAAAAATGGGTGAGGGCAAAGGCCTTAGCATCAACGTCGATAATGATTGTGCAAAAATTCATTTGGGAGCACATCATCTGTCGCTTCGGCCTTCCACTCAAGATAGTAACTGACAATGCCCCGAATTTTGCCTCTGAAGACCTCCAACAATGGATGAAAAAGCTGAACATAGAGCACACTGATGTGTGTAAAATGCAACATATAAATTACATCAAATGAGGCATAAAACTAACCCTTTTTAAGTACTAATGTTGGAAAAAGAGTGTTTTTGTCTTCCTTTTGTATTTTCAGGATTAAATGAGCTCAAATTCACAAAAGAAGCAAAAAGACAGCTCAATCCAACATAAATACAAGAAAAGGAATATAAGTGGACTGCCCGACCCCTCAACGGCATCTTCCCAAGCAAAATAGAGAAGGCAGAAGACTGAACACGCCCCGTGCTCAGCCAGCACGGGGCCGTGCCCAAGAAGCAGCAGAAAAGACAAACCTATAGAAGCTTCTATTGCCCACCACGGGGCCGTGTCTAGTGAACACGGGGGCGTGGCGAAAGTACAGCAGGCGCATTAATTGTAATTGCGAATTACAATTAATGAAGAGAGAGAGTGTCAGACAGGCACGGGGGCGTGTCCAGCGGACACGGGGCCGTGCCCAGCCTTCTGTTCAGCCTATAAATAGGAGTGCTTGGTTTCATTTCAACTCATCCCTTGGCACACCACCTCTCTCACACTTCATCCACCACCCACCACCATCACAACACCATCATCCACCACCATCATCCATTGTCCATCATAGAGTGTGTGAGTCGTCTCGGGATCCAAGATTGATCGTAAGAGTTCTTGACAATCAAGGCCATGTTTGCCTAAGTCTCTTACATCACTTGGTGAAGACAAAGTGTCTAGTATAATACTTTTATTTCTAATCTTTTGCACTTTTTATTTGGTTTTGTATTAATGACTTTAATAACTAGTTACTTATGTTGAAGGTGATCTTTCCTTATCGTTTGTCCGTGGTGTCTTGGCATTATTTTAATGTCTATATAAAATAAAAGATTTTCACCATTCATATCTCCACGGTCTATATGGAGGTATGTTGGCTACCTGGTCGGGGGTTAAGGGAACGGTTTGGTAAAGGTCTTGCCATTGTTCAGCGTTTAGAGGTCCTGCAATGGACCTGGGTCAAATTTAGTAGGACCTCCTTCAATGCTTCACGGTATTGGATGACGGGGGTCCAAACTCTTTGATCCCCTCATAAGTTAACTACTATTAATACTATAACCCGGCTATTTAGGACTGTATCCCTGCTGACTCAGACTACTTAGTCGAGGGTAACGTCACCTCCAAAAGAGGGGCCTACCATAATTTGCATTAATAACTTAATTAATTATCTTCCAATAATCCACCCTTTTAGGATTGTATCCTTGCTGACTCAAACTACTGGGGTGAGGGTAACGTCACCTTCAAAAGAGGGGCCTACTACAATAACTAAGATAATCTCTTAAATATGTGCAAAAGTGCGGAAATAATCAAAGGTTATACTAGATACGAGTCGGAACCAAGTGATTCATCTTGTCTATCTGTTTTTCTTTTTATTTTTATTTTCAGCATTTTAGTTAGTTTTTATTTTTTTCTTAGTCTAAAACATTTTTTCTAAAATTTTTATTTTGATTAGACGTTGAGGATAAACCGGTACTAAAAGCTCTTGTGTCCTTGGACGACCTCGGTATCTTGCCAACACTATACTACGCTCACGATGGGTGCACTTGCCCATATGTGTGTTTAGTGTTAGTTAAATATCGTGTTTTATAAATTTAAAACTTGGCTAAAAATAAGTGTTAAAGGGGCTTAAAATATACACCTAATATATATAACACTTCACACGCATCACACACCTTCTCCTCCGTTGCACATCCTCAAGGAAACGATCAGGATGAAAGTGTTAACAAAAGAATTGTTGAGGGGATCAAAGCCCGGCTGGGCACAAAGCAAAGGGGTTGGGTTGATGAGCTCCCAAGCATCTTATGGGCTCATCGCACCATGCCCAAGACAAGTAATGGCGAGACCCCCTTCAGCCTGGACTATGGCTCGAAGTCGGTCATCCCAGCTGAAATCAGCCTCCCCTCCCTACGTTTAACGGTAGTTAACGCAATCAACAACAAGGCGGAGCGCCGACTAGACTTGGACCTGCTCGAAGAAAGGCACGAGAACGCGCGCATTAAAGAAGCTAAGTACAAAACTCAACTGGAAAGGTACTACAAAGCGAGGGTGCGCATCTGTACGTACGACCCGGGGAAATATGTGTTCCTGGAAAACTAGCACCCAAGTGGGAGGGTCCATACCTCGTCCACGAAGTGCTGGGGAACGGGGCATACAAACTGCGCACCTTAGACGTTCATATCATCCCACGGACCTGGAATGCGTAACAACTACGCAAGTGCTTTATATAACACAACTTTTCATGTATGTTGGCCAAGCGCCTTATGAATTATTAATGCAAAAGTTGTTTAAACTTTATTATGTGATTATCCATTGTGTTCATTTCAAGTTACAAATGTATGTTAAACTTTTGATTAGCACGAAAACACTTCAGTAAATTACGAGCTCTTGAGTTAAGCCTCCAAGGTTTTCGCGATCACAACGTGAAGCCGGGCAACAATACTCAGCACGAGCCACACTTACATTCATTCACGCTAACTTAAACAAAGTTTCTAACAACAATGCAATAATTGTAACCTTGACAGAAATAAAATACAAATTATCTTCATTGATAAAGGCCCAAACGTGCATTGTTTACAACACATATAAGTGGAAGATATTACAAGGCATTACAGCCCAAGGTTAAAAAAAACATATCAATCTACTCCCCGCCACCACCTTCCGCTTCCTCCACTTCATTGGTAAGTTCGACTGTTTCCGGGGGTTCAAAGATGGACTTTAACCGCGAACATAGTCATCATGCTTGACCGCTTCCGTGACCAGGTCGATTATTGGTAAGGATAGGTTATCATAAACTTCCTCATCTCCTCCGCCAGATCGCTGACTGAGCAATGGCACGTGTCGAAATGTTGTTTAAGAGCGGCCTCAACATGATGAGTACATTCCACGTATCCCGCGGGATGTCCAGCAGCCCACGGCCATCGTCAGCCCAGCAACAACTTTATCCAGCTCAGTGGCATTGAGGATAGAGTTGGCAACCTGGTCAACAAATCAAGAAATTCAAAAACAAGTTGCGATAATCTAAGGCAAGAGAGAACGGAGCAATAACTTACATATGCTACTCCATGATTTTGCATCCATTCGGAGTCAGCAAGTAACATGTCTACGTTGGATTGCATTTCAGCATAATTCGTCTGGGCAACATTCAAAGCGGCAGCACTAATCTTGCGCACCTCTTCGGCAGTATCAGCTTTAATCTTCTCCGCGCCTAGGTCAATCTCCAAAGATTCATTTTTCTCCTGCGCCTCGAACAACCTGCGCTTTAGCTCAGCGATCTCAGCATCCTTCCCAGCTAAATCCCTATCCTTGCTAAGGATTTGGGCATTTAGCTCAACCTACAAGCACTCAAAGAAGAGACAACTTAGATACTAACTTCAAAATAAGTAAGCATATAAGGAATAAGGGGGCTAGCCTGAAGAACCTCAACACGTTCTCTATGAGACTTTGCTTCCTCGTACTTCTCATTGAAAGCTGCCTTAGATCTTTTCAAGTTTGCAACATCAGCTTCAAGACTTGTGTTTTTCGCGCGAGCACCATACATTTTCTTGTTCTCGTTATCACAGGCTACACGCCACTCCTTACGCTCCTTAGCAAGAAGATCCTCACCAGCTTGGAGTTTATTTCTTAATCCCTTAAGTCCCCACTCTTCAGACTTCTTCTCATTGTCAAACGCAGCCTTCTCCTCCTGAAACTTGGCTTGCGCTTGTTCAAAGAGTTTGGCTTCAGCTGATAAGCGCTCACAATACTTCTCCCAGCCTGCATGCTCCAAGTGCATTGTCCGCCATTCACGAAGAATTTGATGGCCAGCAGCAGAAGAATTTGCTTGGCCCATAACGTAAGATCGGTACAAGTTTTCGTCTCCACGATCCCTTTGCCGATATACCTCCGCCGGAGGAAAAGCTCCTAAGAACCACTCCCTACACGCCCCAAAGTCATCAAAAGTATCTTTTTGTTTCAGATTCCAGACCGGGGCATGTACTTCGTTGGCATGATCAGCAGTATATGTCTTATAGTAAATATAGCCCAACATGTCTTCTGCTCGGATCGGCGACGGCTGCCGTGGCTTCTTTGCCTGAAGCATCTTTCTTGGCAGTCGCGCCCGACCCACCAGCATCTCCACCAGTTGCGGCAACATCTTTTAATACAACTTGCACCTAAACATCACCAGCAGACCCCCAGCAGCAGTTTGGACTGTTTCAGTTTGGGTGGGCGCCGCATGTTGCGCAACAGGGTTTTCAGTATGAACCTCTGGTTCCTTGCGCGTGATGACGGGTTGGTCAAGCCTTGTGATTTTCACAACCTCCGGACCCTGCACCACTTCTGAAGTAACATCAACAGGCGTTCTCATGGCCTTGCAGCAACACTCTCTTTCTCAATAGGCTTATCACCCTCCCAAGTCTTTCCTTCGGCAGTGGAAGTCTTCAGGGGGATAATGGTGAATTGAGGTTTCTTTACTTCTAGTTTTTTCGCTTCAACTTCCGGTTTCTTTACAGCTGCATCTGGAATTGGAAGGAAATGTTAAAAGATAGTTAAGGAAGAAAAAGAGATAATAAGAAGGTAAAAGTGCATACCTGGTGAGGCTTCAGAATAGTGACTCCTCAAACTCCCCTTCTTCCCGATGTGCCTGCTAATCGCAGCCTTCTTAGCAGGGTGAGTTGTAGCAGTAGTCTCCACTCGCGATCTTTTCCTGACAAGCTTTTCAGCCTCAGATTCCTCAGTCTCCGCCTCTTCATGTATGGAGGAGGGGGTCGTGCTGGAGTCAGGACCTTTCGATCCTGCACTCCCGGTACTCCTAACAGTGGCCACCGCGCTGCCTTGAGGTTTGTCACGTAAATTATGCAACCCTTCTAGTGAATCACTGGTTACAACAAAATCTTCAAGGTTACTCTAGCGAAAGCGAAGAATACTTTTTTTAGAAGGGGCATCAGACACTGCGCGGGTGGCCCCAACCTTCTTACTCGTCGCCCCTCCAGCAACAGTAGCTTTCTTCTTCGTCGCAGTCTTTTTCAGCATCTTCTGCTCAAGATCGATCCCAAGGTCGTGCAACACACCTGCAAACACATCATCCCAGGTACTTAACTCATGATTGGATGAAGCTAAAGACTCCTCGCTAGAAAGATAGACAATCTCTTTCCCAGTGGAAGTCACGCCACACAATGGTCTTGGGTTTGGAATGCGCGCACCTTCAGTTGCCACAGGAGGATTGGCAAACGACTCCGGTGGGGCGAACATGAAGTTGGGTTTAATCTGTTCATACCAGAACTCTTCATCGTTGGGAAGGGGCCTCACGCCCATACTCCCACCAAAAGTTTGGAATGCAATCTGGTAAAGCCGGACCTCTGCGTTTGAAAGGCAAAAGTTAGAACACAAACTTCCTTAAAAGAAAATCAACCAAATTAAGAACTCACCTTCCCCATTGAACAACAACACATGAACATCCTTGCTTCGCACCGACCACTTATCACTCTTGCCCGCTGCGACCAAGACCTGCTCACCAAAGACCGTGTTTGGTGTCGCGTACAACTTCTCAAACCAGGCCTCTCGCTTTGGGACCGGAGTATCCTCCTTATCGCTTGCGCCAGGTTCATGAAAAATCATGGCGATCAGAAGAACTTCTTCACAAATAAAGAACTTCATCTTCCAATCATGGAAGCTCTTTGATGGATTGATCAAAATTTTCTTCACATTGCGGGGAGCGAAAGAAAAAAAAATCCCATCGTGCTGATCAGTTGAACTCGAAATGGCGAATCCTCACCATGCCCATGGGCTAAGCTGGGAGATATGGAATGAATAATGGCGAATCCTCACCATGCCCATGGGCTAAGCTAGGAGATATGGAATGCATAATGCTACAAGATCGTCGCCATAAAGTGATTCGCCGACAATCGGAAGTTGCCCTCTCCGAAGAAATCGGCAAATAAGGTAATGTAACCCGGTGGTGCGTCTGCCGCTGTCTGACCTTGTGAGGGATATTGTGCAACCCCATTCAGCCGGAAACTGCTTCCCTCTAATAACGTGTTCGAATAAACCCTAGTCCCATTTTAACACCGGTAATGTACCAGCGGTTTCTTCAACTGAAACTGGTTCTTCACTCGTCATGATAATATAAGAAATGCTCGTAAAGGTCAAAGAACTGATGAAGATTCAAAGAAAACCTAGGAAAGTAATTGAAGATTTGAAGAACTCTTTGAAGTTTTGAAGGTTCAAAGGAGAGAATAAGAGCAACAGGGAGAGAATTCGACGAAACATTGAAGTTTATCTCTCCATCTTCGGCTATATATACCTATCACATTAAATACGATCGGTAACCGTGCTAGACACGCCACGTGCGTAGCCAATCAGGAGCTGACACGTAAGGCAGGATTTATGGGGTGACAGTTACCACGCGCGCGTGGGCCTCACTCCCTTGACAAAAGATGAAAAGGAGCAATGACAGTATGATGATCAATGTGTCAGTGGTCAACTCAAACGTCGCCATCAACGATATTTGCACCAACCTGTCAGGATTCAAATTTCGAAAAATTTCCCGCGCAAATTCAACTTGCTTAAACAACAAGATGCTAGAAGGTCGCGCCGTGTGCCCCAACATTCTTACACACGCGCGCCACTTCTCTAAAGTATTCACCATGGGATTGTTCAAAGTGCAGGGTAAACTAACTCTTCAACAACCCTGGCAGGTGCGCCGTAGTAATTACAATACATTACACGCACGCCATCTCCTAGGATTTAGAAGATGCTTACAAGAGACCCAAGCAAGACCAAGCCTAACTACTTCTTTTTTAGTCCAGAGCCCCAACCACTTGCCTCGAGCATGGAAGCAGCACTGGACTGGGGGACTTGAAGGGGTATGGTCCCAAAAGGCCACGCTAACCAATCAGGTCGCGCGTCGGACCATACCCCTACCTTACTAATCTGGCAACTTTTCCAACCCCGCACCGACTGATTAGGTGAAACCAAGGTTGCGCGCAAGCAAAGTCAAGGCCGGATTTTACACTTAGCTTCCTAGATAAAGGCTATCACCTCCTGAACCTTGCGCCGGCTATTTGGGTCTTCCCAATGGGCCGCACGGAGAACAAAAGCGCAGGCCATTCTAGGACAAGTTCTGAAGGTACGAGTGGCAGAGCAGTGGACCAATAAGCGTCCAATAAGCTGTATTCGATCGTGCTCCACGATTAGCAATCGTACAGGGGACAAAAGAGTACACAAGGACGCATACGTGGCACCAATCAGCATACGCCGACATCTGCTCCATAAACTCCACTCAACCGCTAATGTCAGGGAGACAACAAGGACAACAGTTAGGGAACATGGAGCCATTCAACATGTGCCAACTCCGTCCTCACCCACAAGCACTAATGGTTGCTATAGAGGGGACAAGAAGGATATTCCTTGTTATCGACTCCAGGCCCAAGGCCCATCAGCCCATCTCCTTCTTCACTACTCTGGCTTTAAATAGGTGCCTTCACCTACAGGTTAATTCGTTCTGTTCTCTGCTCTCTCACTACTAATCACACACTTATTTCCTCAAAACGCATACTTATTCTCATGCCAGAGAGTGGTTAAGAGGAGAACCCCCCTATTCCCCTCCTCTTAACGAGCTTAACGGGATGTTTATTGTTTTGCGGGAAGATCACGACCACAACTTGGAAAGGATTAAGAAGATTAACCTTATTTGTCGAGGCACATACCACAAACTAATCACCATATTAGTTTGGTGTTTCTTCAATCCTCAACTTGCATGATAAAGCGCTGGTTTAAATCATCGGACTCTGTAGAAGTGTATGACGTAATTTTAAGTTATATATTACTCAACTGATGTGAAAGAAGGATATCTTGGTAGTAAAACATGATGAAAAACAGGTGAATTGGAAATGATATTATATAGTGAAATATCTAACAGCCCAAAGGTCAGATTTAAATTTACTGTACATTTAATAATCTAGGAGGGAAAATGTACATTTAATACAAACATATAAATTTATATTTAAAAATAGCAGCCTTTTAATGCAAAACCTTTCAAAAATAAGTTTTCATGGGAAAATTATAAAATTAAATATCAAGAAACCCAAGGGACAAATTTTAAACTTTCAAAAAAGGGTTATCATAATTACAATTAACCTCTTCGTTTACTATAAAGACGCATTTTAAACACTATAAAAGACTAATGATTAGCTTGATTCAAACCATCAACAATTGTCTTTTAAAAAGCAACACCAACAATACTCTAGATGGCAAACAGATGCTTCTACCACTGGTCAGACACCAGCAATGATAAAACACAATTCTCTAAATGGTCGCTTGAAGAAAAGAGAGCAGATGAAGAACTAAATAGAAAAGTTGACATCATCATTGATTATAGTTACAAGAAAACCTGGAGCAGCATCGGATTGCTTGATGAAGTCATCCACTCTCCACCATCAGATTTCAAGAACAATGCAGAAGAGTTTATCACACAAATGCTGAAACAGGATCAGAAAATTTGTGGCATGTTAGCCGATCAGCAAAACAAAAGAAAGAATGAAATCGCATGGAAGAAGGCGAGAGTCTATGAAATCCTAGCAAGTGTTAATTGCAACGTGTAATATTTTATGCATATTTCAGTGTTTAATCTTTCTTTGTATTTAATTTAATACTATCAATATCCATATTAACATATTATAAAATCTGAGTGTTAGTAAAATTATCAAAATTATCAACACTTGTTTCTTCATAATCAAATTAAATAAGTATAATACAGTTAAAAAATAAGCCACAAACCTAACATGCAACTCTCTCATCAAAGAAGCTAGCACATGGTCAACCGTAGACTGTGGTTTTTGTGATTATCTTTGACGGTCAGGTCTATTACAGTTACAGAGTTCCAATAGTTTCAACAGACTGAAATATAAAGCGAGAATTAGAGTAGATCAGTTCAAAATTCAAAATTACAAAAAAACATACTTTCAGCGATGTTGGAACAATGATGTTGAAACAATGATGTTGGAACGTTGATGTGTGATTGGAAGCTTCGTTGGAACGATGATGTGTAAACAGAATTAGTAAATGTTCGAACAAAGATTTGTAATCGGAGATTAACCGGCTGAATCATGCGAGCTCTGCATTTGAGAGAGAGAGCGAGATTGCTCGCGGATATGAGTGAGATAGATGAATTGAAATTTGAATGTGGAGCCAGAATCATGTATATTATATATGTATATGGGTTGAATTTTAAATCTGGAGCCAATTTTGAATTTTGAATCTGGGCAAAGGTTTTGATGGCAGATGTTTGAATTTTGTATAGATTAATATGGGCAGAGGTGTTGATGATAGAGGTTTAAATATATTTTAAAGTGATTTTATATATTAAGATTTATGATGCAATAATGACATAAAAAAGACATTGTTGGACAACCTCTATAGCTAACACCTCAGCTTTTTTTATGTCAGCGGCATTTACACTTTTATAGAAAGTATAGATAGCTGATGGTACAAGCATTTAATGAAATTCAGTCCCCATATATATATGCTCATCTAGTACTTGTACTTGGTGCGTCATCCTCTTAGCCTCTACTTTTATATATAATTTTGAAAAAAAAAATCACATAAATGACAAAAGACAGGGGCGGATCTAAAGCCATTTAGGGGGTTCACAGGAACCCGTTCGGTTCGTAATTTATAGTGTTAAGTCATTAAGAAAATTCTGAAGGAACCCTTTAATATTTTGAAAGGGAACCTTAAAACAAAGTTGTGCATTGGTCTAGTGGTAAGTATGTGCGCTGCCTACCGCAGAGATCCCGAGTTCGAGTCGGGTAAATCCTGTTTTCTCGTTTTTTTTCTTTTTTTTTAACTCAAAAACAAATTAGGGTGTAGTTTTCCCCTTTCTTGTTTACCCTCAAACCCAAACACGAACAGAACACACACTAGACGCAGCGGTAACTCCAGATCAGTCCTACCACTCTTCCAACCGTCACACAAGCACTTATCGGAGCCACTCCAACCTCAACGGCTCAGTCACGTAGCCCCTTCGGCCATCCCTCAGTCCCTCACTTACTCACTCTCTTCAGCCCTTCACTCCTCCAGGTTCGTTTAAACCCTATAAGAGTATAAGTTGTTGATTTTATCTTTCAGTTTGTTGATTTACATGTTTGTTTAGGCATTCAATTTAATTTCTAGGTAATAAATTGTTGATTTTGACTAGGTAATAAATTGTTGATTTTGACATTCAGTTTGATGTAGCATTTGATATCGGTAAATTCATATTCTAAAACTTGTTCAAGGAATAATAAATTTTGTTTTTTGTTGCATATTGTATCCGCCTATGAATCTTTATAATTTTGTTATTTTTTATAGGAGTTTCTCTTTTTTTTTTTCTTCTTAAGTTTAACTGCATAGAAAGATGTATTCTTAAGTTTTTATTCATCAAATTTGTGAGTGCTTATACACTTGTTGCTTAATGATCAAAAGCAACAGATATATACATATTGCAGTATCCTGCTTATAATGCATAGAAAACTTGAAGTGAAAACATAATTGATGTATTGTTAAAAATAAATAAGTAATATAACCTATTGGTATTGTTGATGCTTAACAAAATCAAAGATTGTACAATAGTGCATTAGCATAGGCTGCTTGTTAATGACCAGATCATTCAACCCTACACAATTACAAGTGTGCAGGTGTGCAGGTGTGCGAGTACGCAAGTGTGTAGGTGTTTTAGCATGATGGTATGAAGAAAATGGATTAGCCAGGCACTATGCACAATTGTTAGATGATCGGTACATGTGCTTGATTTTTGTTTATAAAAAAATAATACAGGCTGCTTATGTGATGAACCTCACCCGACCCGAACTGTCGAACCGACCCGAAATTTTTATGTTCGGACATATGAATTTCGAACATTAAAAAAAGTGAACCCCTTACAAAAAATTTCTGGATCCGCCACTGACAAAAGAAAGTTGAATATGATAAAACAAAATCACATAAATGACATAAGAAAGTTGAATATGATCATTTAACTGCTACACACGGGTTAGTACAACCTGGTTAAAATGGATACTGTAAACCGAAAAAGTTAGCTGACTATTTCGAGGAATTCAATTAGATAGGTAACATAACCCGGCTGAACGACCAAGTCCCTTTAACTTACGTAACATGGTTAGAGGTGCATAAATTCGTTAATTTAAGTAATCATTTGGTTAACCAAATCGGTGGTTATTTTAAAAAAAAAATACCGGCTAATCTTTAACTAGTTCGGTTAATGATCAATTTTTTTTGGTTCTTTAACCGGTTCGGTTAATAACCGTTTTTTCGGTTAATTAACCGGATATTCCATTTTCTGTTTGTTCGGTTAATCAGTATATCGGTTAAAACCGGTTAAAAATTGGTTAATAACTGGTTCCACTACTTAATATGCTTAACTGGTTAGGAACCGGCGGTTAAAATTAACTACGAACCAGTTACTACTCTAATGGTTGTTAACAGGTTTCGATTTCGATTAACAAACCGGTTATTATGTGCACATCTAAACATGGTTCTTTGAAACAAAATCA